>JAECWJ010000027.1:674732-1349464 GCA_018150375.1 Drosophila sturtevanti
CTAATTAAAAGATATAAAAATTTTCGTAAAAAGAAAATAAATTTACAGTAACAATGAAAGTCAAATTGGAAAACTGGAACATTTATTATCAATATCTTGTTTAGACTCTAAGATTTTAGTGTAAAGTCTGTCCAAATTTATAGTCATGGATCACCCTCTTTGAAAGGACACCCTAATGTATTCCTCAGGAATTCATTAATATGAAATATTTTGTTTATTGAAAAGCTGCTTAAGACCCATCGATCAAAATAAGCGCAACAGTTTATAGTTTTGTTGTCTATTCAGTGTTTTTTTTTTCTCTTCTGTTTGTTGTTTTCGTTGTTTAATAATTAAAAATAATTTATGAGCCGCAATATGTCATGGGCGTAAATGTAAATCTTATGGAATGGGTTACGCGGGGCGTGGCCTGCCTTAAGAGGTCTCAGTTGAATGATTGCAACAATTTACTGCCAAAGTTTTCTTCTTCGCTTTCTTCGTTCTAGCTTGTATTTTTTTTTTTTTTGGTTGTTCATTTCTTCTAGCTGTCTGTAGATAATTAAGCAATTGCGTTTTTTGGTCTAAATGAGTTTTTAGAACTGCAAAAATTGGTTGGTTTAAGGGCGGGGGGAGTAAAGGGTTGGAGGCATGGCCACATAAATATTTTGTAGTGGAAGTTCAGCATGAACGAGGGTTGTCGGCAAATTTATGTTACAACACTTTATGGCCAAAACTTGCAAACATTATTTAAAAAGAGTTATGGATCAAAGGGAAAACATTTACCTGGTTAACGGTTATGGTTTTGCTGTAAAATGATTTGTTAAAATTCAAAGAAATATACTTAAGTAATGCATATTGTTCATTAGGAATTTTATATGTTAAATCATAATAAATTTTAATGCCTTCTTAGTTATTATTAATTATTATTTTTGTTTAAGTTTATTATCGTGAATAAATGTTGTTAATAATTGATTACCAATTGGTAATTGTGATGTTTAAAGATGTTTTATTCGAAACAAAATAAATTCAAAATTTTTCATTATATTTTTAAAGAAATTTTTATATTTTTTTTTTCTTAAGTAACAAAAGTTTTTATAATCTAAAAACTAAATACTTGAGGTCAAAAGAGAGAAAATTATAGTAAAGGCAATGCGGTGTTTCGTTATAGAATAGAATTAGGCATATAGTAAAATATTTCGATTGTTTGGCTGATGAAGGTAAATTATTAACAATATTATAAATTGTTAAAAAAAATATTTTGACTTTAAAAAGATTTAATTAATGCCTTTGGAAAATAGTTACGTAATTAGAAATATCATTTAAGTTGCAAAATTTAGAAGAAGAAACTCTTATGTATTTAAAAAACATTTATTCACCATTATTGTACAAAGTTTAAATAAAATTGTATAAATTTTATAAACTGCCCTCGATTTGAAAGCACTTGTAAAAGACCAAAATGAAGGAGAGCTAAACTTGAGATCTTTTTATGTAAAAGATGAAGAAGACTTGCTTGTAAAATGAAACTACAATGCGCTTTACAGCACAAGTAGAGGAGAAGATGTTGGGCCCAAGTATCCCATATCTGCAGATGGTGCGATAGGGCCGAAAGACAAGTATGTCTTGGAAAATGGGAATGGGAATGGGAATGGGAATGAGAACGGGAACGGGAACGGGAATGGGGGGAGTTTGTGACCTTTGTCTAGTTTTCCCTTTGGTCCATGCTCAGTTAGCTTTGACTTATGGTGCTTAAGCACTGACTGATTGCATCTAATTATTCACTGAATGATAATATTGTTGATATTTGTGGAAGCAAGCAAGAGGAAGATGATGATGAGGATGATGGGCATGGGATTGTAGAGGCTGATGACGATGATGATAATAATGATAATGGCCATGTCTCAACGACCTATTCATGACCCTTTCGCGGTCTCCTTGGCCTCAAGTGGAATTTCATTTGCCATCTGCTGCTGCTGCTGCTGCTGCTGCCGTTCGACAAAGCAAAAGAGATGAGATAATTGCGCTTTTCCCATGCATTCTCAACAGATTGATGGCAAATGGAAATTGAGTTGGTGAAATGTATCTCTTTTCTTTATTTTTTTGCTTTTCCTTTTCCCAAAGTCTTTTGTTTTCTTCTTAATTAATTTATGCCTCACCATTTGACAGGTGAGGAATTTTCGTATTTGATTTGTTTTAATTTTGGTTTTCTTCCCTTTGAGCTTTTATTCAATTCTTTCCCTAACTCAATCTTTGTTAACCATAAGCGAAATATATCATTTTAATTATGGGTTATTTTTTATATGAGCAGGCAAATGATAGAGGCGAAAAAGAAAAAAATGCATAAATTATATTAAAATAAAAATATCTTGCCAGAGATAAGATTAATGTGATTTCATAATGATCATTTCCATAATCATATAAATACGTATACTAAAAAGATTTTCTCTATTTTCTTTCCAGGAACTTGCAAACAGGCTTTGGGCATGGAATCTGGCATTATAGCTGATTTTCAAATAACTGCCAGTTCGGCACATGATATGGGCAATGTGGGACCCCAACATGCCAGGTAAATAATAAAAAAAAAAAAAACATCATTCAAGGGTTTCAAAATCAACTCAATATAATAATATAGTTAATTATTTAAATGTGCCAGCAAGACATAGTGATCTGTATATTAAACTATACTGATCAATAACAAAGTTTTTCAAAAAAAAATATCATTAAAATTATATGTTATAAACAAATTTTGAATCTATATACCTATGTATAAGTATATATAGACATGATATTTTTGTATTACTTATCCTCTGTTATCTCATAGTATCGTCATGTTTGGTACTAACAATTTTGTTTTTATTACACACTTTCCATAGAAATGATACCAAAAAGTTGTATTTTTATGGCTTGTTTTGTTTCCGGCTAACGAAAACTTTTAGCCAAGTTATTTTCCTTGTTGTTGTTCGCATTGTGGACACATTGTGAAAATTATTTTAGTGCCCCATAAAAAGAAAAAAAAGACAGAAAAGAGAAATGTTTATATGTGAGTTTATTATGTATGTATGGGCATATTATATATTCATGATCCTTGGCCCTTGTCATTTGAGTTGTTTTTTTTTTTTTTGGTTTTTTTTTGCTTTGGCTAAATAATTACCAAAGCCACATTCCTGGAATTGTCCGCGAAATTTTTCATATGCATGTGAGTGTGTATTACAGTGTGTCTGTTTGTGTGTGTGTGTGGGTGTGGGTGTGTATGTTTTTGTGGCCAAAGATAAATCGGGAAATGTATTTTCCTTTCCTCTCTCTCTCTCTCTCTCTCTCCTTCTCACTCTCTGAGCTTCTTTGCCTCATTTTTGTGAGGCAAATAAATGTCAGCAAAATATAATGTGGCCATAAGTTGTATCATTATTTTCAATGTGACTCTGTAAATTTGCATATGTTGCTGTTGTTGCTGATGTTGTTGCTATTTTTGTTGTTTTTGTTGTTGTCGTTGCTGATGTATTTTAATTTATATCATTTGTGTGTTTGCCTTGTTTCTGGTCACAAATGACATAAAGGCATTTAAACACGCCATAAAATAATTCATAATAATAATTTTCATGTACACACACACACACACACACACCGGGAAAGAGAGAGATACAGGATATAAGAATCTTTTATATAGTAATATAACCTTGTATTTCCCTTCCTCTTCAACCTCTCAAACTGCCCCACCTTCATCATCATCATCATCATCATCATCAACAACCATCGCATAAAGCAGTTTTTATAGGAATGGGGGATAAATTTAATGGATGTTTCTTGTTTATCATTTCAAGTTAACCATCAAATGACACGTGTATAAGTAAGGATTCATACTTACATACATACAGATATATCGTTCCTCTGACTTTACATGAATAACTGTGAAATCTGAAACTTATTTTGACAAACAAAGTGACTAACTAAAAAAAAACTCACCGAAGTGATTCTAATTTCGTTTCGTTGACAAATGAAAAATGTTTTGGTGAAAACAAGTCAAGTTTATTTTTTTTATGATTTTTCAGGTGCACAGGTTTAATTTTAATTTTGCACCATCCACAAAAATAATTAATGTTCGGATATTAAATAAATTAACCATTTTTTTCAAGACCTATTATAAAAATTTAATAATCAGCTGCAGAACAGAATTCTTCCAACCTTGCCTGGGATAATTTTTTTGGGGACGGTCTGGTTGACAAATTCAAAGAATTATATATTATATAAAGCATGTTCAAAAAAAATTAACAAAAAGCACAAATTTCTATCTAAATTACATTTTTCACTTAGCTGATTTAACTGTGGATAAATAAGAGCCGATTTGTCATTATATTTATCAATTTTATCTTTGAATTTAATTTACTTTCAATTTGCACATTTTATGAATAATCTAAAGAATAAGTTTGCTTTATTATTTTGTTGAGTTTCTTCCACAAACTAAATGTTACAAATATTTGAAAGGGGAATAAATTGACATTTTGTAAGTGATTAAATTTTAATCATGTTATCTATTTTAAATTATATATTCAAGTAGATAAATGTATTTAAATTCAACTTATTTAGAGTCATTCACTTTATTGAAAAATATTTTTTATTTAATAAAATTTCTTTTTGTTGCCTCTTTAATAATAAATTAATAAAATCTTAATATTACTAATCAACTAAAATATATCATCAATTAAGGGGAAAAACTTTAAATATTTCTTTTCGTAAAAGCAAAAACTATTGGGATTTTTGTATGAGTCTGTACAAATCGTTTTATATTTAAAGCTTCAATTTGAAAATTAAAGCCAATTCAAATTGGTTGGCAAGATTTTATTTTTTTTTATGAGTTATCTTGTATAAATTAGTTTTAAAAGAAAAATTAATATTAGTTTTTCTTTTCATAATATCGAATCATGAAAATATAGGTAGGATAAGCTTTTGAATTCTTTATATACATTATTAATTATTCTTTAAGAACATTATTATTTGTTTTCTTTTTTAAAATCGAATCATTCTTTATATTTTTAATTTTATTAAAAGAAATATTGATATTTGTTTTATCCTTTTCTTAATATTGAATCTTGAAAATTAGTCGTAAATAATGTTCAAACAAAACTGCTTATATTTATAGGTATTTCTTTGTGTATATATATATTTCTTTAATACAAGAATAATATCTCAATTTTTTAAATCCAAAAATATATATTCTTACATATATACAACATACTTTTATTACCTAGTTCACCCTAGTATAGACATTACTTTTTCCTTTTTCCGATTTAAATGCATTCCATTTTCATGACTTTGTGTTTTCATTCAGATTTTCTCATTTAAAGACAAATGACCCCCAATATAAGGTCACTCGTCGAAATCAAGATAAGAAGGGTGGTAGTGAAGAAGAAGATATGGGGAGGAAACTCACCTAATGACATGCACAGACAAGAAACAAAAATGTAACGAAATGTTATATTGGAGCTAAAACCCAAAAACGGGCAACAAAAATATTGATTATAATGTCAATGTCGCATGGAGTTGGAGTCGAAGTTGGAGCTGGTTGTACGCCAAAAGGAAAAAAAAAAAAAGGATGAGATAGATGAGGAAGGTTGGGTAGGTATGGAAGGGCAAAGCGCATAAAAATAAAAGAAAAGCAATAAAATTATGCAAAGTCAACAGAAAAACGACCACGACCATAGGGTGGCTGGGGCGGTGGGAAGGGGGGCGGCTGACACGACAACGATGAGGACAACGTTCGGTGCCCTGGTACGTGTTGACGGTGAGGTTCCAAGCAGAAAAATCCAATCCAATCCCCCCCTCCATTGTACCAATTCCTTTAACTTGAACCAACCCCCAATCCAAAACTCCAGCCATGGCTCCGGTGAGCAAAACAAATGTTTGGTAGTAAAAATGTCACACATGGCGTTTTGCATGTGGCGCCCGGTATACCTACCATATAGTCAACTAAGTGGTATACGGAGGGACATGGTGGAAATGTGCGTGCCCGAGCCTAATGATGCCCTCTGAGAGAAAGAGAAGAAGAGTGAGAAGGAGGGGGGTAATAGGTGGGGTGAGGATGGGGCCCTCATACAGTTTTACGTTAAACATGCGCCAAAGTCATATGAATTTTATTACAAAATGAAAAGGTTTCAGGTCCTTCATCTCGTATGAAGGGTATAGTGATGGGAGGGGGGGAGGTAAATGTGAAATGAGCATTTCACAGAACCTATGGAAGGGTTAAAGTCTTCAAAAATGTAAAATTTAAAGAGTTTACTTTGCTGGCCGTGTGTTTTCCTTTTCGTTTTTAAGATTTATAGCATGCTTTTAGGCCACTTGGCAAAGTTACCACCAAGTCGAAACTTATTACCGTAGCCTAGTTTTTCCTTTTCCTTTCTTTTTTTTTTTCTTTCTCCTTTTTTGGTGAAAATAAAACAACAGCAGTAGCAAGAAAAATAAAGGCCAAATTATGCCATAGGCATTCTTTATGAGCCTTACGTGACCAAAAACTCTTTGCCTAATTTTAGTTTAGTTTAGTTTGGTATTTTATTTTTTTTTTCACTTGGTTTTTTATTGGGGGGTTTTCTCAGGCAATAAAGTTGCCAAGGTGGGAAATGACAATGTGCAAGACGATTCATATATTCCATTCAGTCATTCATTCATTCATTCATTCAATTTATCCATTCACAACCGGCAACATGGAAAGTCCATATTCATGCGTGAATTTTGATGGATGGTTGTCTAATGAAAATATGCGATCCGTTGTATATATGTATATATGTATCTCTATATAACCTTCCCTCTCTCTCACTCTGACAAGCTCTTGCTCTGTCATTCTCACGCATCAGAGAACTTCAGGCAGTGCGCGTATGTGTTTGGCATAAATTTTTGACAGTTGAGTTATTTTCGACATTCGCCAGGGACTACACCATTCGCCTCGTGCGCCTAAATGTAGGCTACACATAAATTGTTGGCTCAGTTATTCTTTTTTTTTTTTTGATTCGGCCACCTTCCCCCTCTGGGTTCTATCTCTTTGCGTTAGTTAGGATTACTTTTGATATAAGGTTCACTTGTCGAAGGAGGGAGAGAGAGAGAGAGGGAGAGAGAGTGCGAGGAATTGCTCGATCTTAATAATTGGCAGCAATTTCAGTAAAGTGAATTTCTGTATCATACTCGAATTTAGTGAATTATCCCTTAGGAGGGGAAAATCAAGTGAAGGAATATATACACAGGCAGAAATACATACAGGTTAGTGTGGAAAAATCTTTTAAAATAAACAAAAATAATAATAATATAAGTGGAAATAAATGTCGGAAAATTTTTTAAAATAACCAAAAATAATAATAATATAAGGGGATATTTTATATGCTGACATTCTGACTTGGATTAAATAATATTGAAATTGTTAATACATTAACATATTCAATATGGAAAACAAACTCTTAACTTAAACCAATAGAAGAGATATAATTATTATAAAAGTAGCGACATATATTCATAAATATTTATTTTTTATGTAGATACAATCCGTCTTCATCTCGAGTAAAGAGTTTGTTTTACAAAAACTATGTCATCAATTTATAAATAGGAAAGGAAGGATATATTTACTATCTCTTCGACATCTATTTAAGAAGTGAAAGATAAGAATTTTTTTTTAGTAATTTTTATTCTATTTGATGGATTTTTTTTAGTAATTCTTATGCAATTTGTTATTAACTTAAAAATTTCTTTGGAAACCATTTTTTACTCCTTCAAATCCGGCACTCAAGTTGCGGTTTTCCTTATTTAGCCCAAAGTTTTATTTTAAATACATCTGCATAATTTACACTCTTATAATACACTCCTTATAATAGGTCAGATTAAGATGCTTAGTTAATAATGCATCTTAGCTTTTCTTTATATATCTCGAACCTATTCACTACCTGTCAAAATAAAAACTCATACAAATATAATCTTACCATAGGAAAAATACCACAAACTAATAATTTCCCAATCAAATAAAAAAAATTAGTACCAAAGATGCATATATATACATTTGGTAGACATTTTTCTTTAGTGATTATCGAACTTTGACCTCAAATAGAAGAAAACTGTTAAGCCAGTTTCAGCCAATCTCTGGACGATCATTCAGCCAAGCGTCACTGATTAATAAAGTTAAATGACTTATAAGTCCATTAAACCAAACTTCTTCATTCTAGCGTAAAGTACAAATACCAGAAAGAAATTAGCGTAGTCCCGGCAAAAGAGAGAGAGAGAGACCGACAAACCAAGAGAGTCAAAGAAAATGGGGAAAAAACAAAAACCCAAAAATAGAAGAGAAAAAGAAAAACGCAAAAAAAAGAAAACTTTTGCACGTCTGCAACTGATTGAAATACACATAAGAAACGAAAAACAATTGCAAACATTTTCTCTCTTTATACACTTACCAGGCCAAAGGCAAAACGAAATGTGAACATTTTGTAGAGGAGGGATGAAAACCGAGGGGGGGGAGGGGAGAGGCATCTACTAAAATCTGATGGGAGCTTAACATGCAATAAGCAGAAATCAATTGACCCATTTGGTTTATGTACTGGAAAACAAAATCCAAAAGAGAACTCTAACTCTGCCAACGGCGAACGGACAACAGAGAAAACTCTGAAAATGTTCAATAGAAAAATACAATAAAAGAGTCCACATTGTTTTCACATTATAATGACAGTATCAAATCGGTATCCAAATCACTGTAACTTACAGATGTTAGAATTGCTAAAGCTGCTGCATTTCATATGACCCAATGCACAAAACTGAAAGAATCAAAAAAATCAAAAAAAAAAAAAAAAAAAAAGAAAATCCCCCCAAAAAAAAGCCATACAAAAGTTTTTCTGCACCAAACTAACTTACAACGTTTTGCCATCAATAGAAAGTTCGATTGTGGCAAAAATAGAAGAGGGCGAACTGTCAGTGGTGATAGGGGGGAGGACGGGTGGGGGTTAGTGTCAAAGTCAATGTGAATGTGACCAAATGTCAATGTCGGCTCAAGATAATGTCTGTGTCAGTCAGACAGACCACCCATGGTCTAAGAGGTATGAGGATTTTCGACTAGGGGCCAACGGTGCGTATGAGCCAAAATGACTAGCAATTCGTTTTGAATTTTTCCCTATTTTCCGCCTTTGTGGTAAATTTTGTTAAAGAAATTTAACACGAAATGTGGATTAAAGATAAAATGTTGAAATTAAATTCATTTATTGTTAACTTTTACAATAAATGGAAAATTATGAAAATGCAGCTACTATATATAATTGTATAATTGCAGTCAGAAATAATATTTTCAGAAATTTATTGGGAAATTTTAAATTTAATTATATTAAAAAGAAAGTAGGTCAGGAACTGATGATGAATAGAAATATGAGTAGCCAAATATGTACGATATTTTAATGTTCTTTGTTTATTTAATTGATTTTTTTGCGTCTAATTAAATAATAATTTTTTTTATAATTTTGAATTTGTACGCATTTTGTATGGATATATGTATGTACATATATATATAAAGACAATAGTGTATTTATATGAGTTAAAAATGGTATTGTGAGAGATGAAAGTTATTTATATTTGCAAGCCATTTAAATATAGTTTAAAATCAATTAATGTTTATGAATTTAAGTTATTTCACAAAAATCTTCAAATTTAGAAATAGTTGCTGAAAGATGGTCATTATTAGTAGAATATATAAGAATGAAAAGTACGGAAATATTAAGTTTTTTCTAAAAAAAACTCTTAAATTTTCAAAATGTAGATGAATCTGCCTAGCCAAAGCGAAACAAAACAAAATTAGCCAAGAATTCTAACAAAAATCGTTCAAAGATAAGTAAAATCGGAATTACCACTTATCTATTAAGAAAATTTTTGTATTGCCAACAGCTCAGTAAATGTTTGAATTACCTTACATTAAAATCAAAAGTGAGAATCGTAGTTTTTATCTTATTAGAAGTGCTGCTGTTGTCATCCCATTTTCTATAAATAACTTTCCAGATTAATATCATTCTATTATCTACAGATTAAACAATTTTCAGTTCCATTTAAAAATCCTGATCTAGATTTGAAATGGTCAGAGGAGAAGTTCATAGTTCATATCTTGAAAATTATATAGTTCTGGGATTATTTTTCATGATGACGAGCTTACAGTTTTGTGACCTGTTTCAGTTGACGCTTTATTCAGGCAAAGATTTCCTTATCCATCTTCACAATGTATGTATGCATGCATATATATATATATATATATATATATATATATATATATCTCATCGTTTTTCTTGGAATTCTTTTTGTCTGCATTTGTTTTATGTTCATGAACTTGGAATTTTCTGCACACGTTAGCTGCTGGCACGTAAATCTACATACATATATATATATATATATACTATATGTACATTAGTATATATAATATATATAAAGTAATAATGAAAATAACCTACAGTGTGCGTTTTTAATAAATGAAATTAATAAAACATGTTGTCGTTGCGTACCAGAAAAGCTTTACATAGTGTTGTCCTTGCTCTGGCAGATATTCTGTGTCCTTATATTTACTCCGCTTACCACTTACCGCTTCAATCTCCTTAACATGGTGTGTCTCTGAATTATTAAATAAAGTCGAGCAAGTTTCGTTTGATTAAATTAAGTGAAGCAGAAATGCGTAAGAGAGGAAGTAGATTTTAAATTGCCTCAAAAAAAACCCAAATCAATGCCAACATTGAAAAATTGTTGCCAAAACCAAAAAAAGAAAAAAAAAAACAACAATCTATAAACAAAAATACAAAAACAAGAAGAAAACCCTTAAGATTCAATAAAATGATATAAATAATTCAATAATGGAAAAACAGCAACAAATTTATGTTTCAAATACGAACCGAGTCGAGGTTAATAATCAATGTAAGAGAAATGCCAGACCGTTATCACACCAAATACTTATATATATGTATTCGATTCCATCCCCCTTCTCTTTCTGACTCTCTCTTTTTGGTTTGTGTGTGTGTGTGTGTGTGGCCTTAAATCATAAAAATTGACTCATTTGTAACATAAAAAGCACATTAACACATTAGGCGAGGCATTTGTTAGGTATAGAAAAAGGAAGAGAGATTGGGTACGGAACTGTTGACAGCTGAAGCGAAACAAAATCGAAAAACTGGCTTGAAATCGTAAGAGAATTCCCAGAGCAGAAAACAGAACTAACAGCAATCAGAAGAAATGATACAGATACATACACAACATATAGATGGAGATATAGATACAATGCCCGCCCCCTCCCAAGTAAAGCACACCCAAGCACATCACATAAAGGGAGGTGGGTTGTGGGAGGGCGGGGAGTAGGAGGGAGGGAGCAAAGAGCAATCAATTGAATCGGGCCGACATTAAGGCGCGCCAAAAAAAAAAAAAAAAAAAAAAAGAAACCAAATCAAACATTAATGCAATAAAATGGAAAACGCGTTAACGAACAATTGCTTCAGTGGCCAAAACAAAAACCTGGCATCTGCCGCCTGCCTGACTGAGCACAATCACGGACGGTTCCTATCCCGTTTCAAGGCCTAAAAGTAGACTATGCCAAAGATAGAAAACTGACTAAGTGAGCGACAGCCACACACAAATACGAGAGTTTGAGGCAAACCAACCACAATCACACACACACACACACACACACACACAGTAAATACTAGGTGGGATTTTGATAAGTGAGCGAGCAATGAAAGAGTAGGAGTTGAAATCGGAATTGGTTTTCCTTGTTGTGGGGGGGGGGGAGGAAGGTTGGTTGGTTTGGGGGCGGTATAGATTTGTGTGAGGGTTTAAGAACTTGTGGGGATCTGACTTTAACAGCTAGCAAATACAACGTCTAATGCGGCAATTAAGGGGTATGGAGGAGATAGAAAGGAAACAACAAAATCCCTTACAATGGCAACAAAAAGGTGTTTCCCCATTTTGTGGCAAGGAATTCTTGTATACATCTATGCAGATTACAAGACATGAGGGGGGATATATATATACATCAGGTGTATGCATATATATATACATATATGTAGAATACATATACATTTAAATATTTGAATTGCGTGTTTTCTAATGGCATTGAATATATATTAAGTAAGTGAAATCTACAGAAATAAAAGTAAAACTTTATTAATCATTTTTTTCTCAGTTATTTTATTCAAAGAAAAGTTTATGGAAATTTTGATGTGGAAACGAAATGAAAAATAAAAATATTATGCAAATTATGATAAATAATAGGTTAATTTGGAATTTTGAATTTTATTATCAAATTCTTGCAAGAAACAAAGAAACAAATGGTAGCTATAAAACTACAATTAAAAAATATCAAAGAAGCTAACTTCGGCCGTGCCGAAGTTTGTATACCCTTGCAGATTAATTGATTACTTTCTCCGTCATATCGGATTCAAGATATTTTAAAAATTGGAAATATAAAATTTAAAAAAATTTGAACCAAAAAAAGAATCAGTAAGAAAAAATTCGAGTTTGCCAAAGGCCGGAATTGAACCTTCGTTCATGTCACTTCTAGAATCGATCTCTACCTATTGCGCTACCAAACTTAAAATTCACGACCTCGCTATTTCGGTATACATTGCAAGCGTCCAGCTTCGCTCTCTAAAGTTTCTGACGAATTCTAGAAAACAACAACACAATACAAATAGTTTTCTGTCTCTTTCTGTTTCGCACTCAGCTTGTAGTTTTTCAAGCACGTGTTCGCATATATGTATGTATGTATGTATGTTTGTATGTTTCCATGTATGTTGTTTGTGTACGCATATATAAAAGCAAATATAAACGTATTTAATTGGCTACATATGCAAACATACTGATGCTGATGGGGTTGATTCATTGATTTTATTGATTTATGTCGGTGTTTATTATCCGATCTGATTCAAACTTACTCATGTGATGTAAAAGTATAATTTCATCTGTTCACCAAATTTGGTTGAGATATCTTAAAAACAAAAAAGTTTTTCTCACAAAAACATACTTTTCTGATGGGGTTGATTATTGTTTTTATTGATTTATGTCGGTGTTTATTATCCGATCTGAATCAAACTTGCTGGTAAGTAGAATTCTCATCTGTGTGCCAAATTTGGTTGAGATATCTTAAAAAACAAAAAAGTTTTTCTCACAAGAACTGTTTTGAACAACTCACATTTTGACCGAGGTACCTCTGATCTTTCCTATTTTTCTATAACTTATAGTTGTCCGATCCGACCAATCTTTGAACTTAATTTGCTTGCAACATCAACGGACAGAATGATATGACTTTATTCACGTAGCTCAAAATTTAAGATCGATTAAGTATGTAGAAACAGACAGACGGACAGACGGACAGACGGACATGGTCATATCGACTCGGCTTTCGATGCTGATCAAGAATATATATACTTTATGGGGTCGGAAACGATTATTTCTATGCGTTACAAACATCTGACCAATTTTATTATACCCTCTGCAAGGGTATAACAAAACGTCAGGCGAGATCCAATAAAGACAGATGTATAGTTGGAATAAAATCTAATGAAATTACATAATTAATTTTACTTTTTTTATTATCGAAATGTATATCAATTAATAAGTAAAGATAACTTTTTAAGAATAAATTTCTTAATTGAGTTAGTTAGTTAGGTAATTACTTTATTTAAAGTTAGGTATCAAAAAAATTAATTCAGGATGTGGAATACAAAGTTGAAAATTAGTTATTGACAAATTGCATATATTTATTTCTAAAACTTGACACTAAGTAAAATAAAGTTATTCACAATTTAACTAGAAAACTGAAAACTTTAGCATAAAAGTTGATTCAATTAAAATATAAAGGAATTTATTTTTCTACCAAGTTTTCAATCATGTCTAAACCATTGCAGAATGAGTGAGACCTTGAGTAGGTTATTCAAAAAGAAGGTCAAATGTAACTAAAAATCAATAGAAATTCAAGACTTGTGAAATTTACTCATTATTTTCGTTTCCATATTCATTGTAGTAAAATCATAAAAAATAACTTTCTTGACTTTCCCATTAGTGACTGAAGTTTCTATATCGCACCCCACACCCAATTTTAACTCTAAATAAACTAAAATTTCAACCTGTAACTTTGTTGTTATTGTTGTATATATATACATAGTTTTTTAGTTATGTGCACCTGCAGCTGGCCAAATAAGCATTATAAGCCTTTGGTGGTAAACCCAAAAAAAAAAAAAAATTTAAAATAAATAGTTAAACATTAATCTTGACCAAACAAAAATAGAAGACAAGAAGCTGTAACTGTTTATATGCCTTTACCTATTGCCAGTGCCAGTTCCATTGCCTCCAAATGCCTTCAAGTCGTTTTTTATTTTTTTTCTGTTGTTGTCTTTAAGTAAGTAGCAAAATGCAGTGAAAACGTCTTTGGTAAACACAACCCGATGCGTAGGCAAATAGCTCGGGGGCTACAGCAAAATAACTAGACAAAAGCAGACCAGACCACAGCCCGCAGACCACAGATCCGAGATCCGAGACCCGAGACTCGAGACTTGAATTGAGTTGTTGCCCATGCGCAGGCGCAGAGACTCAAACAAAGTCGTTGTCAATGCTTCCCGTCTCGAGTCTGGGCAATGTTTGTCTTTCAATTATCTTGGCCAAACATTTTCATGGTATTTGCTTTGGGTATTTAAATTTAACTAGCCGACAACTGTAAGATCTCTCCCTACCTGCTGGCTGCTTCTGGTTACGCATGCGCGCCCGACAATTTGCTGCCTGAAAGCCCCTCAATTGTATTGACTGACTGTTTTGGGGAATGCCAATGGGAATGGAAATATGGGTATGGCATTTGCATGAGATGCATCTGCATCTCTACTTGTTTACCATGATGTCAAATGCGGCACTTTAATAAACAAATTGCGAAATAACATATGATTCAATGTTGACCTTAAATAGCTCAAAATATATTTGCATTATGATAAACTTTTCATTTAATTTAATACAATTTTATGTTAAACTAATTTTGATGTGCAATGTTTCAGTAAGTTTTTTGGTAAGAGAACATTTGTTTATTTGTATTTTAAAATTAAAATGGAACTTTTTTAAAGTTAAAATGTTTCATGATTCTTCTTTATATATCATAAGAATTTTATCAAAATGGAATTTCAAGATTGTTCTTTACATATCATAGATTTCATCGATTACAGATCAAAATACGTTAAAAAATTATATCAAATGATTAAAAAAATAATATTCCTTTCAAAAATACTCTCACCACTGAAATTAACTCTCTCTCCTCTATAAGACTTTTTAAACAATTTGTCATGTTTTTACAAATATCGATACCGACTTTTTTAAATTTTGTTTTTTTTTAACTAATCTCAATTGTTTATGATCTAAGAAGATGACCGACTACTCTATTAGGTAGAATTTTTTTGAAATTTTCTTTAAAAGTTAAAATTTTTTGAATTAAAGCTAAAAGTTTTGTAGTTAGAAATCTTGTTTATTTGTTTTTTTTACTTTTTGTATTAATTATTAAGTTTTTATATATTTTTTAAGTAATTTTTTTCATTCGCAACTTTTAAAAGTTAACTTCATGTTTAAGCAGCATTTTAATTTTGGCCATTTACCTGAAACAAAAATTTTATAAATTTATAAATTTTAAGACTTAAACTAGAAAGTCCATATAGCTATTTATTGTGATATCTTAACATCAGCTAGTAGGAGGTCTGATCCAAAATTTTTATTTAATAAAACAGCAAATTAGAAAATGTAACTAATTATTAATGATTAATTGTTGCCTTAAACGAAATGCAATGTATATAATTTTCATATGGCCTTAAGCCATATTTACTTATTTTATTACAAATATTTTATTACTTGGTAGAATTTAAAATATGTTGCAAAGAACCTTTTTATTTTTAAAAACTTTTTCTTACAGTAAGTAAGATTGAGTAAATCTATAAATTTATTGGATATAAAAAAATAAAATATATTCTCTTGCCTTTTTATTTTTTATTATTTTGTTTTCAATTTCCTTTTTTTTATAAAATGACTTTAAGCAAAGAAGGGAAGGGAAGGAAAGAAATATTATAAATTTATGCACATGTTGTGCCGCTTTATGACAATGACCGACGAGCCGACGAGTATCTTTCAGATACATACATATATATATATATATATAGTATATACAAACACATACATATATATATATCTGGCACGTAACCCATATAACATAGCCAAACCCGAGTCCTGGCACCTTCCATTTTACTTGGTCGCTCACATGAAGCCGAGCACAAAGCATAATGGCTTTTGTGTTATGCTTTTATGATTGAAGTCAAAAAAACAACAACAACAGAAACAACAACAACAACAACAGCAGCAGCAGCAACAGCAAAAACGAAAAGAAAGGCAAATGAAAAAAAAAGATGAAGGATAAAAGGAGTCGCAAGAAGAGAGGAAAAAGTGTCCTCAACCCTTTGCACACGTCACAAATTGCAAGCGGAACAACAAACACACACCATGAGAGAGTGTGCGTGTCTGTACGTGTATGTGTGTGTGTGTGTGTATGTCCCATTGTTGTTGTGTTTCCTTATCGATTTTTCTTCTGGCAAAAGGATGTGGGTGAATGTGGCCATAAAACGCTAATGGTCGACATCGACCCAAAACGTCTTTTCTCTTCAAACAACAGAAGCTGACGTTGACTCTGCAGCCGCTTGCCTCTGTCTCGGCTCCAACACCAACATCAACCCCAACCCCATCCCCACACCTCTCCCCCTTCCCATCCCTTGTCCCTTTATACGCATTCGTCTCTACCTCAACATTGCCTTGTAGCCTATGTCGCCATTTTGCTTTTCATATTTTCCCATTGAACTTTAAGCCGACATCTTTGTTGTTGCTAAGCCTTAGCCGCCATTTTTATTGTCATCTTTTCCGCTGTGGCTGTCGCTCTGCGTGTTTGCCTCTTTTTTTCTCTTCTTCTTCATTTTTTTTTGTCCCCGCTTCATGCAATTTCCACTTGACACAATGGCACACAAAATGCAAAAATTTCTTTTTCCTTTTTCCTTTTTTTCTCGCTTTTTTTTTTCTTTTTTCTTCATCTTTGCTGCTGTTTGTTGTCTTCAGTGTAAAGTGTTGCCCGGCTTGCATTTGTCTTGTCTCCTCTTTTATACCCTAACAATGAGCATATTTCTTTTGCTGGACCCCTTGCTGCTTATATGTACCTATTAAAATTAGAATATTTATTTGGAAAATGTTAAAGATTGTTAATCAGGTTAAGCAGTTGGGTTTGTTCTATTTCTCTATTTATTTTCTTTTAGAATTTAAATAAAATTTTCTTCTTTGTTTTTTGTTAGATCAATTTAAAAGTTATTATTGTCTTAGATTATAAGATCAAGCTTCGATAACAAATAAAAATAAATTATTCTTAACTTACTTTCGGTTTAATCAACAAATATTATTAGAAATTGATTTTTGATGTATTTCGAAAAAAGTTTTTCTGAATTACACTTCGTTTTAAATATTTGATTCAAGTTGATTCAGCTAAGACAGATATGAAAGCGATCATGTGTGCATATATAATGGTAAAAGTAAACCCCAATATTTCTTTATTTTGTGGTATATCAGGGTTCATTAAAAAGTATACAAATTTGTTTATAAATTAAGAACTCTTTTTTTGAAATTTAATATAGTTTTTAAACCTCCGAATAGTTCGTCAAAAAAATGAAATAATAAAACTTTATTCCTTATATATATTATATATTAAATATTATATTCCTGTGACATTAAAAATCGTGGAATGGGTTAATAAAGTTTTTTTTAAAAGTAAAAGACTTCCAGGAAGGGAAATCTTTTAAACCATGCAACGTTAAAATCGATCTATGAAAAAGTTTTTGATATATTCTCAAAAGATTTCGAACTTTTTGGGCAACAAAATGCAAATCGTTAAACTTAGTAGGTAAATATACAATATCAATTTAAAATGGTATATATTATATACAATATAAAATATACATACATATTGTATATTGTATATTTGTAATATATAATAAATAAATGATAAATATGGTTTTTAAATGCATTGTACATATGGATATGAATCTACATGTAAAATTTTAAACGTTTCTGTAGAACTACATTAAGCCCTTATTGAAAGATCAAGAATGAAGACTTATAAAGCCCAGCTTAAAAGGGTATAAAAAATTCATCATGCCTTTTAGGTTTTTCCTTTTTCCTTTTTTTTTTTTAGTTTCTTCGTTTTTTCTTTTTGATATTTGTTGAAGCTGAAACTTGTTCTCTCTCTGCATGTCATATTCCATTTTACCATTTGGTTTTATTTTTCCTTTTTTTTTCTGTGTGTTGTTGTTTGTTTTTTGTTGATTCTTTTTCATTTTTGGCAGCTGTTTTTATGCTTGCTGTTTTCCTTTCCATTGCAAGTCGGCTTTTCCTCTGCGGTTTTTGTTATTGTTCTTCTTCTACTTCTACTTCTCTTCTACTAGTCTTCCATGGCACTTTCTTAAGTCATTATTGTCAGGGCGCAATAACTGTGACAAAGTCATCTTTTGTGGCAACGATGTAAGAGGAACGTGAAGTGAGGAGTGTCATTGGGAAGGGCGCTGCGCCAAGAAATTTCCCTTTTCCCCCAGTTATGCTATTGTTTAGTGAGAAGAAGGGGTATGGGGTAAGGGGTTAGAGGGTTGCGCGTGACTTTTGTTTTAATGGTTTGTCATATTTTTTGAAATTGTTGACTTTGTTTGTTCATGGGAAGTAAATGGGAAGGGACGGTGGGCGGAGCATAAGCCCCAGTTTTTAGAGTAACTAGGTGACTGGTGCCAAAGGACATGTAGTATATGTACATTTATTTGCTATCAAATAAGTTGTTTCGAACTAACTAGTTCAAGGAATGTTAGCAAAACTAAAAGTATTTTATACAAATATCTGCCTAAAGTTTATCTAAGATTAAAGTTAATAAATTGCCTACCTTAACTTTGGAATTATATTTTCTTCTGTTGTTATGTATGTCTAAATACAATGAGGGATTGTTACTTGTTATTTGTTTTGTTTTTTTTTTTTTAATATTTTTTAAAAATTTTATTGTGCTATTTCAGTTGGTTATTTTTGGTTTAAAAATAAATCTATAATTTTTTTTGGTATTGAGATTTTATATCAATAGTATAGTATTTCTTTATCTTTTTTATATCTGTAGGCACATACACATGTGTGGCAACAATAAAGAAAATAAATTAATATATAGAAAGTCTCCTTAGATTTTGTTATTAATTCCAGACTTCTAAACGAAATGCCATGATAGAACTTTTGGATATTTTATTTCCAACATTTTTTCTAGCTCTGAAGCAAAAACCAAGTTTTGCGTTTAAAAATGTTCTAAAATTTAACAAGATGTTGGCCAGTAAATGCATTTTCATTTAAAATTGCAAAAATAAATATACCAACAAGTGAACTATTTTAATAGCTAGCATATATATTTATTTTATAAAGATATCGTTTAAAGTAAAATTTGGTGAAATGGATTCAAAGAGGTTAACTCCTATAAAACTAGAAATCTTCTCAAAATCATCTATCACAGATATTTCTGTCACATCTCAAATAGATTTAAGTTAATCATTGTCATTTTTATTTCGTCAGTCGTATTGTTTTATTTACTATATAAGGATTATATAGAAATTTTGTAAAACTAATTTCGATAGTCCCATTAAAACTAACTAAAACAATTTTAATACAAAACAACTGAACTGAAAATGTTGCCTTTGCAAACTCGTATTAAAATGTCGAATCGTTGCCATCAGTGGCAATCAGCTTGTTGGATAATTTTAAAGTTTATGGATCCGAAATTATTCGGTCTTAGCATAATCGTTATGGTAATGATAATTCTATCATTGCGACTTTTAAGAAAATTTAAAAAAGTAAGTAATTGAGTATATACTTAAATCAAAATCTTTACTAAAGTCTATTCTTAAAGTTAAACCAAACTGCTAAGAAAGTGATTGATGATTTGGCCAATGTCCATGAATCTATACGCAATATAACCTATTATCATGATGCATATGTAAGAGATGAAATCTTTTTTTTTCAATATATATGAAATATATTAGAATTCTTTTACAGTTGAAAGAATTGAAAGAGAATTTCATAAGCCAATCTAAACTGGACAAAAAAGAAGATGATCCAGTGAAAGTGCCAACGGAAAAATCGCTAGCACTTCGCCGACCTTTAAGTCCACCCAAAAAGATTCCTCTTTGGAAATTGTAATGTAATTGTTTAATAATTGTTTTTACAAGCAAATTGCAATGTGAAATTTATATCGTTAACGCTAATGTAATGCAAAATCTAAATTTTTTAACATATAATTTAATATTTTGATGTAAATTTTGAAATTTCATTTTTTTGAAATTTCTTGTAATTTTTATGACTCAATTTCTTTTATACCTTTCGGACTTAAAACTTTCTCTGAACACATACCCTTAATAAAGACGTATCAAAAATGACAGATATATCTTTAAGAATAATTTAACTACGAACTTGCATAATTTTTTTCTACATGTTTTTTATTAAATTTGTCGTTTTATTGCTTGTGAATATTTTATGGACTTTTTAAAAGTTAAAGCAACTAATTTCGTACAATTTCTATATTTTAAGGCAAAAACTCAATCGATAGTTATATTTGTTTAATGATTTCAAATTCATGATTGCTAACACAAAACATTTCTAAAGATTGTCTTACACCCAACTTGACGGACGTACTGTAGAATGATTTCAAAGTTTGTGTGTGCATTTCGATTTGTTTATTTTTATCTGCAAATTGCTTTACCCTTGAAAAGAGAAATTTTCCATACTTTCAAATGTTATTTTTAGTCAGATGAAACTCTATGAATTCACATTTCCCACTCATTTTCCATATATGTATGAATTCCAATTGTTCTTCTCACTTACTTTGCATCTCATTACACCCCCCCCCACCTCAAGCATCCTTAGATATCCTTTCTGAAAATGTCGAATTCATTTCTATTTTTATGCCATTATGTTGGACTAAAAAGGCATACTTTATTCTTAGGTAGGTGGCAACAGCCAATTAAAGTCAGCTGGCGCCCATTTTGAGGCTAAAAATTAATTTGTTAAAGGATTGGCTTCACTTCAAGCTAAGCTAAATATTTTGCCAAAAAATAAAAAAAGGCAAAAAAAAAAAGAAAGCGAAAAAGTGTAAAAACAAAAAATGTGTAAAGAAAAAAGCGAATTTTTAATTAAAAACTCGGCGATGCTGCTTTGTCGGCGCTAGAAACAAAGAGGCAAGAGACTCATTGTTTTTGTTAAAAGCGTCAGCGGAGTAAAGTAGATATGGCCAAAAGAGGAGTGTGCTAGGGATGTAGAGTTAAGGGTTGGGGCAAATCGAGGACGTTGACGTCTTTATGACAATCGTAAAAAATAATTTTTAGTAGCTTACGAGCCGGCGGGCTGAGTAAGAACTGTTGCCTTGGCATTTTAATTGCATCAAGTGCCATTAAAAATGTTGAAAGGAATGGAGCAACAAAAAAAAAAAAATTGAAAGAGAAATTGGAAATTAAATGAAAAATAAATAAGAAACCAAAGAGGTAGGTAGAGTAAGAGCAAGTCCTTAAGCATCTTACCATTCGCTCACATGGCAAATGCCAATAATTTTCCGTAGTATCAGGTGAAATAAGTAAGCAAAACAATGGCAAGTACTGAAATAGAAGAAAGTCGAATGTAAACCCTTCTTATTTTCAAGCTATTAACTAGACAAGCTTTCCTTCTACGACTATCCTTCGTTTCAGTTGAAACATATGTTAGAGGGAATTTTCATGAAAAATTTAAGCCGCTTAAGTTTGTGTCCCAAAAGCAAAAGTTAAGTTGCCTAGGGGGACACGCACACACACATACGCACACACACATATATATACTATATACATATAACCCTTTCGTTTGTCCTGCCTTCGTCACAGGAAATCAGCTTAACTTCTTTTCTATAAACTGTAGCATATTGTTAGGCGCTTGAGTTTTTACTTAAATTTTTAACAAAATCTCAAACTCATCAACAAAAAAGACAGAAAATAAAAATGCGAATTTAATAAAGAGTCCTGCGCACTTATGTATCCTCCCTAAGCTTGGCAAAAAAAAAAGGGTTCACCTTAGACAAGAATGTTTGCATTGTGCAAACGACTAAACAGAAGCCAATTGAGTAAAAAAAAAAAAAAGAAAAAGAAAAGAAAAGAAAAACATATGCAAATTAGATTTCCGCATAAAGAAAAAGCAAATAAATACGACTATAAATGGAGCAACTAAAGGGGGACACATCCATTGTCTGATAAATAAGTAATAAAGGCAGAACCAAAAATGTTTTCACTGCATAGAAATGAAAATTAGCCTACAATATGTCAAGACCAATGAATTCACAATCCAAAAGACTGCCAAATGGGATTTGGCCGGCCAAATGGATTTCATATCAAGATACAGTGGACATTTTGATGAAAATGGGTTAACAAGTTTGTTTCAACGTTTATAGAATTCTCTTTTACAATTACAAACCGTAAAGTTTTTCTTAATAATAGGTCAAAACTGATTTTTTCCTCCCTTTAAAAGCATTGAGTACACTTATTAGAATGAGAAATCATATGTATGGTGAAAGTATGTAGTTTTGTTACCTTAACTTTAATCTATGTATAAGAATTATTGCATTTTGATTGTTAAATTTTTATAGATTTCTTTTTCATTTGTTTCATTTTTTCTTTCTTTTTTTCTTATAATTAAAAACATTAACTGAATTTTTTCTTTAGTCTTTTCTTTCAATATAATAACCCATCATATTTGAATAAAACGAGTGTTTATATGATGGAAAATTTATTAAGTTTGTTTTCTTAAGTTAAATATTTTACTTCTCCAATTAAGAAAATTATTTCACATTGTACGATTACATCTTATACTAAAGAATGAATGAACCTTGTTATGGTTCAAACTATTACTAAAAAATACCTAAAGATTTGAAAAAAAAAACCAAATAATAATCAAATTAAAAACCTTTAACTTCTTGTGTTTCCGCCATTTTGATCTTATGTACAATGCATACATAGATATATCTAAAACATACATAAATATATATGAATTAAAAGAAAAATCAAAGAAGTCTTTTTCAAATTGCAAAAAAAAATGTTCTAAGCACATTTGTTAAAGTTTTATTTTTGCGTATTCTCTTAGGAGATTTTCTTAACTAAACCAATTTAAATTTAAAATTTTCACTACTCGCAATTTGGCTTTCTATTTCCGTCAATTCCCAATATGCTGTTTGTACTTAAAGTACGTGCCATATGACGCCAAACTCCATTCACACAAATACACACACACACACACACAGCTATATACCAGACATACATATATTTTCATAATTATCTAAATAAATGTATGTAGGGCCACAAAAAAAAAACCTATACACACACACACACACACAGACACATTGAAGTGAAAGCGACATGAATTTATATTAAAAACGAGTAGAACTTTGCCATTACACCGCAGAGGCAAGTTGCGGATACCATGGGACCAGATCCACGTAGTGAGAATAACTAAGTGGTGAAAAAAGAAGAGAAGAGAGGAGAAGAGAGAGGGATGAAACGGGACGTGAACCCAGTTACCCATAAATGTACTTTTTTTTTTTGTATCTGTGTTGGTTCTAATTTCAGCCAGAGACCCAGTTAGCGTGGCATATGTGTGCGGGAATATATGTTAGATACAAACACAAGTGTTGTGTATGTGTGTGTGTGTGTAAATGCAACATTACGGCCACTTAGTTGAATGTGGTTAAGGTTCCGGGCTCAAAAACCTTAGTTAGTGTGTGCTGCAGTTATGCGATAGCCTTTTCTGCCTCCGTTTTTATGGCATATTTCAGTAGCTTTGCCTAAATAAGAAAAGAAAAAAAATAATAATAAAAAAAAAAAAGAAAACAAGAAAAACGGAAACCCAACTAGGTGCTATCATGGCTGCAGTTTCTCTACTGGCGGCTGACCGAGCGACCATAACACGGCAACTATGCTAGGTAAATGGCTCTGCAAAGTATGCAACAATTTGCTGTAAAATGAAACCGCATCTAAGAAAACGTAACACAAAAACGAAAACGTTAACGAAATTTGCACGGCATTTTGCTAACGTAAAATAGTTCTGCTTCAGCTTTTGCTTCTCCTTCTTCCTTCTTATTCATGTATTATATAACTCTACCAGTTGAAGGCAACAAGAAATAAAAAGAAAACTAAAATCCAAAAAATAACTAGGATAGAGCTCCCTCTCTCTCTCTCTCTCCCTGTCTCTCTCACTCTGCATGTTGTTGCCTCGTTAGTGCAAGCTTGAAAACGAAGCTAATGAAAGCCAGGCACAACCTTAAAATTCAATGTAAAATGATCCAGTTTTGGTTAGATGCAGTATGATATAAATGGAGCATGCTTTTAGGCGCTCACACAAGACACTTTCCTGTCAACAGTACCATCATCATCATCATCATCATTATCATCGTAGTAGTCCATTATTTGCCCAATTTAAATGCGCATCGAGAAAACATTTTCATCTTCTAGTATATTTTATTTCATTTCATACGTTTGTTTTTTTTCTTCATTCTTTTTCATCTCTTTGCCTGCTGCTGTTGCCGTTGTATGTGTCATGCAAATTATGCTAAAGTGCGCTCCCAGCTGACCCATATGTTAACGGTAATAAACAGCTGCAGCGGTGAGAAATGACAAACAAGCAGGAGAAAAAAATATGAAAAAAAAAACAACCAAACAAACAGAAAACAAGCGTAGTGAAGTATATTTTAAAAAATACTCTGCAAAATATCTGAATACTCTGTATTTCAAAGAGAAAGTCATATATAAAAGGGAAAAATTAAATTGTGCGAACATGCAAACTACAGAACGAATTTTTACTCTATTTTAATTTAATAAATACCTTATAAACTTATAAATTTGATTATATATATATATAATTGAATCTCGTTTATAAAAAGTTTATTTACACGAATATATAATTAGTTCGTTTTTGCTGTTTAATATATATTTTGTTCAAGATAATGTTTATTTTGGAAAATCTTTCCAGAACTTTTCTCCAAAGGAAGTTTATATAATATCTATATATACCTAAAGTGTGATATAGATTTAAAAAATGGGTCAAGATAACTTTCTGTATAAATTTAAATAATTCAAAAATATTTTTCTAACAAAGGATACTAGTAGCTTTAAAAAGTTTGAAAAAATATTCTCCTATCAAATTAAAAAAAAATCATTTAAATGAAGCAATCTTGATGAAGAGATCCATTTCATTCTAGGGTATACGTAAATATACGGTGAAAGCGAATTGAGAGCAAAAGTAAAAGTCAACGGTAAATGTCATGGTCTTCCCCTTAGCCGCAGAGCCCTGAACACGTCTCATTGGATTTATGACAACAAAATTGATATTAATGTAGAAAACTCGACGGGCACTTGCACAAATAGGCATATCCCATAGAATTTCCAAGGCTAGAGAGAAGTGAAGTGGATTGTGGAAATATGGCAGAGGGACCAAAGTCAACTTTGAGTTTTGCATATGGCAAAAGATCCTCTTTGTTTGCCTTCCTATATCACCGTGTTGTAAACCGCGATTAATGTAAATGGCGTAAAAAAAAAATGGTGCACAGTCACTGCAACAGAAGGCAAAGGCAAGATAATAAATGGTTTTGAGTGGCATAATGTAGGTCATGGGTGGAATATGTACAGAGAGGATGACGATGATGATGGGATAAAAAAGAAAAAGTATTTATGTGCATATGAAAAGTTCATTGAGGCAATGTGTTAGACTAGAATAATTTTTTATTTAGTTACAAAAATCTACACAATAATAAGTTGGGTGCCACATATTAAACATTATAAATAGAGGGAAAAATGCAGAACATTCGAATATTATATATTATATTATTCTTCAAATTCATAAAAAATATTTTAACGAAAATATGTGTGTATCAAAAAATATAAAAATATTCTTCATCTTTTCACTTTTCATCTCTGTAATAAACTAAAAGCGATTTGGACACCAAAATATTGTATAAAATTTAAACATTTATTATTTATCTTAATTTTATTATTATTGCATTTCATACTATGTATTTATAATCAAAGTGTTTTTGTGATTTTAAAACTCATGTTTGAGGGCATTATAATTCTTAAGAAGTCTTTATTTAACCGTTCGTTTTAATATATAACTTTAATCTTTAAACTTTTTCATAAATTTCCTTCCTCAACTCGAATCATCACTTTAAATCTCCATTTTATCTATCTTTATCTTATACTCTTCCATCTACTATAACCCACAAACATAAATCTTATTAAGTTTGCTTCAAAATTAATCTTTCCACTCCAATATTTATAAATTTAAGTTAAAGATAAAATATTTAGCTTGAGTTTTCAATTCGTTTTACATTCAAATATATGACTAAATAGGATAGAATAAAATGAAATAAAATAAATCATTATGATAAGCATATTGAATAAATGCATCAGTAAGTGCTTCAGTTTTACAAAGAGATATCCACTTGGTAAGTGGGTTAACAACGTTATTTGCCATGCAACATGTGGCACAAATGCATAAATATGCTACCCCACATCTGTATGTATAAAACATATTTCTATACCCTACACAATTTCCTTTTAGTTTATAACAAACTGTGCAAATTGTTTAAATGACTTTAGCATGAGTCAATAAATTGCATGATTTACTGCACTGTCTCTTCTCTTTTTCTCCCTCCCTCCCTCCCTCTCTCTCTCTCTTTCTCTCTAATGTGAGGCAACTAGAAACTAGATAAAATATGAATATGAACACTCGAGAGCCACACATACACACACACACACGTCCGTAACCCTTCTTTTTGTCAGGTGGGGTTAGTAGGTTGAGGAGGGAATTGGGTGGGGGAAAAAAGAAAATTGTCGCAATGCAGTTGCAGTTTTTGAGTTTATTTGCCATTTTCGAGAGTTGGTAAACTTTGTTTTTCGGTTCTCTCGCGATGTTGGAGACATGGTGTGCGTGTGTATCTGTGTGTATGTTTCAACTTTAACTGTTTCTTTTTTCTTCTTTTATTTGTTTTTAAACTGAAAGTGAAAAGAGAGAGAGATAGAGAGAGAGATAGTGAGAGGGAGAGTGTGAACGAACGAGAGTAAGAGCACCATCTGTTATGGCAAAAAATAATTTTATAAATCGAACGCTCTCAAATATTGCGGCAAACAGTTGGAAAGTCATTCAGCCAATTATGATTATGCAAATTGGCATTGCCTTGACACGATTAAAAAAAATCACATACATAAATATATATATATATACATATATATTTCGATGTACATATATTCAGTTTGGAAATATAAAAACAAATCAATATGGAGATAAAAAAAACTCTGAAACTTAAATCAATTAAAAGATAACATATACCAAGTCATAGTTCGGTATAAGATAGAATTATATATTAATATAATTATAAATACTTAACTAATATATTAATACTCGTAGACTTCACTTTTCTTTTAATAAGTATGTCAGAAAATTATAATAATTAATGTTCATTCCCTAGCTATAAATTGTAAAAGCGATAATTGAGTATTAAAAGCAGTTTAGCCAAATTCTATGTTGATTAAGATAGAAAGTGCATCAGTCGGAGTGCAATCGAATTTTTGAAAGACATGGACATGGACTTTTTAATAACCGTTGAAGGACATAGAAATTCTGATCTTACTGGAAAATTTCAATCAAAAATTGTTCCTTCCTCCAAAAAAAAAAATCATTATTTAAAAGGAACTAATATATATATATATATATAGATTATTTTCAACTTTATGTTAGTCTCAAAATTTTATTTAATCTCTTTAAAAAACCTCGAAAATTCGAAAGAAGATTTTTTGTTCAAATTCTAGATTTTAATACTTTTGTTATGCAATATCTGAAGGTATACTCGATGCTTATAACTGTTAAAAATGGCAATTTACAATAAGTTAGCCTGTTTTTCTATATTATTTACGCAAATCATAAAAATTACAAGTTAATTCTAGATAAAGCACAAACAAGTAGTAACCATTTTTAGATCATTTTTTCTTGGAAGTTCAGTTCGAACAAAAAAAAATTGAAAACTGTAAAAAAATGAATAAATTATTTAGGATCGGTTATATTTTGATGATTTGGAAGCCGGCCTTTATTTTGATTCATCCATACGCTTTGTTAGTTTACTAGGGAAAGGGAAGCTCATTCAGAGATACATTTTTGGATCTATCGAAATATCCTAGTGGGGTAACAATCGATATAAAAATATTATTGCAACATAAATAGGATCATCATGGCATATACTTAAAGCTAAAATATTATATTTTTAATGCATTTGTATGAAGTTTTTTTTTCATCTGCTCAAAGAAAATAAAATTAGCTTGCTCTAACATTAGTTTTGCCCTCAACACTGTATCTATCGCTGATATGACTTTAATTGAACAGAAGTGCCAATCAATTTGGTTTGTGCAAAGAATGCTACCATGTATATGCGAACCTTTCGCTTTGCGTTAACGACATTTAATTACAAAGAGCGCAGAAGCACTCGATATGCAGTTCAATTACAATTACAATGGCAGACACAGGAAAAAATATATACATATATATAAATACTTGAAAAAGGTTGTATTAAATTTAATTAAATAATTAACGCCAGAGGCAAACGAACGAACGAACGAACGAACGAAGGAAGGAAGGAAAAAAGAATAATTAACAAACAAATAGGCAACGGTAAAAATCAATTGGCTATAAACAAGAAGTGGGCGGAACCATTTCACTCAATCAATGCAAATTTAAATTAATTACATATCCATATTTATAAATCAAATTGTTAAATAATCAAAAAAAAAAAAAAAAAAAAAGAGAAAAGAAATATGTGAAAAATTGGACAAAAAAAATTGCAATAAATATTTTGTAATTAAAATTAGCAAACATAATGAGAATAAGCTGAAATCGATATGAATAAAGTGGAAATGCTATGAAATGACCATCCATCTGTGAATCAAATCTCAATAGGTTTGTCGATTGTCTCGATCCAATCATATGTATATCTTTTTTTTGCATTTATTACATTTACTTTAAGAGAAGAAGGTTATATTATGAATCCCTTTTTGTAAGGGTAAATGATATAGATATTTGAAGGTGGTCTGGATTTGGCAATAGAAAATTGTTGTATAGTTTGTCAAGTTAACAACAAATGGATTGCAAACAGTTGACTTCTAGTGAAACGTTTTTGATAATTAGTGCAGAAATAAAGTTTAAATCAAATATCAATGAAATTTGTGTTTTTTTAATGTTCCTGGGGGAATGTTCTTGCAAAGAGGGAACATTATAAAAGATTTGAAATTAAATCCCACATCTCTTCCTTTTTGTATTCTTTAACATTGTTATCAACGATCATAAAAATTAAGTTTCGTATTGATAGAGTATTAATAAAAGGAAACCAATTGAGATACTATATAAATATATTTTTTTTTGTAATATCGCAATAAAAATGCAATATAAAGAAAATGCATTCCTGCCAAAAAAAAATTAATTTGTTTACTTTTTCCAAATTTAGTACCAGGAGTAGGATAAAGAGAATTCTTAACTCTTAAGGACCCTAAAAGATTACGATTCAAACATGCCTAACAAAGTTACTAGTGGATACTATTTTAGAAATTATATAATAATAAAAAAGTAACATTAGATTTCTTTCCTTGTCATTTTCTTAAGTACTTATAATGTATTTAAGTAAAAGACTTCTTGAAAATCAATTTTCATTTAAAAATATATTAAAATTAATTGATTGTGAAATTCGAATGGAGTTATTAAATAACTTTTTGACCAGACAATCCAACTGAATCCTGCAGTTTATTTATCATACATTTGTTATCTATAAAGTTTAATCTTTTGCAATCTTCATAAATTTGTCAAAAATATACATACATAGATGGAACGACTTTGGCACACCTCAAACGCTTATAATTAATGGCATCTAAGCGATTTTAATTAAGATAAGAGTCATAGATATAAATTGCCATAGAATTGCAAAGATATAGTCAATTGAAAATGTATCTTTCTTTGTTTTTTCTTGCAGACTCAAAGTGGACAATAATGGCGGTGCATGGTGTCCCAAGCATATGGTCTCACGTGGCCTTAAAGAATATCTGCAAATTGATCTGTTGCAGGTGCATTTGGTTAGTGCCATACGGACTCAGGGTCGTTTTGGCAAAGGTCAGGGACAGGAATATACCGAAGCCTATGTGCTAGAATATTGGAGGCCAGGCTTTGAGAAATGGATACGTTGGAAGAGTATACAGGGCAAAGAGGTGAGAAATTCAATACATCTAAACTATATGTATACATATATAATATTTTTCACTGCAAATACAAAAGTTTCCTTGATTCGCACATTAATCATGGCCAGCTAGACCGATAACAATCTCAATAGCCCCAGGGAGAAGATATTTACAAAAGATATTGCATCTTTTAGCTGCACAATTTACGTGCGAAGAGCGTAAATTGCGTAGGTGTCTTAAACCCAACCCAACCCAAGTTAAGACAAACCAAGCCAGGCCAGGCCAAGCCAAAAGCACAAACCGTTCAACCAATGGAAAATCAATTTAAACGCTTTTGTTTTTGCACTCGAAAATTCCCACCTACACACAGACGCACACTTGCTGTTTGGGAGACCATTTATAATTTTCTTTTTTTCCTTTCATACCTTTTTGCAGATACTGCCTGGTAATATAAACACCTATAGTGAGGTGGAGAACGTGCTGCAACCCAGCATCTTTGCCTCCAAGGTGCGCATCTATCCCTACAGTCAATATGATCGCACTGTGTGCCTGCGCGCCGAGATTGTTGGCTGCATCTGGGAAGGTAAGTGCTGTGATCATGAATTATACCAACATACATACATACATATATATATATATACCGATCTGTTGTTCCACCTCCCTCACTTTTTATCATAAAGTTTGTTTCTGGTCGCACTTGTTCTTTGCCTGCGGCTAGTAAACAACTAAGAGAATTTATTTAGTTAAAAAAAAATTAGGCGGCATGTGAATACTCTTTTTAAAATGACATTGAACTATCATCATAGAAATCTTAGTTAGTTCAACTTAAATTAAATTATATTGATTAAGGATAAATTATAAATAATGGGAAAAGTTATCTAAGCTTAAAATTTTTGAATCTTGAGTTTGGAAAAATATATATAATTTGTAATTCTAATGGAAGTATTTTAGTATAAGGAAAATCCCTTGACGATTGATAATGGAGATCAATAAGAATTATTATTCTCAAGATTTTCTTTAATGGCTTTAGCAATTTTTTATTTTTTTACTCCAACAATTTATCATTTTTTTACTACAACTGCTCACTTTTTGTCACTAAAAGACTTTTCTTAATATGAGATGAACCAATCTTTATCTTTCTGACAAACTACTTTGATAGCAATAATTTATAATTATAATTTATAATGTTTAAAAATATACATATAGTAAGTATCAGTACTTTTTCTGTTTTGGATTACTAAAAGTTGGAAAACCAATAAGAAAATTTTCGTTAAATTAGTTTGTTTTCTTCTTTCAAAGATATTCATTAAATTAAATATTACTTCATTTTTATAAAGTTTATAAAGGAATTGCTTCTTCTTGTCTATTCTATATTTATACAGTAAAATACATTTTAGTTCAAAAATCTCTCATACGTATAATAAGTTTTCAATTTCTTTTCTTATTTCGTTTTAAAACAGATCATTTTTTATCCACTACTATGTCATATTAGCTTTTGTTTATTGTAATTCACACGTCTTCTAAAAGATTTATTTCTTCTACCATTTTTAATGGAATACTCTCTATTTGGAAATAATAATATTAATAAGTATTAATAAGTATATTAATAAGTATTTAGCTAAATATCTTATTATAAATTATAACTTTATGAATGGGGCAATAATTAATCATTTACAATCATTTAATAGAAATAAATATTCTAAAGTTATATAAAAAAAGTCAGCTTATAAATCCGAATAGCAAATTAATTTTAATTTTGAATTCAAATCAACATTTCCGTGTTGATACAATTACTAGTACGAGTATTTACATATTTATGAAAGCTAATTTGCTTTTGTATAAGTTCAGTCAATTGTATTTAAATTCAATAAACACTATTAAAATGGTAAAGAATATAAATATGAGTAAATATATACATATATATATTTTTTTTTAAAGTAAAGAGGAGGGTATTCGTATAATATAAAACTATCTGCAATCATGCAATCAAGCGTGCAACCGGTTTGGCCTTTTCCTTGATGACTTTGTTTCCCAGTAACGAAAGGAACTTGGTTAGTTTGTTTTATTGTTTTATTAAAGACCAAACTTGACTTGGCATAGTTGCATGTGGCGACTACTATTTAATATACAGTTTTTAAGTAAATTTATCGCATTTTATGCCCCAACAATTTACGAATTTTTATGTAATTTAAACATGAGTTGAGAGAGACGATAGCAGAGTAAAATATATATGTATAAGGTTTCCAGCAGGTCATAAAATAGGCTTATAATTACGCTCAAGTCGAGTGCATACACTGAAAGGAATTTTGCAAGAAATCGCCTTAGCCACTCACCAAAAAATTGCAAATATCTTTAACTAACTACATATGAATATATAAATAAATCTTTCGATATTTCCTTTTCATTGCAGAGGGCATTGTATCCTATAGCATTCCAAAGGGCGTTCAACGTGGCATGGAAATCGATCTATCTGACAAGACATATGATGGTCATGAGGATGGTGATCGTTATATAAATGGTCTGGGTCAATTGGTTGATGGACAGAGAGGCAAAGATAATTTTCGTACAGATATCAATGGTTTTGGTAAAGGTAAGTGTACAAGTCAAATTAACGATTTTTTTTTGCCTTTTTTCCATTTATTTTTGTTGAGATTTCATTTTTGATGCACTTAGTTTATGTAATTGTTGTATTTAAAAGAATAACCTACTTTTTAGTAGTATCATGGTTTTATGGTAAAGTTGCTATCATCTGGGCATCTGTCACATAATGTCATAACAAACTCGAAGTGGGGTCACCTTTAGAAACTTTGCTTCACAATTAAGTGACTTAATGAGAAAGTTCTGTATATATCATTTGTAAAATTTCGGAACGAATTCATGAATTTGATAAAAATGTAGGATCATAATATATGTATTTATAAGATATCATTTTCTCACCATTCAAAAAAATGTAGTTCAAACAGAGAAGTCTGTTTCTTAGTATCTTAATATTAGAAAACTTAGAAGATCAAATAAACTGAAAAATCTTTTAAATTTCGTAAAGTCGGTTACCAATTCAATAGCTTGAAAATCAAAAGAATTTTTAATACAACAAAGTCATTTTTAAACGGATAGTTCCTTAATTATCGATTTCTTCAGTTAAGTATGTATTAACCTAGACTGCATCTAACTACTTAAGGTAATTAAAAGTTTCCTAATAAACAGTAATAGTTTCTATCTTCTTTCCGTAAATTAATTATCTGGTTAAGCTTACGTACATATATGGCAAATATTTAAATTGTACATGCAATATATGTGTGATTAATCAGATAATTATTTCTCAAACTATGAATCAATAAATAATTTTATTTGTTCCTTACTGATTGCTTTTGAAATCCTACTATCCTATTGTAAAATGGTATATTAAAAATGTAAAAAAATCTGAAAGATTTCGAAACCAATAAAATATTTAAATATGCTTGTTCAACTTTAAATGCAGATTCGGTTATACCATATCCGCCTCAGAGGCTTATAAAGTTAGATCTCTAAAATTCATTGTGTAAACCCTTAAATACTTCTTTAGTATGTAAATATATGATCAAAACTTTGACATGATATTGCAATCTTCAATTGGGATGAACTTTTGATTTTATTTTGTTTGTATTAAAACTTAACGAAGAAAATTTGGCTTTAGTAATAAATTATTGAAATCCAAATTTAATAATAAATAAAATTAAATAAATAATTAATCACTGTTATTTATTATTTTCAGGCTATGAATGGATTGGCTGGCGTAATGATACACTACTTGGTCGTCCCGTTGAAATAACATTTGAATTTGAAACAGTACGAAATTTCAGTGCCGTCATTATACATACCAATAATATGTTCTCCAAGGATGTTCAGGTAATTTTTAAAATTTACAACAATTAAACAAAACAACAAATTATATATTTAGAATTTGTTATCCAAATAAGCCTTGATATGACCATTTGTCGATAAGAATTAGCTATTAACTGGAAAAATAAAAATATAAAAAACGCAACCAATTATTTAAACACAAATGCAATGTGTGTTTAAGAATCGTAAAAAATCAACAAGAACGTTTCCATTCCCTCCAGACAAACTGGCGGCGGCAAATCGAGCAAATAAATGCTAAACATTTTCAGTTCAATAATAAAATAAATTCAACAGAGCAAAGGGAAAATGGTGGGGAGAAAGAAGAACAAGAGAGAGAGAGGGGGGAAAAAAACGAGAATGCGGTTTTATAAACAAACCAAACACGAAATCGAACCTAAACAAACTGCAATTGATATACTATAAGAGCCCCTATAAGAGAAACAGAGAGAAAAACTCGCGACTTCTGACTCACACTCAGGTGGCACTTGATATGGATGGGGCACAGAGACCATTATAGAGTCAATTTCTTTAGTCGTTGTGGTCTTTATCGAAAGTAAACAAAACGATTGGAATGATTGGATCGATGTTTTTTTTCTCCTCTTTGTTTACCCCTTATGTGTATGGGACGAGCGAGCGGGCGGGTGGCCGGGCCGGGTCGGGCCCACTGATAGCACTATGATTCTTATACCATAATCTGGTCTCATGCAAGTAATATAAAAATCAAGAGAACTGAATCATTCGAAGAAGTTCAACAGAAAATTTTCAAGTCCATTGACCCAAAATATTATAGTGTGGCAATGTGTTAACGATTTTGGTTATATTGTTCTCAATTGCAAACAGACCAATGAGCCTGATGACTGATAACCAAAAAAACAAATTGCTTTGTTCTTCCTTAGATATTTTCTGATGATAGATATGTTGAGGCATTTATATACCTATCTCTATAAAGAGAGAGATATGAAAGTGTTCTTACAAATTACCGAGTATCTCTTTTAATTGGTAAAAATCCAACTTTTAATTGTTCCTTATAAAAAAGAGCTGATATTTAATAAAATGAAATTTTATACCTTTAGATCGATATATTTTTATGTGCGATATTTTATTCTCCCAAGCAGAAGTATTACATATTAGATTCTTTGATTAAATCCTTGAATGGATAAATAAACCTATTACCAAATGATACATTACTTCAATCTAAACATAATTTGTGAATAAGCAAAGATACGAACATACAATATAATGATTGGAATTATGTACTTTCAAGACATCAAAATCCCTTCCAAGAATCGTTTCTGATGGACCAATAATATGTATGTATATGTATAATCATATATATACCTATTTAAAACATTTTTTTTCATTACTCCACAATCTATTGGGTAATATAATATATATATAATAAAATACAAGGACTTAAATATATAGTGACTTCTAAGTACGACTTTACTTTAATGAATATTAGAAATTAATTTTTTTTGATGATGAAAATAATAAGTTCTATTTTCATAATACTATAAATAAGAATTTTTAAGTTGGCATGTTATTAAAAATTCCAAATAATGTGATTTAAGTTTATCTTTTTTTGGAATTCTTGCCAAGATACTTTTGAGATATTCTTTTCCCTGAAATTCCCATTAATTGTAGGATCGGAAAAAACTCATAGAATAATTAAATTGTTTTAAAAACATTGTATAATCTAAGAATACCTATAGGAAATAAAAACGGATGCGGATTTTCCTATTAAATATTTTCTTTTTTAGAAAATTATTTTTTATTTTTTTTTTTTGCTCCGAAAATTATTTTAAAATATGAGCACTACAGATCTCAACTTGCAAAAGTTCCTTTCAAGTCAATCTCAATTTTTTTCAACTGTTGGTTAGTTTTATTATTATTATAATTAAAAATTTAAGAAATTTAGTATATATAGAAATGAATCTGAAACCTATATTATTTAGGGTTAAAATGCTATTGGTTACATAAATATCATCGACTTTTGGTTTACTTTTGGAATCTTTTAATTAAAAATCGAATTCGATTGCTTTCACTTGTATAGCAATTAAACCCTTTCGATTATATTTATTCGACACATTTTTTACCACCGCATTGTTTGGTTTTCCAACCCCTCCTCCCTTTATCATAATTTGGTTGTAAATCTCTTTTCATTTTTTTTTTTATTGACAGTTTCAAGTATCGTTTGACAGTTTAACAATTTTCTATGTACTCCACTTTGATGCTATCTTTTTGATAAGCAAACCAAAAAAAAAAAAAAAGAGTTATAAAACACAACGGGCAGATAAAAGTGGAAACATATATAGAATACATATATATATATATATATATATATATATATATTTATTCCATTTCTAAGCAATATGCTTGTCAAATTTGTGTCAAATTAGAACAATGTTGGTAGAGTTTTGATGTTAGATAGATATCGTGATATAAACACGTTTATAGGATGTGTGTGCGTGTGTGTGTTAGCTGTTTGGATAAACGGCAAACATCAATGATAGTTCAGCGTAGTTAAGTAGTTTTATGATTTTTGTATTCGAGTTGTCTATTTAATATATAGGTCAGAATTAACTGATTAGTTTAGTTAATTTAGGGGGAATACATATAAAACGTAATGAAAGGCCTGCCGAAATCTAACTTTCCCATCAAATGTTGTTTTTACTTATCATATTCAGTCATTAGACAACTTTGTGATGTCTCCCCATAATCCATTTGGCTTCTATATATTTTATAGACTTATGAATTCAGATAATGCACCTGACTAAGAGTTTCCACTCAATGTCTAAGACCCTCTACCTATCTCACTGTAGTAAAGTCTCCCGTCAATTGGCAGCAGCAGACTCAAAAAAAAAAAAAATGGCCACATAAAATTTCAATTACCACAAATTTTCTTTTTGGCCGTTTTTGATTTGTTGCCGCCATTCGAATGGAATGGAAATGAGTGAGGGGGGGAGAGTGAGAGGGAGAAGCTCCACATACCTAGACTGGACTCTAACCATTTGACCATTCTCTTTATGGTTAGCTATAATTTACAACAACATGAACGAGTCACCCAAGTCGGAGGATGTCGTCGCTTGGTATAATTCCCATTTTTATTATTTTTCATTATCATTTGTGTTGCTCTTCTCTCTCCATACGCTTTCTGGTTTCGGTTGGTCGGTCTATGATATTCAGTTGGTCAGGGGGGCTTTGCTTTCGTAATGCCCCATAAGTCATAAAATTACTTAGAGATGGCTTTTTTTTATATATATGTATGTATTTGTATGTATATTTTTCTTCCTCTTTGCTTGACTCTGTCTGTGGTCGTGCCATAAATACTTGAAAATGCCATTTGTGATGTGATTTGATAAGCTCCAAAATTATGCTAATTGCGTTTTAATTATGACACGCGTGTGGCAACAGCCAGCACCTGTTGGCGAGACTCTCTAAGAAAGAGAGGTGAAATCATTCCCACATTGCCTCGTACTCTCATGTACCCACCCCCATACCCGATGATGTCTGTGGTCATTACATGTCAGATGGTTTTCGATAAGCCTCTTGGGACCGCTTGTGACTTCTCTCGTTTGTCTATTTACGTCTGTTTGTTTGACTTTGTCTTTAGCATTTCTAATGAGCTTGCCCGGCGCATTCTCCCTTTCCAAAGCCACAACTTTGTTTACTCTTTAAAATGCGTGCCCAGATTTATAACCCCGATTAAGACATTGTCGTTGAAGGGTTAGTTGAAGAAGGCAGTGAAATGTTCATGTTTACGTGTGGTCCTCTTAATTAGTGCTGAAAGCTTTTACAGTTTAATAAGTGATTGATTTTAATGTTCCTTTCCTCTTTAACTATGTGAATTTTGAAATTTTTAAAAGGTTTTCTTTAATAAAAAAATTGCATAGATTGTAGTCGAAACTGCTAACCTTAACCAGTTAATTCATTAGTAGAAAAGAAAGATATTACATATTAAGTTCAAACGCCTAAAAAAAGTACATTTTGTTGTATAATAAGTGCATTTAATATTTTTGTTAAAATGTTTATTTGAAGTTGCAAAAACTAAGCCCAATTTATATCATAATTAATATCTTAACTTTATGCAATATTTTCTTAATTGGATTTATCAATTTACATTTTTATTTGTTTAGTATATAACTAACAAAGCAGAAATTTATTATCAACAATAAGAAATTAATTGATTAAGCAATAAGTAATAAAGAATAGTAAATAAGTAATTTCTTTTTAATTGTATATACAAATGTTTAATACATTTGATTGTCCCTGTGTGTGAGATAATTGAATAAGTCATACCAATTTCAAGATAGTTTGTTTTGCCTTCATTTATACGCTAGTTTTTGTTACATTTACTGTCGTAATAGTTATGTTAATAAAATTCTTTTAATATAGTATTATATTATAGTATTATTATCATCTCTACAGTAGATAATATTCTACTTATACAACCTTTGCGGTTGACTCTTAATTCTGCTATAAATTTCTGATTACTTTAACACTTTAAATATCGGTATCACTCCTAAAAATAATCATTTTATAGATATGAAATTATTTTAAATTTCCACAATTTTTGAGAAATCTGTTTGAAAAATCATTGAAACAAAAAACCTTTAAGATTTAAGAGTTCTTAAATAATTTGAATCACTTTAAACCTTTTAGTTGACATTCTATTGGAAATATAGTTGATATTATTTGATAGGATATATCAAAGAAATAATATATCAAAAAAAATTAATTAAGTCTTATATTTAAAGTTGTTTTCTTTGGCATAATAGAAAGTTTATTTTTCACTTCTTTGTTGGGTTGATATAAGATATAAGAAATAGGATATATTTGGCTTAAGTTTTTTGAAAGTATAACCCAAAGTCAAATTATATTATTTATTATACTGCGATCTGATAAATGTTGTGAATGTTCCTTAAAAAATATAAATTTAATTTCTCATAACTTAAGGAAACCTACTAATTCATTTTTAAAAAATTTAATTTTAAACGTTTTTGTAAGAAATACTCGAATACTAAATTAATCTATAAAAGATTTAAAAGTTTCGTAAAATAACATAATTATCATTATGTTTCTTCTGAAATTTTTTTTTATAAATTCGAAAAATACAAAAAATTATCATAAGATTTAGATAGGATTAATTGCTTAAGGATAATGTTATCTTTTATTGCCCGTTAGTTTTAACATTAAGAAAACTTTTCAAATCGAATCGTTTGATAACCATCAATATTTGTTTATTGCCTTTAACAAATATGTATAAGATTTTAGTTGATTGTTAAGAAATCGATGAATAGATAATGTTTCTATCAAAATGTTATAAACAGTTTAACGATCATATTGAAACATCCGCAAATAAATGAATATAAATGTATATGAAATCAAATACATTGAATCGTTGATAATTTATCAATCAAATGTTATGGGTTAACACACTTCAAATTCCATATTGATATTCAACACCTTTATGTCAGAGACACGAAACACCTTTTGACAACTCATTAGCCATGCTCTGGCCAGAACTTGGAGACAACACTTACACATCCGGCTGGCCCAAAAAGTAAAAATACAAAAAAAAAAAAAAAAAAATGTTCCAACTACATATGGATTGAACAAATATATATTTATATATAAACCGGGAGTTGTATTATTACAGACAACTTCCGTCTGTGAGTGTGTGTGTGTGTGTGTGTGTATAAAGAACCATAAGTGAACTTTCGACTGACCAAAAGTGTCAATGCATGAATGAAATGGTAGGAGGGGGTGGGATGAAAAATAAACGTAAAAAACAAAATAAATGTGATTACATTAATTATTATGCCACTCACACAGCACACACACTTTTCAGTGATACAAAGTTGTTATATAGCTGGTTAATCTCCCCCCACCTTCTCTTTCTCTTCTTTGTCAGGTGTTTGTTCATGCCAAGGTTTTCTTTAGCATTGGCGGACGTCAGTTCAACGGGGAGCCAGTGCAATTCTCCTATATGCCCGACCAAGTGCTGGATCATGCACGCGACGTTACAATCAAATTACATCATCGCCTGGGGCGTTATCTGCAGTTGCATTTATATTTTGCCGCCCGTTGGATGATGCTCAGCGAGATTACGTTTATATCAGGTAAGGTCCTTCATTTTCTTCTTTTTCTTTTTCTCTGTATGCATATATATGTATCTACATATATATTTTTATTAAATCATAAAAGAGGAAGGGAGATGAGAGAAAGAAAACTAAAAGGGTTAAACACAACACAACTCAGTTGCCAGTTATCTCCTCCTCCTCCTCCTCCTGCTCCTCCTCTGAATGGCCACATGGTGTGACAATTGTGCTGAAACTATACAGATGGGATCCACTGTTGAGTTAACGCATAGTGTGGAATTCTGAACTGAACTGAACTGAACTGAACTGAGATGGTGTGGAGTGAAAAAGTTTTTGCTGTAGTTTAAATTAATTTTTTATATTTTTATTTTTTGTTGTCTTGTTAGTGGCACTGGACAACGGAAGAAAAAGTTTGAATGACATTTTACATTGAATGAGGTGTCTGTCATAAGCTCAGCCAGTGATACACGATTAAGAGGGCAGTTTCAGAAGTTCAGTTATTATATATCTTTGCTATGTTATTTATTTAGAATATAAAGATTTGAGCTCGTTTTAAAGGTAAAACATTCACAAAGATAGTTTCAAATAAGAGTTACAATTTGATTTCAATAATTTCTTTATAAAGGTACACTTTAGTCACATCTATCAGTTTAGTTTTATATTCATATCAAACTTCCCCAGTGGTTCTTAAAACCAAATAAAATTACTTTTTTAATTAATTTTAGAATAAACGGAAAAATTAAATAATTACAAATTTAATATACGTATTTAAAGACCCAAAAAACATTTTAATTAAATATTTTCAAACAGATTCAAAAACTCCTTCCATTTCTTGAAAGAGCTGCTCCTTAGAATTTCAGTACAAAACATATATACGTATTTTCTCCGATATTTATTGACGATTTCGACATTGAGATGTACAAATTGGCTAGATAATTGAGTCTACCAAAAAAGAAATACAAATGTTATTTATTTGAAACAAAAAGGTACAGTAGTTGAAATATAGTAAACAGTATCAGAAAGAAAATATAATGGTCTGTTGATTCTGATAAGAATAATAACACTTAATGGGTTGAAAAGTAGTATGAAATATAGTAAACAGTATCTAAAAAAATATAATGGTCTGTAGAGTAATGACGCTTTTTGTGCTTCTGAAAGGTAGAGGAAAATTTATAAAATACATATAGAAAAGTTTATTTTGAAAAATATTTTTTAATTATCATTGATTCGGATTTTGTGTGTGTTATAAACCCAACAATAATTCAAACCGAATTATAAGTTATGTATATAACTATATATTCGATACGTAACAAACTTTTTTCAGAATGCAATAAAGATGATAGATCTAAATTTCAATTGAGCTGGCTTAAAAAGATGAGGTTCATTTTCTAGACAAAAGTATAACATAAGTAAAAGTTGGCTTAGTAAGAATATTTTTATAATTATTAAGTGTATGTGGAACTGTTATAGAAAATAGTTTAAATTCTGATTTTCGGAACTGTGCATCTTTTCCTTTCAGTTTGTTTGAAGATAGGCAGTCCAAGGCTGAATTAACAAGTTTATTTTTACACTCTTTTATATAAGATGTTACTGGTATATATGTACCCAACTACTTGGGAATAAATCCAACTAAGATTCTTCCCTGAAATAAATCAATTGCTACAAACTTCACTGATTCCCCTAATTGATGCCAAGTTTTTGTTCACAAAATGCATTATCCCTTCCCATTATATTATATTTATAGTTATTGTGCAGGTTTGTTTTCGATTTTTATTCAAGTTTTTCATCCACTGAATCAATGAATATGCAGCATAATTGTCAAATTTAATGCTCTATAAGGAAAAAACTTAAAGAAACCAACTACTATATAGCACTTGCAGAAAAGAATCACGATAGTATTGACCAATATATAGCTAACCACAAATAGTCCTATTAAAAGAAATTTTCCACTCAAATTACTTCACCTCTTACCATATGAAATAAAGCATATTTCGAGCAGAGAATTTCTAGACTATGAACTAGCAATTACAAGGCCTAAACTAACTGAGTGTGTGTGCATGTGTGTGTGTGTGTTTTGCAACTCTTTTCTCAAAGCAAAACCAAACGGTAAACATAATTTACTCTGGCAAACTAAAAAACAAAACTCAATGCTCCGAACGGTGGCAAAACTCTTGAAAAACATAAACTGCAACAGGAGCAACAACGCAACAACTGCAACAGGAGCAACAACTGCAACAACTGCAACAACAACAACAGGAGCAACAACTGCAACAACTTTGAGCAATTGAAAATTCCCACTGACACTAAAAATTCGTTGCGCATTTCATTAAAAACCTTCTGGCAACTGGAACGACTCGACTGGTGCAAAATATATTACCAAATCCAGAGAGTAAACGAGGGATCTGGATCCTTTCTCTTAACATGTGTGTGTGTGTTTGTGTGTAGGCTATGAACCAATTTTTACTTAACTCACATGAGTTCGAGGGGGTTTTTGGCTTTGTTTTTACTCTGTTGTGTGCAATTGTGCATAGAGTGATACAAAGCAGACGTGAGACGTGGAGTGGTACTAGGTTAGTTCTAGGCAAGAGAATGAAAGAGAGAGAGAGAGAGAGAGAGAGAGCGACAGAGAGGTAAAGAATTTCTGCCCAAGCGTGCCATTGTAACAGTCAGAGGAAACGGAAGAGCAGACTCAGGAGGTAAATTCAAAGAGTGTGAGAGATAGAGAGAGAGAGAGAGAGGGGCAGAGAGAGATGGATAGAGCAAGGTAAAGGGAAACAAAGAGGATACTCTGCTGACTGGCATATGCTTCACATATATTCACATACAAACATAGCCAGAGCATGAAGAAGAATAAGAAGGACCCTTCCACTAGTGGAGCAAAGCACAAGGATATTGTGAAAATTAAATGAGTTGCATTACTTTTGTGCATTTGAAATTTGCAACTCAATGAGCAGGAGGCGACTCGACTCGACTCGAGTACACACAATTGGGTGGATATTGAGAGGAGACATACACATGGTCTGATAAAACGAATGAGTAGTAAGGGGGGGAGGGGGGAACGACAGCATCGTGCTTTCCTGGCTTTCGCCGGCTACGACTTCCTCTTTTTGCACGTTGCATAATAAAGCTATGCATTGCTTTTTCTTTTTTTTTTTTTGTTAAATACTCTACAAATATATTTTGAGTTATATTATGAAAATTGTAAATCTTTCAAATAAAACTTATTTTAGGGTGCGGAATTAATAAATAAAAATGTTTTTCTGAAATCTGTAAAGTTGAAAAAAGTTAAGTAAAGTAAAAGTAAAGTAAAAGTAAATAAAAATAAAGTTAGAAAAAATTTTGCCAAAAGATATAGACTAAAACTTTCAGAACTTGAGATATACAGGCATAGGAAAATACTGTTCGATCTACACAGATTTAATAATAAAAGGCAGACAAGTCATCTAAAAACTCACTTAAATAAATTGAGAACCATTTGGCTAGAATAATTTTATATCCTCTGCAAATTATTTAAAGTTTAAAATTCAGATGCAACGTATAATACATTAAAACACTATTTTCAAATTTCTAAATTTAAAATGATAAATGATGTAGTAATGCAAAGAATATATAAAGTATTGCAAATGGTAAAAATATTACAAATAATAAAATATCGATTCCTAAAAAGTTATATAAATACTGAGGATTTCAATCTTAATCCACAAGTTTAGTTGTGCCATTCCATTCAAACTTAATTAAAAATTTCGTAACTTTTATTAAAATTGGCCCGATTTGAATCCAAAATTTTCTATTATAAAATTCTTTATTTTTTTCCAATCTACTTGAATATATTTCTTACGTCTAGTCAACAACTAGTTTACCATTTCCTTTTCTTTGATATATATTTATAGCCTTATCCTTAAATCGGTTTGTTTCAATTTAGTTATGCAAAGGGTATTAGAAGTTCCTTAAAACTTATTTGAAATTCTCTTTTGTTGTATTTTGCCATTGGCTGCTCTGTCTTAGTCTTTCTTGCTTACAGATTTGTTTTTCCATGATTTTTTTCTCTCTCTTCTAGATGCATTTTCCGCTTACTTTTTGTTTTTCTCATCCTCATCCTCTCTATATAAACGTCTGTGTGTGTGTGCGTGTGTATGTGTATGTGTGTATGTATGTTTGTGTTTTTCCTGTGTTTTCGTGCAACGTATTTAAGTCTGGCAAGGGCTTTAGCTTTTATAAATCAATAACATTTGCAATATATTTTTGCATGTAGAACCCATTTCCAGACACTTTCTCATCAAAATCGACGTCGCCGCCGTCTCTCGTTGCCATTATTGTTGTTTGTGCTCTTGGATTTTGATGCATTCACTTTAGTCAGTTAGTCATTCATTCATTCATTCATTCAACCGTTCATTCCATTCCTTGCATACAAATTCATTTCAATAACTTTGCTTCCTATGGCAGCGCTTTAAATCCTTCTGCAATTTCCCTCGCTTAATCCCTTCTAATTGAAAATCGTTTTGTAGTCCTCTCTGAATTTGTTTTTGTGTGTATATCTGTGTGTGTGTGTGTATGTGTGTGTATGTGCGCAATGCTTTTTGTGTGTCATATCCGTTGAATACATATGTATGTATGTGTATATATACAGAGTTGAATAATACAGTTGATTTGTTTGAAACATTCGATGGAAGCACAAAACTCAGCAGCTGCATAAGCTACATCATCTCCATCTTTGGCCTTGAGGCTCTTCGATTCAGTTCGTGAACAAAATTACAATAATGTGCGTCATTTTGCATTTTACATTTGAGAATTTTTGGTTCGTAATTTGCTTAATGGTTGAACTGAAGTGCCACTGCCAAAGTGCATTGATATTGAAAATGCATTAAAACTGCATATGAATGAAGCCAAAAGCAATAATAGCAAGCAGAAAGAGGCCATAAGGATGCGAATAAGAAAATTTGAGACAACCAAAAACAATGCATTGTTAATGGAGGTCATGACTATAATTGAAATGTCATTTAGCTGATGAAGATTTATTGTCCCAAAAATTCATTTCAAATAAATGTGTAATATGTTGAAAAGATTTTTGAATTAAATTAAAATAATGCAGATTTATCTTGTGAAATAATTTACTATATAATATTATGCAAATATTAAGCTTTACCTTTTGGAAAAACTATTTCAAAATATTCTTAAATTATGTTCAATATTACATATTAAGCATTAAATGTGATCGATGTCTTTTACCACATAGTCTGCAAGATATGATATCATATGATAATGAAAGTTTGATGAATGAAACAGTTTAAGTTTTTAATTATTAAATGTTTATATTTATAATTGACATTTTCCAAATTTTGTTAGATTTTTTTCGAGTGGTAGGAAAATTGTTCTATCATTCACGGATTTCCAAAAATATATATTATTAATCTATTTGGTTGGCTATTTTGATAAAAATTTTCTCATCTTCCGTTTAAAAATCTTTGAGGCTTCACGCAAAAACCAAATTTGAGACTCACTTCAAAAAGTTTTCCATTTAAATCAGCACCAAAAATTGTATTTAGCATATTCTAAATATTTTTCTTCTGCCTTTTAAAATTTGAGTTAGTCAAAGTTGATCATTAACATTATTTTTGCCTCATTCTATTATTAAATATATTAACATATTTACGCATAGATTCGCACAACACATGATGCTAGTTACTAGCCACCTTCAAATAAGAAAATATTTAGTAGCAGACTAACTTCTGAAACTGGCAAATCGAGGGAGGAAGTAGAAAAAACCTAAAAAAAAGAAAGAAATTTTCTATTTTGTTGCCAAACGATATTTGCATAGCAAATTCAAACACACACAAAAGTAAACAGAAAACTTTTTCCCCAGACTTGAACAAAAAAAAAAAAAACCTTAGAAGCAAGGAAAACAAAAAAAAATAAGGAAAAAAGAAAAACAAGTTCAAAATCAATGCCAAGAGCTGTAAAAATTTGCATTTCCCTTAAGAAATTTTTTTTCGCTCTTATTTTAGATTTATACAAAATTGTCCGGGTAGTTCGTTGTCTTTTTTTTTCTCTTCTGTTTCTGTTGTTTTTAAATATCGGAGAGAGAAAAAGTTCAACAAACGCTCGAGGCGGAAATGCATTTCACTAAAAAGTAGCGGAAAAAACAAAAGGCAACAGACCAATATGTATTATATGTATATGTATGTATCTATATCTATCTACATAGTTGGATATACATTTTCGTTGTTATTGACGACCGTCTGGGTTTGGGTTTGTTATTCTGTCTGGGTTTGGAATACCGTCTGAGTTCTCTGAGAGCAAGTGTCAACCAACAAGAGCAACTAACAAATATCATTCAAATGGAATGGGCTTATAACGCTTCAGTACCTTAAAGAGTTGGCCAACACCGAAAAGTATGCAACATACACTAATTGGCACTCAAGTTGTCGTTTTCTCTTTTCTTTTCCATCCGCAAGTTGCATACTTATAAACATGGCAAAGAGTGGAAAGAACCAACCAAACAGCCTGAGACCAGGCGCTCATTTATCATCATAATAATCGCGCATAGCTTTTCACCATTCCTCCCTAATTGCTCACACAGACCCATTAGCCTGAGGATAGAGTTGTGGTGGCAAGTGCAGATAGGGATGAGGCGGATGGGGGCGGGGTGGTTGAATATTGGAGTGATGGCAGTTTATCAAGACGGACAGCCTGTCACATGGTCGCGCCCATTCCATCACCTGCTGTTGGTTGTTGTTGTTGTTGTTGTTGTTATTCGCTACCATCTTGACTGTCTGCATTTCTCGCTTTCGCCCCCTTTTGCAGTCTTTTGTGTAGCCTACTTAGCTTGCAAATGAGCTGCATTTCTCCCTCTTTCACTCACTCTCTCTTCACTCTTCATCTTCGTCCCTGTTCCATCAACATCTAACCCACATTTTCAACTCTTCTCTTTTGGCCTCTTGTCGTCTATCCAGTACCCGTGGCTGGCAATTTTACGGATGAAGAGCTACTCAATGCGCCGCCCTCGAATGGTAACGGCATGAGAATGCCGGACACATCGGAATATCCATTGCAGCGCGATGAAGTCGGTCGAGCGGTAAGCAGCAGCGGTGAACGAAGTCAACATACCACACAAGGTAAGCAAGAATGCAAATTTCCAAATTGAATCTGTTTAATTCTCAATTGTCCTAAATTCTTAAATAAATAAACATAGACTGAGAAAATTTTTGGAATATCTTAGTAGCTGAAGAATCTATACTTATATTTATATATAAATTCGGTTTTTACCCATAGAAAGTAGGATTAGTAGGAAAGTATTAATTATTATATAGGTGAACTAATAAGATCTCAGGGCTACACTTACAAAAAATTTCCATTTTCTAACTAATAAAGTAAAACTATTATTTTAAAAGTTAATAAAATTTAAAAAATAAATAATACTAAACTAATTTTTAAAATAATTATATTAATTGAAAAGGTTAAACATTGAAAAAAATGATTATATCCTTGATTATCATTGTCACACGCTTAATCACAGTAATGAAAGGCTAAAAGTACTTAAGCTACAATTTGTAAAGCAAAATATAATACTAAATAATTATCAATAAAATTTGAAATGTTTTTCCACAGATAAAGTCCAAATTCAGTAAGATTTAATGATTATACATGTTTATGGTTATTGTACAGTAAAAAACATTACTAGTTTTTCTTTACCCTCTATAATTTAATTTAATTCTATGCAAGTATTAATATTTTGTAGATACTTATAGACATATTTCATTCATTCTCTGCGATCAAGTTTCATTAGGCTCCACTATAGGGAAGTCAGTCTCATTAGGCATCAGCGCCCTCATAATTTACAATGAAGTTGGAAAACAAAAGCACGAAGGCAATTTGAAAAGGAGAAACTAGACAATAAAACCAACCAAGATTAACAATAGTAAATAAAAAAGAATAAAAAAAAGTACAAAATGAAATAAAACTGTATTTTTTTTCCCCTTCAACTTTATTTATCTATATATATATATTTTTATATATATATGTATATATATATTTATAGAAATCTTTCTACAGTGATATTAAATGTTTTTTATGTTTCTTTGTCTTTTTTTTTTCACTGTTGCTCCTGCAGTCATCTCGCCGAAACCCATTGACCATCAGGAACCGGAAACAAGTTTCGTTGGCATCATTATCACAGGCCTGGCAACTATTATACTTTTGCTTGTCGCCATTATATTGCTGATAATAGCACGAAATAAACGCGGACGTGGACGTGGCAACGTTTTGGACGCATTTCAGCATAATTTCAATCCGGATACATTGGGTGGCGTTGATAAGCGACTGAATGGTAATGGAAATGGTGTCTTGAAGGTGAGTAAGCCTCATTAGTAGTTGCGGGAATGCGGGAAAAGGGAGAGGGGGGAGTTAAGCTTATACAATGTTTCCACCAAACACTGGTAACAAGGAAAGTGCATAAAACTGGCCCACCAACTTACATACACCACATCCCAGAATCCATGTCGAACATCATCAGGATCAGGCCAGTAAAGAGAAAGAGAGAGAAAGAAAAAGAGAAAAAATTCTCCTACTAACGCACAAAAGCCCTGGCCCATATGCAGAAATCATGATTAAAAACTGTAGTAGCCAACACACACACACACACACATATACAAAAAAAAAAAGAAAAGAAAAACGAATCAAAAAAAAATATGGGAGAAAAAGATAGGTGTAAAAAAAAGAGGGGGGAATTTTTTTTTCACAGCACACACACACACACACACATGAACTAAAAATCCTGGTGCAATTTTTTCCCTCAGGTGGTCACAACAATGGATGACAATGAGTCGTCCATTGACAAGAACAGTCTGTACCATGAGCCCTTCAATGTGAACATGTACACGAGTGCGGCCAGTGCCTGCTCCATGAATGACCTGCAGCGTCAGCATGTAACGCCGGACTATACAGGTGAGTCCAGTGGAAATGTTTTTTTTTTCATTTTTGGGTTCGGGTTCTGGACCGGGTTCGGGTTCTGAGTTGGATGTATGCAGTATTAGTATAGGTTTTGGTCATGGGGTTAGGGTTCGCTGGCTGACAATGATGTGTTGGCATAGCCATGGGCCATAAACTGGTCGCTCCCAGCATGGGCACTTGACTACTTCTTCTCCTTCTGCTTCTACCACCTGGATTCTACTGTTTCTGCTGGTGTCGCTGCTGATGAGTTTGATGTTTGGTGTCCTGTCTGTGACAGGACATGCAAATGTTTCTGCTGGCTGGCTTGAAGCGCAAAAACAAAATGAGAAGCAAAAATGGAAAAAAATGCAACAGCAGCGCACCGGAGCAACATGAGAGCAACGAACGAAGCAGGAGCAATGCTTAATTTAGCGCACAACATGAATCCAGAAACTTTAGTGTTCTCTGTGCTAGATTTGCTAAAAGGAAACAGCAGGTGCATCGAATAGAAATGATAAAGGAAAACGCGTTGTTCATACCGCAGGACATCATTTTGAATGGCTGAGTGGTCGCCAACTTGTTGAAAATTTTTACTGGTAACTGACTAAAAGAGATTCTTTACACATATGAATACCAAATTGGTTAAAAAATTTGATACAATATCTGGTATATAATAGAAATTATTATGTTAACATTGGCTATTAGTTAGTTTCTAAATATCTCATCAATTGGTTATAAAAATGCAATGACATATCACTCTTTCGATGCTAGAACTGCTTGAGAATTACATATAAATTTTGAGTAGTTTTCCTTGTAAAATATTGAACAGAACCCCTTAAGGATTATAAAGATTTTAATACTAGTAAATAGAAAATAAAAAGAAAGTCCTTTGCTCTAAATCTTTTAAAACTACTTTGTTCCAAATCGTCTTTCAAATTTGTCTTTTGTCAAATTTTTATTGATAAACTTTACGGGTTAAATTTAGTTGAATGATTATCTGATTGGCAGTAAAATACATTCAAGGGTATCACAAGTTCAGTTTGTTTTCCATTGTCTCTATTGTTGAGTTTTTTTTTCCATTTTTTTTTTCGTTTTTTCCTTTTGCTTGTATTTTTTATGCCCCATAACATGTGTGTGTGTGTGTGTGTGGAGAGTTTTAATTGCCACATTGGACATGGAGTGTAGACCTGCAGTTAGAAGTAACGACCTCTGTTACAAAATTTCTAATGAATTCTAATGTCTTTCCGAGAATCCTTCTACATGTCTCTTTGTCCTTACTGTTTGCCGCCTAGAGGCATGCTACATATTTTTTGGACTCTTTGCGCCTTTATCTTTTGTGTGTTGAGGCTGCGTCACATAAAATCGACACAACATGCATGCAAGGGCGATTCAGTAGAGTCACATTGTTTGCTCACATTCCTTAGTTGTCCTAAAACAACCTCATCATTCTCATCGCTCTAACCCTCCGCCCCCCGCCAAACCATCATCATCGTCATCATCATCATCATCAACGTTTATGGCACGCCTTTCATGCGCTCGAGTCATTTGCCAAAAAAGTTTTTGCTGATGTTGCCTTTGGGTGCATTTTATAACTGGGCAGCAAATATTTGTCATCGTTTCTTGTTACCCACCCACAAGATACAATGCTTTCCTACCATACACTACTCCCCTACTTCCCCTTATTCCATATCTGTCTGGTTGCCATAATAATTTAATTTAGCTCAAATGAATTATAAGTTTTTTTTTTTCTTATTCTCCTTTAAGAGAGCAAAAAAGACTTCGTCACAGTTTCGCGCTTCAAATTGAGTGCTTCAAACTTTTCTTGTCTCTTTCTTTTCTTTCTTTTTTTTGTATTATTTTTCCTTAAAACTTCTTCAACTAAAGCAACTCAAACTTTACTCGCTTTCAAATTAAAGTCTATTTTTTTTTTTTTTTTTTTTTTTTTGTTGAAGTCAACCGCCAATTTGCAGTGAAAAGCGGAAAAATTGCATTGCATGCAAATAAACATGGCAATAAGCATAAGCGGCAGCCCGCGGGCCATAGCACGAAAGACTTTCCATTTGCGAAAAACCAGGTCGCTTATATAAAATAAAACAATCCAATTGTCGGCTACAGGTCGAAATGGTTCACTGGATGTGCTACCTGAGTGAACTGGGTAAATAAAATAAACCGGAAAAAGAAATTTCTTTCATGAATCAATGTAAAAAAGTAAAAGGACATAATGAGCTTAGTTAGACTTAGAAAAAAATACTGGACAAATACAGTGGATCAGACATATTTATACTTTGCTTTAGTATGCTAAGAATAACTAACTAACGAACAACCAACTTAGTTAGCTTACCATTCAGGAATCATTTGTTATTATATTGGAATAGTCCTTTATAGCTGTTTTTCAAAGCTAGTTTTAAGCTCTGTACATTTTTTTCTTTATTTTATTAGATTGAAATTCGATTGATAATAATCATTATGTTTTTTTTAGTTATTTTGTTCGAATTCATTATTTATTTGTAGTTGACAAATATTGATACATATATCGTTTTTTTTTTTGTTGTTTTTTTTTTTTGATTATTTGTTTTATATTTTTTCTTAGATAAATCTATTTTCGATTTGGTTTGTTCCATATTTCATTATTCCGTTTTTTTTTTTTTTCAAAATCATTAATTAATTATAATTGGTCTTTATTCGATTAGATTAAAACGATTTAGTTAAATTTTAGCTTTTATTAAATTTAATTTTTTTTAATGCGAAACTCTTTTCTTAAATTTGATTTGAAGGATTTCAGTGTTCGGTTATTTTCTTTTTTTCTTCTTTAATTTCTTATTTTATTTCTCTATGGCATTTTCCTTATTCGATTTCCCTTATATTTGTTTTGATATCGTATATTCGATTTTATTTATATACTTTTCCTATTAAGTTTGCTCTAATGAATTCCTTATTAATTATTTTGTATATATGTTTGACTAAAAAAAGGGGAGAGGATTTATTTGATTTTCTTTATTCGATTATGTTCACTTGACATTTTTCATTTATATTTCTTTCATTTGATTATATTAAATAGTTTTCACTATATTATATGTATTTAATGTACATATATATATGTATTTATATGTATATACATATATATATATATATTGTATATCTATTTTATCAGTTGTGGTCGACTCGTAACATTTCAATTTATTCCTTTGATCTTTGATGGATTTTTATTTATTTCGATTAAATACTATGATTTTAATTTTTTCTTTATATGCATTCTTATGAAATTTTCTTCATGCGTTTCCTTTGCGATGATCTCCTTTATTTGAGTTGGATATTGAATTTTGTATTCGAAACTGGGTTTTCTTGTCTGTATGAACTTTTTAGTTTTTGTGGAATATAAGTCACTTTTGCAGGTAATGATTTTTGCCTAATGAATAATTCATATATTTATATATCTAACATGATGAAAGCAAAAACTTTTTGATGAATATTAAAATTAATTAAAATTTTTAAGCAGAAAGAACATGAAATGATATTTATAATTATAGTTATAAGTTTCACAAATTCCATTTTTCACATATTTGTACTTTATTTAATTAATTTTGATTGGCTCACTTGTTAATATGCCCCTCTTGACAGTTTGTAGGGTACTTTTTAGAATTTTGCAAATTTTTATTGGATGAAAATGTAAAAGACCACAAAACTTCGGTGCAACTTGAAAACTGAGGCACAGATTGCTCAAATATACAAATAGACATATGTATGTATGTATATAGACACGCACACTCACACACACAAACACACGCATACATGCTTGCATATTCCAAGAAACTTGCATACGAATTGCGCACAGTCGTCGAAAAGTTTTGTCATTAACGTTCGTTGAGTGTCTATTTCTCTCTTTCTCTTCGTCCTTCTTTCACTCTGCTCTTTCTACCTATTCCCATTTCACTCTTTCTGTTATTTTATGTTTTTCTTGTACTTTTTGGGTACAACGAAATGCAAAAATGACAGACAATGGGCCTCACATACACACACACACACACCCAAACTAAATAATGTTATTACAACAACAATAAAATTAAAACTTGTCTCGAAGAGAGAGAGAGAGAAAGAGAGAGAGATGGTGATAGAGGGGGGAGAGGTGAGGGAGAGTGAGTATGAGTAAGACAACACTAACGCCAAGTTGCAATTAATTTCATTTAGTTTTTTGCCACACGCCATTTTGCCTTTGCCCTTAGGTCCTTCTTCTCTGGTTCTGGTTTTGGTTCTCTTCATCTTTCTCTTCTTTTCGAAAAACGTTTCTAAATGGGAAAAGTTTGAAGTTGAAGGCACAAAAGTCTTCGGACAAGACAAATGAAATGAAGGGCCAAGCTGCCAAGTGAGAGTGAGATGGCCAGAAAGAGATGCCAAGTGAGAAGAAAAGTGCCAAAAATGAAATAAAAAAAATACTAGAAAATAGAATAAAAGAAAAGTCGAACCTAAAACGAATCAAAGTTTACGTACCCTATTTAATACAAAAGAATTAATGCATTTGGTAATATAAAAATCAATTAATAAATAAGGAATAAAACGTTTTATTTATAGAAAAACATAATGAGTTTGATACTTATATTTTTTAAATAACAGATTTTTCTCAACTTTGTCAATTTTTTTGTAAAAGTTTTTTCGAAGGAAAACGAAGAAATTGGCTTAGGAAATTGACTCTAAAAAAATATATATTTTATATTTATATATATATATTTTATATTTATATATATTTAAAATATATTTTTTTCTAATTGAAAAAATATATTATAAAAATAGATATTGTACATAAGTTAGAAACACTTTATAGTCGTGTGATCTAGACAGTTTTATTTACAAAACACTGCAACATAAGGTCTCATTAGCATTTTCATCAAAAGATTAATATTTATTTTCCTTTAGGCACTTTGATTAACGAAAGTAACTAGTTTTAAACAAATCTGGAATATATACATAGTATACAATATAATAATTTCCCATTTATTGATGATCTTCTATTGATCACAATGAATATACCTTTTTTGTTTTTCCAAAAAGAGGGGCATCAAAAGGAAAAGTCGTAAAAACGCAGCCATTGCACTTTGTGGCCGGAACGTAACTTTCAATTTATGAGGGAAAACTGTGTTGCTAAGCACTTTACATATGCTTAGAAGCAGGTCTACAGGAATTAAAGGCTAAGAAATTGTGGCTTAAACTACAAATGGACAGACATTTATGTGTATATATGTACATATATTTGTGGATATTAAAGTTTAATGGAAAACCTTGGGGTATAAAATTTGTCTTTGTCTTTTCGAGAAAAACATCATTGAGATTTTATGAGATTTTCTTAAATTTTTTATAATTTGAAAAACTTTTTTATTAGGTTTTATCTACTTGGTTATTAAACAAACAATTCAAGATTTGTGTTTTCTCCATTGGATTTCGGTTCGAGTTTTTTTATTTTGAAATATTATTGAAATTTTAAGAAAAAGTTTCGAAGGTAGATGTAAAAATTTTTAATTAGATTTGGGATTTTAAGCATTTATCTAAAAATATAAAAATTAATTGTTAAAATATTTGTGAAATATTTTTTCTTTATTGATACCTATATATATACATATATTCATTTATCAATTTAAATTTTGACTACAAATTTTGTGTAAATTAATTGATTGGGAAGTTGAAGTTTATGCCTAAGTTTTCACTATAAATCATAAAGAAAAATTAACACATTTTCATCTTTTCATTCCCGTCTAATATTGCACAGATGTACCGGACATTGTTTGCCAGGATTATGCAGTGCCTCATATGCAGCAATTGCTGCCCAATTCAGCTGCTTCTGCTGCTGTTGTTGTTGTTGGTAGTGGTGGTGGAGGTGCCTCGTCTGGAGGCAATCCACGCAACTCACTGAATGCATCAATGGGTGGAACATCGACCCCAATACCGCCTGTACCACCGCCACCGGAGAAGTATTATGCAGCCACACCAATTTGCAGCAAACCAGCAGCTAGTATGACTATAACTGGACCACCACCGGGCTCACAGAGTAGCGGCTCATTGAGTTTGAGTTCCTCTACAACGGCAGCAACCACGCCTACTGGCCCTGGTATGGGTATGGGAATGGGTGGAGTGGGTGGAATGGGTGGTAAGCCACATCATTACAATTTGGATATGAGCGCTAATTTTGCCGACATCAACGAAGAGCTAGCCAATTGCCAAGTGCAGGAATTTCCACGTCAGTCGTTGGTCATCGTCGAGAAATTGGGATCGGGCATGTTTGGTGAACTGCATTTGTGCGAAACAAATGTGCTGAAGTAAGTACTCCATGATGGTTTTTGCTGTTTGTTGTTTCACTGCTTGTTGTTTATCCAATGGGGCATCTGCCCTGCCTCCCTTCTAATCGCATTTCCAAAGGGAACGAAAAAAAAAAAAGAAGGAAACCTACTAAAAATTCGTTGCCAAAATGAGCTGCATTATTGGTCCTAACATCTACCACGTTTGGTTGGCAGCTTTCAACTGCAGTATTCCAGTATTAGGTTCATTTGAAATTCACCGAAAGGGAATAGAAATTCACTTTCTTTCTTTTACCAATTCTATTTTTATTTTTTTGCGTAAGGGAAATTGAACTTGAATACGCACAATAGGTTTAAATTTCACTTGTTTTGTTGGCAACAATGGATGTGCGAATCGCTTACACTAAATGGCCAGGAAACAATGAAATGGAAAATAGTTAAATAGACGGATTTTTCCTTTTATATTCAACTTAATAGACTGCGCGTGAAAGAAGCACTTTAACACTCGATAGTTATGATAAAAAAGGAAGTAAACTAAAATCGTGAAAATCTATACAAAAGCAAACACAATGACAAATCTATTAAATGCAAAAAAAAAAAAACAGAAAGAGGATTTTCAGAGCTTCAATTAAAAGAGTATAGTCAGGACTATGCAATTGGAAAGCCAAACTATTGCCTGGGTAAGGTTTTTCCCCAGTTATGTTATATTTTTTATATAAATGGGAAACTGCAAATCAAATAAATAAATTCAATTATTTAACTTTATATATTTACTCCCATCTAAGATCGTTTTCCGGGAATGATATAGAATTTTACATATCGTTAAGTGAAACTGTACAGCCACCTAAAAACAGGGAAAAATTTACATTAATATATTTTAAAAGATATTAATTAAATAGAACCAGGTTAAACTTTATAAAGAAGATAAAACATTTATGTGGTTAGGCCATCTACAAACATCAAATCTAAATTAATTAAAAATGTTTAAAATTTAGAAAAGTTTAGCATAAATTTGAATTACATGATTGAACATCAAATTTCAAAATGAATAAATATAAAATTTCCAAAAGAAAGTTAGTTTGCATATAACTGTTGTATAAAAGTCAAAGTTTTTAGGGGAAATTTGTATTTTAATGATTGTTGGGTCCATGACCTGTAAGTTTCATTGCAGTAAAGTATATTTAATATAAATCTATTGGATTTTGTTACACATGTTTATCTGATTATGCTCTTTTTAATGGATGAGAATGTCCATCAAAGTTTCATCCTTAATGTGGCATAACTTTTGTTTCTTTGAAATGTTGCTACAAAACCAATACAATCTTATATTCTATTGCTGAAAACCACAAGAGCTACTAAGCAACCTTTAACCTTAGTTTCTGCTTCCCACACTTTTTCCTCTTTCCTCCTTCTACATACATATAAGGTCTATCGTCAGCAATTGAAATATTTTCCCCTGACAATTGCATTTGCAGTACAAAAATCAATTAGACTCAAGCTATACGAATAATGTCCTGATGGCCTCTTGGCCTTTCAATGGCTACAACTGATTTCTTCATCTCTTTCTTTCTCAATTTCTCTTTATCTTTTCATGTCCCTATCTCTTTTGCTCTATGTATGTGTGTGAGTGTGTGTGTGTGTGTATGAATTTTGATAACTAAACGTTACAATTCGATTTGCCGGCTTGCTTTAATAGTTTTGCGGTTAGAAAGCCACAAAACGTATTACGTATACGTAATATTGCAGAGAGACGAACTGCAGCTGCAATGTGGAGCCCGTATAGTGGAGTAAAAACGATGAGCAAACGGCAGTGCCAAAGCCAGAAGCAGACATATGTATGCAAAATAATTAACACACACACACACACACACTCAGACATACACACACACACACACACACAAGTTGCTGTGCAACGGCAACTTCGAGTGGTTGGCACAGCCCTTTACAGGGCAAGGCGTGGCAGTCTGATAAAATATTAATAGACAGCTGGATAGACAGTTATCAGACAACAGATGGACTTTATTGTCCTGCAGACAGACACATACACATATACAAAACACACACCTAGTACATACACACAGAGACACACACACACACACACTGACACTCAGGCATATGAAAATTATAATAGACATTTGGCAAAAGTTGAAAATCAAAGCTGGAGTTGGGTCGCCATTCATTTGGTAAAAAACTTTACCATATGAAATAAAATGTCTGGCAACAGACCACGCCCACTTCTCATACATAATGTGCAATAAAATTCTTCAATTAAACGGGGCAAGTATAAAAATGGTTAAAAACTGGTAAAATCAAAAGTAACAAGTAAACATATATACCAGATGTACGTATGTATATATCCACCTGACCAACAGGACAAAACTCATCTCGTCTGACAGTTGTTGTTGTTTCTGTTGCTGGGTTTCTCTTTCTTTTTTTTTTGTTAAACTTTTCATAATGGAATTTCTGATAAGCTTTTTTGTGGCCATCGTGTGTAGTTGTTGCTGTTATTGTTGTTACCACAGACATGACATTACCTGCAACAGGAGCAACAATCCTGAACCTGAACCTTGCCATATCGTTTTCACTTTGGTTTATGCCTTTTCATCTAACCATTTGATGTTCACTCTGTGTGTCATTTTCCATTTTCTCTACGACTCTTATGTCTCTATGTGTGTATGTGTGTGTGTGTGTGTGTGTATGTGTATTAAAGTATTGCGGTTTTTGTCATTGTCAACTATTGTTATACGAATTTTTGATTTCTACCTCTTCTGAAATGGTTCAAAATGTCTGACAACATGTTTTTCTTTCTTCCTTTTTTTTTTTGCCCATCCCTTTCACTCTTTTTGGTTATCTCTTTCTCTGTCTGTATTGTCTATCGTAGGGAACTTTGCTCTGCGGTTTTGCTGTAGTTATCAAATAATATAACAATGCTCTTTTTATACATTTAGTTGCAACCAAAATGTCAGGATATGCAACCGAATTCTTTAACGTTTATGTCAGAACACTACGTTTACTATTGCAGTTCAAATTTGTGTTGGAAAACCAATTTACATATGTAAGAAATGGAAAATTCTTGCCAAAAATTTAATTATTTTTTTTTGTATTATTTAATTTGTTTTGGTTTAACTAGACCGTTTACCATCAGTTTTTTTTTTTTCTAAATTTCTTTAAATTATAGAAGTGGGGGTTATTTTCGGCATTCATTCTATGTCCTTGCGGAGGATATATAAATTTTGGCCAGAAGTTTGTTTAAATTACAATTTATACTGACTGTATTATATTTAAGCATATATATTATATATAAAAATATAGGATGAAATAATGCGGCTTTCTTTATATTATATATTTTCACCAAGTAACACATTCAGTTAAAAAGTTACAGGATAGACTGACAAACTAGTTAATATGAGAAGTAAACTAATGTTGTTTACTTCGCAATAAGTCTTAAAAAATTTCACACAGCAAAAGATATTGAGAAAGAATAGAAAAAGAGATTTAAAAAAGAAAAATAATTATTACAAATTAAATATACAAAATAAAAAACAAACTAAACAGATTATTTTTACTCAAAGAATTTATTAAAATTGAGGTGTAATCCAAGAAAATAATAAATTTTTTACTCAAACAATAAAATGCTAAAAAGTTGTTATAATAATAATTATATATATAAGAATATGTTATGTAGTTGTTAAATGTTCTCTCATATCAATAATAATATTGACTGTTTAGATCATCGCATAGAGGTATAAATAATTAGATAAAACTATACCAAAATTTATAAAAATAAATAGGAATATACATAAAATTTTAAAAATATTAAAAGGAGTACAAATTTCTCCTTCCATTTCTGGTTTCACTGAATTCAAATTTAAACCATAAAGCAGACATAATAACCATTTCCAGTTCTGCTTCTACTTTTCAAATGTCCTCATAAAAAACATTATTACAAGTATAAAAGCTTAAAAAACTTGCGTCTAAAAAGTTTGCGATTCAAATGGATAGATTTGAGCAAATTAGTTTTAAAATTAACCCAAAAAAAGACATCAAATCTTTATCAGATATATCCTATCTAATCTATCTATCTTATTGCAGTGCCACACTTGTAGCAGTGGCTACACTTCGACCCGGAGCCAGTGATCAATTGCGCAAAGAATTTCGTGGAAAGGCGAAACAATTGGCCCGCCTAAATGATCCAAATGTGGCACGTTTGGTTGGCGCCTGTTTGCGGGATGAACCCATTTGCATTGTACAAGATTATTCCAATTGTTTGGGTGACTTGAATCAATTTTTACAAGAACATGTGGCCGAAACTAGTGGTCTGATGGCAAACAAAAGTCTGAGGTAAGTTAAAAGAAAAAATCCAGTTAAAATTTTTATCCCCTTTTTCTTGTGCTTTCAACTAATGTTTGTCTTTGCCAATTCTCATTCTCGGGTCTCATTTTGCTGGGACTGCGTGCGTTTTTATCGTGTTTCCTGTACCGACGCCATTTGCCGACGCTACACTTCCGGTCTCGTGTTCAATGATTACACCGATCCAACAACAAAAAAAATATATATATGTATATATATATATATAAAATAAAACCAACCACCAACCAACAACATGCGCAAACGGATGTAAAAACTTCGTTAACTTTGACTCCCCCTCCATCGCATGCGAAAACTTTTCAAATTCTCATTTGACGTTGGCATCTTCCGCATCCGTTCACCATTCCTCGACATCCTTGCCACGCATTCACCTCTATATAGCTATGGCTGCTTAGTCTACATTGCCACACAAATTGCATCGGGCATGAAGCATTTGGAGCAAATGAATTTTGTACATCGGGATCTGGCAACAAGGTAAGTACTTGAAGATAAGAGCCATCCACAGGTTAGACTTTACTTCAGTTCAGTTGGAAGGAGAGGAAATTAAGGGGGGGAGCTGAGAAACCAGACTCAGACGATGGAGCTGGAGCTTGATTTTTTGTCATGTCATTGCCACAAATTGAACTTTAAGTTGCTTTTTTCCCCTTCATTGTTGTTTGTCTGTTGGGGGGGGTGTAAGTTAAAAAGTTTTCCAGGTTAGTTAAAAATATGAAAAGTTTTTTTTTGTATTTTCACAAAAAAAGGACTTTTTTTTTTTCGTTTCAAATAAATTTTAATAAACAACATTTAAATATATTTCACAAAGTAAAACATTGCTTGTAAGTTTGTCATTTAATATGGAATATAAAGAGCTCTTGATTTGAATTATATGTGATTCAAAGGGATTCCGCTTTTTCAACAAAAAAATTAGGAAAACGAATCTCAAATTGGATCGTATGGATTAGTACTCCAAGAAAACAATCTATACTCCTTTCGAAAAATACATTTCAGCATCTTTTTTGGATGTTTCCTGTGATTTTGACATATTCGACATTGTGGCAGTAACATAACAATTTCATGTTCTTTTAAATATCCTAATATCAAAGCTGGAAAACATATATGTATTTGTCATTGTTAATTGTGAAAAAATTCAATTCTACTGCATAAAATGTCAAAATAGAGATTGCGGTAAAAAGTATTTTATATACAGTTATTAAATTTGTACTTTTCGCTTTTTCGGAAAGTCAATAATTATATTAATATATATTTTATTTGTATTTGAGAACAATATACATCAATATATAAATTTGTTAATGCAAATAAGTAATTTGCTGACATAATATATGAACATACAAAGGGAAGTTAAAATGAAATTTACTTGCATCCCTTTGCACTATGTACCAAATATTTGCAAAATTACAAAAACTGCCATCTGAAATTATTAAATTATATTATTAACACTATAAATTAATTATCAGAAATAAATAAAGAAAACTCCCAAAAGATAAATATGCTTTCCCCAAAAAGTATGCTATAAATATTATAAAATACTTTTTGAACTGTTCAGAGAAAATCGTCACAATAAACTCATGACGATTTTACTCTTTGAGGTCTAAAAAGTTGTCAACACATTCTTGTTTGAAACTAGTGAAAATCTTTTAAAGCTGAAAATTTGTTAGTCGTCACAAATTTGATAATTAAAGGATAGAAAATTAGATAAAATTAATATTTCAGAATAGAAAAACATATACTTAATGATCCATGTAGATAATTCTTAATTCTATTGACTGTATTCAAGTTCGATACGAATATAGTTATACATATACAAATTATTTGTTCGACACTTTTCCTATTATCCAAAATGGTAAATGGGCTTAATTCAGTTGATCTAAAAATGGCTGCATTGCCACACAAATTCTCCATCACTAATAATGTGAATTTATGAAAAATATATTGAACCTCAACTGGGTTTATATTTACATTTGATGGCTAATTGAATTTGAGATCTAAGCTAATAAATATTATGTTCATCATATAGTGAATCGATTGAAATGCAATGCCAGAATAATCGCAACTAACAATTTTTTTTAGCCTCCCACTCCCATTCTCACTCTCTCTCTCTCTCTCTCTTATTGGAACTAGTCTCGGGTTACTTTAATGGAATTTTGCTAGCATTCTTTATTGCCTGGCCCAAGAATGAAAGCCCGTAAAAGTTATAAATAAAATGGTAATTCAATATATTGAAACGCCGTCCTTACCCCCATCCCGTTTGCCCTATGCTCGCCCCTGCCAAAACTCACTCACAGCTGTCTACACATTTTCGCATAAAATGTAATCAATTAAAATAAATTTGCTAATGAAAATGTCAACAAGGAGAGAAAGCAGCCATTGTTGTTGGCCATGACGACGATGGCAATGGCCACGGCAACGGCAACGGCAACGGCAACGGTATCGGCAAAAAGGACGAAATCGACTAACTATGTATGTGGCTTGGTTGTTGGCTGTTGCCATTTATGAGCGAATTTTGTTCGCTTGCCTCTTTTTTTTCTTCTTTCTTTCTTGCTTACTACTGCTTTTAGCTTATATAAATGAGTGATAGACATTGTTGTTATAGCAGCGCGACCCGCACAGTTCTCAAACTCCTCCAAGTCCTTGTCGTCATAACAAATCAATAGACGTGTATGGCATGCCCAAGAAAAATGCCTTTTGAAATCCAATAAGAAGAACCAAATGCCTTTTGCCTTCATTTTATTTCCAATCGTTTTTTTTCCAAATATTTTTTGGGCACGCAATTGTCAAACATGTCGTTGTCGATTGCATAACAATGCAATCCAATAATAATACATACTACCAAAAAAAAATGTTGTAAAGGAAAATGAATGTTTGGATAGGTAAGCAACATATCATTTGACATCAATTGCTTCGAACGGTGGACACCATGGCGTATGCGTGCCGTTTCTTCTTTTTGTATTCGAAATGGAAAATTTGTATTGCCTTAGCCAAAAATGAATTGCAGCTATAAATATTATTTGCAGACACGACAATTGCACAATATCGGAGAATACATTCAATACATTTCATACACACATAGGTTTTTCTCCTCGATTTTGCATTACAGTTTTATTCCTTTAAAACAACTTTGATAGAAACTTTGAGATTTAAATTTATAAGGAATTGCCATCAAAGATTGTTAATCATTTTGAGCAGAAAGTGGAAATATTAATAAGTGAAAATTGATTGATTACTGAACGAATTTCATAATGAAAATGAGCCAATTGAGACTTAGCTCCTTTGCAATAAAAATGGTAGAATGTGGAATTTAAACAATTAAAAATTGAAAGAAAAATCATGTTTTTTCGCCTGAGTATAAGAAATATAGTTATAGAATGTGTTCTAGAGATCCTTTCTATAATTCAAAGAGCCAGAATCTTACTTATAAAGCTTGACTTTCATTGAAAATATGCCTTTTGTGGGTCAATGTTATTTTAGAAATGACAATTCTAATCTACTGCCCATTAAAGCATTTATTTTGTCTTTTGTGTTTGGATTTTTGCTTATTGTCCGAACTGGGCAAGTTATTTATAGCCTCAATTAGCATGTCAAAGCCAGTGAAAGCTTAAAGCTGTCATTAAAAGCTTTTACTACCCATTCCATTGTTGGCCATGTTTGCCATAAAAATTAACTAAGATTTCAGCATGAATTCACTTAAACAAGATTTCTGCTACATTTGCACAGGCAAACAAAAGAAAACCCAAGGACAAATAGACAGAGAAGCGTAAAAGATACATACAGATATATATACATATATTATAAGGGGTATGTGGGTATAGTATATATATGTGCATGTGTGTGTGTGTGCATAGTGAACTCTGTTTGATTTCACATTTTACCATCTGACAGTGAGAAAGCCAGGCACAGGTGATACAGACAGAGCCAAAAAGCTGAGCAAAAATGTCGAGAGAAAACCGCAGACTAAAGAAAAATGAAAAAAAAAAGAAAAGTGAAAAATGTAACTAACACGCGGTAGATACATTTCCAGTTTTCCCCTGTTCTGAATATATAGAGTAAAATGCATTTTAAGACTATAACACTTTAAATATATTTTCTATAATTATTTAATGAGAATGATTTTACCCAAACTTCCTACATAATTTTGCCAACAGATAATAAGGAAATTTATTTAAAAAATAAGCTATTTTTAAGAAAATTCCTTTACTTTATTCTACTCAAACTGCCTGTGATTTTTCTTTTTTTTTTTTAATTTCTGATGGATTGAAAACCAAACTTAATGCCACCATGTCTAAGCATATCCCTCCAAAAAAAAAAAGAAAAAAAAAATTGTTAACTATTGTAATGCAAACAATGCAAAGAATATTCTCAAGTAAAAATGCCACAAATTCTATTTTATTTTAGTTATCCAAGTAAGAATCTCAACATTGATTGACAATCTACAGCTGAAATCCAAGACATGAATATAGTATGTATGTACTTGTATATAGGAAACCAAAGACCAACATCTGTCTGTGGTCAAGATCCTCTTGTTTTGCTTTCCCAAAATCTCAACAATTGCAATCTCAGTTAAAAATGTTTCTCCGCCTTGTGGAGCAATGAAAAAAGGGCAACTGTTAAATCAATGACACATTGGCCCCATAGTAGATGTCTAGATGCCTGACCAAAAAGTCCAAAAACAGACCGCAAAATCTAAAAGGATTTTCACATTCGAAGCCGACATTTAAAGTTCCAGACTTGGTGAAGGAGAAAAACATTTTACAATATTTACAGCAGCAATAAACTCATTTCCTCTTAGCTTTCTCCTTTTTTTTTTTTTTTTTTTTGTTTTGGTTAGTATAAAGTTGTGGGTGGGGAAAAAGCAAAATGAAAATACAAGAAAAGCATACACAGAAAAAAAGGGAAGAGTCAAAAGACAAATCCACTTCCTGTTGACTAAACACATGTGAGCAAATGGAAGCGAGAAGAAGGAACAGAAGTTGTTGCCTGTGGAAATTCTCATCTGTGTATTTACTAAATTTCCCTTTTTGCGGTGTCGGAGAATTTTCACCTCTCCCTCCCTTTGCCACTATTTGCATACCGTCAACTGGAAAATCGCAACCAACAGCACATTAGTTAAGTATAAAATTTTAATTGTGAGTCCCTGTATCCCAGAGAGTCCGAGAGTTCGCAAAAGTTCTTCTCTTTTTTTTTTGTTTTTAGGACTACAATTTGTTTGCTGTGACATGTTGAGGCATTCGAGAAGGATGCCGTGCACGGGCAGAGTTTAGAAAATTTTGTGCAAATTTGGCTTGTGGCCAGAACTACTTTACAGTTATACACACATAGGCAATGAGGTGGGCAGTAAAAGGGATTTGGGAGTGGCAATGCTCCGAATTTTTTAAGCCAATATCTAGACATTTATTTGGTGGTATGTTTCAAATGTTAACCATTTGCAATTCGCTAACCAAAGAAGGTTTCCAACAATGTCTAAAACTTTAAAGTAGTTAAAAGATATATATATATATCTTGGCTGCAATCGAGATAATCTGAGCCAAAAAAGAATAAACAGAAACATCAGTTTATAGCCATAATGTTCTGTTTGATCATTTGAGAATTCTGCCAAAAAAATTCAATTAAGTATTATCTGTCTGCAATATGTCAAAAAAATTTTAGTTGCAAAATTTGCCAAATCTGACAGCGATCATTTCACAATTATAAAATATTCGATTAAATAAATTAAAATTTTAATAGGTTGCGTTTTTTTCTTTTAACTAGACTATTTTAAAAACTTTTTGTTCAAGTTAGTTTCTTTTTTAGCAACTTGTACTATTTATTAAACATTATTGAAACTAGGTAAACTTTTCAAGTTGATTTTTATTTTTTTTTTTTTGTTAATTTTCAACTTCTGTCACATTATGCAAGGATATCCATTTACTTATTCACAACAATACTCAAACTCGCAGCACTTGAAGAAAATGCACCTTGGCAACCATCTTTAAGTGTGTTTTGTAAAGAAAAACTGAAAGAGGGGGTGGGAGGGGGATGGGATATAAGATGATGATGATGATGATGATGATGGTGATGAAGATGTAATGGGAAGAAGCAGAAATGGAGCCGATACCCAGCTGCATAAACCATAAATGATTTACATGAATGGGGGGTGGATTGTTGGTTGGTATGTGTTGTTGTTGTCATCATCGTTGTTGGCAACTGGCAACACTTTTATCAACATTTCCTGCCAACAACAAGGCAACGAAATGCGGAATACGTTCTCGTATACGCATATATGAAGGAAGCTGAGAACCACAGGATATGAGTATAAAACAAGCAGCCAGCATAAAGAGAGAAATCCTTGGACCCGAAACAGAAAACAACAAGTACAAAAAAATATATAAAAGAAATAAAAAGAAAGAGGGCAAAAAAAAAATTGTTTTTCGGCCTTTAAAATAGTTTGTTGCCTACTTTTCAAGCAAAAATGATACGGTTCATGCATCTCTCCCTCTCTCTCTCTCTATCTCCTTGTTTTTCTCTGGTCTCTCACTCTTCCTGAAAGTTTACACTGGGCAAATATGCACTCTTCAGTTTCCTCCTCCTTCTGCATATTGTATAACGATGCATTCAGTTTTTCTTTTCTTTTTTTTTTATTATTTTTATTTCGTTCCTCTTTGCATCGTTCTCTTTCTTTCTTTTTTCCACCAAACAAAACTCTTATCAGCGAGCCATTTCCCTTTTGGCCAAGTGTGTGTGTGTGTGTGCCCATAGGGGGTATGGGTAAGGGTTAAGAGGACAAAAAAAAGAGGGTGATGGTAGCTGAAATTGTTTAAAAATAGTTGGCCAAAGTGGAAACCGAGAAGAACCAAAAAATAGGGAAAAGGAGACGAGAATCTTTAAACCCTCCGCTACCCCCTACCCACTACCCCCTTCCACCCCACACCATTTCAAGTGAAAGGCCCCAAAGATATGAAATTTTGTGCTCGAGTGTTGAAAGCAGAAGGGCGTCATATCTATATATATGCAGTGTGGGATGTGTGGGTGAGAGAGGGGGGCATGGCATACGCTGTTGTCATTTATTGCCATTGCTCTCTGCGTAGTTTTCATGTAATTTTCAAGTATTTTTTCAACACCCAAAAGCGGTTGCGCTCCTCCGCATTGCAGGCAAAAGTTTTGTCGTCCTCCCACACAACATACAGGAGGGTGCATATGTGCTGTTGTACCCCTGGCATTCTCTTTTTGTATCCGCCGAGTACCATCGTCTGGCCCCAGAGCTCACATCAGCTAAGTAAATAACATTTTTCGCACTCTTAGTCACGTTCCTAATCATTTTTATTTGGTAACTGTTTGGAAAATGTTTGCACAACCAGCAGCAGCAACAGTAGACTACTACCAGGACTCTCTGTCTATCTCACTCACTCAATCTGTCTCTTTCACACACACACACACACACACACATACTGACAATATTTGTTGAAATGAGCTTTGGCACTAATATCGTTTATTAGCTTGGCACTTGAGTGTTTAAATGCTGAAAAATTGTTCGTGATAGTCCTTGCCAAGTGCCCAAGCAGGACATCGACTGAAGCACATAGCACAGCAAAAACGAAAAGAAACTAGAGGGAATGGTGGGTTGAGTGGGCTGCGGAGGGGGTGAGAGAGTTGGAGACGAGGGAACTGCGAGGGGCTTAACACATTGAACGTCCTCGCCATTGCCATCGTTGAGTTTAATTTGAAATTAGTTGAACAGTTGCCGGTTTCGGTTTTGGTTACTCTTCTCCCTTTTTTTTTGTTATCTTTTTTTTTTCTATTTTTTGCTAACCAAGCATTTTTCTCTCTGCTCAAACAAGGAAAATTTTTGCGGCCGTTTTTTTTTTTTTTTGGGTGCTTTTGTTGTTGTAATAGGTCGTGGGTTTAAATGAGTAGAGATAAAGTTAGTGGCATGAACAGGAACAAAAAAAAGGATGAACAAGTAATGTGGAAAACATCTTGACAAGGTCATAGTGAAGAGTGGGTAATGGGGCATAAGGAATGAGAAGATGTTTTCACAGAGATGCTCTCTTTCTCTCTTTCCCTCTCTCTATGTGTATCTCTGTGTGTGTGTGTGTTTTTATTATGTATTGGAAATTGTTAACATAATTCAATTGTTCACATAACAAGTTGTAATATCCAAAAATATTTGTAATATTTTGACTAGATTTTCAATCACAAATCACAATTATTTTCTATAATTATTAAGTTAGTTAATTAATATGAAATAACTAAAATAAATAACAAAAATATTAGAACTTTCGAATGCCTGCTAAGTAAGCTATTCATTCTTCTATTAGCTTATAAACTTAATTAATTGACTAACTTTATATTTATAATCTTTTATTTTAAAAGAAGATTCTCCAAGTTGAGTTTATTTCTGAGTCTTTACAGATACTATTCAGTTTTTAATTTATATCTTAAATTGTGAATGTAATCTTGAGTTAATTTGCTTCTGATTGGTAATAAAATATTTGATTGTTGTATTTTCACTTTTAATGTGAAAAGTGCATTTTCTCGACCCATAAAATAACTAAAGGAAATACCTTTTATTTAAAATTTTTTATTTCGTTTTCGCTCAAATTGAAAACGTTTAAAATTGTTTAATAAATTTGTCAAAATTGCATTTAAATTTATGTTAAGCTTTTTAATTGCATATATAAAAACAAAATTTAATTCAATATCCTGATTTTCTTTGATAACCATTATTTCTATATTATTTCTCGAATATTTTATTTATCGATTATTGAACTTGGTGGGTTTTTTTTTTTTTATTTTTTGTTATTTTGAGTTTCTACTTTGTGTTGATGGCTATGAAAAAATATCAAAAGCGACAATGTGAATGTGGTCAGAACATTTTTACTATATAAAAAATATATATACATATACATATATGTATGTGTATATTTGTATGTGTCTGTGTGGGGTTTTGGTCATGTCAATGTTGAGAGGGGGCGGTGATAACAGGGATTTTTACTATTGCTGCTGGTGCTACTGCTGTTTGCATATTGTTATTAATTTTCATTTTGAATGACATGTTGACAGTCACTTTGACACTGACAGCTTTTGCCTTGGCTAAAAACTACCAAACGAACAGACAGACCAAAGAGAAAGAGAGGGAGACAGAGTTGAAGACCAGGAAACAGCAACTATAGAGAGAGAGGGACAATGATAATATAGTTGATGATGATGATGTTAGTTGGCTAGGATGAGGACATGAACGGTACCGACCACTCGGCATCAAAAGGTTTATAATTTCAAAAACTGAAGCAAACTGAAGAGTGGCACGTCAACAACAATGTGCAGGTGTTAATCTCACACATATTTACAATGCATATACCATAGAGAGATATATACATATACATATATACATGCATCCATCCCCTTCCACTCTCTCTATATTTCTCTGTTGTCTGTTCCCACTCTATGTATGCATTTGTGAGTTGCTTAAGCCTGGCTTAACTTTCTGGCCAACAGAGCAGACACTTCCTTGCCTGTTTCTGTTTTGCCACTGATAAGCCACAGAAACTGCAGAAGCGAGCCAGCAACCCTTTGCCCATCTTTAAATCTGTCAGCTAATGACATTTTTATTGTAGAGTGGCCTTCTACTGCACCACCAATCCTTTGCTTCCCCCTCCTTGGGGCTTAGTTTTCTACACAAGATTTCGCTTCTTCATTTTCTTTTTTTTTTTTTTTTTGCTTTCTTAATTACCCTCAAACCCTTGCTGGCTCAAAAGTGCAGCAATGCTACAAATTGCTGAGATGCAAATAACCCAAGACCCAAGCTTGGGGGTCTTAGGAACACGGACAAAGCAACTAAAATAGCAAACGAGAAACGAAAAGAAACAAAAAAAGGACGACACGGGAATGCTCTTAACAGGAATTTACATAAAAAAAATTAGGAAAATTTCTCATATATCGTGGTATCGTTTTTTTTTTTTTTGGTTAGCGATTACGTTTTTGATGCGACCTACTTAACGTGGTCAACGAATTGCCGTTTTTTGTTACAGTTTATATAACTCTTCGTGGGTGCGCAAAGAAAAACAACCTTCATCGTATTTGGCCTCTTTTATGTGCTCACATACACGTACACACACACGCACACACTCTCTGCGTGTACGAAAAAATAAAGTCCTTGACCAAAGCGGCGTATGCGTTATATTTGACTTAGCTTTAGAAGGCGGTCGTCATATTTGTTTAAAGTTTCGCTTTTTTTCCACTGTTATGGAAGTGTGTGTACCAAGTCTAAATAGAACCAACTGAAACAAAGCAATTGGCAAAAAGGCCTTGAACCAATAAAAAAAACAACAAAAATATATGTGGGTAAGGGATTAAGTCTTTAAGAAAATTTCTCAAGAATTGAAAACAATAAATATCTGTTTTTTTTTTCTGAGATTTTAGCGAATTTTTGTGGAATTGTGGAATCGATTAATAAATATTTTAATGTTTTTAGGTAGTAAGAAATGTGACTCAATATACAATAAAATATACAATACAGTTTAATTATACCAATAAGTAAACTATTTGAATTTTGCAATTAAATTTCCAAGCATTTCAATAAGTGCAAAAATATTAGAAAAGTCTGGCGAATTGGTCATTTATCATTCTACATCTTAAAATTCTATTGGTGAAATCTTTATAGATAACTAACTAATCTAAACTAGCATCTGATAATCTAATCAAATAAAAAAGAGAGTTATATTTAAAAAAAATAAATACTTCTTTGTCGTAATAATCTCAACAATGAAAAAATTATAATTTGTTAAGGAAGAAGCTTTTAGATTTGTTAAGTCTTTTATATAATAATATCGTATAATGTTATCTTTAAGACTTAAAATAATTTAACTTAAAATAATTAACAATACTTTGTATATTTCATAAATTCTTTCACTAATTGTGTTTTGAAACAAACTTAATTAAATTTTAAAATATTTAAAGGAACTTTGCTCCTGGCTCTCTTATGAAGCATTGCTCAATTATTAAGAAGGTTTCTAGTATAATGAATATGTTAAGATTCGCTCGACCAAATTTAAAAAAAGCTTTTAATACAAAAATTTACTAATAAATATATGTATTTTTGACTGAACACTTTAAAGAAAGCTATACGATATCATTGTCCTATAGGAATTATTCCTAGTTATTTAGGCAGTGAAAGAAATAAAATAAAGAGATTATACTCGGTTACATATATATTTATTTATACGTGTATATATATACATAATTAGGAATTTCAGCGTAATTGTTTAGATTTCTATGTATATATATATATTACGGCGGGCGTTGATTATCTTTTATACCCTTCTTCCCATGCATCTTGCAATGGATTCAAAAGTGGCAGCAACTCATTTGGCGACATTGCCCCGCCACAGCCGACGCCACAATCCATCACAATCACAAAGCCAAAACGGGTAGACAGTAGCAGACGTACACACTAACACAGACACGTACATACACGCCCACACACTCTCACACGCACAAATATATACAGTCATTCAGTCAATCAGTCAGTCATTCAGTCAGTCAAGCTGTCATTCAGCAATAATACCACAAACCGAAAACGCCTCACAACTTGGCAAATGTGTAAGTGGTAGCCACCCACCTCGATTCGGTCTCGGTGGTGACTTCAGCCCACTTTTGCCTGGTGACTTGTGACTGGTGACTGCTGCTCCTGCTTTGCTCCTACTCTGCTCTGCTCTGCTCTGGTCTGGGACTGGCTCTTCCCGCTTGAGCGCCAGACGTCGGCTTACCAACCACATTTGTCATTTAAGCTCAACGAAATGTAATATGAAAATCGGCATGAGTGGAAATGTCAACGTGCATTGTGTGCAGTTGCCCGAATGAGAGAGAGAGGGAGAGAGAGATAGACAGAGAGAGAGAAAGAAAGGCAACTGCAACAGCAATGAATGATGCCAATTTACACAGAAAGAAAGTGTTTTCAATTTGATATCACTATAAACAAGTTAAGGATTAACTCTACTATATAATATACAAAGTATATTAATGTAATATTGATCAACCATTAAAATTGGATTTGAATTCTAAATTTAAACTTGGAATTTACCATATATAGTTAATAACTAAATACTTAAGGGAATTCTTACTTAGATAACCGCTTTTAAAATTAAAATCAAAAAAAGAATTATTTCTAAAAAAAAGGTACTCATAATTTTATAATTATGATTAGATATATTTTTAATTATTTTAAATATTAATTTTTATGGAAATTACTTACTTTTTAGGAATTATTATTTCGAGATTTTCTTTTCAACTATTATAATCTAAGCAAACCCTTAAAAAATTATGCAAATTAATTATAAAATTCTATAAAATATTTGCTTGTAATTAATTAGTTTCATGCAAAGTTGGGTCAAAAGTTTTCGAGACAAATATCATCTAAGGATTTCGAAATATTATCGTTTAATAAATGATAAATGTGGCTACACTTTAAGCTTACTTAATTTTCAGAAATTTTGTAAAGTTAAAATGATTTCTATATCGCTTAAATTCAAAAGTTGAATTAGGAAATAAAGATCCATTAAATTAAAATGGTGCAACAAAAATATATATTATTATTTTATTATTATTATTATTATTTGATAGAAAACGATTTCATGCTATATGTATATACCTAATAGATCAGCTTCTACATCCAAATTTTCAATTGCTGCAATTAAAATATTTGTAGTTTTTTTTTCAAGTGTACAACAAGGTATTCCTGGTGGCTTGGCGGTTTTTGGTGTCTTTGTGTGTGTGTGTGTGTGTGTGTGTGTGTGTATGTGTATGTGTATGTGTATTGTGGAATTTCCTGTCAAGCTAATTTCCTTTGGGTGCGACGCGGTTGTTGCTGCTGCTGCTGCTGCTGCTATTTGGTTGAGTTGAATCAATTCACCTGCATGCATAAAATATTTTTTCGTGGAAACTATATGTATACATAAATATATATATATATGTATATATATAGTGTATGTTGATACATACTAGCATATATATTTACACATTCCGGTACATATATGCAAAAATATTTCAAACATTGCATATTTTATAGTTTATTGACTGCAGGTGTGGAGTTGGCTGCCCTTTTTGGCAATTTACGGCGCGTGGTTGACACAAAATGAGCGTCATGTAGAATGTCCCAGTTGGGTAACGACATGCGTCCTTTTTCCCTACACACCCCCCTCCTTCCTCCCTAACCCCTCTTACAACTCACAAGCTTCTCCATTTTACCATTTACCACCTTGACTTGTTTGCCAATTGCAGCAGAAACTCGTGAAGTTTATTTTTGTAATTTTTTTTTTTTTGCCCTCTTTTCTCTGTAATGTGTCGCTACATTTGGGAATTGTTTTGTATTTGTACATACAAATAAAAAATATGTATATATCATAGTGTGAGTGTGTGTGTGTGTGTAAATGTGGGTGCAATTTACATGCACCGGCGAAGAGTTCCTCGTGGGTCCTGGTCGCTCTCTTCTCTTGCCGTGTGTTATTAAAATTTATGTGCGAAAATGGTGTTGAAAAGCGGACATGAGACATGGGATCCACGACCGTAAAACAACAACATCAATTGGGGGGGGTGGGGGAGAGGGAGGAGTACAGCAACAAGAACACCAAAATAAAAACAACAATAACATGAGTTACAAGAATTACAACGAGAATGGTCAATGAAATGTTTTCAGAACAAGAGAAAAATTTATTTAAACAAATTGTGAAATATAAATAACATTGACTGAAATAAAACTTTAGAATTGTGCCAAGATACCAAGTGAAATTTTCTAAAAAAAATTTTGTCCAAATGAAATATGAATTAAATATTATAAAAGGAAGCAAAAAGGACATTTTTATATGTATGTAAATACCATTTTTCCAAAACTTCATTGGCACCATTGCTAGAATAAATTCGCCTCTTTAATCTGGTTTGAAGCTTGAGTTTCATATTCAATAAAGTACTATAAAAGAAAACAAAAATAGTGAAGTACGTATTGAAAAAAATAAAAAGATGGCAACAGTTTGGACCAGAAAATTTTACATTCATTTTTAGAGTTTGGATTACCTTAACAAAGAAATTACAATGACATTTTATATAAATAATAATTACATTTGGTTCCTCAAACCTTTCCAAAATAAGAAGATTAAAGTATTGAACATTAACTGATTAAATATAATTAATTATTAATCTCCACTTTAGGAGCTAAACCATAAATGTTTGGCGCAAAGCCATCTTAAAATATTAAATTATTAATTAATTAATAAATAAGTACATACCAAAGATCGTTTTATGTTAATTATTTTACCATTCACCTGTTATGAGACATTTAAGAAATACTTTCACTTTGATGAAACAAATGTAATTGAGCATAAAGGCTGAGCCAACAAGACAACTGAAGGAAGCAAAAATTATAATCATACATATATACTTCTTTGATACCATTGCATGAGAAATAAAAACCACCATCACCATTCATGAAAAGAAGTTAAATGAAGAGACAATAAATGACAAAATCGTTGCATAAATGGCAATAAAGAATTCACAAAGAATAGACAAAGAAATTTATTTGTTTCTCCTTCCATTCAAAATGAAAGAAACTTCTTCTCATTAAACTGCCATTTGCTTGCTCCTCTTTCCTACCTTCCAGATATTAATGGAGCTATCCTTAGTGTTGGCTTAGAGCCAAAAGTAAACACAATTGCAATTGCAGAATAATAACAACGAAACACACAAACGTACACAACAATGAAAGATGCCTATCAAAACCTATAAATAAATTTACCATTTGCCAAGTCAAAGGCAACAAAACGGTAGAAATATTTGAGAATTAATGCAAAGATGTCAAGGGAAAAAAACACGCATACGTCCTGTATGATAGGAGAGGCCAAAGAAAATTTCTGACAGGGGTGGTAAAGAGAGGAGGGTGGTTGGGGGGTAAAGCAATAAAAATCCTCAAGTTGACGATGCCGAACGCGAAAGAGAAATGTGGTTGGGTACATACATACAAACACACACACACATACATCTACATACATGTATGTTTGTATGTATGTATGTGTGTGTAGATGACAACGTCGTTGTCAACAAAATAGAGCAAATACAAGTCCTTGTTCCAGGTTCAGAGTCTTGCACCTGCGGCCTAAAAGTATGCAATAAAATGGCAACCGTCATCGCAGCTTGTTGTCGCCGTTTTGCATTAGGTCCTGCGAAATTGGACTTGGTTACATTTCTTCTTTCCTTTCTCTTCTCATCTCCCTTTGTGGACCCTGTACTAATATAAGTCCTTCTCATAGAAGAAATTCAGGTATGATGTATTTCGCATTGAAGAAGTGTCAAATTCACTGTAGTACTTAAAATTTACTTTAAAATAATTTACTTGTTTTATTTTTGTGGGCTGTAAAATCTAAATAATTTTATTTCTATTTTTCTTTACAGGTGAGTGTGTATTACAACTTTAAATATTTTGCATTAAACTTGCTGGCGTTGGTAAGTTATTAAAAATAAAACAAATTTCCTATATATACATGTGCCAAAAACAGAATAATAGATGGGAAAGTGAAAGGCTGTTTAAACATGTTTATGTGTAAGATAAATTTCTTTTTGAAAAAGGAAGCCTATAAAAATTATATCAGTTTTTAATAATTTAGATTTTATTCTCTACAATTTTTACTTTTTTTTTGGTTTAACCCAATATTGATGAAACACAATATGTTTTGTAAATAGAACTGAAATAGTTAGGCAAAAAAAAAGGTCGAGATTTTTTTCTGAAATATATTTATTGCTTTCCTTTTTTAAATAAATCGATACTGTAAAATCAGTTTTTGTCTTGTCCCCCTTTAATATCTGGTTTACTTGTTTATTTCATATATATCAAATATTATACAGATTAACATATATCATTTATTTTAACTTAAAGTTAAAGGATAAATTCTTTAACTTAAGCCTCATTTGGTAATGTGAAGTTCTTGGCAATTTTAAGTGCTCTGATATAATCTCAGATCATAATTATATCACAATCACAGTTCATATACAGGATATACTTTAGTCTATCATCATTTTGAGTGTTGTTATCAACTGTTCTTTAGGTTGTTTGCAATGCGCTTTTAATTTGACCGCGTCTGGCAGTGGAAAACGGCAACAACCAGAACGTTGGCGGCCTTTTCCTTTGCTAACGCAACGGCGCAGAAACTTAATTTTCCGTCTTCAATGTTGTTGTTATTGTTGTTTTTGTTGACTTGGGGTTTTTTTGCATTCGCAGTGGCAAAGTTTCAGCACAGTCGCTAAAAACTTTAGCCATTTGTTGCAACATTTTCCACAGCGGAAGATTGGTAGAGGAAGAGCGAGAGAGAAAGAGAAAGAGAGACAAAACGCCGAGGCTATTTGTTGCTTCGCTGGGCCAGACGATGTGAAGGAGATGAGCAACAAAACCCAATCATTTCCCTACTCTATCTCAACCTCTCTTGTCTCTTTCTCTCCCTCTATCTATATCTATCTCCATTTCTACTTGGGTCTGAAGCAAAAAAAAAAAAGAGGAAAAATTTTAATATACTCGAGAATGGGGTAGCCCATTGGTTGACTGGCTGGCTATATGCCATGCTTCGTGTCACGCAATTTTGTTACAAAAATAAATTTTATTTCACTTCATTCATTCACCACCCAACCACCTTCTCACATCCTTTATCCTTTTTCATTTCATCGGGCTCTTCGTTGTCGTCCTGTTTATGAACTCCAAGCGCCCTTAAATTGTCTTTATGCCGTTGGGGGCATGTCCTTTGACCCCAAACCTGCTTGGCAAATATTTTGCGTTTTGGCAAAATGACATCCTTTGCAGTTTTTTTCACCACTTTATTTTTTTTTTTTTTGGCAAATTTAGTTTATGTTGGGCTGTCTGATTGCATATTTAGCCAAGCGTTTCCTGAGGGAAATTAAAATGTACTTTTAAAGACGCCTGAAAGTAGGCAACACTCAATAACTAAAATTCAAATATTTTTTACATTTCCCCTTAAATAATTTTCCTTCTCTTCTCTAGTCCAACACTCCACCACTCCTCTCTCTTTACCCCCTTCAGAATGTACCTTTTGAACTCCGTCTCACCCATTCTATTATTTGAGCATGACAAATATTATTTCATTTACCTTTTTCGCGCTCCTGTCGACGTTATGTTAGTCAAGTGCATATATATATTTGACAAGTAAAAACAGAACGAAAAAAAAAATGCAATCGGTTTCCGTCATTCCAGCATGCACATTGATTTTATGGTTTGAAGTATCAATGCTAATGAAGTGCTAGGAATCAGTGTAGAGGGGGAAAATAGAGCTTCTAGATGGTATGGAAGGAACTCAGCAACAGTTCAATGCTCTTTGAAAGGAATCATAATTCTATTAGCTATACTATGTGACAGCACATACATAGTAAATATTGAAGTGAAATTTTTTTTTAGATTTTATATCCATGTTTCTGGTTATGAAAAATGTTTTCTTAAATAACTTTTTGAATTCATAATATGTATGTTAATTAACCACCTTCAATAATAACAGATTAATATATGATTTAAATATATTTGTTACTATACAGATTCGATATGTTAACGTAAAAATATAGATAACAAAACCATTATTGAATTTAAGACCATCAACCAAATAAATAGTGCCAAATTAAATTTAGGATTTTCATCATAAAATTAATAATAAAATTAAATTGATTCCAAATGAACTAAGGTAAAGGTATAAGACAAAAAGATAAGCAAGAAAAAATAAAAACAAATATAATAAACTTACCTGTTATTCAGATGATCTGTATTCACAGAACCAACTTATAATTTGTTTATGTTTCAATTCGATTTTTCTTTGGTTTCTTCATTCTTTAGAGCCTTTAAACAATTACTATATTTATGAATAATTTCCTTACCCTTCGTTGGCTTTTCTCGTGTACACTTATACCAGACAACCGAAAGATAATGCCAAACATCAATCCCAAACCGATGCCAATGACTCCACAGGCTGCTACAAATGCCAGCACATGTACTTCAATGAGTAAATAATCCAATAGATCGATTATCGGCTGTACGATATAAATGCAGACAATTTCTATAGGATTCGGAAACATTTTTTATTTTATTATTCGAGAGTTGTTATACAATTGTTTTTTTTTTAGGTGATGAATAAGGCAAAGCAAGGCTTTTCTAATTTATAATATCAGAAATTTATTATACAAATTTTTGTCTGCTAATACTTTTAGAGGAATTATTATATATAGCTATTGTTACCTTTTATTTTTATAGAGTTAAAATAAAATAGCTAAAAAGTGCATTCATTGATAGAAGATGAATCTAATATATCAATTTATACTTATGATCCATATAAGAAAGAAATAAAAAAAAAATAAATAATTAATAGCTGATTAATTGAAGATATAGCAGCGTTAAGGTACTTTCATCTATTTCATGAAGAAAGAAAATGCTGAGATGAAATCTAAATTCTCATTCGATGAAAACATTTTCTCTGATTTGATAATCAGTTGAAAATTTCTCTCCCCCCCATCTTTATTTCAAATGGATTTTTCGGAATATTTTGCCAAACAAATTCTAATATTCCATTATCATTTACACACGGACTATGGTTTACTCCTTAAAGTACCTACCTGTGTGGCATTTGGAGCAATTTGTGGCTGGCTAATGAGTCTTATCACATTGATTGTCTATCAAGTGGCCTTACACCTAGATAAACAAACCTCATCAGTAAGGCATTATGATTGCGAGAATGATGATTTGGATATGGATCTAGATGATGGGTATGCCAATGCCAACTGGCTATTGTCATTGAGGCAATGACAATGACAATTACAACAATGAGACACAATTACAATCTAAATCGATAAAGTGGCCTTGTCCATTGATCTGTGTATCTAAAGCGAAAAATTTTGTGTAAGCCGAAAGGCTCTCCTTTAACAGCAAAAAAAAAAAAAAAAAAAAAGAAAAAAAATATGTCTTTTCTTTCAGCCAGTGCTTCTCCTTCAGACTGTCTCAAGTGGTGGAGCAGTTTTGTTACAGTCTTTCGATGCTCCTCTCTCACCCTCACCCTCTCCCTTTCTTTAATACCCAACCAAAGTCATTAGCACATTTTTTGTGTTCCCTTGCTTTAAATTCAATTATTCTCCATCAAACCAAAGCCACATCAATGAGAAAATGCAGCTACCTTCTCATGAGGAAGCGAGCGACCTTCCAATTTTTTGCCATCATCATCATCGTCATCATCATCGACCCCTCCAACTCCCTATCTCTCTCCTGTCTCTCTGGCATGGCATGTGTTTGCTTTGGAACAGTGGCCCCCAGGCTAAAAATATTTAATAAACCATATCGTTTCTTTTTTTTTTTTTTTGTATTTTATTTCATGAAATTCTTCGATGGTTTTTACTTTTTTTTTTTTTTGTTGTTTGATTCTGTGTTGATTTTTCGCAAATAGCTTGGAGCTATTTTTTGCACAAATTTTATATAAAATATTGGCTGTCTCTTTTTTTAGGTTTCCATTTCTTTTTTTTTTTTTTTTGATGTGTGTGTGTGCGTGTGTGTGGGTTGCTGGGTTGCTGGGTTGGTGGTTTATGGGTGGGTCAAAGGTCATGACTTGATTTAAAATTAGCCAGGCAGCTTAGTTGCTTTTAGTTAGTTGCCAAATTGGCTCTTTTAAATAGATTGTTATATATTAAATTTCATATTTTACAGGCAAAATTATTCAATATAATGGAATATATTCAAAAAATGATGAAGCAACTTTAAATAAATTTTAAATTAAACTAATTTATAAGAAACAATGAAGAGAACAATGAACATGAAAAACTTTAATTGAAAAGAAGGAAAAAAAGAAAGTTTAGGATAATATTACATAAATGTATAGAAGTAGGTACATTATATCTGAAAGATCGTAAAAGTGTGAATGTGTGGAATGAATAGAAAAAAAAGGAGCAATGAATTGTAAACTGAAATATGGAATATACATATTTTCTTTTTAATCAAATTTTCTATAACATATATATCAAAGAAACTTTTTAAAAATGTTAATGTTAATTATCTTACTAAACTTCGCTTCTACAAATTAACAAATGTAAATTTTTGTTCTAAAATTTTGGCAATTTGACAAGCTATTAAAAACCTTTGATTGAATAACCCTAATTAACTCAATTTTTCATCATAATACAGTAGTAAAACTTAAAATAAATATTAACATGTATATTATATGAATAAATCCAGCATTTGCCTTTTGTTTGTATCCAAGAACTCGTTATAAACTTTCTTTAGACATCTTCATGAATCTTTACTTTCAGCTGGAATTTAATGAATTTTGATATCTGAAGAAAAGTCTCTTGGCTCTTAATTTTAACAAGTTTCTGAATATAATCATGATAATCATGAAATACATATTTCCGATTTACATTTTTGGATATTTATTATTTATATTTTTATTAATTAACATTCTAACCACTTTTTACTTAAAAAGTAAGTTAAATTTTTAACTTTATAAAACTATTTTCAATAGTTTCTTGGTTAGCTTTAATTTTGTCTACCCCAAGTGGCAGATAAAAGAATCTTCTTTTGAATCAAAAACTCGTTTTTTTTTTTTTTTTTTTTGAAATAAAATATTTTATTTCACTAAAGCAAATGCCTCAAATTACACACACAGTTGGCTCGTAAACTCACCCAAAAAAAAAAAAAAAAAAAAAAAAACAGAAAAAAAAGGAAGGAAAAAAGAGAACACATAGAACACTCCAGCCAAGTGAACCGCACACGAAAAACTCAAAGCGGTATAGAAAGAGTTCAATGCACCAAGTGGAGCAACAAGCCGAATCCAGAATCTAGACAGAGACAGTAACAGGAACAGAGTTGGTGTAAAATGATTTTCCCCAGTGGAAATTCGAGTGCCGGAAAATGCAACTCTAGGGCTGCGTTGTCGTTGATGGTGCATATAAAAATGCGCGCTGAGCCGTTGCCTAGACAACGCAGTACAAGAGCCAAAAGTCTACTCCCTCAGCCTACTTTCATCTAAGCCTTTATCCCGACATCATTACACACGTCATGGAAAATTGTAAATATTTTTCTATGGTGCTCTGACTGCTACACGCACACATACACACACACACATACAGAGATATACACCCACAAACAGACACAACATACTTATATTCATTCATATCGGATAGTAGAAAAATTCTTGTGAAAATGCTCATGTTTCAATGAAATGGAAAACCTTAATGAATCCACACCCTTACACATTTGCCATTTCAAGAATTTTGGAGTGTTTTCTTTTTTAAGTTATAAAAGTTGTTATACTACCTTATGAGAATGGAATTAAAGGGTACCTCTGTTTTGTTTTTTACCTTATTTTATTTATTTGCCTAGCTTAATATAAATCGGGTTTAAAAAAAAACTTTTAAGAGATTAACGTTTTGGTTATGTTTTGAAAAGTTAAAATTGTTTTTTTTTAAACAGATTGTATAATAATGTTTTTTTTTAATTCCATATTTATGATTATTTTCTGAATTTCTTTGATTTGTCCTAAAGAACTTTTACCTGGTTTTGAAGCAACTTATTTCAGTCCTAAGGAAAATAATTATAATTTATTTTTTCTTTGGAAGTTTTTAAAAATAAAATTTCTTTTGAAATATTTCTTTATCACCAGGCAAATAATTAATTTGAATATATGAAATTGAAAATTTTATGGGTTAAATTTTATGGAAAGGAATAAAAAAAATTTCAATCACTTTTAAGTGATTAAAAAATTTAAACAATCTAAAAAAAAAAACACTTAATTACATAAACAATCGCCTTTTCAGACTTTTGGAATTTAAATGTTTAAAAGCAATTTTCTATACATATTATAATAGGTATTGCCATAGTCGTACCATAGATTGTTTTTTTTTTTTTCATTTCTTTCATGTTATTTATATATCAATTATGGCATATGCCACATCCCCCCGCCACTTCCACATAGACGATGGCCACTTCAATCATCAATTCACAAATGTATGTATGGGCCTATGTTAAAGTGCAGTGGTAAAGTTTTTCTTTCCGGATTGCATTTGGGAAAATTTGCTACGGCAACTCCCAGTGACAGCTGTTTTATGTCTCAACGACTGTCACGAGATTGCAGTTATGACACCCTAAGCGCCTTTTAGCCACCCCTCTTAGACCTGAACACCCCCTTTTTCTTCTCTTCCCTTCCCATTCGCTCTCAACTCACTGCACCCGCGTAACGAAATGAAGCCTAAGCTTTGCATTCAAACCATTTCAAAAATGAACCGCCCACTAAATGAATTATGTGAGGGGGAGGTTTGGGTTTGAGATTGGTGATTAAATACATACCCATACCACCAACCACCATTAAATCCCCCTTTGGCATAACCATCGTCATCAGTGGCACCGCCACTGTCTCTTTGCCATGTCTTTGTCTTTTGCCACCCATTCATTCATCCATTCATTCATTCATTCATTCATTCAGTAACAGATTCTCTTTCAATTCGTTGCTGTCGCCTTCTTCACTTGCATTGAAATATTTTTTTTTTTGCAATTATAACTCTCTCTTTGCTTCAAAAAAAAAAAATAAATAAACTTGGAGAAAAAATAAAAGGAGTGGTGGGGGGGGGGTTCCTGTGTCTGTTTCTGAAATGTTGTAAGCAGAATTTTTCAAGTGGTTTGAGGGAGTGGTGGGGAGTTGCAAACGTTTGGGGATAACACAATGGTTTTTGGGCAAAGGGAAGCATTAAGTGACTGCAGAAGACAATATATATATATATAGATATAAAGTAAGACAATGAAACCCGGTAAAACGTTACCAAATTGTTGAAACTAGGCTAATAACTGCGGGTACCAGAGTCATAAATAGAAAACCAAAAGAATTAAATACAGACTGTACATTATTTAGTAGACTGAAGCCAAGAATCTGTTAAAAAATATAGAATATAACTACAATAAAAGAATTCAGCAATGGAATTGCTTTAAAATATTCGGATATTTTTTGATAGATTTCAAATATTATTTTGATTGCAATCCTTCAAATATTATTTTACTAAATTTTCCAAACTAATTTTTTAAAAATATTTTAAATTTTTTCGTCTGTTTAAGATAGTAAATCTTAAAACTAAAAAATGTAGTTTTAATATTAAAATGTGAATTTAGTTTAATATTTCAATTATTTTGTTTATTTTATTATGGAATTTAAATTGTGAAAATACAATTTTCTCTCATTTATTATACATGCTATTTAATTGAGATTATCAGATTAAAACAATGGCTTTTCAAGGTCTAGTTGAAATCTGTTTATTTGGTTTTTATTAATTAAGCTTATATTTTTAAAAATTTAATTCCTTTAAAAAATTTAATTTTTTAAACCCTTGTCTAAGTTGTTCATTCTTTATATATATAAGGTCAAATACAAATCATCATGTGACCACATCCCATACAAAAGGTTCCTCTTATCACTTGAAGTACCATTTGTGATTGATGAAAGATTCCCTTAAAGATTCTTTCTAATAAAAGTGGAGTTTATGTTCTTACCCAATTTTAATGAAATAATAATTAATAATTTTAAAGTTAATAATAGTTTTTTTAGTTTTACAAATTTTAATACGGTGAAAATTCCCTTGAGATGACAGTGAATATTTATAATTTTTATCCGATTAAAGAAGGGGTTCGCTTATGGGAGAATAAAATTAAAATTCATCCAATCCAAAGTTACCAATAATTAAACTATCTAAAGACGTGTCAGCGCCCAATAGATGCGTTCGTCAAAGGTAGTTTCACTGTATCATTTATTAATAAATTATATTATTGTTGCGGCTGAACAACACAATAATATTAACCCACGTAATTTTTGTGTGTTAAAAGAAATGAACAATCATTAATGAATTAATTTCAACAATTAGTTACAAATGACAATTGTATTAATTTAATGAATATAATGCAAGGTGACCTTTTGCAACGTTTCCTTCATTTCCATCATGTTGAACCGGGGAAAGACACGTCAACTTCGCTCGAATTATTTTCAGATATTAAATCGTGGAATTTTTATATATACTGCCTGGCTACTCTATGGCATATCGCGTGTTTGTTATTTTTTAAAATTACGTTATAATCCTGAGACTAATTCGATGGAAGAATTTCAATATCATCGGATACTGTACAAGTTAATGCTATTACTGAAAGGATTTATAATTCTGTACCAATCGATGACTTATTTTACTATAGGTGCCTACATTTGGTTTTATACCCTGGAAGTGGAAAGCAATGAGGCACAAAATTTTCTCATGTCCTGTGTGATTCATGTTATTGTTATTCATGTTATGCGTCGACTAATTGTATTTTTACATTCGAAAAAAGATCGAACAATTGTCAAGGATCTGTTGCAGGAAATATTCTATGTTAATCGAACAATGGAACGAAAATTCGGTTTAATCTATCGTTGTGATACCAGTCTATTATGTCTTTATATTTTAAAAATAATTATTTTCTATATAATGATAGATTCACTATGGCATAAACCATATTTTATATGGTTACATTTTTTCTATTGGGTATTAATGGAGTATTGTATATTAGGTTATTTTATCTATCAATTGCTAGTACTTAACTGGTGCTATAATATAACAATGTTCCTGCAACATTTTATCAATCATCATGAGAATACCGATGTCATTAAAGAGTCTTATCATCGTCGTTTAACCTGTCTATTCAAATTGCATCTTCGTATTACAAATTTACATAAATCAATTAACAAAAAGTTATCCTGGTTAACAAGTTCCATATATTTAACCATATTTACATGTATTTTAAATATGCAAATATTTATTGAATGTTCGGTATTTGGCGAAGATGATTTGGAAAATAAATTCTATATAATATCTGATGGTTGTCTGGGACCTGTTTTTATACCCCTACTTAATGTTCTTATGATGGGCGTGTGCACAGATCGATTTCGTAATTCAGAATTAATGTTACAACAACAGATTGTCATTATAAATGAAATGTATATGAAAAAATCAAATTATTTAAAAGGTCTAAATGTTATTAATAATGAGGTAAGTTTTAACTCTCAGAATATTTTTGTGTAAACGAACCTAATTTTGATATATGATATATATATATATATTTCTTTTAGCATTCCTCCTTGATCATACATCAAAAATTGGATCCGTTGCAGAATTTGATTATATTAAGTACCACGTGTGATCGAGAGTTTGTCTTTGATTATATATTAACTGTCATAACAACAGCATTATCTTTTATACAATATACCATTTCGACTGGTGGTAAAATCGATGAGTGTGAATCGCATAAATAATGAAATAATATCAATTTTGGAAGAATTATAAAAACCAAAAAGCAATTGAATTATTTCAGAACCAAGAAAAGATTCTTAAAAAGCGAAAAGCAATGTAGAGAATAATGGTTAATCTTTTAGTAAATGAAATTACTTAAAACCCATTATAATCCTGTTTTCAATTAATACTAATTAAGGCTTATAAGCGTTTGCCCCGATAAGTATATATGTATATTCCATTTGCGTGTTCATAAAAACTATCTCTGATAAGTATATTTACGTATTAGTCTTACGACTTCATATCATTCATATAAAATTATTTGTGATGAAAACTTATCTGTACAGTGAAAAGTGATCTTATAAGTACAAGTATTGGGGAATTTCTAAGGAAAACCGCTGAAATATCCAATGAAATTTTTAAGGAACTTCAATAAACTCATTTTGAATAAATAAATTCCCGAGGATTTTACTCCTCGTCTGGTGTTTAAATTCAAACTTTTAGTATTAGTGAAGAAATTTTATTATTCTACATACTAAACTGTTTTATTGTTCTACATATTAAACTACTAATCGTTTTTATTAATTTTCGATAATTAAAAACATATTTTATGTATTTTTTTATTTATGTAAATAAGAATTAATTCTTAGATAGAATTTACTGCAAGAACCAAAGCAACAAGGACATTCAGGCCGAATTATTAATTTGTATTGACCTTAATATTAAGAAATTAATATAACATTTAAAGTTAATAATTTAACATTTAAATAACATTTAAAGTTAAATATCTAATAAATGGCATATACAATTTAAATGTCTTCTACAAAGAGAATAAAAAATAAAAACGATCATAGAAAATTGGCAGTTATGAAAAATAAGCATAAATTTAAAAGATTAGAGCTTATATATAATATACATATAATTCAAATTAAGCTATGACAAAACTACACAGCTATCAATTTTTGATAAATTTACATTTTATATTTGATTTTAAAGAAAATTCATTACCTCTCGTTTTTGCATTGACATATCGTATAGGTCTCCCTTCATAACTTGAATTTAAAACTATAATAGTATTATTTTTCTTATATTATTACTTTTACAATTTAAATTTAAACCGATTATAGAAACATTTTTGTGACTAAAGCGAATAAATTCCTAATCCATCTCTTATAGTAAACTTTATTAATATTCACTTGATGTAATTTCTTTTACATTTTCTTTTTACCAGCTATTTGTTACCTCTTCTCTTTCCCATACTCAGTGTAATACATTTTGTTCGTCCTTCCACTTACCAATCCATTGGAAAATGCCTGTTCAGCAGAACCAAGTGAACCTCTAACCTTTATTCTTCAATCGTCCTATCAGCTCCCCAAGCCAAGTCTCTGTGCACCTTCTTTTTTTTTTCTTTTTGCTCTCTATGGAAATATCGAAACCAGCAACAACTGTGCCCACATTAAACTCAATAAAATAAATGTGCAGCCATAAATTACACAAAGGCCGTCAGTTACACACAAACATACACACACACATATTCTAACACACACATACACTTAGGCAAGTCACATGGTGGGGATGATGAGGAAAGAGGCAGACTATGCAAAAATCGACAAGTGCCACAATTTTTTATGTAAAATAATCCTTTTTGCCTTTACTCGGCGCCCATTGATGAATTATAGCAAATTAATTTTACACTAAAAAGCGACAAAAGCTAGAAGCACACAATGACACGCCCACTCCCACAGCCTTCCATAGAGATGCGCTTGTTCTCTTTATGGTCCTGCTTCTTGGCCATACATTAAGTATGGGAGTACATGACGCTTATCAGACCATTTGCATGGCTGACGTTGCCTAGGCAAACAGTTTAACCATATCAAATTCAAATTCGCATAAATTTTGAAAGTCTCCAAACACCCCCCCAAACCCCAAAGAAAAAAAAAAAGAAAAACAAAATAAATCGATTGCCACCAGGAAGAGCTCTGCTCCATTTTTTTTCTTCTCCCTGTTCCCAATAGAAGCAGACCGATGATGATGAGTTGTGCGGATGATGGTGAAGGTGAGATGGGGGGGAAGCTTAGACCCCATCGGTAAAGAACTCTAACCAAAGTCAAATCGATTATTATTTTATCGTCTATAGGTGGTTGCGGGATGGCTGAGGGACGGGAATTTTTGCGAGACACGTTTTTTGAGGGTTGTAAAAATAAATTTAAATGTACCGGCAAAATGTATCAAAAATTGAATATTTCACATTTTTTGTCCCCCACTCTTTGTCGTTTGCTTTCTAGGAAAAAGTGGGAAAGGGAGAGGGTGAAAGGGGGGTAGGTTAGGCGTCAAAATGGTACGTGACTGTTGAATGTTGATTGTTTGTTGAACTGTTGCTGGTTGCCGCTGATGTGTTCTTAGTTTGGTTTGAGTTCTTTTTTCGGTTTTTGGCATTTTTGATAAATTGCGTGGAAAGAATTTTGAAAAAATTTTCCTAGAATTGAAATTAAAATAAAAATGGTTAGCATAATAATGAAATGCATTTAAAAGTTGTCGAAGATCCAAGTCTCTTTTTTTTTTGTTAACAAACTGAAATTTTTATAAGCGGATTGCCAATTGTAGGTTTTGGACCTATAAATATATACTCTAAAAAGGTGAAATAATAGTTTATATATTTAATTTATAATACACGCCTAAATTTCTAAGATGTAAAGAAATCAACTTTAGAAATATTAAAAAAAAATCTAAAATCTTTAAAGAGGATTATGTAATGATCAAAGAAAAATAATTGAATCAATATTTATTTGCTTTTTGATTTATTTTTGAATGGATCCCATAATCTACCATATATAATATTTAAATACAATGAATATAATGATCACTAGCATTGTTCTTAATTGTATGGGATAACATGCAGAGCGTTCTACTTTTAAAAAATTTTAATCAAAATTTCAGACCGATCGAATGATCCGTAAGGGGCACAGGGAACTCTTAAAGTTTTGAATTTCGCCCACACATGATACACGTAAGAGTGAGCGAGATGACATGTGTCTACTGTTCGACCACATAGAGATTCATCCATTGGGCAATATCTATTCATATTTTCAAAGTGGTTTATGGTTTAATATATGTATTTACCTAAGTCCATCAGCTAATCATTAAAAAGTAGTATCTTTTGAGGGCTGGATGTTGACCAGTGGCTAGTAATTCCTATTAATTATCGATCGGTAAAGTACGATCAATTACCGAACGAAATCATTTAGGAATTTATGGAATAATGCAAAAAGTTGGTAAATAATGCTTAAAGGCTGATCATAAAAAACACTTTACCAGCTTTAAGGATTTGAGTTGTGTGATATCCAAAAGGACACATTAAACGAAGTAAGATACTAAGTTATTATACTTAAATGTTGTGGTAGCCAAGCTAAAGAAGTGAGATTCATTTCAAATAGAACATTCATTTTGCAAATTTATTTATTATTCATATATCTGGATCTTCGAGTCTTCATTAAAAAGTTAGATTAATTATTGGAAAAGTCAATGGTTCAGTTTGACTAATACTAATTATTATCTACATTTATCTATCTGTCACAAACTTTAGAATCTAATAACTATTAAAGTTCTTTAACTTATCTTACACAACCTAATCCACTGATATTTCATATTAAATGAAATAATAACAATTAAATGAAATATGTTCCCTTTCAAGGGCCTCCTAACAAGCAAACAAATTAAATTCTTGGCCCCTAAATCCCTCTTAGAAACCAAAAAAAAAAAAAAAGGCAAAACTCAATTCCGCTCTTGCTCAAGAACTAATTAAGCATTCAAAAACGTTTTGGGCATAAAGTTTAAATTGTCTGTGGGCGTGGCCAGAAATCCAATAATAAAGATGATGACGAACAACAGCAGCAACAACAACAACATCGATGAACGACAACGATGGCAATGGAGAGACGCTCATAAATTATGGCAAATTATTAAGCAAGAGTCACAGAAAAGTTTCAGTTATTTTGTTTTATTTTTTTTCTTTTTGGTCTTTTTCTCTTTTGTTGTTGTTGTTGTTCCTTTTTGTTTTAGCACACGCGCCAAAAAAAAAAAAAAACAAAGTGAACTGAAACGTCTTTGAGGGTGATTTATTTTTATTATTATTGGCGGTGAATTTTAAATCAAAAAGCGTTCACAAAAAGTATGCTATACATTTTGTATGCAACATTGACAGAGAGAAAGAGAAGAAGAAGAGGTAGAGAGAGAGAGAGAGAGAGCGAGAGAAAGTTAGTGGGTGAGTGATATAGATAGAGAGTGAGAGAGGGAGACGGAGAGTAAAATCAACGGCAGCTGCTTTTGTCGTTATTAATAACTGTTAATTATTCACCATTATAACTATGACTGGGAGTGAAAGAAAGGTCTTGAGGGGGACTAATAAAGATTGTTGGGAGGGAGGGGGGGCAAAAATGGAAGCTTTTCTTTGGTTTCGAGTCCTGAGTTTAGTCTAGTCATTTTCATTTGCCTTTTCATATAGTTTGGCATTATATTTTATGTGCTTCTTAGTTAATGCCAGTTTCTCATTTTCTATCACCATCTCTCTTTATCTCACTTTCGCTGTCTTTCTCATACTCTCTCTTTCTCCCCTTAGCATATTTACATATTATTAAAAAGTTTTTCGCAGCTCAGCAGACAGTGAAAAAGTGAAGAGGGGAAAGGGAAATACAGTAAAAGTGGAAGATGTAAGAAAACCGAAACTTTTCTATTTTGCCTTGGCTCTGAAAAGTTATTGAAAATTCATGAATAATTGACATTTATTGCAGTTGGCACAAGTGATGGTCGATAATGGACAAATGAGAAGGCGCCCTTGTTGCTTTTGGTTTGTGGGTGTGGCAGCTGTAGTTAGTCGTTCCCTTATTCTCTCTCTCTCTCTACCTTTCTCTCCTTAAGTGTGTGTGTGTGTGTCGTTGCATAGACATAAATATTAAAGTAGCTTACATACTTAATTGTAAATTATGTATTCAATTAGCTTTCCTAGACGACAGCCAGGCTCAAATGTCCTTTACTAGCCTGGCCTGCTGGTCAAGAAAGTTCAATCAAATTTGCCTAGAATTTATATATAGGTATATATGTGCATGTATATGTATATATTATTTTATTCTGTGTCAGCTGCAGGTTATATAAGTTTTACCCAAAACAAAGACAAGTTTACAATGATGGTTATAGCATCATTATAGGATGAACAATTTTAATGATCAGGTGTGTGTGTGTGTGCTTATCTGTGTGGAAGCACATAATTAATATATGTATAGATAAATTTTAATTTAGTATGTACTTTTCTAATTAAACCAAACTTATTTGTTTATATACATTTAAAGGACTATTATAGTTGAGTACTTTAAGATTTAATAATTGTTGTGAATAAATATAATCGATAGTGATAGTAATATTAGATTTTGAAGTACATTACTTATTATTTTTATGAAAATTAAGATTGTAAGGAAAACCCGATCTTAGGGAAATCCGGTATGAATATATAGATCAATTGCTTAAAACTTATTATCAAGTTTAATTAAAATAGCTCAAAATTTGCATACATATCCCAAGGAAAATTGATTATAATTTTATTTAAGATTTAATAAACAGATGTTCTGATGATTCCTTTCAATGAATATACAACAAAATTTCATAATACCATAACAAAACTGCAACTTTAATAATTTCTGTTTTATCCATATGCAGATATTTTTCGTACCGAGTGTGTACTCAATATCAATTCTAAGAACTATCACAAATCAGTGGGGCAATTTGTCGGTCAATGTAAAACTGAATTTTAATTGACTTTAAATCCCTTACCAGCTGCAAATGATAGTATCCTATTTTTGATTAAATCTAGCCTGCAGGTTTTTCTCTCGATAGGTGCAATGGGTAAGGATGACGGTGCCGATGGAGGGAGGAGGGGAGACGGTTGAATACATGTGTGTGTGTGTGTGTGTGTTTGGAAAAAACCAGCCCACAGATTTGATATTATGAAAATGTATACAAAGCTTGACATATACTACCGTTGGCTATATACATACATAGATGACTACACACACACACACACTAACACAAATACTCACTCATACCCACGCATTTGAACTTTTACATTTTTGCCATAAAATAACACCAGAGGGCGCTGTCAGCAGCATAAGCTTGGCATTTCCGTTTTTGTTTTAGTTACAACTAACTACATTACATATATATACACACATACGCACTTACCCTTTCATATATGTATATCAAAATATATATCTCGGTGTGTGTGTGTGTGTGTGTGTGAGTAAACCACATATGGTGATGGTTTTTGAGAGCCGGCGGTACGCATTGCCAGGCATTTGCATTCAAATGCATTTAATTAAATCAACTAGAACCAACAGGAAAATGCAGAAGCAGCAACAGTATTCAACATATCCATACTACCATCATTTTCCACACCCTTTTTTGAAAATTTCCCCCGCATTTTATTCATCTATTCATCTCTTAACTCTCACCCTCACCGCTCCCCTTCTCATCCTTACAACGTTATGAGCCTCATAACATTTAAAACGAAATTTATTTTGTGTAAATTTTGCCAGGTTCGTTAGTTTTAATTGTGTTTAGTTTTCATTTTTGCAATGGAACGACTGAAACAGTGGTTAAAAATACCGTATATATATATATACAAATATATATATATAAACACGTATGCATATATACATAGTCGAATGAAATCAAATAGATCATATTTGGTCTCATATATGATGGAATTTTTATGGTCAAATGGCAAACAAAAATTTCATAAATATTTTTGATTTACGCAAAAATTTGGCAAACAGAAAGAACTAGTAAAATGATTGAATGCTAAATATTTATAAAATTATTGCATTTTTTTACCATCTGTTCAATAATTGTCAATATTTTTGAATCATAATCAATTTGTTTTTATTTATGATTGTCACTTTTAATCGTTTTTCAAGTATTTTTATTATAGAATAAATGGAAATTTTCACATTGTTGAAATAATGAATAACAAAGAATTCGTATCAATATCTGTATTTAGTTATTAGAGATAAATTTGTAGAATATTTGTCAAAATAAAATGCAGTTAATATACTTAGATGAAAATTATCATCCAGTTTCATAAAGTTTTTTATTTTAAAGAAAATACAATTTTAAAAGATTGGTTCAGTAAAGTTAAATAGATTTTTTCAATTGTTAAGCAACAGTTTTTTTATAGCTGAATTCTTAATATATTTCAATATATTTTCAATGATAATTTTTAAGAATATATATTTGAAATAATCGAAACATTGCAAAACTATATAACTTATTCCAATATTTATTTAGTATTTTTGTTATATATATATATGTACATATTGCTATTTAAAAATAAATTTAAACTCTCATCAAAGTCTTTTAGGAGTTTTAAAATGTCAAATAACATGGATTATTTTATTTTGCAACTAGTTTAATTTATAAAAAATAAATTAAAAACAATAAAAGTTTAAATCAATTATAGATCAACTTTCTGTAATAGATTAAATTGTTTGCTAAATTTTGTTAAATTTTAAGTAAACTACTAGATAATCTCAAATAAAAACGCAATTCATTACGATAAGCATGTCCACTGTACTAGAAAAAATTGTAGATTTTGCTTACAATTAACTTGGCCAGGAAATGTTTTTTTATCCTCACACACATACATATACAGAATTCTACAATAGATCCACACTCACACATGCATAACAAATATTCCAAAGTTCTCTACAATGTTGATGCTATTTCTGCCAAATTGGCAGTTTTCGGCATGCGGTTTTTAAAAACAAGCAAAACCATTAAATAAAATATAAACCAGTCAAGAGGACAAAAAAAACACACACACACACATCCATATACAAGGACAAAGAGAGAGGGTAAGAGGGAGAGCGAGAGGCAACCAGTCAATTTTCAGTGGCACAATCGGAGGCAGAGGCAGAGGCAGAATCGTCGGCAAAGTCATAGTCATTCCAGATTGCCAACCTGTCCGGAGGCCAATCCCAGTGTCAATTAGCCCCATTGGCTGGTTACATCGTACCCGCATCAAGCTGTCAGAAAGTTAAATGTGAAAAACTCATTCGTATCATTTATTTGATTATCACTAATTGAAGCCAAAACTCTGAAGACTCTGCCCCCCCCCCCCAAGCTCCATCAACAAACAAAAAAAAGGAAAAAGAAACAGCCTAAAAATATAAAGAAACCGAAAAAAAACAATCCGCCATATTGAATTTCATTTTACTCGTAATTCTTGTGGCAAGAAATAAAGGGGTATAAGTTTATTAACACTCGACTGCATTTTCTTTATGCGAAAACAAAAAAACAAGAAACGTACAAAAAACATAAAATAAAACGATAACGAAAAAACATTTCCCATTTTCCTTTAAGAATTTTCCACTTGGGGGAGAAGAGCTTGCTTGCTCTTAAGTCATTGAGATAAATTTGAAATAAAAAAAAAAAGGAAAATTATGATGCTCTTTTTTTTATTTTCTTGTGATTATCAAAAGGAAATTCTGCACGACTAAATCGAAATCTGTGGCCTACAAACATATATATATATAGGTACATTGAAAATGTCAAAAGGACATCTAAGAATTTATGCTAATGTCATATCAGAGAGGGTGGTTTTAATAGTTCTGCTGAAACATAAAGTTTATTGCGGAATTGTGTTAACAATAATTAACAAAAAGATTTCCAAAACAATTAAAATCTTGAAGGAAATTAATAATTAACTAAACTCTTAAAAGCTGGGCATTTTGCTCATTGCAATATGCAGCCACACTTTTTTTTATACTTAAGCAGATTCTGAAATACAACTTTTTAATTTCATATATTTAATTCTCGCTTTATGTCATTTATGACATTTTATTTATTTGTTATTTGCTAATTAACAAAATATGTAGTTTTATTTATTAAAGTGGATTTGCTATAAAAATTGTTTCAAACTTTCTATAAAACTTTAGGGATTTTGGCTTTTCTCTGATGATTTGCTACTCCCATAAGTTATGAAAACAACCGCCTCATTACATTATCATTAGCTTCATATAGAAGTTTTGTATGAATTGTGCCTTGAGCCTTAGTTACCTATTAAATTAATTGAAATGTTTCGCTTTGACTTGTCCCTTGACTCGCTTTTCTGACAATCCTAAGACGCACCCAAAATGCCTATCAAGTATATTAGTTATGGCCAACCTTGTCTTGTTTCCATTTTTAACTTCCATTAGCGAGCAGCGAGGCATAATTGTGCCAACATTAAGCATCATTATTTCTATTACTTATCTTTGATCTTAATAGTTTGCTTTGACAATTTTTTCTTCTTTTTTTTTTTGCATTTAATGTGATTAATTAATTCAAAACAGTCCCCAGACCCCTGTCGAGAAAAGATACTCTTACATAGAAAGTTTGAAGTTTCTCTAATTGCCTTCAATCAAGAGGGACCTTTCCATAAAAGAAAACCCGTTGACAGTGACACTTGAAAAATGTTTATCAAAAGCAGGAAAGAGAGGACAACAGAAAAATGAAAAGAAAATGGAAAAACTAAAACAAAAAACATTTGCCTACCGCAAGGAGTTATGAAAAATGAATAAATACCCTATCCATTACTCTCCCCTGCCTCTCTCTCTCTCTCTCTCTCTATCTCTCTTTCTCTACCTCTTTAACTTTAGTTCTCTTGTATGGGTCATTGTCTTTTTGAAGCCCTTTGAAAAATGAAACCAGGTGAGAAAGAAAAGTACAGTCGAGACAAAAACTGTCGCTCCTGTCGCTACTGCGGCTGCTGCTGCTACTGCTGATGTCATTTATCAGCCGCAAAAACCCGGCAGCATCATTTTAACTTAATAAACAATCATCAAGGCTGTAATTATATAACGGTAATGTTATAATGAGTGCCCAGACAATACATCAAGGTCCTTGTTTGGCTTGATAATTGAAAATGTTTGTAATTTTCGCCTGACTGGACTTTTTCTCTTTTCCTCTTATTTTTTGGGTTTTTTTTTTCTCCTTGTTTTTCTTCTGTTTGCTCATTTTTTTCACAAACTTTGCACTTTTATCTGTTGCAAAAGTTTTGTTGGCCTTTTTTCATCTGGTATTTTTTTTTTTGCTGTCTTTTTGTTGCTGGAAAAGTTTTGCGACAGTTTAGGGATTAGCAGTGCCCCGAAGTAGGCAACAGCACAAATAAATAAATACCAAAAAAAAAAAAAACAAAAAAAAAGACAGAGAGCACAAAAAAAAACTTTCAGGTCATGTCCAAATTTAAGTGCTGAAAAATTTGCTGGATTATGTGGCAGTTGATGAATTTCTAACTCCAGGGAATTAGACGCTAATGTTGTTGTCAGCCAGCCAGCAAGAAAGAAAGCGAGAAAGAGAAAGAAAGAGGAAGAGAAAAATATAAGAAAGAGAGGGCGAAAGAGCAATGCACTAATAAATTTGTCTAGCAAAAGTAAACCACAGCCTAACAAGCCGACATATTTTTTATACCCTAATTCAAATTAACTCTACAAATTAATCATTTTATTAATCATTAATCAATTTAGCTTAACAAATTCACTAAATTCTATACTTTAAATTTTCAAATCAATTTTCGATATAATGGGATCGATTAAGTATTGCATTGTCATTTATATTAAATTTTTGGTTCAATAAACTGATTACAAGTTTAGTGGCAGTAACTAAGTAAACAACAGTCTAACTATTATTATTAGTATCGATTATAACTTAAGTAGTAGGTATACTTATTAACAATTATAATCAAATTTGTCGGTAACCTTTTAAAGTCAGTGGCATACCATGATTTGGGTCAATTAAGTTATAAAAAACTATCATAAAAATAATCGCTAATTGAAAATAATATGAATGTTATATAATTCATTTTCCCTACTCAATTAATCCATAAAGTTTTCTGTTTTTTATAAAATTTAATATTTTGCATATTTTTATGTTATATTTAAATAAACAAATTTGGTTAAAACAAATATAACTAAAGATAATTTTTTATTATGTATATTTAATCAACTAATTCTTGGTGAATTCAATAAATGTTAGCTTTTTCAATAACTAGTTAAAAATTTAATCTATAATCTCTATATTTTATCATTATAAATTATAAATATAAAATATAAATATTTTATCAACGTGACAAGTTCATCGCCATAATCCATAAACCTTTTGTTCAGGGTATAAAAGGCAAACCGAAACCTATGTAGGAAAAGTACAACATACACACCAAAAATATACACAGACACACACCCACACACGCATAAACTTTTGATTATCACTTGGAGCCCACGCACCGTACAAAACTTTTGGCTCCTTCAAAAAAAGAGGGAAGAAAAACGCAGCTGTCGGTGGATCACATCGTCGTGTCGGGAGTCCTGTGCGGTTCCTGCGGCCTATTAAGATAAATTTCCTGACGCATTTTACGCCTGCTTATTATTTTTAGCCATGGCAAAGTTTACCTTTTAGCTCAAGACAACGTTAAAAACTAACAACAAAAATGTGGCAAAAAGAAAACAGAATACCAAGAAGGAGAAGAAGAAAAAAAATTAAGAAGAAAAACAGAAGTAGAACTCAAGTTGCGGTTTACTGGGAATTGGAAAAGTTATGGTTAAAAGGTTTTTTTTATATACATATATAAAAAAAAAAAAAAAAAAATACCCTATGATTGAAAGCACAGATTTTTGTTATAGTTTTGTAGACCAGATTTACAGGGAAAATAAAACCGACGGAAAAAAACACTAATTCTTGCTGTTTTACTAAAAAATTTGCTTTATTTTTGAATGAAATTAATGGATCGGGCTAAGGATAGTATTCGTATCATATAGAATTGAAATAGATAAAGTAGAAAACGAACTGTTTTTAAGCAAACATTTTTTAAGAGTATCCAATACTCTTAAAAGAGTTCTAAAGTTGAAACTTATTTATTAACCTTTTTATGTTTTCTTGCAAGTTAAAGAAAATTAGCAGCTAGCCATAAATAAATCAGATTTTATATACTTTTGTTTTGCTTTTGGTAAAAATCAGCTCTTATTTAAATTAGTTAGCATACTAATACCTAAATAAGTAAGGATTAACCCCAATTATTATAGATTCCAAGCAACTAAAATTTGATAAAAGTTTATTTGTAATCCCTTTGATTAATATAATATAGATATATAGTACTTGATTATATGATTCTATGCTAAAACTTGTGAAGTGGTAGATATCAGTTGAATTATCCAAAAAATTGTGACTTTAGTTTTTTTTGCAAAAGGTTTTAACGAATAATTCGTATACAAGTTTCATTTAAAAGCGAATATAACCAAATGTTAGAGTAATTTCTGCACACGGCCAGGCTAACTAAGTATAGTATGATGATGTATCCAATGTAGCAGCTGCCGTGAAAATAATTTTCGTTACCAACATCAGACATAAGCCCGAAGCTGTTGCTCTGGCAACAACTACAACGTTTTCCAACTTTATGAAAGCAAAGACTGTACCACGTATAAGAGTGGTAAGAGGGGAAGGGGTGTGGGTGAGGTAGGTAAAAGTAAAATAGGTAGATGGCCAAGGAGGAACTTTCCACTAAGTCGCTTGTACGGACCAGGCGCTTTGGCTGGCCGCTTGCGCAATTTAACTAAAAGCTCAATCAATCATCTTAGGTGGCGTCTGCCTTCTCTATAGATGGCAATGCTTAATTTGTGCTCATCCTTTCGATTCACCTTCTTCATTCCACTCCTCTTACTTCTTGCGTCTTCGTTGTTGTTGTCTCATCTTTATCATTGCATCCGCGAGCTCCTTTTGTCAATGTTGTCATAGCGCTCCGTTACGTTCCTTACCGGTCGCCTCAAGAAGTTTTAAGCCGCTTTTCGGGCGCTTTTTGAAGTTTATCTGCTTCGTTTCCTTTACCTGGTCCATGGATCCAGAAATTTGTGTTGCATTTGCCATACATACATACAGATTCACACACATACCCACACCTACCTACCTACCACCTATACACAGTTATTTGCTTAGCTGCAAAAGGGTTGATTATTAGGCGCCAGCAAACTCTGGGAAATTGTTGCGGCTAATGCGCCCAAAGGCGGCTTATAAGGGATATTCAAAGCGGAATTCAAGACGATGACAACAAGGACAAGATGACATGGCTTTAAAGTAATTGCTTGGAAATGAGCTGAGCTTTACACTGATGGCCAAGCAATTAAATATATAAAGAGCAACTAAAAGTTAACTTTATATATATATAAATATATATGTATATATATAAGCGAGCATAATACAGTCGATGAACGTAGAAAAGGCATAGCGAGAAAACAAAAAACAAGAAGAAGAATGAAAAAATGGAATGCGAACGAGCAACAACACTAACAATAAAAAAAAAAAAAAATATAATTATGTCTGCTTTCTGCAATTATTTCAATTATAAACACAAGCTGTTGCATTTTGCTAGGCACCACAACAGACGCAACAACAGTAACAACAACAACAACTGCAGCAACGACAGCAATAAACAATGGAAAAGTTGTTGCCGTTGGGGGACATAAAAAAAATCTACTTGCATACTTTTCAGCGCAAGCTTGCATAAAATGAGCACATTAGCCTAAAAGCAGACAAGAGGGAGAACACACACACACACACACACATTCACGGGAGATGAGAACTAAGTGAAAGAACAGATGGAGAGGTGTTGGACTGTGCGAAGATGATGAAGAACAAGGAAGACGCCCTGGTTTATGCAATGCTTTTTTCCCACCATATTTCGTGTTACACTTGCACGAAAAACTTTGAAAATAGTTGACTAAATTTTTGTACTTTAAGCGATAGGTATAAAACAAATTCTCCATTACTTTAAAAACTATTTTCTAAAAAATTTCGGTTTAGTTTTCAAACTGTTCCTGAAGTTTCTGGGCTTGGAATAAGTAGCGGAGAAAGAAGCTTGACTTCGGTACCCTTTCTTGTATGAAAAAAGGGTGACTTTAAGACAAAAAGACTTCATACAATACGAGAACCTTTTTTGCCAGTGTATTAAGTTTATTCAATTCTATGTATATTTATCATAAAATCTAACAAAATCAAGTTTAAATTTGATTACATATGTAATAACATTTGCTCAATGAATGTTGTTTTTCTGCAAGTGTAGTTTAGCTATAGCTTGTTGCATATGCATGTCTGGGCCATAAGAGTCTGGACAGCTACAACAAGAACAACAAGAACATAATTACTATATAAGCTGAACAAGCCTGGACTGACTTTTGACTCTGTCTCTGTCTCTGACTCTGACTCTGACTCCGACTACGACTCTGTGTCTGACGCTGATGTTTGTTTATTTCTCTATTTTTTTTTTTTTTTTGCTACCCTCTTAAAAAATTTAAGAAGTATATTAGGATTATGACTGTCTGTTAAAGAGGTTGGGAAAATAATTAAATTTTTCTTATAATTTAGATATAGTATAGATAAATAGTTGTAATTTAGAATAAGCCTTAACAGGTGTATCGATAATTTTGTTTCTTAGTATGTATATTTAAATGTATTTTCATCCGAGCTCCTCAGGGTCTTTATATGTAAATAAAAATCGGAATCATAACGATTAACATTTGTATATCTTTGCAATTAATTCTCTGAAACGTTATTAAACCAATGACTGTTTTTAAATTGAATTATACAGATTTTACACATTTTTAATAACCAATGATTTATCTGTTTATCATATTTAATAAGCCTTTGCAATTTTAAAGTCGGTATTTATAGGTCAAGTAGAAGGGGAAAAAATAATAATGGAGTTATGAAAATATTTATATGATATAAATCTAAAAGGATTATCTTTTTTTCTTTCTTATTAAAAGTATGGAAAGAAAAGTGCTTTGAAGTGCAAATTTTTTGTTATTTTGAATATTTAAAATAATTTATTTTGAACTCTATATCGATTCTTACTTCAACATATTGTAGGGTATCTAAATGTCTTTGCTTTGATTTAATATAAAGAATTTTTGGAATTGTTTTTGACTCACGTTTTCTGCAGCAACAGCAGCAACAACAACAGGAATAACAACAACTTTTGAGTTCATAATAAAACTTTTACTATGACAGTAAAATTTTAATGAAATCACTGCAAAGCTGCAAAACACTCGAGCTACAAACGAACGAAACGAAACGAACCAAACGAAGTTCTCTGCTTCAAGACTTTTCCCTGTATGAGTAGTACTTTATATATCTCTCCATCTATATATATATATATATATATATGTATATGAATGTATATACATATATATATATATATATATATATATAACTACTTACTTTTGTTATTCTTTGGTACGTGTAAAGTGCTGAAGAAGTACAAAAAGATGCTAGAGGGTAACATAAGAGGGAGAAAAGAGATAAAGTAAACTGGTGACTTGATTGTTTGTTGTGGCAATTTGTTACACATTTTGAAATATTTATGGAGCACCACATATAGATTTGTTGTTGATTTGCAATAAGTGCCTTGGTGATTTATGAAACTAGAAAATATAAGTTGATATTAGAAAAGTTTTGGAATTTTTACTGCTGATATACAAAAGTATAACTAGACTAAAGCATATTTACTTAATCAAAAAAAAAAAACAAATGAAAAAACATAAATGTGGTAAACAAACTGATAAAAAGATCTTTCTAATTGACATTATTTTGATTACATTCTTAGACAGTAATTTGATTTGAGTGGTATTTTAGTGGTATTCCTGGGTCTATATGTATGTATATAAATGTTGTTAAATAGATTGAAAATTAAGAATTTAAATAAGTGATGATTTTTTTTTCTGCTTGTATACGTAGATTTTTTCACTTTATAGTCTCATACTAAATTATCTGGGACTCTAAATGTAAACTGTCTGTCACAGGTTTATGTTTCCCATAGTTTTAGTCGGAAATTTCGTGAAATGATTTGACTTTTCATATTATTCTGTAATGATTGAAATGTTTCTTTACAATAGAGTAGTGCCTATTTTTGATTTCGATAAAGAAAAAAGGGCTTATACATACGCTTATACATAATTTATCCAAATACTCGAATGAAATAAAATTTATAAAAAATATATGAATGAAGTAAGCAAGTCGTCCATGCCGACTTGGAGTATACCCTGTACCAATCCGTTGAAATCCTCATTAATTGAATATAAGTTTTCCAGATTTTTATGTTCGTTGGCGATTCTAAAAATTAAATAAGACATAGTTTTTCATAATCAGATTTGACTCTTTTGAAGGATGTTACCAATGTTCTAGAGGCTCTAAGTTGGCCATCTTTTGGCCGATTTGGAAAAGTTGTACATCAATCTTCTGGATAATTTTTGTATTAAAAAACTACATTAAAAGGTGAAAAAAAGTTGGAAAAAAAATTTCGGCCGGGTTTTCGTAAATTTTTGCAGTGTAACCATCGTTAAAATTTACGAAAATCGAGTTGAAAATTAGTTTTCCAGATTTTTATGCTAATTAAAAACGGCGATTCTAAAAATCAAATAAAGACATAGTTTTTCAAAATCAGACGAGATTTGACTGAATTGCAGCCCTCTAAAGTAGAGGTTCCTTCGAACGATTTGTCCTTCTTTTTAATGATTTTACCAATGGTTCATAGGCTCTAAGTTGGTGATATTTTGCTTCAGCTGCTGCCCATGGCAAGAAATACTGTAGCTTTAATACAACTCTAGTTATAGTTTTTTCTAATTTGCGGGGGCGGAAGTGGGCGTGGCAAAAATATAAAACAAACTTGATCTGCGTACACTCTAGACGGATGTTGACACCAAATTTGGTAGCTCTATCTTTTATAGTCTCCAAGATCTCGATGTTCATACAGACAGACGGACAGACAGACGGACAAGTCTCAATCGACTTCGCTATTGATACTGATCAAGAATATATATACTATATGGGGTCGGAAAATTTTCCTTCTGCCTGTTACATACATTTTAGCGACTTTAATATACCCTATGGGTACAGGGTATAAAAATCCAACAAATATTATAATTCATAATAGAAACGAATTATGAATTTTAATTAATTTGAACTTTATCTAAAACTAGATCCCTATTTTATAATTTAAAAGGAAGGAATTTGCAATAATTAAATTTGTTTTATATCAAATTATTTCTATTTAAGCCAATAATTAATAAAATGTATAGTTATTAGAAAAGAATAATTTTAATATTATAAGGAAAGTTAAATATCATTCACAATTGAAGTTGAAGAGTTGAAAATTGCATTCATATTTGGGAGCAAGCAATAACGATACTTTTCAATTTCATTTTAGAAATAAGCATAAAAAATAAATAAGTGTCACTACTTTTTTAATTTTCTAAATTTAAATTACGCTCTTTTTTAGTTCATATATGTGTAAATTTTTAAGCTGTGTTAAAAAATGTAAAGTTTTCTCAAATATCGAAATCGCACACCTGCATAAATAAATCATATACAAAACCAAATGGAAACTTCTTTGACATTTGAGCTATTGTCATCCAAATATTCAAATTCTGTTTCCATTATGAAATTCTTCTGAATTGAATTAAAGTCGTTTCATTTTGTTTTGGCTAGACTTATTTTCTTTTATAATATAAGATAAAATTGGTTTTAAAATGAAGATCATCTCCATAAAGAATCCAAGGGTATGGCCCCTATCCAAACAAATCGGGCTGACCATAAAGTACAATTTTGCAATAAAGACCCTCCTTTTTGCCGGTAATGCACATTTCTCTTATATCGATAGCCGTATACAATAAATAATCTGTATTGCAATGAAGTAACCTATCACTATTTTGCAATGGGGCATCAAGAAAATTTTTCAGGCAACGCAAACCGCGCATCTCATGGGTATAAGTGGCATCTATTAGCGTGACATGAGCACTCACATTTCTCGAGTCCGTGGGGCTGACAAGATAAAAGACATAAGCCTGCTCAGCATTTGGTACTGGCGGGCTAACGTATAGCAACAGAAGAATGGGCATATGGTGTACAACTTGCAGCTCAGGTGTCACCGGGCAGCTACGTGATGGATTCGGTGGTCCGCTATAGGCAATCACAGCCACAGCATGATTACGTCCCGGAGTCAATTTGGATAATTCAATTTCGTACAATGTTGGCCATTCGGCATTTATCTCCAGCATTGATTCCTGAGGACAATGACGCATTAGCAAATGGGTAAGCAACTCAATTGGGGCCATCTCGCATTCACAATTGGCAACAGGGCATTCCACTGGCTTGCTATAAACCATATCCAAATCCAAATTGCCAAAGGCATTCTATTTAACGTTAATAATAATGAAAAGATTGATTTGTTACCACGTACAAATACATATATGTACATATATGTATCTATAAATACCGCTCGCTTACCATAATTTCGAAAATTGGGAAACTTTTGTAATTTGCTTGAAATAAGGGGAATATCCTTAAATTTATCTCAATTAATCTGAATATTGTAATAATTTAAATAGGATTGACATTGAAATCAATGCTTTAGTGATGTTCAAAAAACACATAAATTTATTGTCGTTTTACAACACTGGAATCTTACTTAAATCATGAACTGACTAAAATTTTAAGCTGTTTATTTTAGTAAAGTTTTATTTACAATTTCTTTAATACAATTTTTATATATTTCATAATGTAAATATATAATCAAATTGTATTTTTTATATTTTAATTTTTTTTTAGAAATCCCAATTTTAATATTTATATTTGAATCATTCATTATATTCTTGATAATATATTTCACATTTCTTGATATTTTCTTCTTTGCTATACATATTATCTATTACATCTATTAGCTTTTATCTTTTATCACCTTGCAAAATTTAACTCTATTAAGCTAAGCAGCAATCCTTTACCCTAGACAGCACACACCACTGCCCATATATAGGTATATATATATATATATGTTATATATACATATCTGTCATATAAATCAGTTTAACAGCCACACCCCCCTACAGAATCTTCATAAATCAAATCACAACCACAGAACTGAACCCAAAAAGACAGCTTCAGCCAAGTGATAAAAAAAAACCCAAAACACAAAAAGATATACATATACATTTGTGTTTTCTTTTTTTTTTTGTAACTCCTTGAATTAATTTGCATTATTAAATCGGAAAGAGAAAATAGCAACAAAATACAATACGATAATTAAAACATCCCCAAGGAGATGGCAACTAATTGCCGCAGCCCTTTGGCAGTCTTTCTGTTATAAATAAATGAAATGAAAAGCAAACCAAAAACCAAACCAAAGTCAACCCAATGCATAAATTATAAACAAGTGTGGCATTGGTGCCTTAATTTATGCTTTAACAATTTTTTTCGCCCCCTTTATTAATGGCACTTGGCGTGAAAATTGCTCCAAAGAAAGAAGCAGCAACCAATAAGTAAGGCACCCTGAGAGAAAGAGGAGAGAGAGAGAGATAGAGCAATAAGAAAATTTGTTGCAAACACACTAATTCAATAATTTATGCACATTTTTTTTAATGCATGAATGCCATTGGGCATATAAAATGCAAGGATTCGGGAATCCTTTCAATTTTTTCTTTGCTCATTTTAATTAAAATCAAGAGGTCGCTCTTAAAATCCAACTATAAAATACCCTTTGCCATATCTTTTTGATAGGTAGTTACGGATTTGCATCTTTTGCTTAGCTTATAAATACTGTGGCCACATATTAATGAATAGCTTTTACTCAAAAGAAAATACTTTAAAAGAAAATAGTGTGGCTGCATATTTTTAATATCCAGTAACCAGTTTTTGTTTTTCTGCATAGTGTGGCTGTGTTTTAAAAAAAACTTTGCATTAAAGTAAAGTAGATTAAAGTAAAGTAGATTAAAAAAAACTTTACTTTAAAGTAAAGTAGTTTATTATTAAGACGCATGTTTTCCCTTCAATTATACAAATTCAGTTAGTTCATTAGTTCTAGTGAAAATTTCTTGTATATTTTTAGCGTTATCTTTTATGTAGTAAATCTGAAAGTTAAAAACCGTGACCTAAATTAATTAATCGCTAATACGCTAAGCTTTAATGGTTGTCATATTACTTAATCCTCGATACCTTAATATCAAATATACTGATAATGGTTTAGCACTTGGACTACTGGACAACACAAGCAACCAAAGGTGACTTAAAAGATTCTAGGTCCTAGACTTGCCCTACAGAAATAAATAAATAAATGTGCTTATATGTAAATATGTAAGTAAAAATTTAAATATATAAACTAAGTTCATTGCAGCCCAAGACATCCGGTTACATAATAGATACAGTTAATAAATTTTCTTATTGTTTAGTACGTATAAGACAGATTCCAAATAAAAATAGCGTATAGAAAAATAATACATAGAAATAATAGAATAGAATTAATAGAAAATAATAGCGTTAGGGAAAAATAAAAATATTTATATTTATATACATATATGTAAATTATTAACTTATCCTACCAGACTGCCAACTGACTGACAAGTTCATCATACCCTTTGATACAGGGTATGTATAAAATTCATATCGAAACGACAGAGTAAATGCGAAGGGCACTTTGGCAGCTCGGTGTGCGTTTCAAATTGAGCGGATTAAGTTTAATTACAATTTTTCGGTACAGCTAGAGATTGGTGAGGACATTACAAAGGAGATCTCCCTACCACATCCTTTTAACATGTGTATGTGTGTGTGTGTGCGCGCGTTTGTGTATGGGTGCATTGCTCTTGTAAGGGTTGTTCCTTTGTTCGCGACGCGTAAATGAAAAGTAAACCTTTATGCAACGCTGCGGGCGGCCTGCAATGCAATCCGCCCCCATTCCCTTTCACATACCCCCCCACCTCCCCAAACACACACACACACACACATATATATATAAACTGTGAATATTCACGGAATATATTCCAAAAATTCGTTGCGCGCACGTGTTCCTGCTGCTACTGCAACTCCTGTTGCTCCCGTGGTTGCTATTTTTCGCCCCTTTCCCCTTGCAGTAAAATGCTTATAATTGGATTTAGTTGTCGTTAAGTTCTCTGTCCGTCTTGCATATGTTTGCAGTCATTATTGGCACCCAAAACGACAGAGATGTTGTTCCACACCTCCATCCCCCTCCACCCCATTGAATATGTGGTTTGCCCTTTGTGTATGCGTATGTGCGTGTGTGCGTGTGGGGTTGCAAAAATTCAACCCACTATAATAAGAAAAGAAAACTGATTACACTGACAGGACATGCAGTGAGGGTGGTTAGGTGAATGGGTGGACGAATGAATGAATGAATGAATGAATGAATGGTTGGATGATTGAGGAGCTTGAGATCCCCGGACATTGGCAAGGTTAATTAAATTCAATATTATGCTGAATTTTAATGTGCCCAACCCATCATCATCATCATAATGAATATCCAAGCAAACAATAATGCGGATATGGTTGGTTGGTCGGCGTGTCAGTTTGAAGAAGGAAGAATAAAGGTATGGAATCAAAAATTGATTTATGACAACAATAAATGGATTGCTGTCAAGCAAAAGGAAAAATATTAAATTATTTTCTCTAGTTTGCTTTAAAATTTATTCAACATTTTGCATACATACAATATACATAAATATAATATGATTTATTCATTTACATTCCATAAGTTGTCAATTAACGACAATATGCGAATTAATGAGAGCAGCTGCTCTTACAAGAATTTATGCAACAAATAAATTAAAATACATATTTCCATTTTCTAGTTAAATTTCTTCTTTTTTTTACAAAATTACACAAATTGTTCTATTAAATTCTATACTATCAAAAATCTAAATTCAAAAATTTATATTATCATAATGATTTATAAGTCAATACTTTATTTTATTATTATTGATAATTTCATAATAATTTATATAATTTAATATATGTACCTACATTTATGCAATGGCTGTAAACAAATTTTCAATAGATTAATCAAAACCCCCAAAGGGAAAATTTTGATAAGCCCTTTAACAAATTTTGATAATGAAATAGATTAAATCTGAATTAAACAACAAAAATTTTGGTCAATTTATTTGAAATCTTAACATTTGTTAAACTAAATAGCATTTATAATTTCTCAATATTAAAACCATTAATATTTAATTTACTTTATAACAATAACACAATCTAAAGTTAATTATTACAACTTTTAATTCATCAAATAATTATCTGCATTATCATCATTTATGTAAATCACAAATATATATGTGATATGATATGATATATATATACATATATATGTATGTATATGTATACTATAAGTAGGCTATAGAAAATTTTTTTAATGTCGGTCCCAAAGCATTTTACTTGATTAAGTAACATGAGAAATGGTTATTAGTCAGTTTTTAATTTGATTACCAAATAATTTAATAAAAATATGAGCACGTAATAATAATTTTTCTAATTTAACAATTTTAATTTAATAAACATGTTTAACAAACTGTCTTAGTTATTGTTCAGAGTTTTGCAATTGATTATCAATTGATTAACCAATTATTATAATTAATATGTACAAAAAAAATGGTTTAAAGCAATATAAATAATTTATATACAACAGCATAGAAATAAATGTTTGCCTTAGTTTGTTAATTAATTATTATTTCTATGCAAATTTAATTACAATTCGATATTTTTAATTAGTCAAAGATAATTGGCTAACCCTTCGCAAGGATCTTAAATCTTTAACCAAATTTATCCTAATCTCTATAAAGGTGAATGTCCTAATTGCTTTTTTATTCCTTGCCACCTGTAGTACATACTAATATGTATAGGTACTATATTTAACTATATTTATACATACATAACCACTACCTATATGGTTAGGACCTTCTAAGTCCGACGAATTATTTACAAAGTAATTACGTTTAATGCCTGCCCTGACGCTTCTTGTCTGAACTAATGAGGGGGAAAAGGGAAAGCGGAGGACTAATTACTTTCGAAAATTGTGATCAATCACACACAGATATGCTATATACATATACATAAATGTATATAGAATGAATGTATGTATTTTTATGTGTAACATGCTGCTATCCCCCCCGTCCCAACTCACAGTTCCCTTTTGACCAAAGCCAAGCGAAACCCCCAGCAAAGTGAAGCCGAAAAAACACCTCGGACATAGAGAGAGAGAGAGAGAGAGAGAGAGTAACGTTTACGACATTGACGACATGGAGATGGAGCCAAGCCAATGGCATGGCTAAAAGCATTTCTGGCTTAATCGTTTCATGTCGCGCGACAAGTTTAAGTCCATTGACCAAAAAAGGCTACAGGGGATTGGGAAGCAAATTTTGGGAAGATTGGAGATTGTGGCAACTGCTGCTGCCATGGTTATTACAACAACAACAACAAGTGATGTAGCCCCCTCTACCCCTCTTCTACCCACTGATTTGTGTGTTTAGATTAGCTTAAGAGCACAAGGGCCAAATGCTAGCTGGCTTTTAGTAATAATTGCAAATCAATGACAGTGAAATTCATTTCATACAAACGCAAACGCGTTTCCAAATTTCAATTGGGGTCGCATTTGTAATTGACAAAAAGCCTAACTGTCCGACCAAACGACCGTCCCTTCTCCCCACTGCCACCCTACCCCTGTTTGGTGGCCTGCTTTTTAGGGTGGACCCAAAATGGATTTGCGTTTAAATGACCAACGCAATTATGCTCCGGGGTCAGCATAGAATAATTATGACAATGGATAAGGGGTAAGGGTGAGAGGGGCTAACAGCTGAGGGCTGAAGCGTGTCTGTTTCAGGTCTATGGCATTGTATTCGAAAATATAATTGATTTAATCAAACAATGACAAAGATTAATGCCATAAAGTAAACAGGGACAGCGCATATTATGGGGGGAACGTAAAAACGTTTGTGAAAATTATAAATCAATTGCCAGGCAAAAATATTTGCTTTAATAATAAATTTAATAAATTTTTTATAAATTTTCTTGAAAAAGAATTGAAAGTTAAAAAAATTTGTTAAGAATTTACTTTAATTTTTGCTGAAATCTGTTGGAGATCTCCAATTCTTTTATGCATAGTTTATAAAAAGGTTTGAAATTTTTCTAAATTTAGTAAACTTTTCATTAAAAAAATGTGGCAACTAATAATTACATCAATTATTAACAAAAAAACAATTTGAGCCCCCTTTAAGTAGGTGCTGCTTACGCCTCTGTTTAGAAATTGTTTCTCTTTTGGTTTTTTTCCTCACTTACTGGTGTAATCGAGATAACTATAAATATGCAAAAATTATATAAATTATATGCATACAAATATTTATATATATATACTCTATATATATATGTATTCTGTAAGTACAACATCATGCAACAATATATGCATATTTACAAACTATAATTTATTAAATTGTAATTGTTTATGGCATATTATAACCAAGATGAGGATGGGTATCCATTTATTTTCATATGCCGACTGCATCACATCGGCCATTTTCAATCAATTGTCATTTGCATAAAATCAACATTAAAATGGCGGCACACACACACACACATACACACACTCATTCACTCACATACAGTTTTAATTAAAAATGTGGAGAAAAAAAATGAGTGAAAAACATGCAAAATGAAAAGTGAAAGTAAGAGTCACTAAAAATTTTGAAAAAAAAAACGAAAACTGTTTAAATTAGTGAAACGCTAAAGCAATAAATTTCTACACTCTAGAAAAATACAAGAAAAATGCGCATAAATTAAAACTTGGCAAGTGCAATGCAAAGGATGGAAATGTGGGCTTGCTTGCCTCTCCCCACTACTCCCCCCCCCTTCACCTTATCCGACTCCATCACACGTGCAGGTGAAAGTATAGCACAGTTAAAGTGAAAGCCAAGAAGTGGGGTGAAGTCGAAACGATTTGCATAAATGCAAATTTATTTTTCTCTTGGCAAGTGGAAAGTCGGCAAAAGAACTTGCCTCATCACTCATCATCAAAAGTGGCCTATGCCTAGACTAATGAAGTAACTAAGAGGCGTGGCACTGCCTAGTAGGCGTATTGCGTGAAACGATTCGATATATCCTGCATGTGGATAACAAACAAGATTGGTTTTGTGTAATGACTACATAAATACATATATATCCATTAATCACAATAACTGAATGGAAATGCATAGTAAACGATTGATAATTAAACAAGCAGTAAATGTTATCGATTAATCGATTTTTGTTATTTTAAAGTGTTTGATAATTGTTAAAGTGTTGGCAGTGTTGGCAGTGTTGGCAGTGTTGCAGAGCTATCTTTGGGATATTCTCAGTTACTTCTATAATTATTTTTGGAATGGGTATAGATATAGATGCTTCTAAAATAACTCAAATCTAATATGTCATTTCAATCAATCAATGAAATATGTATATAATAATAATAATATATATATTTTTCTAATTTTAAATAAAGCAATTTTTGGTTATAGAAAAGATTTATCTTTCGTAAAAGATAGATATATCTATAATTTTTTTACCATGCTATCCACATATCACTATATAGAGATATAGATCTCTTTGACCTTTAAAAGTGATGGAATATGCTCAAACTGAAGAAAACATATATATATATGTATATCATATCATTTACTTATGTGCAATAATGACCACCCCTTGATAGTCAAAGTAAATATACATAAAGATTTAAAGGGGCCGACCAATTTAAAAGTCGTTCATTCATTCACATATTATGGACCAGATTTAAATCTGCTTAAAATGCAAATATACGAAGAAAAAAGAAAAACAAATACACAACAAAATATATGGCATTGGAAAATACATAAAGGCTTTCCTTCTAAGTCCTGCCCCATTTACACATACAATTCGTTTTGGTTTTGGAAACAAAACCCCAGCACAAGCATCTCACATTCAAAATGGAAGGCAAAAAAGAAAAGAGAAAAAGAGAGAAAAAAGGCAAGCAAACGAATGGAGGGGAACACTCACACACTCACACACACAAACAGAATAACAACAAACTGTTACCAACTATCCTAGCCACAATATCCATTGACAAACGCCAAACTCTAGACCATTACACGCCCGCTATTCCAGGCTCCGTGGCACTCCATTGTCAAAAGAAGGGGCATATTGTCAAAGGACATCATCAACATAATGGACATGTTGTAGCCACAAAAACGGATGTTAAATTGAAAAAAAAAAACCCCAAAGCAAAACGAAGCGAAGCGAAGCAAAGAAACCAAACCAAGGCCAACAAAAAAAAAAAAAAATGAGCTTATAAGCTTATGAGCGGAGTATGGCAACCAAAACCAGGACCTTCCACTCAATTGAAACGCTAGAATGAAGGACAACTACAATACATCTCGCTGTCCCTTCCTCATCTCATGTGTGTATGGGTCCATGTGTGTGTGTGTATTGGGAGCCAAACAACAACTATTATCATTTGGGTTGGGGACCTTTTGACAACAAACCGAAATGAGTAAGGAAGCCAATAGAGCAACGAACTAAAGCACATAATAGGCCATTCGGCTAAAGCACTTGAGGGGTCAAGATCCGTAATGTATGCTAATGATTATGATGAAGAGTTTGACCGGCTTGTCCCTTTACCAATTTTCCCATCTATTATGATTGATTTTGCCCAAGAAAAAATGAAAAGAAAAGAAAAGAAACGAAAAGAAAAGACATTACATAAATTGCTTATACTACTTTAAATTAAATGAAATTGACATTTCGATTCTTTCTAGTCAACTTCAATATCGATCAGACAGGAATTAACTGTCATTTAACCTATTTGAATGCAGTTGACACATTGGCCATTAATTAAAATATCAACACCATATTCCCCTCTTACCCTTACCCCCCTCCCCTACCCAGCACTTCTCATCAAATATATAGCCCAGAGACTTGCACAACAATTTCACATGTCAACGCATGCAAAAATGAAAATGAAATGAGAATGGCGAGGCAAGGTAAATGTGAAATGTGATCAGGTGGAAAGGCAACGCCATTGCCAATAAAGGTCAAATGAAGAGTCGTCGTCACTGGAGAGCCAGTAGAGAGAATATAACACGATGGTGGGTGGATGGTTGAGAATGGTTATATGTCGAATGGGGTCGGGGTGTGCCATTTAACCCTTGACAACGCGCGACGCGTGCAAATAAAATGGGATGCAGCAGCTGTTGCTGACGTTGTCATGACACTGGCTGGCTGGCTGGCTGACTGCCGGCCGGAATGACTCTGGAATACACTTGGGTTACCAGAGCAGGAAATAATGTTCAACCAAGCGGAAGTAGTTGCTCCATCAAAATGTATAGATTGACTTTTGGATTGCAATGTGGATTTGAAATGGAAATGCCAAATAGCTTGGGGTACAACAACGACTAACCGATATAGAAAGACGCAACGGGTTGCAAAATTGTTAACAAAGTTCCACTAACCAGAATTGATTGACAAAAAAAAAAAAAAAAATCACGAACAAAAAAAAAAAAAGAAGAAATGTTAACGAGTCACAAAAATGCCATCAAGTCATTTATATAATGAGGATGAAATCAAATTTTGCTAAAATTAGTTTTAAAGAGAGGAATGAATATAGAGGAATAATTTTAAAATAAAATGGAAAGCCAAATGAATGACTAACAATGGATCAACCAGTAATAGGTTCATATTATTATAATGAGAATTTTTAATACCAATTTCAGAACTCCCAATCAATTTAATTTAGTTTCATTATTAATCGTAGTTCTTAATTCTCAATTAATTTCGAAATTTTTACTTGTAGTATATCGAAATCTCCTCGCTATTGACTTAGTAATTTGATATTCTAATTTCCTAAAGCTCTTTTATAGATAACTTACTATTAATATGTATATCGACGCTAAAATCTGGAGAATATCGATCCCATTTAACCAATTATGCTTTATACATTTACGGATGTTCAAACCTCGTAAACAAAATGCGTTTCATTTCACAAAAAAAAAAAAAAAAATGTAATCAACTATTCATTGAACTCTTCTTTTTCTTTTTCCTTTTGATATCATTTTGTCTATTGTATGTATATTTATTCTGTTTTTTCCCCCTTTTTAATTGAAAGTGTATTTAGGACATGGCCTGAAGGCCTTTGACTTACTTATGTTTCAGGGGTTGTTGTTGCAATAGAGTACCCTTTCGATCAATAACATGAACTACTAGCTCATCAAACTTGAGTTTAATTGTTTGTTTTCTTAGTTTATTGAACATTTGGTAGACAAAGGGACCAAACCGGTTGACTGACTGACTGACTGACTAACTGAGTACTTGAGTTGATGCACTTAATGTCCCTGGCGTGTTTCTAATGGCCATCATTTTGGTCATTTTGTCTGGAACTTTAATTAACTCGCTTTAAGCCGATGCTAGCCAACCCGCACGTACTTCTAATTTATAACCCAGTTTGCCAACGGCCAACGGCTAATGGCCAAGAACCAAAAACCAAATCCCAAAGTCATTTATTTGTCCTTGCTGTTGGCTCTTATTTCTATTTTTTCTTCAACATTTTTTTTTTTTTTTGTTGTTTTTTTTCTTCTTCTTTTCTTGTTCATTTTTATTTATTTAGCCGATGTCGCGTCGTCGACTACTAAAAACCCATAACTATATGTTTTTCTGACACATTTTCAAAGTACCCAGGCAAGTCGCTGGAAATTTATTGTTATTGCGTTTTCTACGCGTTTTCCCTTTCTCTCGCGTTTGCGCTCTATCTCTCTCTCTCTCTCTCTCTCTTTTGCTCTTTGCTTGTTTTTTTTTTCACAAATCCAAGGACATTTTGTTGTGCATTTGTGTTAACCTAATATGCTTGTAATTGCTAACTGGGTAAAAAATAAAACCAGAAGCAAAATGAAAAAATGTAGTACAATATATGGGTTTTGCTGATGTTGTTGTTTCTGCTTCTGGCACACACACACACACACATACAAACACACTCGTACACACAGAGCTTGTTAGTGAAAGTTGCAAGGACTCGCAACTGCATTGTCCATTGTTAGCTATTCTATAATATATATTTGGGCGAATAAAAAAAACCACACACAACTAACACAATATATATATATATATATATATACAATCTACAATATATTTGTTCAACAAGAAGAGAATAATGGGCATGTTGTGTTTGGCCATTAACTTTGCTGAAAAGGATTATAAAGGTAAACTTTAACCGGATAATTAAAATTTATAGATTCTTTAAATAGCTAAACGCAGTAGCTAAAAAACTTTCCAAACGAAATTCTAATTCATGACCTTGAATTTTATTTAATTATTCCATTCAGATCCATTCAGATTAGTAATTAATTTTTAATTGAAATTATTTATTAATTATTGATAGTGCATAAATAAAATAGAGTGAATTGCCTTTTCGCTTTGCAACTTTTCGTATAAATAATTAAATAATTTAATAAATAAAAGTTTAGAATTGAAAAGCAAAAGATGAGACCTTTTGGAATTATTGTTTTTTAATTTTATTTTTTTAGACATTTTAACATTTACTTAACTTTTACTTAAAATTTTATCTTCTTTCATTATTTTAGTTTCCGTTAAAGTTAAAATAGTTCAGTTGGAGTTAGTTATTTTTAATTTTCTTATAAATATTATTCTATCCTTTTTAAACAATTTATGATCTACTCTGTTTGTACTCCTGAACCAGTTTTAACTTATCTGAAACATTACTGATAATGTATCTCTGAAGATATATTTCAGGATTAATCAAAAAGGATCAATCAATAATTGGTAAATTAAGTTCTTCTGCCTTAAGTTTTTCTTTTAAATGTGAATATAAACAAACATTTAAAACAATTAATCCACCAATTAAAACCAATTAAAATAAATTTTCGAAAAATTAATCTTTATCACTTTATCACTTCGATCAGTTATGATAATATTAAATTATAATATATATCTATAATATATATATGTAGCGATCTGTTAATCATTTTAAATGATAAGAAAAATAAGTATAAGTCTTTTGTGTCTTACATGTCGTATGAGTGATATTATTTTAAATCGTTGAAGATTTTTATCAACGTTGAACCTGACAAAGTTTTAAATCTGTTATTGAATAACCAATATGATACATTAAAAGTTGAGGCATTGCATTTTTAAATTATGTACCTAGGCTAAAATACTTGTGCAAGTTATTCAATAAAAATATTTCTCAATTATACAATCTTTAATGTTCTCTTTGCCAATCTTACTTTTCAACAACTTCAAAATTACCAGTATAGTTTATTTATATACAAAAGTAAATTAGTTTATACTAAAGAAATAAGCTTTTATTAAGCCAATATAAGAGTATTAAGATTTCGTATATTTTATGGTTTTTGATTTATTTTTTATTTTTATTTATTTTTTTGGGTTTTTTTGCCAAATGCTTTTAACATTTGAACGCTTTAAATTTGTGGTCGGCTTTTAACCTTTTTTACATCATTTTAATTGAGGTTAGTTATTTGCTGGAAAAAAAAACCTAAAAAAAAAAGGAAAACAAAAATATCAAAAGTTAAGCAAAATTTGAAATAGGCTTTCTTTTTTTTTTTGGTCTAAATTTAAATAAATTATGTTAGTTGTTTGGCATAATTGAAGTTACCCTGGGGCCACTTAAGCAAACTTTAAGGACAGCAAACAGAATATATATATGTATATATATCGTATATATAAACTGTTTAGGGTGGTAAGCACCCTTAGTCCGCCGACACGTGTCAGTGTCACTGTCAATGCATGTCAAGAGCATTGAAGAAAATGGCAATTCTAGCCCTATACAAGTAACATATATGTATATCCAATATCCATCCATAAACAAGCCTAGACAAGCCTACTTAACTACTCACTCAACAGGCGACACACGATCCGATCCGTATGCCAAATCCTCTCTTTCTCCTCTTACTCTCGAGGACAAACGAAACATCATCATCATCATCAACATCATCATCATCGTCATCATCGTTGCATGTCAGTGGAAAATTAAACCTTTCACTCAACACACAAATTCAATTGTTATCCCAATAGTATATATGTATATACTTACGTACGTTTGTCTTGGAAATCGAAATCAGAAACTCAGCTCCATAGCTAAAACCATTTCCCACTGTGGTTTTAGTTGTTGTTGTTTTTTTTTTTTTTTGTTGCGATTTCTGGTCTAAACGCATTACATGCCATGCCATAAGATAGAAGGAAGAAGGAGGAGGGAAGGGCACTTGAGGCCGACATTTTATTTGTAATATGACAGCATTTCATATCCTTTTTGAGACCCAAAATGCGAAAACGAAACAACAGGAAATTATGCACGTCAGACGGAAAGGCAACCAGACCGACTAACTGATGGACGGACGGACGGACGGACTGGCGGACAGGCGGACAGTCAGACCTGTCTGCTTATGTATAATGCCATCATTTCACAGGTTGAGATTCTATAATACATATATCGATGAGGGTTGATATTCGGTTTGGTGGTTTCTTGTCATATTTGACAGACAGATTTTTGACTGGTTTTAGTTCTTGCATATTTGATTACATTTTGGTTAATGAATTTGTTAATATTGCTACAGATGTTGAAGGGAATAGGATCGATTGGAATAATCAAAAATATTAATACAACCCCCAAGTTCTTTAGACCCCCCCGCCATCCCACCTTCTCTCGTTCCATTTACAAATTGCTCTCTAAGGTACAAAGTATATATGTATATACATATGTATGTATATATGTCATTCATTCGTCATAACGTCAAACGATTTTTGTATTTACTTTAACTCAAACCAAATATCAAATGTTGATTGTATTTACCATTTCATGGTTTCATTTACGGCATCACTGACTTCCACCCCCTCCCCCTTCACCCACCCTTCTTCACTGTTTCACTTTAGTTATATTGTCATTTTCAGTCATATTGTATATAACCAGCCCTTCCACTTTTTGGACACTTGCTGGTTATTGGGGGGTTCGGGGGATTCGAGTGAAACAATAATATGAAAAATATAAAGCAGTCAAACAGCTTTATGCTTCTGGTTGGCCTTAGGGCGCTTTCAGCAAACTGACCACTTGGCAGCTTCCAAAACAACGAACGGTAAAATCTGTTTTTCCAACCAACCAAGCCAAAAGCCCCGAAGCAAAAACAAATATCAAGTATGTAAGAGAATATTAAACTTAAATTTAAGTTGAATACTGAATACCCTTACTATAGAAACATTAAGCAAAATATATTACTAATATATTACATTAACAAATATATTACATTAAGCAAAATATTACTTAAAAATCTAATTATGATTTCTGGATGATAAAATTATGCTGTGTATATAATGAATTATTTTTCTTTAACAAGATTACTTTAGATATTTGAAGTAATCACTCTTGCAAAAGAAGATCGAACAAGGTCAAACAAAGATGTCTTCTCATCAATAGAGAATCCTTATCTTACCAATATATATGGGTTATTCTCCCCCTCCCCCCTCTCCCCAAAAAAAAAAAATTTTTTTCTTTATAACTTACCAATATATTTTTGGATATATATATTTATGAAAAACTAACCAGTCCTACCATCTATGTAGAACCATTTTTTCGAATATAATTTTCATCAACGAATTCTTTTTATGGCTATATAAATTATATATTTATAGTTATATAGATTTATGGTTGAAAATTAACAATTTATATCTATGCAAAACCATGGACTTGATGGCTTCTATTTCGATAAGTTCGAGTATACATATGTATATCATGTTTAAATTTTTAACTGGTTAATGGTATTCTGTTGTTATTTATCTTGTTATTCTTGATAAGATCTGATCATTTAGATGGATCATTATATCTATGTATAGTCTTAAGGTTTGCCTCTAACCTTGTTGTTTTTTTTTTTCGTAAATTGTCCTTTGGGTATATTTAACTATAACTTTTGATTTTCTATGTTTGTATAGCCAATGTTAAAGTTCATTCAAGTTACACATTTTTTCAATTATTTCCATATGCAACAAACTTATTCTAATTGAAATTATTCGCTTAAGAGTTAGTAAGAATAATTTATAATAATTAAATCTCAACTTAATTATACATATCTGCAGCTTAAAGAAATATTTGAATTCATTTTTGTCAACCACAAAAACTAAATTTGGCAAATTAAAATCAAATATGGACTTAAATAGAAATTAAACATTATTATACACAATTACATTATCTATTAAAATCTTTTGTTTTTAGAAATTAAAGAATTTCAATTCATGAATAAAAATCGACTTTAAATGGGTCTTATCCGATCAACTAGATGAAATCTTTCAACCTAAAGAAGAGATAACTTTGACTTTTAATATTGCAAATAATCATCTACACTTTATCTTTAACTTCATATGAACAACTTGATACCCATATATAGATAGAGTAAATGAGCTTCAGTGCCATGCAACCCCTTTTTAAAGTAGATTTACAGTAGCAAAAAAAAAGAGGAAGAAGAAACTGTCGTGGGGGTTGATTTTGTCAGAGTTAACGCTCATTTGAAATGCAGGCGGCGACGATGACAAGAACGACTGGCACGACAAGGACGATAAGAACGGGACATAGTAAAGGAAGAAGGGGTTTTTTTTTTTTTTTTGGGTGAAGCAATCAACTCATGTCAGCAAAAGGAGCATATCCTTGTGACTCTGACCGACACTGACTCTGTGCCTGCCCCCCTTAATGCCGTTTGCCTTTTTCGCCTGCGGAAGTGTTTGTTTATTTAATTTCTGGTATTTTTAATTGAATTTTCAATGCGATTTTTGATGCAATCTTTTTACTCTTTCATCTTACAGGAGTTGCATCATTGGCCCCGAGCTGAGCGTCAAGGTCTGTTCCATTGGCACTGTGATAAATCGTTCGGCCTATGCGTCGGACTATTGCCAATTGGAGGGCACAACGGGACGTCAAACTCAACCGATGCCAATACGTTGGATGGCCTGGGAGAGTGTCCTACGGGTAAGTTCGGCATCCATTTCCCCATTCCTCCCCCACCCCCACTTCGTTCTCTTTTTTTCGTTTTGCTTCTGAAAGATGAATGAAATGTGAAATGTGCGACGAAGTGCAAGTTTATAATTAAAAATTAATGAACAGTATTTCGCTACGTTTTCCTACATTTTCCTTCGCTGAAAAGTAGGCGTCGTGGGTCTTGGCCTCTTCCTAGTCATCAACTTGATGGCAGAGAGAAAAAAGAAAATATAGAAAAAAATATAAGTTGTAATTGTATTAATTATTTTTAATTTGCTTTCTCTGTTTGGCTCCTTTCAGTTAAGTCAGATGATTTATGTTTGTTATGATAGTTACTCTAGTTTGTTTCAACATTTGTTCTTTTTTGCTTCCCTCATTCTCTCGTATTCTCTCTCTTGTTTTCCTATTCTCTTGGAAAAGGTAAACTTACAAAATGTTCCAATTAGACGTGAGTTTTTAATGAAAACTGTCGGGATATTTAAGACATTTTTTTTTATTTGTCATTATGTTGTTTGAAGTCCTTCTTATGTAGGTTATTTAGAAAATTTAAGAAAAATATAAAAAAAATAAGAATGAGAAAGTTAAAATCCATTATTATTAGACGGATTTTTAAGCAAAAATTAAAAATTTTTTATTTGAACTTTGTTTTATATAGGGTATATGAAAATGATTCAATTAATGATATAGACTAAACTTTTTAATATATTTTACATACTTATCATATGTGCCATCACTTTGGATCTTTATTTCTTTGTGGTAACTCAAAACCATGTCAGGAGATAATCATGCCTAACTAATTCCACATTCTTTAACAAACATTCAGCCAATTAACTAACGAATACTCCTAGAGTACATTAACCTTTCCAACCAACTATCTAAAAAAAAAAGAAACCATTAAAAATATATGTATATATGTATGTATATATGTACATACATTTGCCAACCAGAAGATAAACCAGTGAAACCAAAGACATATCGAAGTTTCTATACTCTGTTAGTTTTCTTCTTCTCACTGATAATTTCTATATATGTACGTATGTATGTATTTAGTTAGTCATTTCGATTTGGTTTAAATTAGGCAAAAGTTTCTATTTGTATTAAATTTTTATTTAGATTCTGGTTTTAAAATTTCGTTTTATTTTAGGAAAGATTTTCTATTTTTTCTGATCTAATTTAAGTTATAGAAATTTAAATTTAATTAAATCAAAAAAAGAAGCGAAATCAAAATGTTTTCATTTATAAGTTATAGCATAACCTTTGCTACAGTTTTGATATATGTATGTATATAGTTAGCAAACCAATCACAGAAGATACAGACATACATATATCATATATACATATGTATGTAAATTATTATTATAGCTATTAAACCTAATTTGCTAATAACTATTAGAACTTAGAACTCATTTAAAAATCAGAAAGTAGATAAAGAATAATAGAATAAAAAATGGGATGAATAGATAAATATTCCTTTTTAAGTAGAAATCATTAAATTTTTATATACCAGATAAGTAGAATCAGTATAACTGGAGGTCTACGAAAAGGTTTCTATCAAAACATAAGATAATTTAAAGAAAACAATTGTCGAAGCTTATATATAAGTTAGACTTTAGATATAGATACATATGTATAAACATACATATAAAAAAAATTTATAATAATTTTAACCAGCTGAAGACCTTAGCAGCTTAGCTTTAAACATAATTTAGGATTCATTTTAATTAAATCTCTTTATATTAAAAAAAAAATAAATAAAATATTATTATTAAGCATTTAAATTTAAGACAAATTGCAATTAATTTATGACTACTTGAACCAAAGATAAGGTTAACCCCTTTCAAGTAGAGTGAATATATGTATTTATGTAGATCCAGGAAAGGATATAAAAAAGCGCACACAGAAGTTTTACGCTTTTAACTTAGAAAAGAAAAAAGCCGAGAGGAAAGGAAAAAACCCAAAAACCAAAATGAAAATGAAAAAAAAAAAGAAATCCCCCCGAAAGCAAACAAACAAAATAAAAACCGAGTAAAATATTTTATAAATCCCAGAGCGAAAAACCGCACTAAATAAATTAATTAACTACACGAAAAACGAGAACCGAACTCAACTGAAGGCAGACAACAACAACAACAACTACACAAAACATTTACACAAACAAACAAACAAACGGAACGGAACAGAACAGAATGAAACGAAATGAAAGGGAAGAGAAACGACGACATGCATGAAGTTTTGCCTGAGAGTAAAAATGTAAAAGGGGTATCCGAAAATTTCCCATCTCTCTTACGCCCACTATAATTGTACGAGTATATGTGTGAGTGTGTTGTCAGATATGGTTAGAAAGAGATGTTGTTAGATACTTTCTGTCTGTCTGTCTGACTGTCTATCTGTCTCCATGTCTGTATCTCTGTATATGTCTTTTATTCTTGTTACTGTTGTTGTTGTTGTTGTTATACATACATAGAATCTGCTTTTAGAGGTTTTCATTGCCTTTGGGGGCAAAATGAACATACATATGTATGTATATACATACATGCATACACAGTTACAGTAGCAAAATATAGAAGGAGGCATGAACAGGGGGAGGGGGCTAAGGTAAGGGTAAAAGGGTTTACCGTGATGTTGTGTATTAAAAAGCGCAAAAGTTGCGTTAACGGATATTTGTACACATGAATAGGTTTTATATCTCTCAGTGTGTTTAGTGTGTGTGTGTGTGTTTGTGTAGGAGGTGAGTGAGGGAGTGAGACACAACCACATAATCCTTAAGCCCAAAAGCATGTAAACAAAATCAAAAGGCCTTTGGCAATAGAAAAGAAGAACCTATTCTCCTATTTCTCTACCTATTAAGGTAAAAAGTATTAGCTAAAAAGTCATAAATTTTATAATGAAATGAGGAGCTAATGATTAACTCACTCTAAAATTGTCTTAAAGTAGTTTATTCATGACAACTCTATATATTTCATTCATTTAATAGTTCATTCAATTGTTCATTTAGCGGTTTATCAGATAGTTCATTTTCTTTTTGGATTTTATTTGAATGTTTCTTTCAATTTTCTGGGAATTTCTGGGTTCATGTGATAGTTCATTTAGCGGTTTATTGAATTATTCTTTTTTCTGATATTTTGTGGTATTTATTGATATTTCATTGATCGTACATTTAAGTTTTATTCATCTTTAAGTCATTTTTATGCTTCTTTTTTATTTGCACTTCCATTTATTCTAAATCAAAATTTTTTATTTTCAAAGAAATATTTCTAAACTTAATTTTTAAAATCATCAAAAATAAAATAGTTGGAGAATGAAAAATAGAATACTCTAAACTATATTGAACAGTTTAGAATATTTATTGACAAACTTTACAGTGGTCCCAACTCAACTTTAACCCATATGTACCCCTGCTTTATAACCTGTTAAATTGATTTACTTCAACTTTCGATATATTTTTGTATATTGTAGGGTAAATTCACAACCAAATCGGATGTATGGTCATTTGCCGTTGCCCTATGGGAGATATTGACATTTGCCCGTGAACAGCCCTATGAGCATATGACCGATGCGAATGTTATTGAAAATATTGGACATATCTATCAAGATGATAAAATGCATGTAAGTAAAATGACAAAAAATTTCTTGTCCAATCGTCTATCATTGACAGATACACATATATACACACATATGTTGACATGGATTGAAAATCTCGTATCTATTTTCCATTCCTTTTCTTTTTTTGCTTCATATACATTTTCTCTTTTTATATTTTGTAGGAACTTTTGCCAATGCCTGTCAACTGTCCGCGAGAAATTTACGATCTCATGTGCGAATGTTGGCAACGCAACGAATCAAGTCGACCCAATTTCCGGGAGATACATTTGTTTTTACAGCGCAAGAATTTAGGTTTTAAGCCCCAAACACAAACGCTGATGTATTGAAATCATAACATCTAAAAAAAAAAAAAAAAAAAAAAAAATCATAAAAAAATATACAAAAAAATACTGCAACAAAAAGAACAACAAAAAAACAGGAAAAATGCAACAGCGGAAAAATGTAAAAATGAATCATAATAAAAAAAAATTAAAAGGAATCCACACGATTTTAGTAAAACATTTCAAATATATATATATATACATATATATATATATATAAATATAAAATATTATAAATATGCAAAATGACATAAAGCAAAAGCAAACAATTTATGCGAATTTTATGCATTTAAATGGAAAATGCATTTAAAATAAATATGCATTTTTTCAAAAGGAATTACAAATATAAAAACTAGAAAAACAAACACAAAAATAATTGTTTGCCTAGTCCTATAGCTGAAGATACTCTAACCAAAAGAATTACATCAGAAAATTAATTGTTTAATTTTTTTTAATTGAAAGAAAAGCTGAAACGAATCAAACAAGAAAAGAAATAGGCATAATATGATTTTCAGTATTTTTGCCATTTTTTATACAATTTTGTTTCTCAAATTTACTTTTTTGCAATATATTTTCAATATTATGTAATGCCAGAAAAGCTGTACCAAAGTTTTGAACATTTTTTTTTTTGAAACTTATCAAAGTATGTACTTCTAATTTTTTACAAATATACCAATTTATATCCAAACATATTGCCCTTATCTAATATTTAATTAGATATTCTATTAAATATCTAAAGACTTATAAATGAATATTATTGGAGTAAGATGATCGAAAGAAAGATGAATATTAAATATTGATTAAGTTTCAAAATTGGAAAAGTTTGAGTCAACATAATAATTTGATATTATAACAATTAAAATTAGTTAAAATTAATTTAATTAAATTAGTTAAAAGAATAATTTTATTAATATTTTTTTGAACGTCTAAAGGAAAGGAAAGTATAATTCAACCAATTAAAGGACTTGTTTTTACTGCCTTTTGATATTGTTTTTGCCTAGCACAAACTGTTTGGAAATTGCTCTCTAATATTATACTTAATTTGTTGTGTTTTTTTTAATATTGAAAGTAGATTTATAGATTTAATGAGAATCAAATGTTTACTTTTACAGTTCTATACAAGCTAAAACTAAGGTTTTTTTATTTGAATCAATATATGATTTAATATTTTCAAAATTGTATTTAAAAAGTAAGGAAAAATTTAATTAAATTCCATTACCGCTATTTAAATAAATTTTTTTCCAAGTTTTGGAATATTTTCGTTATCTCGAATATTTAGATGAAATTTTACAAGAATTAAAAAATTCTTTAAAAAAAATGAAAGTGAAATTTTACCATAAAGTTGATTGGAAAATACTTTCATTGTTTTTTTGGTAAAGATTAATTCGATATGTGTAAGATTCGACTTGATTCGATTGATTAAGAATAAAATCTTTAGCAATATCTTTTGGTTAGACATATCTTCTATATAATATTCATATGAATGTTTAATGCAAAACGATTTATTTGATGGTAAGACACAGGTAATGCTTAAAGTTAGCTTAGCACTTAAGATCATATTCGAGTCAATAGCTTACAAAACGAAAATTAAAATTATATCTCAACTGAACTGTAAATAATTAAAAAAAATTTTGAAATAGTTTAAAACCAATTTTGATTTCGAATATCCTAATGAAATAAACTTAAGTATCTGTAGTTACTCGTACTGTATGTGTATTCTATTAAATAGAATTGAAAAAAAAAAAAATGAAAAGAAATTGAAAGAATCAACATTGACATATGTGTGTACCTATCGCTCCTCCACCTGAATGCTCTCTGTCTCTCTTAAACTAAACTATACTATATATATACATATATTTATATATGTATCTGTATCTATCTCGAATATAATTTTTGCTTTCAATGTTTGTATATACCAACATATATATATACAGCTCTATATGTGAAGAAAATGAAGATTGAATCTATATATTTATATGATGAAGACCTGTAGTAATCCTCTCAAAATTGACAACCTGCGTATAATTTCGACAATAAATGTTTTCTCGAGCAAATGAAAAAAAAATAAAAGAAAAAAAAACAACACGTAAGATTTTAGACTGCTTAACTAAATAGCTAATTAAGCCAACTAATATAATCATTTCAAGTCTAAATAATAAAGCAAAAACAAAAAAAAAAAACACGAACAGCAGACAAAAGTCAATTAGACGCATATCAACTTGAAATGGAAAACTTAAAGAAAACTAAAAGAAAATCTCTTTTATTTTCTTTCTTTTTCTTTACTTTTATTTCAAACTTTTTCCCTCCCTGTGCCTTTTCTCTGCCTAATTTCAATTTTAATTACGTTTTCGTTTCAACAAAATGTAAAAAAAAAAGAATTAATTTCATAAAGCTTTAAAAAGGTTTCGCTGTAGTCACAACAAATATAAAACTTAAAAATTAAATATAGTAAACCAAAAAAAAAACAAAAAATAATTTCAAATTAATTATCAATATGAATTAAAACATTCCAAATAAAAAAAATTTTGGAATAAAAATCACTTAAATGCATATACATACAAACAAACATATATTCGATTTATTTAATTAATTGTTTTGCAAATTGAATTAAACTTGATGGAAAATTAAGAAACCCCTAATAAACCCGAAATAAAGGAAAACGTTTCACTTGCAACGAAAACAAAATTTAAATTTATTATTCAAATTTTTCTTTTCTGGTTACTTAACCGAAGAAAAAAGAAAAACAAAAAACGTTGAGCACAATCATGTTTAAGAAAATTTAAAACTGAATGGAGTAAAAAATTTAAACAATTTTTTTAGTTATGTAAGCGCATTCAAAATGACAAATTATGAATAAAAAAAGAAAACACAATTTAAATATTATGCTTAAGAAATTTGCAGCATAAAACAAGAAAATAAAAAATTAAAAAAAAAAAACAAAAAACAAAAAGAGAAAAGTCAAATAAACAATCTTAAGTACACTTAAAGCAAAAATAAACAAAAATTGAAAATTTCTTCTTTCATTTTTTTTCTTTGTACTTTGTATGTTGTGGGTTTAAGGTGGCAAATGGCGATGCCCCTTCCCTTCCCCCTCCCCTCCTTTGGGCAAATCCTGAAAACTAAATGAGACTTTGAGCCGCTACGAGCAGGCCAACAGATGAGTCCAGACCAGCCACCCAAAACAACCAAACCAACAGCCTACGAATACGACAAATCCTTGGCCCCAAAAACAGCACCTGACTCCGGCCACACCTCGCCACGCCTCGCCTCTACTCTGTTCTGTTTCTGCTTCTGCCTGTTTCTTCTCCTTTTCGCCCCTTTGGTGTCCCATGTACTGAGTCTGAACAAATTAAATAACATAAAATACAAATCCGCTGCTTATGTTGGCCAACACCGGGCAGAAGTGCGACGAGAATACGGCAAAATAGAAAATAATAAACTTATTAATTCAAATTGCTGCCAAAGGCATATCACAGTGGGGCTAACACAAAATGAAGATATTGATGTATGTACATATGTATGTATATTATATTTTATAGAAATATCTTTTGGAAATTCTTGATGCATACATTCGACTAAAAATATCATATTTGAAATATAAATAAGTTATTTCTTTTTTTTTTTTTATTATTTATAAATAGAATTCGATGAAATAAAATAATTAATTTTATATTATATATAAATTATGAACTCGAAAATGTGTACAAATATATAGTTTTTTTTTTCCTCTTGGGCATTTATTTGCAATCTATCCTAGAAGGACAATAAGCGAATTCTATGATAAGCATAACAGGATGGATGTACAGTAAGTTGATCATAAAGGATACAATTCATATTCACATCTGAAAGAGAAGTTTAAATATGATATAGTAAAATTACATTATTTTATTTCATTGGTATATTAAAAAAGAATATTTTAACTATTATTAAAAGAAACAGCAATCTTGAAGCATGTTTAATACAATTAAAATATTTATTTAGGTTCTGTTCAATTATATATATGTACATATGTACATACATACATATTTAACTTGATGTAGGCAACCCTGTTGGGTGGTTTTTCAAAAGGCTATAAATTAAATTAGCTTTGTCCTCAGTTATATATTTATATATATATATAAGTATAAATGTATACATATTTCAAACATCTAAAATTTCACACATGATATTTAAAATATCTGGCTATGATCTTTAAGAAGTTTTGGAAATCAATTACTTGAAAGATTACAAGGATTATTTATATTTGTATGCTAACACATACATATGTAAATGATAATAGAAGGTGGCAACGACGGACGACAGCAGAAAAGCGGCAGCAGTGATCTGGCAACCCGGCAGAGAGAGCTCAACAGGAGGACAGAGATAGGAAGAGAACAATAAGCAGCAGCAAGAGAAACGATGCCATTTAATATAAGTTAAATTATTTTGAAATTTAATATTAATGTTAAATGTACTAATTTGCTTATTAAAATAAAACTCAACTAAAAAATATCGAGTTGTCTAATTTTTTAACATTATGGAACACTTTCATCAACTTTTGCCCACTGTACAAGAGCCAGAGTTGTGTAACAGGAGGTGGGCTTTGTATGGGGTAGAAGGGTAGGGGGGGTGTTTAGGTTGGGCCCAGTAGCGCAGGCTCATCATCAACGCATTGTTAAATCCGCCAAACAGCTGCGACTCTCAAGCTCAATTACAGACAGATTTGCCATTTCTTGGCTCTGTTGCTGCTGCCGTTTTCTCCATCTTCTTCTATACTTCACCCCCTCCCACCACTGCTAGGCCCTGTTGCTACCGTCTACTTGTTCCTATATCTCTCTGGTGCCAATTTGACATCCGCACACCCGCACACTTACACCCACACACACACTCGCACAAAACACACCCATTTAATCCTCTAACGGAAGTTACACATTTTTACTACTTCTTCCTTTTAGCATTGTTATAACGGTTCTTCTTTTGGTGTTTCTTTTTTTTTTTTGATTTCTTGTCCCTTCACCGCCCGTTCCGTTCCGTTTTGTTCATTTGTGTTCAGTTCTGTTCTGTCCTGTCCTGTTCGGTTCGGTTCTGTTGTGTCCTGCTTAGCCCTCCAGCTGTGTTTTGGTGGCCCAAAACGTAATTATTTGTGTGGTTTTTCCTGGGGATTTTCACGAATTCGTTTTTCTTTTACTTTTCTGTTTTTTTTTTGTTTTTTCTTCTGCTAGTTGTTTTCTTTTGTTTCTGTTGCTAATTGGAAAAGATGGCCAAGAGTGAGGAAATTTTATATCATATTAACTCGAATTTAAAGTTGCCATATAAATCAATAAGTTATTATTTGAAAACTAAAGCAAATACTCACCAGACCAGAGCAGATTCACTTCCCGCTCCACTTTCGACTCCACCTCCTGGTCCACAGAGCCTTCACATGTAAGCTTCAGACCCTTTCCGTATCCCTTGAGGCGTTTTGCTTATTTGACTTGGTTTTCTTTTAAGGTTTTGCGAAAACAAAATCCCAGACGCAATCTTTGATTTTTATTGTAAGCAAACGAAAACAAAAGCAAAAGGCAGAAGTCAGAAGGACAAGAAAGGAAGCAGAAGCGAATATGAAAAAGAAAAGAGCAAACAAGATGAGAGAATGAAGAAAAGATTGCAGAGAATGGAATGGAATGCCGGCAGCAACAAATGCGCTCAGAGATTTAGGTTAGGTTAGAAAAACAAAAACAAATGCCAAAAGGAATGGTCCGGATATATATCCAACAGTATGGAGAAGGGCCAAACAAGGACTGCGGATAGGCTGTGTCAATGGCAAATGAATGAATTGGCCAATTTATATTTAGAAATACCATTCACTTGGCTTAGATATCCCCACAAATTGTTTTTAGCAATGTTCCACATCTTCCATTAAACTGAAAGAGTTGAAACGATGGGAATAGGCCAAGGCTGAAGGTCCTTTTCTTTGATCATTTCAGAAGGTGAAGGATAAACCTCTTTGAATTATGCTCTCAATGTTGATCTATCAACTTAATTATTAAAGAACCATTGATAGTTCAGTTTTGAACGGGATTGAACCTATTAATTCCTCACATACCCCTAGGAAATCTACGAAAATTGATTAAAAATTTTAAAAAAAATAAAATTTGGGAATCATGGATGGATCTGGGGTAACGAATTTTTCAAAGGCAATGAATGTGTTTACTGATCACCTAAGAGAAAGAAATGAATGCTAAAGGAGCTATATCTGATTCTTTTCTATAAGCTATCTGCATAAGGGTTTAATTGAGATCTATTATTCATAAATTTTGTTAATTTGATTTCATTTAAAAAGTTTTAAAAACTTTTGTACTTCAAACAAGATGGAAAAACTGTTTAGAATACCATTCGAATCATGTTTTAAACAATATATTGAACTATATTGGTATAATATATTGAAACTGATTGTTAAATGATATGTTTAAAATGTGGATCAATTATTTTAAAGTTATGTTGAAGTAATTCCATTATACATATTCAAATTTTTTAATTATTTGAGCTAATTTAAACTTTTCCATTTTAAAATTATTTGCAGAAAACTTTTTATCCACATTTTCAGTCAAATAAAATATTTAACTCAAAGTTTGCATAGTTTTTGCATTATGTCTAAAGGATGGATTAGCCTGATATAGTAATATAATATCTATCGAGAGCTAAAATGTTTACAATTTTTTGTTGGTATATTTACATTGGACAGTTTTGGTTTATATTAAACTAAGGGACACTAATAAGTTCGATTTTTTATTTGCAAGCAAATAATGTTTTCTCTAGATGCATCGGATTCAAATAAATCTTTGAAAACCTTATCCGAATAGATCAATATTAAAAGAATCCAATAAAAATCTGCTTCAAACTATGTACTTCTGTGTTTTTAGGGTCTTCCAAGTAAAAGAAAGGTCCTTTTAAATAAAACTATCCCAAACTGTATCTTTACCAAGAAAAATGAATAAATAACATTTTTCCAGCAATGTAACAGGTACATCAATTTTTTATATTAACCATCAATTTATTTAGTTTAACATTTAAATTGTCTATAGATAAGTTAACTTCAATCTTAACCCATTTATTTTAAATAGAATTCCAATTCATATTTTGCAAATCTTCAAAGTTTTGTTGGCAATTTTATTTGCTTTTCATTCATATTTATGTGCTTTAATAAAAACATTTGAAAATGTAATTTTTCATAGAAAGAGCCATAAAAATGCAAAGGATGTCAGTTGGTAAGCCGGTCGCATTGCATTTTTCTTTTTACTCGTCCAACCGCTCCGCCTGTATACCTTGGGGACCCTCAAGTCATCAGCAACAGGGGAGAAGTGGCAGAGTGAAAAAATAAAGGATAAAGGATAAAAAAAAAGAACTAGCCCAACTGCTCCTTAAGGATTTGCGTTTGTATTTCTTTTTTTTATGTTTATTATTTTTTGCTTCTTTGCTCTATTCCTCTATGCGGCATTCTTCTTTAGCCACGTGTTCTCGCACCCTTCCAAACGCAACCCACAGGATTCGCACTCTCAACCCCCTCCTCCCCCCCTCTCATTGGATGCGCTAGTTTCACACCCCTGTGCGTGTGTGTCTGTAGCAAGCCGCAAATATGTTTGTTTGTTATGGGGAGATGATGGCGGAGAGAGAGAGAGGGGAGGCCATAAGGTTAGCTGGGGTTGGCTGGGGTTTAGCTACGGACTTGCCGGCCTCTCTAAAGGTCATCAATAATGGCGCAAACATGCATTTAAGTCGCTTGCTTTGCATTAAGACGAAGAGGCAGCTTATTGAAATTGGTACACAGCCTAAAGCCCTTTCTTTTCCCTTCTCCCTTCCCCCCATTCTCTGTATTTTTTTCGTCTACATTTTCCCCTTGCCCCATGGCAGTGGGGGTTTGACTCCCTTGGGGCTCACTACTTTCAATAAAAATTTGTTTGTATTTGGTGGACAATTTTTTTCGTTTTGCTCCTTTTTTTTCTCTTTTTTTTCTACTTGAAGTGGATTTGGTTTCTTTTTTTTTGCACTAATAGAAATGGGCAGATGTTTCCTATAAAGGGATGGAAATGAAAAATGATTTACCAAAATAGGTAATATTTTTTTTCTTTTACATTAAATTTAAGTAAACCTTCAATAACAATTTTAAATTTATATTTAAATTTAACTGACAGACATAGATTCATAAGTCAACTGTAGTGGGCGCCACATAATGGGCGCTATTCAAATATAGAGGGCTTCAGTAAATTAAAGAACTCGTTCATGCAGACATTTTTCTACTGCTAAGAATGAATGAATTATGTTTTACACAAAAGAACAAAACTATTTAATTCAGTTGTTATTATAAGTTACCACTTGAGATAGGCAACTGAATAGTTGCATAGAAAATAATTTGAATGCATTTGATTTCCTTCCGACTAATATAAGAACTAGTGGTTCAATAATTTAACAAGTTTTGAAAATTTGGCGCAAATGGAATTTTCAACATAAGAAGCTGCAAAGACAATTAAAATTCTCTTTTATTTTTTTGTCTAGCCACTATTTTACTTATCAAGAAACAAACATAACAGCTGAATATTTTAAATAATTTGACATTCAATCCAGCATATATAATCCACATTACTTCACTATCTTATGGAAAAATTAGCTATGATTAAACGATGATATATATAATAGCCTATTAATTATTTTGTGAGCGTGTCATCAAAATTTATTCAAAAATATAAAAAAAAATAAATATTTTTTTTTTTGAAAATGAAAAAGTGTGAAACTTGAATTCGCTCCGCTAAAAAATAAGTGTGACAGTTTGCTTTTCAATTCGCTGTAGCGCCATCTATATACCAAGAGAGACCGTACGAATTGCTTGCAAAAATACCAAACAAAGAAATGTCAATGGTCACACGCAAACAACAACAGTTAGAGTAAGAAAGAGTGAGAGGGATAAAAGTTCGGACTGTAAATTTTTCATGACAGTTTTAATAACAATTTGATAAACAAATTGGCAAAAAAAAAGCAAACGTTGAGTGCTAACAAATACGCGTGAGTAAAATAGAAAGTGTTTAATATAATTTATTGCCCCTGCAATGGAAAACAGTTAAAAAGAAAACCAAAAAACAAATAGAAATTACGTTTGGACATCTTTTTATTTTTCTTTTGGTGTCTTCTCTGGGGCGAAAGAAGGAGAGTGAGTGCCTGTGTGAGTGACTGTGCGTGTGTGTGGGAGAGAGAGAGAGAGAAAACATATTTTTCTTCGTTGCTCTGCAGGGATTACGATTACAGTTTTTATGCTGCAATATGTGTATATGTAGAAATATGTATGCGTGTCTGTGCACAAGTGTGGTATATGCGCGAGTGTGTGTCAGTGTTCGGTGTGTATATATGTATGTACATACATATGTATGTATGTGGCTGGCCTGCGCGCCATTAATTGAAGAAGAAAAAGAAAAACAAGAAAAATACGAAAATAATGCAAACAATTATAAATACACACAATAAAAAGAAAATGTTTATTGTGTTTTGAAAATACTTGAATTGTTGGCTCTAAAAAAAAACACACACACACACGCACACATACAGACAATAGCAATGCACACACACGCTCAGATTTTCTGCTCATTCTTCTTCTTCTATATTGCCCACTTGAAGAGATGCTGCTGCTGCGTCGTCTCTCAGTCATTATTACAGGTGCGGACCTTGAAAGTGCATTTGTTTTGGTCCCCCCTCCCCATCCCCTCTTCCACAACCCTACTTTTGTGTCTTTTATTTTTCTCTTTCATAATCTTGAAATTTGATTAGTCATAACAATTAAGCATCATATGCTGCTATGATTAAGCCACAAAACAAAATAACAGTAAACATTTTTGGTCATATAGATTAGTGTTACCTTTCCTATGACTCACTTAGAGAAAGAGGGAGAGTGATTGAGAGAGAGAGAGAGAGAGAGGGTGATGGAGTGAGAGTTTATGATGGGGGAGGTGGAGCAGCAGACTCAGTCTCAGTCATTTTACTTCACACGCATCATTAAAGATCTTTAAAGCTCAAGTGCCGTTACTCAAAGTGCAACCAAAAATGCAAAAACCAGAAGCTGTCGAATCAATAATCGAATTATTACATGAATTTCCTTAAACATAAACTTCCATACCCTTTCAAAATAAATAATCTTCAAATTTTCTATATAAACTTTGTATGTAAATTGGATTCCCATTAGAATATTGTTTTAATGAATTCAAAATTCCAATAGGAATAAACATAATTTCTATAATATACATATCTTACTAGAATTGGAAGCAATAAGTTTTATCTACATATACAAAGGTGGAATATCAGAGTAAGGAAACATCAAAGCACTCTCTAAAAACCTTTATATCCTTGCTGAGGGTATATTAATTTTCGTCAAAAGGCACAGAAGAAAGCATCTCCGACTACATAAAGCATTTACAAATATTCTTGATCAGCATGAATGAGTCTATTTATTGGAACAATCAGATCAAGAAAATGTTTCTGTTTAAAAAATTTTTTGATTGGGGCACGAAATTTGGTATTTGCAAATTTTGTATATGTGTATAAAAATATCTCTTTTGAGTTGTAACAGAATTAGTCGACTATATGCTATATCTTGTTTCTATTTGCCATTCCCGAAATATAAATAGCAGCCCTGTATACTCCTTAATGGTTCTGCTAAATTATATAGAGACAATCTGCAATGGCATACGAACTTCGGCACGGTCAATGTTAGCCCATTCCAGTTAAAAGGAAACAATCCTTCATGATCGGTTATACTACAAACTAGTGAATATGTTTTTATGCTATCGTCTAGTTTGGTTCGATCCTGTCGAAGATATCTACATACATATGTATGTATATACATACAATATAATGTCCTACCGAATCGTGCTAATCAGTAGTGCATACCCTCTAAATAACTTGGAAACTTGTAAACTAAAATTGCGTAGAACTTTCAAACTTGTGACTCGACATTTTTGAATGTTATATTAATGTACATAAATCACTTACATAACACAAAAAAAAAAAAACTAAGAAAAAAAAACCTTCTCTCAAACTATATTCCTTCTGTCGTTTGCACCTCATCTTATCAATTTCATCATACAAATCAGACGTCTGTTGCTTCGCATATCAAAATCAAAATATAGGAAGAAAAAAAAAAACAAAATAAATCGGTTTTCCCTTTTCCATATACATACATATGTATGTACATAAGTATGTAGAAAGAAACTAATAACGAGACGACGCAATTTCTTCGAAATTTATTTATTTTATTTATTTATTTATTATTTTGCCTATACAGCTGCATTTTCTATTACGTTGAGTCCAATTGTTTATGTTAGTATTGAGCGCTTATCTACGCTACGCTACGTTTTTTTTTTCATTTCTTTGTGGCGTCTTCTTCTTTATTTCCCGTGTTATCAGCAACCCACAGACAGTGAGAGAAAGGCTACAGAGTGAAAGAGACCGACAAATAAATAAAAAAAAAGGAAGAGAAAGAAAGAAAGAGCGCACTCGCCAGGGCTACTTAAGGAATATAAACAAAATACAAGAAAAATTAAGTAGGGAAGTCGACTTGGAGTATACCCTCTACTAGAAAGAAATATTTTCATTCTTTTAACATGCTGAAACAACAAATGCATGCTATCTCTCTCGCTCCCATTAGTGACCAGAACTTCATACCTGATTTCAATGAAGCTTGGTCAAAAGGGCTATATAAATGAAAACGATACTTTTTATATTTCCCTAGTTAATCGTTTTTATTAAAGAGAAGTGGGCGTGGCAAAAATTTGAAACACACTTGATCTGCGCAGACACTACTCGACGGATGTTGACATCAAACATACGGATGGAAACGCGAACATAGTTATAACGATTCGGCTGATCAAGAATACATATATATGTACTTTATGGGGCAATGTTTCCTTCTGCCTCTGTTGCATACATACATTTTGGCTACTTCGAAATATCCTTTTATCCTATGAGTAAAGGGTATACAAAGTTACCTATTTTAAGTAGCATTACTCGTTACCTTTTTGAGATTTAAACTCAAATTTTTCGATTTCTCTGAAGAACATTTACTTCTTCGCATACTTTTAAATAACGAAACTTTAAAAGCGTCCTGGCGCCCTCTAGTGTCATAAATTTCATTGTACTATAGACTTTCTGCCTCATATCTACAGTGTTTGTGATAGTTTTTGAATGAAATTTGTTGTTATTATAGGGTACAGGACTGTTACACATCATTTATCTGCTGATAAGAAAATATATGTACATATCTATCTACAATTAATATACCCTTTACACATTTATTGAGTGAAGGGTATCAACCAAAGAGGGGGAGAAATTGCATTTAGAATCAATTGACGACGCCAACACTTGGTTAGGCTCTTCTTGGGTCAGTTTTTCCTTTGTCGAAGGTAACTGAAGCGCAACTACGCACACACACAAAGATTATACTTACATATATATATATATATATATATTTATAAATGTGTGTGTGCGTGTGTACTCAATTTTTTTCTTTTGTATGCGTTCTTGTTGATGTATGTATGCATTTGATTTTGTTTTTTATTTTTGCGGTTTGGCGCTAGACAATTCACTACAGTGAGCTTTGACTAAGAAGGCAAGGCAAAAGAGAAAATTGTTATCTAATTTGAAAATATGTTTATATAGTTAAATGTTGATTAATAAAATGAAATTAAAGGACTCTTATATTAATAAAGAAAACTCATTTATTCAAAAGAATTTAAAAACTTGGCGCTTACTTGGCTAAAGACTTTGTATAACTTAACGATAACACTTGATACCAAAGTACTGAAACATAACTTGCTGATAAAAGTTAGTGTACTGAACAGAAATTTTAATATTAAAATTCTTCCAACTGTTTTTAGCTTTTTAAATTTTTTGAAAGCGATTTTTTCTTTAACCTTTCCTTTCTCCCCCTCTCTCTCTCTCTCTCTCTCTCTCACTTTGATTTATATTGATTTGTGGATATATCCATTATGTTTTCGCAAGAGTCCACATTTTACCCTACTCGTTTATGCTAGACATAAATCATTTCAAGCCAAGTCTCTAGAAGTTTTCAGTTGCTGTTAGCATTATGGCTATGCTTTGATTGGTAAGACGCCGCCCCCTCCACATTTTGCTTAAAGTTTTAAAGTTTCCCTGTTACACCCACTAGAAGACAAAAAAAAAACCCCACCTACAACTATGGATTGTTAGTTATGTTAGTACATTTTCTTCTTTTGTTTTTATTTATTTAATTTATGTTGCATATTGTTTATTTTTTGTCTTAAATTTTTCTAAACCACCTTTCCGCACCGCTTTCGTACCATGGGAATTGATTGCCAATTCAAATTTGCCAGGCTGCGAAATTAAGTGCGCAAAGTCAATATTTCAATTTGCACATGAAGGAAAAATAGAAAAAAAATAAGAAAAAAATTATTATAAGCGACGGGAAAAAGAATTATGAAAAGCATTTGGTTAATTTGCATATGGCAGTAACCTGAGACTTGTTGAACCTACGCACCAACTAGCTTGGTTAAAATAATTTGCAATACACTTACCCAAAGGGCATATTTGGTTACCATGAAAGATTTATCATTTTATGACTAATTCTTCTGAAACTTGGATAAAGTATAAGTTTTTAATTTTGATGTTTAGTTTGAGGTTTTTTTATATATATATAATATGAAATAGATACTGGAAATCACCTGTTATGAACAAATTTAGCTACAAATTTAGTTCTATTGCATTTATCCCCAGTTCTGAAACAGCTGGAAAATCTTATAATCATAAATTTTATATTCATACTTATATCTTTAAATGTTTTGTCCTTTTTTAATTATTAAGTAATCTTTGATCTTTATCTTGTCGAATTTCTTGACTTTACTTACTAATATCACAAATTAATCATAAATCGACATTAATATCGGTCGAATGAATCCAAAAAGGTTTTATCGATTCATGAGTTTATAATAAAATAATTTTGAAAGATTCTAGATCGACTTTTTTATGTCCCTTGGGATAAACTAATGAATTTCCTGCACGTTTATATTCGTTTATTGCATAATGTATTTTAAACGTTGTTTTAAGTTTCTTAATTTCTCAATTATTACCAAATTCATAATGCTCAAAAGTTAAAATCGATATCGGTTGAACGTTATCATATATGTATATAAAGCTATAAAATACAAAAAAAAAAAAAAAAAAAATAAAAGTTATCACATCTATATGACTATAGATAAAAAGTTTACAAAATTATTACGATCCTTGAATATCGAAATAAACATAATTATTATAATAAGACAATCTTTATGGAATAGAGTATATACATAGATCTCGACCATAGCCGAAGGAGCCACAATTTGCAAATGAGCTTAAAATGCAAGTTAAAAGTCAAAATTTATTTTCCATTGCTTGCCACATAATTATGTTATTAATTGGATTTATGCGCAGTTTGTGCAACATGCAAAATTTTTCGATATATGTACATATATGTATGTATATCTTTTTTATTTGGTTGCAAGTAGCCGAGATTGCATACCTACCCTCCTCTTCTTCTTCCATCCACATCATCCCTCTCAATCGACATTTGACTGGTCGGTCTTATCGCCGTCAACTATTTTTAGATCTATCGAAAGCGTGATTTACGCTTTTCGGGTTTTCTGTTAATTTTTATTTCCATTTTTATTTTGTCAGTGGGCGGCTTTCCTCTTGTTATTTTATGATATCCATATAAATATTGCTCTTTTTTTCCAATTCAACTCGTTGTTGCTGCTGTTGATCTTCTTGTCGCGATAATCCCTATGAGCGCGCAATGGTAATAAAATGACAAAAACAAAAATATACAAAAAATCAAACAAAAAAATTGTCAACACGAATTTGAACTTATTTTTAGACCCTGGCGCAATAGGGATTTTCGTTTGGTTTATATATGTATATATAGTATATATATTGGTTTGATATGGTGATTATGTTTATTATTATGAACGAAACAACTTTATTAAAGAGGTAGTACTTTGGCACTCAACAGATGCTTATCATTCATTGGTCATGGTTTTGTTATAGAGCTGACAATTGGCTTAATAAATACTATTCCAAATGGTAAGCCGAATAGATATATACACTTTGAAGTTGAGATTATTAAATCTTTGCACGCGTTTTATTGGTTCTTGACTGAAGTAAGAGATATTTTGGGAAGATATTTAATACTCTAGTTAATTGCAGAATTTACATAATTTATTGTTTAATTTAAATGTTTTTAAAATTGATCAAAATTGAGCAATTAAAATTAATGACGATAAATTTAATGATAACAAAAAATTTTTGAATGAAAAGTTTAGAAATCTCTAACATTTAATAAATATTCCTACTAAAGGGCTATTAACGCTTGTTTTTAAAAAGTATTAATGAACATTTTAATCCTGTTAAAGTTGGTCTTATGTTTCATATTCAGATTCTTTTAACAAACTCTACCCTAAAATAACAATTTAATACTTTAAACTAAGTGAAGATACTAATTAAAGATTGCAATGAAATAATTGTAACTTATGAATGAATTGAAACTTATGAAAAAAAAAGGGGAAAAATCTTTATTATTCTGTAAAATGGGTAGAATAGACAAATATCTTGATTAATTACTACTACATTTTACTTAATATATATTGCTTAATATACTGACGATTTTACTGAAATACTGTAATACATCTATAACATAAATTAGGGAAAAAATCTTTATTATTCTATATAAGATATTCCAAACTAAAATATATCAAAAATTAGATAAAATCGACAAATATATCGATCAATCTTAAAAATCGATCAGCAAATCAATTAATTTAAAGCATATTCCGATATCAAAATAATTGTATATACCCCAATCTATGTTATTATACTCTACATTTATTCAAACCGCAAGCCATTAAAAATTGAAGCAAATGGCAACTAAAAGAGACAAACTGCTCTGAAAACTTATGAAAACGCAACTTTAAACTGTAATAAAGTGGGAAATTACAGCGCATAAATCTCTGTCGCTAAACTGTCAATGGTAACGAGGGGGGAGGGGATGGGTGGGAGAATGGAGACGAAAGTTAGTTTGGTGTATCAGCAGTTATAGCAATAAGCAGACATAGAGTCAACACCCACACACCCATACACACACACACACACACACAATCTCTCTGTGGGGCTAAGGCGAACCTTCTCTTCAATGAATTAGTCCATAACTAGAGTTTACAGTTTGAGAGCTACTGTACACAATTGAAATGCATATAGCTAGAGCACTTCACTTGCATATTAAATGAAAGCCAACCAAATAGAGAGTGGTAGAAATATGATAGTAAAATGAGGTAGATGGTGGGGATAGGGGCGCGGGGGGTAAGAGTGTTGTTGGATGAATTGCAACTATACTGCCACACAAGTGGCATAAACCCCTTAAGTTTTAAAGTTTGTGTTGCGGTTGGCCTCCTGTTCAAGCATTCAATATGCGCGCGCGCACACATCAAGTTGCGGCCACTTGGCGCTTCATTGTCCATATAAAACTAATAATTATTGCATTTAAAATCTAATAAATTTTCGCATTGACAAGGCGGAGTTGCAAAAGCAAATGAAATCGTGCTCAAATTATAGCCGCTCCTATTTTAAATGGTGTACAGATATTCATCAAAGTACAAAATTATTGGAAATTATACAGCAATAAAAAGCGAATTAATTTTTTTTTTAAAAGGGTTCGACTGATTGATAACTACTAGAGATGATTTTAATTAGATAACTTGGACTTATGACTATTACGTTGCCTAGGAATTTAAATAAATTGTCAACAAAATAGATAATTTCTATTCTTAGAATATGAAAGACCTCGGTATCCTTAAGGATAACCCCCCTTTTGATTCGAATCTCTTTAATAGTTGCAGTTAAGAGACTTTTCTTAAGGATTTTGAGGGATTTTTTTGTTTTTAAAGATTGAAGAGCTTAGATTAATAATCGTGAAAATTAATCTTGGATGTTATTTAAATATTTATATTTAGTAAATCATATTAGATTATTATTAGGGACATTTCACTTAGCTAAAATGTATAAGAAACTGCTGCTGGATGTCTTATATAGAGTTAAACGAATATTCTATCGATTTGAATACAAAATATTACTATATGATAAAATAATATAGTAATCCTTATAAATATCTAGTAAAATGAAGAACTGAAAAAAAAATCCTAACATGAACTACTATAACCATTTGATTCCCTCCTATTGCCATTCGTTTGTTGGTTCTGGGCTCCATCATACCTAGCGATGCTGCCCTTTGGTGTATGGCTATCTCATTTTCTTCTTTTCTGACATGCTTCATCTAATCCCAATGAACGTCATCATCATTATCTTCATCTTCATTGGCTTTGAAATGCGGCTTTAACTCCTTTTAATGTTCTTACTTGGCATTTGTCTCTAGTGACAATGTGTTCAAACTGAAAGAATTGCGCACTGTAACATTTTGACCATAATTGTTGGTACTTGTCATTGTTTGTGTCGCTACCTTACTATATATATATATATATGTATGTATGTATGTATGCAGGTACAGTGTATGTGTGTGTGTGCGTGTGCGTGTCTGTGTATGCGTGTTAAATACATGTAATTAGCCATGTTTGTGCCGTTTAATCCATTCCGCTTTGCTCATTGCATCGACTGGAAGACTTGGCGTCTTTGAATGCATCGCGATGCCTTTTCTAAGAATTCTGCACGTTTTGTTTTGGCGCACGGACACACACACATACACACATACGCACACACACTCATACGCACACACGCATTTTAGGCGCCACTTGGCATTGGTAGGCAAAGAGCACGTTTAACCCGCTAGCAACAAAGACCCCATCCCATTGAAAAAGGAAAAGGCACACGTAGTTGCGCATACTCCACATATTTATGGCTATTTAAGCGAACGAGCGTGGAGCAAAAGTTTCGCGATTTACTACTGGATGCTGCCGATGTTTGGTGGTCGGTGATCATCATCATCATGATCATCATAATCATCATCATCATGGACTTTGTTGTGGTCCCTTCCACACAGCATCAGTCAGTCATTGGCATTGATTGGCAGTTCAACATGCAACAATTGTACCATGTAAAGGCGTCGACGATGACGGCGGCAATTGTGCGTTCCTGTTTTGACAAAGTCACTATATATATATATATATATATATATATATATATATTGTATATATGTACATATATATAGCTACTACTTGCAACGGATTAGCTACTAGTTAAAAATAAAAAAAAACTTTATGCCAACTGTAAACAATAATTCCAGCTATAAATAATTCCAAATTTCCCATTGTATTTCCATCTTCAATGGGAGTCCAGCTGCAAATTGGATGTGGCATTTAAAAGTATTTTATACCTTTAAATCGAATCGTTTTAATGATTTCAATTGAAATTTTTTAAATAGGCATAAAAAATAATATTATTATTCGAAAACTTCTACAGATTTAAAATGAAGCAAGGGCTCTGTGTGTGACTTACACGTTAAAAATAAAATACTCGTTTCAGGTATCATTAAAATTGTAGGAAATTGTTGTTTTCCAAGCTGGCTTTAGTATAATATGCATTTCAAATATTTCGGAAAGACAAGGAGGGGTACCTGTGTGTACCTTTGATCCGCCCCTGCATTAGAGAGTGAACTTCTCCCTCTCTCTTATTCAGTCAAATGTTTAGCGTGCTTTTAGTTTATTAACAATTGTCAAGTAACCCTTTTCTACTTTAATTTAATTGGTCTAAACCGGCAATTTATATGAAATTTAAACATTTTTGTTTAGTCAGCAGCAGCAGCAGCAGCTAAAACTCGAAATTACATGACAAATGCGTGAGATTTTGCAATTACTATGCGCAATTATTTACAATTTGAATTGGCCAAAGGATTTTCTTTTTTGAAGTTTGCACTTTGGCACGTGCACACATCACACACACACACACACCCACACATACGAATGTATGTTTAGCTTTTAATTTGCATGCATAAAATTTTATTGTTGTTTTTGCCAACAAAATTTGTTTGTGACTTCTACAACCCTCCCCCCCTCTCCCCCCAAACATAATTATGTATTTGTTGGTGTGTGTTGTTTTTGTTGTTCTTGTTGTTGTTTTTTCTATTTTCTTTTTACGACAACTGTGTGTAATGTTACCCATGTTGGCAATAAATTCGCATTTAGTAGTGTTAAACACGCAATAAAAACTAAAAAGAAATACTGTTGGAGTGAATATTCGAAATTGGCGCCCTTTCCATATGTTTTCCGCTTCAATTTGTAGTTTTTCCTTCCCTTTTTCTCTGTGTGTGTGTGTATTTTTTTTTTGTTTTTTACCTTGCAGCTGATTTTTAGCTTGAATTCTAAAGAATTACAACGACTCAGTGTTTTTTTTTTGCGGTTAGATCGGATTTGGTTTTAGTTACGGTTGGTTTGTGGTGGGGATCGGGGGGCCTTTGTTTTTACGTTCGTTCGTTGCTTGATTATTGCCGCCACACGTTTGTGTTCACGTGCAGACGCACAACAATTATATGTAGAACTTTTTTTTGTTCTTCTTTTTTAACAAATTTTTTGTTTGCATTTGTAAAAGTGCATTACCAACCCTCGCGCGCCACCCCACTCACTATTCCTTGGATTACATTTACAACGTAGATAGGCGCATACATAAATGCATAAATGAAGAATACGTCACTTAGCGCCTTAAAAACCAAGAGAGAGAGAGAGAGACACAGACAGAGAGCAAGAGAGAGTGACTAAATAGAGAACGAGAGCAACAGGGCTGGATAATCACTATTTATATAAACTATCTGAGTAACAAAATTTACAAACTGTTTACAGGAGCAAAAGTAAACTTTTGCAGTGTCTTATTTAAACGAAAAATTTCTTAGAAAGTTATGATTATATATTATCAATGAATCATATAAACATTATTTCTAAATAAAGGTCTTTGACCAGTTTTATATAATTTTTCAATGTGTATGTAGATATTATTATTTGAAATTACAAACAATTTTTTGCTTTAATAAATATTTATAATATAAATTTTATTGCTACACGCATACATGCTATTAAACGTTTTAACCCAAAAGAAATTTGCTATTGGCAAAGTTAAACAAAAATACTTAAAAAGATACTAGGCATATTTAGTATGCTTATTAGAGAAGTGATATCGGTATATCAAATTAAATTAATAATATACGTGATTGATTATCGGTATAAGAAATATATTTATTAAGAAATGTACTTTGTTTTATCTTTTAGGTTTTTCATAATTATAATAATAATTATTTACTAAACAAATCTTCTGTCTTTATGCATATCAAACTTTAGTGAAATCAATTTGGAATAAATAGAGATTAGTATATTTATATAGCTCTGGCTCACTGATTCTTTAAATTTCATTCCAACATAGAGATTAATTCTTATGCCTAAAATATAGAAATCAAAATGTTCTTAGAGAAATTTCATTCTAACATAGAAATCAATTCATCTGCTTGAAATATAGAAATCAAAATGTTTTTCCGGATCTCATAGTGAAAGGAATCAAAACTATTATAAAGATAAGCTGGTCTACCCCCTGGTATACAGATACAAATACACATATAGACAGGTATAAACTCACACACACACACACACACACACCCACTGGCAAACACAAACACTCCAATTGCTGCAGTTCGTTCAGTCAGTAGTAAGTAGTCAGTCTGTCAGTCAACACTCACAGAGCAGCGAACAGCGGTTCCTCACACACACACACACACACAGGCACACACACACCGAGTTTTTCCCCAACTTGTTCTATTTAGTCGCGTCTCCTCGGCACTAAACACACGCGCACGCATTCATTCAATGTTGATCGTTCGCAACGTTCACTTCATCTCTTGATATCGTTTCGCGTAAAAATTAAAAAATCTTATTGAAATATGCAAAATAATGAATAAAAACCAATAAACATATTTCATAAATTAAATGATAACAATTAAGTTATTTAAAATTTGTATAAATAAACGGAAATGTAATTCGAATCGAGAGAAAGAGAAACAAAAATAATAAATAAGCATTTGCTTTGCATCGTGGAGGGTCGAACGGGCGATTGCATTTACATACATATGTATGTACATATATATTTTGATGCTGATTTTGATTGTACATATACTAAGACTTACCAGTCAGTCTTTGCCTCTCTCTTGCTCCTTGCTCTCGTATGTGAATTGTGTGCGTGCGTGTATTTGTGCGTGCAATATAAATAAATAACATAATATCTGCAATCTTTGCCATAAAAGTCAACAGCAATAACAACAACAACAACAACTATAACAATCTAGGGGAACGTAAACTCTCGACAGCTACCACCATGTGTACGTTTTTACCATTTGTTTTGCTTTAATTTTATACTCATACTCATACAGACAGTGGGTCCATTCCCTAAATGAAAGCCCATTATATAAAATCATATATGAATTATATCTTTTATTAAATTTTTATAGTGTTTTTGATCAAATAAGAATATTTTGTTGAGCAAGAGCATTTACTTGTAGTTAAAAAAAACCTTTGATCCTTTTTCAGTGTATAACTTAATTTAACCCCTAAAATTAAGACGCTTCCTGCAATAAATAATTTTAATTGAAATCTTTTCATATTTGCCAATGTTCCATATCTATAATTTCTTGAACAGTCTAGCAAACACAGACGATATACATATGTTCAATCATAGATCGGTTGAATTAGTTTTAAAGAATGGTGACAAAAATCTTGATCATTTTATTCTTTTGAGCATTAACTAAAATGTTTTATGTAAAACTTGGCAATAATATTCTTTTTTTTTCTAAATCGAAAACTAAAATCTTTTATATAAAAAAACTTGGCAATTATATTCGTTTTCTGTTTTAAATCTAAATTGACTTTTATTGAAATGAGATAAAATGTTGAAAAATTTTTAAACTTTTTAAAAGCAAGAAAATAAACGATTTTAGAAAGCTTAAAATATATTTTTAAAAATACATATATCTTTTCAATACAAGACGATTCGTATTGCAATACAAATTAATAATTTCTTAAATTTATTATATGTTACTTTAATAGATTAACGAATAGAATAATACGATACTTGAGAAAAATCGAACGATCATATAGATTATTATATAAAATGGTAACAGAATGAATATATGTATGTACATGGATAATAGATCATTATTTGAAAATGATAATAGAATTAGTGAAATTAAAATTCATTTAAAATAGTTGCTAGTTTTTCAATTTAAAAGTCATAACTTAAGAATGAACATTTCCCTACATTATAATATAGCCAAATATATATATTAACTAAATCGGTTGTTTATATCATCTGGGACCTATGTATGTATTTAGGGTACCTCAGATGCGTTACAGCTTTTGATTCACTAGATTCCTTGCCTCGATATCCATCTCTCTCTCTCTCTCTCTCTTTTGCTTTTTCCTTCATTGTTGTCGTCTTTTTGTGTATCCCTTTTAACCTCTATTTCTTTCTTGTAATTTATCAGAGTCGTTTTTGTTGTTGGTCATGATTTGTTTATTTTTAAACACATATGTATGTATGTATGTATGATTGTCCCTTTTGGTTTTCGCCCATTTTTTTTTATTTTTACTCTTTTATTTTTCAATGGCAACGGAAACGCAATCTGACGATAAGTTGCCAGCTACTGTTGCATTTCCTTCACAACTCCCTTCTTTTTTTTACGCAATCCATTCTCTACCTGATTTCTCTTTGATTTACGCTTTATTGTCATTGCCACATTTATGATTGATTATTGATTGGAATTATATGATACGCTACTCTACGCATGCGCAAATGCGTGCCTCACATACACGAGCGTGTTATTTCTCGCTCTCTGTCTGTCTGTCTGTCTGTCTGTCTATTTGTGGTATTTACTTCGATTTGAGTTATGATCAGTTTTTTTATTGGAACCAACCAACCAACCAATGGACGCAGTGGTCCTAGTTTTGGGTGGGGTCCGTCCTATTCTGAACTGAAAATACTTTGCAATTGTAGTTTATGATTATTGATCTTTAATTGATAATGAATTATTACGATTATAAGGAACATAAAAAGAGAATTGCCAAGAGAGTTTGTAAAAAATTGCTATTAAGAAAGTCATGCTATGAATACTTTGATTCAACATATGTACATATAGTTATGACATTGGAAAGCTGATTATCAGATTGGGATCTATTATAGTTGGATTTTATTATGTTTGATTAACTCAGTAGTCTAAGGACATGTCATAATAAATCATAGATATAAACATCTTAAATAGAGTGAATCGGAGATTAATCTTCTCTTATCTATTTTAGTTAATCCCTTAAGCCTTAAAAACTAAAGATTTTATGTGGACTTTCATGGTTTTCCGTATAAAGGCAAACAAATATTCAAAAGAATGTTTCTCATTTTTAATCGATCATTAATTTTTGAGTTAAAAAAATAAGTCCCTATATTCAGTTAAACAACATTATTTTTAAAATTAATAATAATACAATTTTTTTCCTCGATCGCAAAACAAAGTTTAAAGTTAGAAATTAGTTTATTGTTTGTGGATATAAAGATTTTTACAGCTGTTATTACAGAAGTCAAAACACCATAATCATCTTGGGGGTCTTAAAAGCAAACTGACCGATCCTGATCGATTATAAAATACATTAATCCTATATATAATGAGCCTATTAACTCGTGTGAAAGTTCACATCTACCAAATTGTTAGAATAATGAAAGTTTTCTAGATGTTTGACTTCTCTCATGTCTAAATGCCATTATAATCAGAAATATAGAAAAGTTACAAGAATTTCTTATATAAATAGATTGATTCTCATATATGCATAGATTTTTCTTTATAAAAACAAATACCCAATTTCAAGCATTCATCTATCTCATATATGTATAAGATATATAAAATCAAATCAATCCACCCTAATGGGAATTCATTTCCGAACAATAAAAGCATTTTGAAATATTATTTATAGCATTTTACTCGTTTATTTAGAAATCATTTAATAGTTTCATTTCCATTTGTATACCCTGTAAGTGTTATATGAAAGGTATATATATAGAAGTAATAAGTAAGATATAGAACAGAAGTTAATATGCATAAAATTCTTGATAACTAGCGATAGACAAGTAAAAGCAAAAAAGTTGATGAGAGAACTATCAAAGATTCATCTTAAATCTTTGATAATCATATTAATCAAAATTTAATTAACTACAAAATTTTGCTTAAACTTAACCAACACTTACAGATATTACAGGGTATTAAGTATGTCGACTCTTTAATTTGTTTATCATTCACATGTAATTCCCGCCTCATTTCCATGCATCTCATAATTAGCACATAAGATAACCAAATGGTTTACAACTTGTCAGCAAGAGAAATGTTGGAGCCCAAACACCACACCACCCCACCCCACCCCCGCCCAACCACACCCCACCACATGCAGTGGTGCACCTCTGATCTATTTCTGTAATTACGTCACATTTATTTGTAACGGTAAAGACAAGCATTCAAATTAAAATTATGACATTTCAATGTTAACAACATTTCGCCTCTTGTATGTGAAAATTTACAATTAAAATTGTAATCTTGTCACAGCCGCTAAAGTGTCAAAAAAAATTATACTTAATTAAAAAAAAAAAACAAAAAAAACAAAAACTAAAAAGTGAGAAAATCTAATTGAAAGAAAATTTGTAGTAGCAATCAATTTGTGTGCACAACAAAATGGCAAAAAAAAAAAAAAAAGGAAAAACCAAAGCCACACAACAAGCCAAGCCGAGCGGCTTGGCCAAAGCCAATGTAAAACCAATTTTAAAACCAATTAAACGCCAACAATAAATCAACAAGTGCAACACTTGGACAGCCCAAAAAGACAACACCTCTAAAACACCCCGGCTTATAGACAACAACGAGGCGCATATATTTCTTTGGTCAAATTAGTTGGCTTGTTGCGTCGAATTAATTTCGGGCGTTGCCCAAAAACAAGGAGAGCAGACAGAGAGAAATAGAGAGAGAGAGAGAGAGAAGGAGATTGCAGAGGGAAAGGTGTTAGAAGAATCAACTTTTTGTTTAAATTCTCCTCCCCTCCCCCTCCATCTTCCGTTTACAAGCCTCAAAGCCGCCTCAGACTCTTTAGATATCTAGAATTGGAGCAAGTGACACTTGGCTTGTTGACAGACTCTTGAACATGGGCGTAACCAGGATGGTATCTAAAGGGGTTGAAGTACGTACATGAAATCAGTTTAAGAACTAAAATTAGTTAATTTTTGTTGGTGCAGAAGTTTATTCTATGAATGTTTAATTTGAAAGGTTTACTAGACTTGGTTCTAATTTAAACTCGTTTAAAATATTTGAGAATTGGAAAATATTTTCCAATTTAAAACTTCTTTGATAGGTTTCTGATCGATTAAAGTGACATGGTGAAGGGATTTGAGATCTTTTGAATGGATCTTTCAAAAGGAAAAAATTTGGAAGGATAACATGCCAAAAGTTGAGAGAAACTAGGTTAGCCTGATTATAGAGAGGTAACTGATTCTGAATATATATGAATATATGCATATGTATTGTACACTTAAGAGAGGAGCAAATTTCAAGCGTTTCTAACTAAACGTACAAATCCTCTTTAAAAAAATCGCAACAGATATTGAAAACTATAACCATTTACATACGTTAACTATGATCCCTACCCCTTTTGAACCACGCCCCTGAGTATTTATGGTTTGTAACCCATGTAATTATCGCAATTTTTATGTATATTTGCTCAGCTGTGCCTTGATTTTATGTGTGTGGATTTGGAATTCGATTGATTGTGGGGTTGGTTGGTTGGTTGGTTACTTGATTGGTTTGGAGTGAGCATACAAATATGTCTTTTTTTTGGATAATGCCTATGGCAGAGTTTTAATCAAAGCTCTCGATGCAGGTGGTGACTTAAGTTGAACAATTTATTTGTACATATGTTTGAGTAAGGGGTAAATAGCCTTAAGGTGTGTGTGCGTGCATGTGTGTGTGTGTGTGTGTGTGTCTATGTGTATGTTATTTGTGTATGGTTTAGGTCTAATTTAATATATATGATTCTAAGAATTTAATAGATTATGGAGCTGGTTGAAAAATATTTGTTTGTTTATAACTAGAAACCTGGAGAATTTATATTATTGAAAATTGAGCCAACAAAATATAACTTTTCCCTCCCTCCCTCTCTCAACTCTGTTGTTGGTCATTGCTTTTCTTTCATCAAGGGTTCTTCCCTATTTCTTCTAGACTACACTTCTCTACATCAGTTGATTTCTTTCTTTTCCATAGTTCTTTTGACAAAAATAAAAATAAACAATAATCAAAACAATTATTTGAGTTTGAGAATATTATTTTGGAAGGATTAATAATTTAGTTTTTCTTTGATTTCTTACCAGCATCTGAAAACTTACTTTAACTTGTCATTTTGTCAAACGATTGTATCTGAAAAAATAAATCTGAGACGTGTTTAATAGTTTTTTTTTTTTTGTAATCTCTTGTAAGTATATATATATATCGTATATTATATACATATATTTTGTAATCTCTTGTAAGTATATATATATATCGTATATATATATATACATATATAATCTGAGTTTTATTTGTAGAATAATTTTAATCTTATTTGTTGTTATTTAGCTAGTTTTGTTATAGCCAAATTGTAAATTTTCTGCTATTTATTCTTCTAAACTAAAAACAGGAAATGGCTCATTTAATAAGATAAAGCCAGTGAAAAAATTCAGTTTAAATGAGCAAATATTGAAAATGGAAATTAGAGTAGAAATTTATATATTTTATTTGCTTCCATCATTCCATTCAAAATATATCGCAAAGCTTTAAAGCATATGAAATTTCTTTTTATTTTTTAAATTTATTATTACAGAGGCTGTCCATTAAACGTTTTATTAATATAATAAGCAGCGATCCTTAACCTATTCTATTTTATTGCGATTGATCACGATTTTTAACTTTCTGTGGAAACATACATAGTTGTAATTCTAATTCTTTAATTCTCTTCCAATTTTTTTATATAATGTCTTTTACATGCATTTCTTTCTGATAGATCAATTCCTTGTTTAATATTTGGTATATTCCTAGTAGATATACTTAGAAATTCAAATTATTATGCATTTTTCGTATACTAAATAACCTTATCAAATCAAAGGAATCATTTAATATAATTTTTATATAAATTAAGGAGAGATAAAAATTATACAAATACATGTGTATATATGTATGTATATAAGTATATTATATATCCATACATATAAGTATGTTCATATGTATGTATGTATAAATACACATACATATGTACATATATACGCTGATGAGGACCTTTCTTCACATGAACGTAATGAACTCAAAATATTTCCATGAGAAAATCTATTACAGTTTTTATACCCTTGCAGAGGGTATATTAATTTTGGTCAGAAGTTTGCAACGCACAGAAGGAAGCATCTCCGACTATATAAAGTATATATATTCTTGATCAGCATGAATAGCCGAGTCGATATGACCATGTCCGTCTGTCCGTCTGTCTGGATCAACAGCTTCTCCTCCGAGACCATAAGAGCTACAGAGCTGAAATTTTCAGCATAGGCTCCTTTTTGCTGCAGACATTGTATATCTCGAAATCATCCCGATCGGACGACTATATCTATAGCTCCCATAGGAACGATCGGTCGGAATAAGCTTTATCCCAATAACTCAGTTGTTTTTCAACCGAATGCCACGAAATTTGATATTTGTGGGTTTAATAAACTTCTTAATACTTCAATCAAGTTTTATCAGAATAGGTTGGCTATATCATATAGCTGCTATAGGAACAATTGGAAAAAATTTTGTATGAAATTTTTTCTCAAGCTCAAATTTTGAATTTGTAATTTGGTATGTTTAATTTACAATAATGTTTGGTAATATATGAGAAATCTGAGGTATGAACTTGGCGGCCGTTGTCTTTAGTTTTTCTCTCTATGTTATCTGGCAAAAATTTAGTTATATATTTTTACTGTAATATAACCTCATAAGTAATATTTGATATGGTAGTGGCCACACCTTTCCATATAACTACATACATAGTTACGGATGATATTGGCATAGCTGATTAAATTCGAAGAACTATATCTCTCTGAAAGCATTTTATCAGTTCAACCAAGATTGATCGAAAACAGATGACTGTATGGCAAAGGTTTGTTATGGTTAAACAAAAAAAAAAAAAGAAAAAGAAAGAAAAATCGATGTAACATTTAATTGAAAAGATTGGAATATTATCAGCAGCAGCTTCTCTGTAACTATAAATATAATTTAACTGATTGTCTTAATCATTAAGTGATTCCCCCCCAATTCTAAATGTTGTTTTTTTTTTTCATTTTCAAATGAAAAGATTCGTCATATTTGTGAAATAGAAAATACATTTGACTTACAATTAGTTGGAAGTGACGTCAAATCTCAAAATCAATTTAATTTTATGTTTATTATTATAAAGAATTTGATTTTAATTTCGATTTTGATATTGATAAACAAACAATATTATTTGTTCATCATAATTCTTAATAAAAACTTGATTAAAAAATTTTATTTGCATCCATTATCCCATTCAATGGAAGATGTGACCTTGGGCACTTTTTTTGGGGGTGGAGTCAAGCATGATTTGTGCAATCGATGCCGCCGCCTCCTTTGGCAAAATGCAAAAGCTCTGCTTTGTCTCTGGCATATGGCCAATGTGTATTTTATTTATTATGATTATTATTTTATATTTTATTTGATGCGTTGTGGGTGTAAACTAAAAGTCAATCTAAGCTTCATATAGGATTGATGAATATATATTTGCATATACATATCATGTACATACATACATATATATAAACATATATATTTATATTTATATTTATATTTATATTTACAGACTATCCGCCCGCTGATAGTTATACCGGTTATCGGATAACTCCACCCCAAAACATTAACAGTCACCACCACAACCACAACCACAACACAAACAACAACAACGGCAGCCACACCAGCAATCACAACAACAATAATAATAATAGCAGCAGCAACAACAAAAATAATAACAACAACAACAGTAGTAGTAGTTGTAATACTAGTAGTAACATTAACCACAATCACAGAATGGACACAGATGATGTTGAATCAAACACAAGCAGCGCCATGTCCACATTGGGCACATTATTCTCATTCACATCACCGGCAGTTAAAAAATTACTTGGATGGAAACAAGGTGACGAGGAGGAGAAATGGGCAGAGAAAGCAGTCGATAGTTTGGTCAAGAAATTGAAGAAACGTAAAGGAGCCATTGAAGAATTGGAACGGGCCTTATCATGCCCCGGACAGCCATCGAAATGTGTCACAATTCCACGTTCACTTGATGGTAGATTACAGGTAAACAATACATATATATTTATTTGATATGATTTCATATAAATAATATAAACAATGTGTCTATATTGTTTTTGTTTTAGGTGTCTCATCGTAAAGGTTTGCCCCATGTTATATATTGCCGTGTCTGGCGTTGGCCAGATTTACAGTCGCATCATGAATTGAAACCGCTTGAATTATGCCAATATCCGTTTAGCGCCAAACAGAAAGAGGTTTGCATTAATCCGTATCATTATAAGCGTGTGGAGAGTCCAGTTTTGCCACCAGTTTTGGTGCCACGTCATTCGGAATTTGCTCCTGGCCATTCAATGTTGCAATTTAATCATGTGGCCGAACCCAGTATGCCACATAATGTTAGTTACTCAAACAGTGGCTTCAATTCCCATAGTTTAAGCAATAGTAACACATCCGTTGGCAGTCCCAGTTCGGTTAACTCAAATCCAAACTCACCGTTTGATAGTTGTGCCGGTACACCGCCACCTGCATATAGCCCATCAGAGGATGGTAATTCAAATAATCCGAATGATGGCAATCAAATGATCGATGCCCAAATGGGTGATGTGGCGCAAGTTAGCTATTCGGAACCCGCATTTTGGGCTTCCATTGCCTATTATGAATTAAATTGTCGTGTGGGTGAAGTATTCCACTGTAATAATAATTCGGTTATTGTTGATGGCTTTACGAATCCATCAAATAATTCGGATCGTTGCTGTCTTGGCCAATTGAGCAATGTTAATCGTAATAGTACGATCGAGAATACACGTCGTCATATAGGTAAGTGTTTAGAACGATTTAAAAATAAATTACAGCCCACCTTTCCTTTTTTTTAACAATTTCATGTATTTTCATTTAAAAAGTTTTTATTATTCAAGAAAAATTTATTTTATTTATTTATCAGTCTGACAATAAGTTAAGTTTTTTAATGATTTTTCCTATTGAGTTAAGGGATATATGAGCTTGATCTCTATTTTAGTTATAAGTAGGTTAGATTAACAGCTTACAGATCTTCCAGCTGCCTCAAGAGATAAAATCTTCTTGGCCTGGTTATCAATTTATTATAAATTGATTACTGTTTATTTTTAGTAAATCTAAATTAAGAAATCAAATCGAAAAGAGAATTTCATTTTTGAGTTATGTTTATTAAATTCAGACGTTTTCTTTTGGTTAGACTTTGCTTGAAAGGATAATGCAGTCAACTCTTATCTACAGTCTAAACACAAATAAGAAGGAATCCTTTAAAATTATTAAAACAAATGCAAAGATAAAAAATGTGCAAAGATAAATGTGATAATTTTCCATTACCAATACGTATATATTTATATTTTCCTGTTTACTAATATTTCTCTTACATTTCCATAATCATTTTTCAGGTAAAGGAGTTCATCTGTACTATGTAACCGGTGAAGTATATGCCGAATGTCTATCCGATTCCGCCATATTTGTGCAATCACGTAATTGCAATTATCATCACGGCTTCCATCCGAGTACCGTATGCAAAATTCCGCCAGGATGCTCGTTAAAAATATTTAATAATCAGGAATTTGCTCAACTTTTATCGCAATCGGTTAACAATGGCTTCGAGGCCGTCTATGAATTGACAAAAATGTGCACAATACGCATGTCGTTTGTAAAAGGATGGGGAGCTGAATATCATCGCCAGGATGTTACCTCAACACCCTGTTGGATCGAGATCCATTTACATGGGCCACTGCAATGGCTAGACAAGGTTCTCACACAGATGGGATCGCCACATAATGCGATTAGTTCGGTATCCTAAATATATAAGACAAAAAAAAAAAAAAAAAAAAACAAACAAAAAAAACATGAATTGATGAGAAAAGTATGTAAAAGACGTAGAAACAGGATATGTGCAAAATTTAATTAAAAAAGAAAAAGAAATAACTAAAAAGAAGAAGAAAAAAACGAAAAAAATATGAAGGGACAAAATGATGTCCTCAATTCAGGAGCCTAATATCAGTGCCTGTTGAAAAACTTGAAATGTAGCTGAGATGATTGATGTTTTCCAATAAATGTTTTCGATAATAATGATAATAATAATAATAATATAATCGATACATTTGTAATGAATGTTGTTTCGATATTGTGCTCACCGGAAGCGATATTAACTAATTTCAAATTTATGTTAAGACAAAAACTAATATTGTATATCGCATTTCATTTTCAATATTCTTGGAAAATATCAGACATCCTATCTATGAATTATATATAAATAATGTATGCCTTATCTTAATCTTAATATATATATACATATATGTACATATACATGTATTGTATATATGTGTATATTAAATTGCTACTCAAAACCCGCCCTTTTGCCCAATAATATATTTTATAGTTTTATCGTCTGATTTTCAATGCGAATGTCATTCCTTATGCAAAAACAAACTTAGAACTATATATATATATAAACAAATGATCTAAGGTGCCTAACAAAACCAAGATAGGATCCTTAAGGCTCATTTACAACTGCCATGTATTCCATTTCCATTTCTACATTTAAACGATTCCAAATTGGCATTAATAATTGAAAGGGAAAGTTATTGATTTGATTCCCAAACTCTCTTTTTCTCTGTCTATATAATCCTTAAAAAAGTTTGTTCCAATGGTTTATGTGGTAGTTTCTATATAAAAAGATCTTAAAACAAATTTTAAAATATTAAATATACAAACGTTTTGTTGGGCACCAAATTTATAATAATGGATATATGGCCCATTGGCTGTTTGGATAAATTGTTGTCTATATACAAAAGAAAAATGAAAAAGTGCTACTTATGTGTCATTGCAAAATTGCTTTAAAAATATTAAACAAAAAACAAAAAAAGAAGAAGAAAACTACTACTTTATAAAGATATATATATACATACCTATATATAAAAAAAAATTAAACCACTTGTACTATGTAGTAGGGCAAGTTTAAACAAACTTTATGCAATACAATTTCAATTGCCTTCCCCTTTTTTTCTCCCTGCCTGCCCCCGACCCCCAAGCTCCTTTACACAATTCAGAATATGTTGTTTTAAAGTTTTATGTTTAACTAATTTTAAGTTGGAAACAAATCTTTTTGGCAGTAAAAACAAAAAATGCAAAAATTTATTATGTTTTAATAACCAATGATCTTTATTATATTAAGTTACTACATTTAAAAGCAATTTGAAACAATAAATTCATAATTTCTTTATTATTTCTTAAATATAAAGATTGATATAGATACAAGTAAATACATTTATATAGTCTAGTTGATTTTCTGATTTCTTATTTGTAGTGAAAAAATTCAATTTAATTTTTTGTTGCTTTAAGTGCAAAATTAAAGAAAAAAAATGCAAAACTTTTTGTTTACCTTTAGAAAAAAAAACAAAAACAAACCAACAATAGTCTCTTAAAGCTTAATTTTTGCAAATAAAAACACATTTTTGACTCTTAATAATTTTATTTTTTCATATTTTGGGTTCTTTAAATTTTCCTTTTACAGATAATAATGACGAAATATAGATGTAAAATAAAAAACAAACTTTAGAAATTGTAAATTAGCTGTAAATTAGAGGCTTTTTATATGAAACGCCGCCTTATACATAAAATATGTGTGCCTACAATTCACAATTTTAACAACTGGAAATCGAACATAATATACAAATATATAATATACAATTACATACACTCGTTTACGACTCGAATTGACACGATTACAGCAAACTATATAGATATTTAACGGGTATTCACAATTTTCTACGGCAAATTATTTTAAATTGCAATATTTTTGCATTAAATCCTCAATTGCCTTGAGTACCCCTAAGGTAGCAGTAACTGAACATCGATTTGCCTTACAGTTTACAACACAAAATTAATGTATTTGCTTGCTTTTGTGGAAAATAACTTAATATTTAATGTTTGTAATATTAACTAAAAATTGTAATAGTTGTACAAGATTTGGAAAATTTAAAGTAAAACAAAAATAAACTTAATCAGAAAACAAAAGTTTTGACTTTGAATTGATACTAACTAACGGAGAAATAAGTTTGAAATATATAATAATTGAAGAACAGCCTAAAGAAAAAGTTATAAGGCTAAAGTTAAATTAAACCATTTTGAAAATCTAAACGGTCGTCTATTTAATATAGCTGACTATCTGGCAACTTTGAAATCTATCGATAAGTGGCATGTCGCGTGCTATGCAGCAACGTTACTGCATTGTAGATTGAGTTAGTATCTATTAATTAATAAAAAAGTTTTGAAGAGCACTCAAAGATGAATTAGTTTTAAACTTATCGATTTTCTGGAATTTAAGATAGTATTTTGATAAAAAAATTTGTAATTAATATTTTTTTAAAACTGCGAACAAGTCGCAGTTATTTTTGACTCATCTCTAACTCGAAACGGTCACTCTAGGTTTTTATTTTTGTGTGAAGAAAAACAACAAACATGAACTCCTCGCCCGTGATAGATCCAATTGAATTATTAACAAATAAAGGCATCCGACAGCCAACATTTCTATCACCAATATGGAATCCAACGGTTGCTGCTTTAACCGGCTTTGGTGCAGCTATGTTTATGAATTGGGGATTCCGTAAACCCATCTTTTCAGGTATGTACTAGCCGCTGTGACGTAACATAAATATCATAATAAAACGTTTTTTAAACTATTAATTAACCATATTTTTTGCAGGCATACAGAAGCATATTGCTTTTACCGTAATTGGTGGCGGTCTTGGCTATTATTTCGACCAGAAACGTAACGATTATTTGGCCAAGCGTGATGCGGTGCTCCGACATTATATTGAACTCCATCCCGAAGATTTCCCAGTCAAGGGTAAGTATTGAGCCAGTCTATATGAATATTTATTATATTTTGTTAACTCTTTGCTGTTTTAGAACGCAAGAAGTACGGCGATGTCTTGGAGAGTTGGGTGCCAATTCGCTAAAGGAGTTCAAAGTGGGACAAAATATTACAGAGTTTCGTTCCTGCGAATTGTTTTAGTTTATTAAACGGCTTTAATTGTAATACTGAAAACGCAAACGGATCAGTTTCATTTTTGGAAATAGGAATAACTCCTGTTTATTTCGAGTTTTTAATTTTTATTTCAAATTTGTTTGCTTTGTCAATCTGCAATTTTGCTTTTACGATGGACTCCTTTGGAGATGATACATTGGGCTTGTACAGGAATAGGGAGATGTTTCAGGTTGCCCTTGTGGTGTATTTTCCACATTTGTTTCCAAGAGAGCGAAAGTTATCTGGACATGGCTATACTTAATCCTTAATTGAACGTGTACATATTGTTTGGACATGAATCCTATATTAATTATACCCGTATGCCGTGTACAAGATATCACTAAAAAATCTTTTCTAAATTAATTAATCAGCCAAACAATTTAAAATACCTCAATGCGTGGAACAATCTTATCCGTGCAGGAACAGATTTAAAATAAATCTACATGAAAATATAGCCCTATACCTTCTCTCTAATGATATGTAGTTACATAGAGATAAAATGAAAACGCAGAAGTTTATCTTTTGAATGTTGTGTTAAATACAATATGATATATTTTTTCAATACAAATTTAAATTTTCCGTTTTAACAATAGCAGAACAAAAAGTAGGGAAGAAGGTAAGTTAGTGAAATGTCGGGAATTTTTGTACTTTTCAACACTGTTTTGTATTATGTTAACGTTGGGGCTTAAGCAGACTTTAAGACTGTCAAAATCAAAAATAAATCTAAATTAGTGAACTTTATTGAAAATAAGTCCCCGATAATTTAATAATTATTAAAAAAGAGATTGTCACAAAACCAAGGAATGTGAAAAATTTATTTGAATGATTATGAGAAAATGTTAGGTGACAATATTGTTTACTGGGATTATATATTAACTTAAATAACGCGCTTTTTTTCCAGTGTTGTATGTAACTCAACATTAAAAAAACGACTTAACAGAACTAAATGAGACTTAACAGAACCAAGTGTGTTTTAAATTCGGTCGTTCGAAGTCGAAAAATACAGTTAGTTTCGGACGAATTGTATTTTTGATAGGTTGTGTCTGCGCATCGCGAAAATTAACAATTTTTCAATAAGTTAACAAATTTGAAGCGCCAAATAAAAAAAGTAAATATCAATAGAAGAAAAACTAAAAAAAAAATAAAAATAAAAAATTAGAAATCAAACATATACATAATAAGAATAACTTTTATCCCAAAATAAGTTTTCTTTTCCTTTTGTAAAGTTCCGCTTAAATTCGTATTCGTGTACAATGTCCGTGTGTGTCGGTGTAGGTGTGTGTGAGTGTGCGTGTTAACGTATGTTTGTGTGTCGTCAGATTTTACCGTTAAAAGTTGCAAAAGCGAAAACGAAATTGAAAAACAAGTTGATAATTTGTTAATTAACTAAAAAGGAAAAGTTTTATTAAAACTGCGACAAAGTGCAGTTACTGCTACCATTCTCCCCTTATCGCAAAAAAAAAGGCAACAACTATGGCCAAGGTAAGTGATAAAGTCAAAGTGAAGCTAAAAAGCTTAGCTTCTTAATTTTATTAGTAAATTATTTATTTATGTTTAGTCAGCAGCAGCAACACGGACCCCTTTCCCCTCCCCACCCTTTACCTTGTAACTGTCTCTCTCTCTCTCTCCTCCTCTCTCGCTCACTGCTGCTTTGGCCAAATGTTTGTCAATTTGGTTTTTATTTTATTGCTTGTGTATGGAAGTTTTAGGGTGGAGTTCTTGATTTCCACTTGGTTTCCCCCCTTTTTGTGTGTTATTTTTTTCTCTCTCTTTTGGTCCTCTTAGCCATCTTCATCTCGAATCCTCTTGCATAAATTATGCGTGTCTGTTTGGTTTTTATGCGTCTTCTCGCATTGATTTCCGATAAAGATTTTCAAATCTTTGCAATTTTATGATGTGTAAAATTGTTGGGCCATAAGGGAGGGGACAGGTTAACAAAAAAAATTCTATTCTATTTGTTTTTATAGTTTTTTTTCCCATTGTTACCGGTACATACATATGGATATGTATGTATGTATGTATGTACATACAGTCTGTCAAGAAACAGTTTAAACAATGGGTAAAAATTTATCGAATTTTTGTCAATGCTTAGCAGTTTTATAGTTAATATTAAGTAAAATTATAAAAAACAAAAAAAAAAAAAAACTTGGATTACTTGTTTTACTGTTGGACACTATCAAGAAACCTCATTACACATTCCATATGCATTGTTTTTAATTTGAAATGTAAAACTAGTTATAATTAATTTTGAAAATTTTAATATATATGTTTACTATGATCCCAATTATATGGATTGATACTTAAAATGCTAGAAATACTCTGCTAAAACATAAATATTTCGATTTAAGGGCTTAAGTTTTCGGTTCCCTTTTTGAGTTTCACTAATTTTCTAGAAAAAAACATTCACAATTTGTATTTAGTACATTTTCTTTTCTTTTCATATCGGTTAACCCGTATATACCCGTACGATTCAAATTGTCAAATTATTGCTAATATAAAAAATTTGTTAAAAATATTTGTAAATATTATTTTTATATTTTGGTTAATTGATTTGATTTTTGTTTAAATAGAATTTGAACTAAACTTGGTAAATGCCACTTATTACCTCTAATTACCAGTTAAAACTTAATACTCTTTTAATTTCAAATATAATTTAAATGTAAAATTATACAAATATTTTAATTAATCATTTAACCAAAGATTCTTATTGCTTTTACTAACTTCTTCGGAATTTTTAAAAATAATATTATTAGAATGACAAATTAACACTTGCTAGTCAATATAATTTACTTAGTTTTTCCATCTGAACATTATCAAAAGGTGATATCAACCGTATGTTCTCAAATTTTCTAAAAGAAACAGCTGTTTTAAGCTACAGTGCTACAAAAAAAAATATGCAGAAAAAATGTTTTAAACCAGTTTTGATAAGTAAAAATGTGTGTCTGCAATCTCTTATCTCTTTAAAATTAAAAAAAATTTTAAAAAATTAAAAAATAAACAAAACTTGCTAAAGAATCCAGCTTTATATTTTGTTTTGATATTTCTGGTTATGTGGAAAATAGAATCAGGATTATAGTCCCCGCTTGATTATCACTTTATAAATTCAACTTTAAATAATGTAAAATGTATATTAATATTATTGAAAGATTTTAGGTGAGTGCCTCCAGGCAAAAGGTTATATAAAAAAATTAAAAAATATTTTTTAAAACAAGGGTAAACTAACTATTAGATTCTTTTAGTTATCAAATTTTGCTAAATTTTACAAATTTTCATATAAATAAATAGTTTTACTTATTTAGCTAACTGAAACTGGAAAAATCCGATATAAAACTTAATCAAGTAAGCAATCGGTAATTACAAAAAAGGAAAAAAAAAGACACCAGAAAAAAAACTCAATCAACTAAATTGAAGGTCCAAGTGCAGAGACCACCACAAAACAATTTTTCAACGTTGCAAAAGTGTGCTACATTTTTCTTTAAGATTTTTCCCTGTTTTCTTTCATTTTGTTTTTGTTTGCTCCCCCCTCTCTCTCTCTCTAAGGGTAAGGGTATATGTAAGCCGCGAGGTTTTATGTGCTGCTCAAGCAAATTTGGTAATACATTTTTTATGAGATGAGTGCGGGAGATTGAGAATGTATTGGTCCTCTGACCATGATGTAGTGTGTAGTAAAAGAAATTTTCTATGTCAGTCATTCAGTCAGTCGCGTGTCTGTTCAATGTATTTCAGTTTCTGCATTGACGTGATAAATTGCCTTTTTTTTTGCTCTTTTCACTCCGCATAAAAGTTCTTTACATGGCCCTTATCTTAAAGTATTTGGCTCTTTCTTTCTTTTTTTTTTTATGACTCTTGAAGCCTAGTTTTACATTCATAAGAGAACAAAAAAGTAGTTTATGGCCAGAATCCTTCAGAATTTCGAAATGTGTTTGTTCATTGTATCTTTTTGGTCCTATAATTATGCACTTAAAATGTCAGATTTCAGACTCCAGACTCTCCTGAGTGTAATCATTTATGTTAAAAAAGAAGAAAGCTGAAAAAAAATTTAATAATTGTATACCAAACATAATTCAAGTTGAATTTAAAGTACGTTAATAGCAAAATAATATCTTTGTATTAAAATCAGAATGTATTGGAAAGATAAGATTAAAGTAAGGCATTCTTTTTGACTCTTTTTTCGAAATTCATTCGTTATTTGATATTTGTTTACGTTTTCGAATTTTTGATCTTTGATGGTTGGTAAAATAAGAATTTAATTGACTAACAAAAACATTTTAAAATGGCCTTTAAAATATTGAGAAGAACATTTAGTTTAAATAAATAAATATATAAATTTAATTAAATAAATCAGTTTTTAATTATGTTCGACTTGGCCATTAATTTATAAAATTGTGACAGTTCAAAAATGACATTGAATTTTTGCTTATATTATCTCGAAAAAGTTCATTGTGAATTGTATGGACATATTTATCGCAAGAATCATGATTAAATTATTTATTATTCACGATTTTAACTTTAATTTGAGTAACATTAACAAATCTTAGTTAAGCGACTGATGATGATCAAAGGTTTAATATTGTTTTGACAGGAAAATGATTTGATATTAATATTAAAAAGTCTTTTAAAATTTAATTAGGGGAAATGGGAACTTAAGATAAATAACTTTTAGTAAATAAATTGAAACGGGAAGAGGTCTAATAAATATTCTACCCATTCTCATGCATTCGAATTTATATTATATTTACATTATTATTATTTAGTCTTTAACTCTTTGGTTAGGGTTTCAAATGGCATAAATGTTTATTAAAGAAATATGGTTAGACTTTGTTCTCAGTTTTATTATTTACTTGGTTTAGATATAACAACAAATGCCACTTAATGGATAAACTTTTATTCTTTTGTTATTGTTATGTCTACAGGGTGATGCAAATGCATGTATGCATACAGTGACTTCAACAGGGTACTCATATTATTTGCCACAAAACGCTCATAATAATCATTGCCAACATCCTTGGCGACCTTCATTTACAGTTACAGTTCTCTTACATCATTATCATTACATTCTTCTCTAACAATTGTCGGTTGGTTGGAAGAGGCTTTTCTTATTCCCATTTTTCTGTTATTTGTGTCAACTGCAGAATCTGAATGTCGTCCTGCTACTTGACGAGTGCAAGGATAATAGTAATAGAATAGACTATATATACATATATATAAGTGTGTGTATGCTTGCACAGCATGAGAATGCAATCTTGGAAAGTTTTTCCAACATTTGCAAATTAGTTTTCCCCCTTTTGCTTTTCTTTATGTGTATTTTGTTTAGCATACTTTTGGGCTGCACCAACTGTTTCAATATGTGAAGGAGGGAGGAGCAGTAGAGAATCCTTTTATGGATTGTACAATATATGATTTATTTTTTACCATATTGACTCAACGCAACTCTGAAATGTGTTTGCATATATATCGAATATCCCCTTTCCCCTCTCACTGTGCATTTCATCATAATGTTAACTCCTCCCACACCCGACAGTCGTCGAGGCATTTAATTTATGGCCGCGTTTGGTCCATGAAAATTTATGGATAACGTTGCAATATTTCGATATATACATATGCATACATGGCTCAAATGCATTCATATGCATGTAGATACAAGTTGTATGTACATATGTATGTATGTATGTATGTACATATGTATGTATGGATGTATGTATGTTTATTGAATGTTCACATGACAAATATCAGAAAGTCTATGCAATATTATTGCCATGCAACAAATTCAACATTTTCAACGGCAAAATTTCGCGGTTCATTATTGAAAAGGGAAATGCATTTGAAAAATTTTAATTAACTCTCGCATAAATATTCATTAATGGAATATCGATTTGCGCATATCACAAATTTTGATTTTAAAGTTATCATATCACATATTAACAATGTAAATTTAATATGTTGGCCTTTTGAAATGTCAAAATTAAATAGTTTTACTCAAAATACATCTGTATATTTTAATGATATATCAATTAAAAAATCAAAATATCAGTGACCACAAAACACCTACAAAAATACCAAATTTTAAAGAAATTATTAAAATATTAATTAATTATTTATTGTAAAAATTAGAATATTCACTCTCTATTATACAAATATTATTTACAGATATGCGTTTAAATCATAAAATAGGTATTCATATATATATATAGATTAATTTAAAAAATGCTCTTTTTAGATATTTTCATCCCGTTAGCTGCCCTAAATTCAATTTCCCAAAATTCTTTACTAACTAATGTATATTTAAGTATCTACTTAAAGTCATTCATATCCCGTTGATACTAACTAAAGTATTATATCATCTAACATACATATTTGTGCTACCTGCACACAATAATACATTTTTTTTTTTTTTTAATTTGAAATTCCAAAGTAAACACGTGGTGGGTTGGTAGAAAGGATACGTGACTCCTTCCAAAAAGGAAGATTGGAAACCGCAGACTGTTGTAAGATTCTTAAGCTAATTTCATTAAATATTCATGGCCACGACACAAGCACACATCAATGCACACACACACACACACACGACCAAACAGTGTAGCGATGATGGTGATAAAAGGGAAATGGTAGATAGGGAGAGAGCCTACAGAGAGAGGATAAGGAGAAAACCTTAGTTGCAGTTGGTTGCCATTTGGTGCAGTGCTCCCCCTTCTCCATCACATCAGCAACGACCACGACAATGTTGTCAAAATGTCAAACTGCCTGCAAAATTTTTGGTCTTGTGCCCACACACACACACACATTTGTGTGTGGAGGGGGGCCAAGACACGGAGAAATATAGTGTATAAAGTTGATAGTGTTTATTTAGGCACAGCATCAGCAGCAGCAGATGTTAGTGACAAATTATCATTTTATCATTTGACAGTTTTAGTCTATATATCCAGCCAGGCAGTGCAACGGCGAGATTAGCAACGAAATACACAGACTGAGAGTATTCAAGGGCTTATTGATTAGTTTCTTCTTTGATTGATGGAATCCTGATTGAAAAACTATAGCAGGATAAATTGATGAATGTCTATTAGTTGGATGACAAAACACAACAAACTAAATAAATGCGATGCTACAATGGGCTAAAAGAAAGATAAATTGATTATACTTTCAATGTATGTATATATATATAATATGGCAAGCTTTATAGAACATACTCATGAGTAAAGAGTAAAAAATTAGGTATGACTTCCAATTGATTTGATAGCCAGATTCCTAGTAACTTAGTCACTATGGATCTATTCACGTTCAAGTACTTGCCAGGTATATAAATTTTAATATAAAGATTGAATAAGTGTCTAAAACACTATCATAAATTTTTGATAAATTTTATATTTTAATTTAATAAATATGCGGAAGTTTGTATACCCTTTGCAGCTCAACTAATTACTTTATGCCTCAGAAAAAAATGGAATTATTATCAATGCCCATATAAAATCATATTAAGCTAGTTCAAAAAATAAAAAAGTTTTTTAACAAGGCTTTTTAAGGAAAACAAATGTTTAACGGGCATGATCACTCAGTTATTAATACTGATTAATTATATATACATAGTACTTTATTTGGTAGGAAACGACTATTTCTATTGCTAGGGTATAATAAGCTTCTTTGAAAAATTATTTAAACAATTTTTTATAACGATATTTGTATTGTTCCAGTCTCAGGAAATAAATTTGATCGTATGATAGAAAATTTAAACAAATTAAAATTGTGTTTACGTGTTCTTTATGTTTATGTGAATCATATAATATAATATATATATCACGAGCCGAAGGCCTTAGCTGCCAGTGCTAATCATAAGTTGAGGTTTAATTTTAATTAGTCTATCTGTAAAAAAATATAATATCAAATTCACATTTAAGTGAATTATTTACTTAAAACTCTTGACTTTACTTTTGCCACTTCAACGATTTCCGTACGGTTTGAAAAATCTGATTAGAACATTCTCTTCGAGTAAGTTAATTTTAATTTTTAACAATGAAAATAAACTTTATTAAACAAAAGAATTTATAGTTCTTCAAAGTTCTTAAATGGTATTTGTAAATACTTAAAATTTTTGAATAAACAATTTGTTGTACAGATTTTTTAGAATTTTAAAAGCCATACTAAAAAGTATATACATACATACATATATGTATATATATATATGTCTGGTTGACATTTAATTCTTCGCCCTCAATTTTCACGTTTCTTTACTTTTGCGCTTAAGGACGTACGTGTCTGAAGGACGTACATATATATACCTCATTCTTATTAGAGACTGATCCATGAATTTATAAATTTAAAGATTTCTTCAAAAAACTTAAGCCTCATAACAACATTTGATCTTACTTTCAGACCTTAAATTTTCAATAGTCTTTGTTGGCCTTCCCTTGCACTAATTTTTTATCTATACTAAACATACTAAACATATATACATACATTAAAGTTAATTTTGATAAATACTTAAATGTCATTATTATCAGAGCTAATGACTTTTTGTCTATGGTTCCGTAGTAAAGGCCAAGTTTTTTTTGTTCTCTTCCGTATGAGGTTTTTTTTGGCACCAAATTGTCTACTGCAGCATTTTTGAGAACATTTATCAAACTAAAATTGAGTGTGAGTGTGTGAGTGCTTTGTGTGTTAGTTTTTGCCTACTAATTTTTAATTAAGCACTACATGAGAGAGGCAAATTTGCCAAACAAAAGAATCCCAAAAAAAGAAAAAGAAAAAAGTGGAAAATAACTAAAGTTGCTAACTTATTATATACATATGTACATATATACATGCAAGTATATTTATAAGTTTATTGTCTGATTTTTTTTTTTATTTTTTTTTCGGGTTAGGCAAAAAAAAGAGTTGCAGGCTGCTGCATAAATAAAATGGACGCAACGATAAAAACGAAGCCAACCAAGAAGGATATGTGCTCTTTATCGTTATGACCCAAGGCCATAAAATTTGTTGGTTTGTCTGCTGTTGTCTAATGCTTTTTTTATGGATTAGCACATTTTGCAAATTATCGGAAAATGGAAAAGTGTTGCATACTTTTCGGAGCCAAAGATACTTTAAGATTTCAGCCGGATAAAGAGATAATATTTTGGATAATTGATTGGGCATAGATTAAATTGAATAATTGAAATTAAATGATTTCCAGGGATTCGCATATTGTGGAATGAAATGTTAAATATTTGTATATATATAGATATAGTATATAGTATACATATATTATATAGTATAGTACAGTACAGTATATAGATAGAGATTTATGGAGATTCGGTTTTCCTATCTTATCTTGCAAATGGTATCATGAATACAGCTTTGAATTCGTTTTACATAAGTGACTTGTAGATACTCTTTTTTATAGTGTTTGAAAATAAATTACTTAATTTGGTAAATAATCAAATTCTCTAAAAGAAAAACTAAAATATTCGTGAACTTTATTGTAGATAATATTTGATAAATATTTACTATGAATCCGCATCAGAATATATATATATACATAAGTGGTCACACTTTTGTCAGGTATTGATAAATGGAAATGTTAATGTGATAAATTAATTACAGACATTGATTAGTTTATACATAACGAAAAGCGGATGGTCCCGTTTCCAAATTCCAACAAAATTTCCATTATTCAGAATTATCAAGTAATTTCCGATTGGAGGTTCGCACCGCAAAAATCTCAATTAAATATTAACATTTATTTTATGGTATCAATTTAAATTAATTTGTTGCGCGCCGCACACACATCGCTAAAAGCGCAATCAGCATATAAAATGAGAGAATGCAATCAAAAAATAAAATCAAATGAAAATTGACATTTCTAGGGTGAGGTTGTTAAGGTGGCAGGCGCTATAAAACTTTGATATTCAGTAGAGGCAAAAAACTTGTGTGCCGACACACACCATACAACACCACACCACACCACACCATATGAAAAACCTATTTTCTGCTTGCTTTCGTTTTTCTGTGTTCTTTTAGTTTTTGTGCTCGTTGTTTGGATCATAAAAGGTACTGATAATAATTGAATTTTTTATTCAGACGAATAAATGGGTGCGGAAAAATGAGACAAAAACCGTTGAATTGTTCATTAGATAACATTTTCGTTCTTTTTCTGATGTTGCTTGTTGAAAAAATGATATTGAAATAGGGAATAAAAAACTATGGATAATAAGTGAATCATATCACCTTTTGATCTTCTGTCCTTTTGTCTCTTTCATAGTCTAAAGCATTTATTTAATCAGTTCTCAGGACTTTAACATTCCAATCGAATGTAATACATTGAAGCTTTAGTGTTAAGTAGAAGATTAAGTTTTCCTTGCGATTTTCTCTATAATTCACCGAAGCATTATTGTAAATTAAACAAATTTAAAATTCAAATTTTGAGTTTGAGGAAAAATTTTCATACAAAATTTTTTTTTTACCATGGTTCCTTGCAGCTATATGTATAGCACCATTCTGATAAACTTGATTGAGTATTAGAAGTTTATTAAACTCAATATCATTTCGTGGCATTCGCTTGAAAACAACAGAGTTATTGGTTTATTCATGACCGATCGGTCCTGGAGCTTTGATATAGTCGTCCATCGATTAACTTGTTGAGTATAGCATATTAAACTATAATATATTTGTGGCACGGTTGAAAACAACGTTGGGATAAACTTATTTTGACCGATCGTCCTTGGAGCTATTGATATAGTCGTCCGATCGGGTGTTAGGCCTTGCTACAGCCGGTTTGTCCGCTGTCACACGCGCTCACTGCTTTATGCTGATCGTATATACTTTTTATCAGATGCTTCCTCGTGTTGCAAACTTACAAAATAATCCCTCGGTATAAAAATATATTTATTTGATGGGAGCAGTCTCAGCTTAAGAAAAGCTTGGATTTAAAATTTTAATTAAAAAGAAGTACAAGTAGAATATTTTTTTATTTTTATTTATTTATTACTATTAGATAGAATATGAAATATTATGCCTAATATAATTTATGGCGTACAATCTGCAATGGCCTTCGACGCCTGTTTTATAAATTGCATTCTAGGCTTAAATTTAATTCATAAGTCTGGTTTTGTTTTACGAATTCATTAATGAGATTTCTGTTCCTTTCGCTAGCAACTTTTAGGAGATCTGTTGGTTGATGGTGACTAAATATATTTATTCTGATTCTCGACAAGTTAAAAAAAAATACTTCAAGTAGCTCTTTTATTTAATATATGGAAGTAATAAATTACATTATAAAGTAAGTGATTCAGAAGGCGGCTTTGCTGTACCCTTAACGCTTAACAAAACCGCAGTGACAACCCTTCCGACGACAGGTTTTAGTGTTCTTGGGCACATGATAGCGGTAGTGGATCACGACAGGTTTCTCGATGATCAGACCACATTTGATCAGTTTGCGGATGATTTGGGATCCAAACCAACTTTCTTCTTCCGCAACGCCATACGGAGGCAACTAACCACCATTGGAGCATTAAAGAACTCAGGCTAAACTTATGTTGATAAAAATCCAAACATCACTTTAAGTAGATCAGGTAAACTAATTAGTTAGGACTACCCTATCATTTAAAATGGAATAAAGGAATTCAGAATTTAGTTTTTAATCGTTCAAATTTAAAAAGCCTTAAGAAATCCAAACAAGACATCTTACCCTTTCATTGGAATTGCTGATAGATGCAACATTTCTCACATTTAATTGGCTTTAACTTTCATTGAAGGAGCTTGAAACTAATCATCCATCCCAACATGACAAGAACACATAATCCAAGTTCTATATAGAGCTATAGAGAGTGAATGCTTCGTAAAGCCGATTTGAAACAAATTAACCGCACATGACAGTTCAGATACAACACACACACACACACACAGAGACACACATACACACACACACACACTTACAAATGCATACACTCACTCCCTTGGACATACTGAACATTGGATTTAAGTGCATCGCTTGGGTTGGCTTGGCAATTTTCCAGTGCAACAGCAAATCGAAATGGGAAATGGGATTCACCTGACCAGCATAACCGCCGCCACCCATGTCGGTTTTTCTTACCCCTCATTTACACTTCCTGGACGTCATCAGCTCCTTTTGCACTTTCGCAACACAGTTGGCAGACGTAGCCTTGCCCCCGATGACAGGCGCTTAATTTTCAATTACAAACACATACTCGTAAAGTACGAGAATATAGAGGGAGAGAGACAGAGAGAGAGAGAGAGAGAGAGAAAGAGAGAGGGGGTGGGAGTAAGAGTAATAGAGAGTGGGTGAGTGGAGAAGTGACAGTAATATCATCATGTGGTTATATAGAAGGTTTACACCTCTTTCGTGCCACATACATACATGACATTATTTAATTAACTGCACATTCAACGGTCGCATCAAATCATTTATATAATCATGAGAATGAAGGATTATCGTAAATATATATATACATATATATATATTTTCAAATTGAATATTTCCCCCATAATCATTTATGACTAACTCAAAGAGCTACTTCAAAGCGTGTCGCCCCTAAAAGTATGCTACATTTACAAAAAGACAAAAAGAAAAACAATAAAATGGAAATAGAAATAGAATGCAGGGTGGAACGGGCCAAGCTTACTACTAACCCAATTTAGTTTTCCTCTCTCTCTCTCTCTCTCCCTATATCCATACCCTATATACAGGTATACTAACAACAACAAAAGCATAAGGGGAAAAACCACACTAACAATAAAACCAACAACAATTGTTAGAGGGCAATAGGAGAGAGAGGGGAGTGGTAACCCGCAATTCTAACCAACTGTTTATACTGTGCACGCGATGCCGTTGCCGTCGGTGCTCCAAAACCAAGTCTAAAATATATGAACGCGCAAAAGGCGCAAATAAAAACGACGCAAAGGGTCTTAAATTACGGAAATACATAGAAAAGCGAAAAATAAAAGAGAGAAAGAGACTGCTAAGAAGGAATGAGTGAATGGGATGGGTATAAGAAGTGAATATCTGTTTGTTTGTGTGGGTGTGTCGGTGTGTGTGTGTGTATGGGTTAGTGTGCGGTTTTACAGTTTGACTTTGTTTAGTTTATAACAATATAGAGCTTAAAAACAAAACAAATGAGGTCTCTCCTTTTACAGTTAAGTGAAAACTTGGCAAAAACTTTCACACCCTTACTTATAAACAATGTACTTTAATTTTAAGGTTTTGTGTATAAATTTTTTAAATACAAGATGATGGTCCTCGGCTTTTAAATCAAAGTTTAAAAAGCTCGTTTGGTATATAAGCTAAAGTGCTATTAAAATATTCAGATGATCCGTATTGCTATGTCCTTTTCTTACAAATCCAAAAAAATTGCACAAAAATTTCTCTATTTTATAACAAAATATACTTTAATTTAAAAAAAACTGTAATACAAATCTTTTTATTCATTTTAACCAATTTCCATTTTAATTGTAATTATAACTTATATTTTATATTTATGGATATGTATATCCTATTCATCCAAGCCGATTCAAAAAATTCACCATTTTTAGAGTATAGGTAACAAATGGTTTTTCTATTGTTTTTTTTGTCGGATATTTTTGTTCCTTCGTTCCGGCCGGAAGCAACAAAATGAATTTGCATTTAGGGACTATGCGTTGGCATTTAGTTAGTTTAAGCCAAATACTAAATTTTATTATAACAATTTCTCACCAGTTGCTGCTTTTTTACTACCATAAACCAAACGAAAGGTGAGCTGTGGGGTGTGTGGGGTGACTAATTCCAAGGAGGGTGGAGGGGGGGCCAACGTGTTAGGTTAAAAGACAATTCTTGGTTGGGCCACAGGCGTCCGTTTTAATGCTCATTATAATTATGTGTGCTAGTGTGTGCGTGATTATGTATATGCATATAAATATATATATATATATGTGTGTGTATGTATTGTCTGTGTGGGCTCAGCACTTTTATGGGCGCCTTCTCCCGGAATGAACAAAAAAAAATCAGCACAAAACAAGCTCACTTAATGACTTGCACAGTGGTTCTTGCCACCTCTGCTCATTTCTCGCTCGCTCATCCTAATTTTCCGACCCGTTTACCAACATGACATTGTTTTTATATGTACGTATATACAACACCCACCCACACACACACACACTCTCGCATATAGTATACATAAATATATATATTTATATATATAAATGCTGTGAATGCTCAACACTCAGGTGCTGCTGACATGTCTTGGTCGCATTTAATACTGTTTGGGTGTAAATTATTCTTGGGTGTGTGTGTGTATGTGTGTAAGTTTGTGTGCCTGTGTTAGGTGAACATAAACAGAGGCCAGTCAACTCTTTATGAATTCTGTACTAAAGTGAAATGCATGATAAAAACAACTTACTTTAATGCATACTTCATTTGCATGGAAACGGTAAAAAAAACTACTCACTGAAAGTATAATTTAGTCATGAATATTTAAAGTTGATTTGCGATATTTTCTTGCTTAAAGTTCGTTTTCTATTTTAGTTTCTAAAATCCTTGCTGAACATTAATGATACCAGGGATATTCCAGTGTTTGGTTCAAGTAAATTTTAAATCTGCTTTCAATGTCTCCTTTTGCCTGACTTAGCTCTAAGAAAAGAAACTTAAGGAAAAGTTAAATAATAGAAAACTGGGGGAAATTATTTTGGCAAATTAAAATAAAATTTTAGATATCTGAATGTATGTACATATATATACATTATGTATATGTATGTATGTTAATGGTATATCCATCCGACATCGATAAAAAGCTTCTCCCTTAATTTGTTGTTATTGTAATTTAAAAAATTAATCATAGGAATGAAATGCTTTTTCCAAAAGGAAAATAATTATATCAAAGGATTAGTAAGTAATTAACATAATATTTAAATCCTTTTAACGAAATAATTAAATTAATAATAAATTAAGCTATCTATCGATTAGGGCGATTGACAGGCATCTGGTATGTCTAACCTGGACAGGAATATGCCTATATAACCTTCTACTATATAGACTAAATTGTTTTTATTACTGCTGATCAAGAAATCTAAATAGGATAAAAAAAGACTTCGTTCTATAGTTTGTCAATAACTGAGAATTACTTCTATATTACATTGAGCAAGGATAAGAGAATTCCTACATAATATACATGTGTATGTATGTATGTGTGTGTGTGGCTGTCGATGTGTGTTGGGGGGTATATAAATTTACATTAAGCTGACATCAAACAAATGTAGCATACTTTTGAGAGCTACTAAAACGACCTTCATTCTTTGTTCATGAATGTAGTTACATCCATCTATGCATACACACAGACATATATACACATGTGCACATATATGTAGTTTCATTCAAGCTGCATAATTGAGGATGAACTACAGACAGAGAGAGAGGGAGAGAGAGAGCGAGAGAGAAACAGAGACAAGAAAGAGAACAGGAAAAAATGCAAACCAAAGAAAGTGGAAAACCGTTTGACGGTTTGTCTCTCTGTGACTATGTGCATGTGTGTGTAGTTGTGTGAGTGAGGGTCTATGTGCTTCTTTGTGTTTATGCTCGAGCATGCACTAAAGGCAGCCCCACATCCTGCGTCCTGTACATCCTGCACAACCGACAATGTCCTTCGACCTGAAAGCAAAAAAAAAAAAAAAATTTAATGCTTACTTTGTAAAGGTTTCTCTCTCTCTCTCTGCCACTCTTTTTTTCGTTGTCCATTCTGTCATAGGTAACATGTACAATTTTGTTTGCCATCCAGCATATTTGAAATCTTAGAGAATTTTAATGCAATTAACACTTATCATTCTATCTGCTTTACGGTGATCTATTTGCCTAACACAAAGTCCTCTTAGTTGAGGTCAGAAGTTAATACAAAACTTTCGTACAAAAAGAATTACATTGCCTTGCGGTTGAAGAAGTTTTCGTTTATTTTTCGTTTCTTTTCTATTCAAACTACCATTTTCCCACAGCCAAAATGTTGGAAAAGTTCAAAGTGAACTATGTGAACTGCATTTGCAATGCGGCAAAGAATCCAAAAAAAAAAGAAAGATGGGAAAGGAAGAAGAAAAAGTAAACAATTTTGTACTGCGGAAAAGTTGAAAAACAATTGAAGTTATGTATATGGTTTGCTCTAGTAATTTTCTTGGACACTTATGTAACTAACAAAAAAAACTTGCTTAACATATATGTATGTTAGGATATGTCTTAAGTGTTGCTTAAAATAGTTGGAAAAACGACTTTCATTTTGACTTTAAATTGTTTATCCTTAAAGTAACTAATGCATACTCATTACTCATACGACATGTTGGCTTTATCTCATTTTTCTTTCATTTCTTGTAGTAAGAGTTAAAATAACAACATGACACTGATGTTGAGAAATGCGCAACTGAATCGTAAATCATTTTCTCCTATTAGTTTTTGTTCTATACGTTTTTGTTTCAATGTTGCCAAAAGGTAAGCAATGTCACATAAAAAACTCACATTGAAACAGTTGATATATGTTTGTATATATGTACATATATGTATGTATGTGTTCCATCTTGCATTTTCCCTTGCCTTGTCACCTTCATCATCTCGCTCTCTCTCTGCCCCATCTCTGTTTGCTTCGTATTCTGCCTCTTCCTTTGTTTTTTGACAGTTACAGCCACTGCACAACTGCAGAATGACAAACAAGAGAGGAACAACGGAAAGTAAAAGAGGAAAAAAAATTGAAAGAGAACATAAATTTTTTTCCTCCTTTTCCCAAAGGGCGACATGTAAAGAGGTAATAGCCCAAATTCATTTGTTTCGAACATACAGGGTGCTGTCATAACTATTCCGCACGGACAAACAATTTGCTGGTTATAGGGTAATACTAATTCGGCTTCCTCACAAGCGGTTCTGTGTGTGTGTGGATGTGTGTACGTGACAGTGAGCATGTTTTCTATATGCATTTCGTTTCTCTTTCGAACTGTTTCTTTGGGGTTTGTTTTTTTTTGTTTTTTGGGTCAACTATCGACTGGCATTCGAGCCTTTCAAACTGTCAACGCCAAAAGCTGCAATAAGGTCTAAAATATGGTGAGGGAGGGATTCGGTGAGTGGCTTTAGATGCGGACAGGAGGTGTTCCTTCAAGTGCAGTGAAATTTGATTTCAATTGCCATATGATTTTGCAAAATAAGAGGGGAAAAAATATGGAAATGAGCAAAAAATTACAGCACAAAAAAAAAAAAGAAAACACCGCCGAAAAGTCGATTCCGATTTGAAGTGTAGCGTGATTTCTATACTCTTTTATGTATATTCAGTCTTTTGGTATATTCGCTATTAGTCTCTCTCTAGATATGGAGATAAATTACCGATTTTTACCATTCCACCTAATAGAATTTTGAACTTAGAACAACTTTTTCATTTTAAAAAGTAATTTATTCTGACTTAAAATTGCTTTGTTTTTTACTTTTATATATTTTAAAGGTTTCATTATCCTCATATAGTTAAAAATGTTTACTTTCAGGTTTTATGTTTTAATTTATGTATATACATAGATAAGTTGGTTGCTATATTTTCTGCATTGTAAGCTTCTTGCTTACATAAGTGTACCCATTTTTAAAAAGGGTATGCCCGAAAAAAAAACCGTAAACTTTTTCTTGAATAATTTAAGTCAAACCAAGAGAATGGGTAAAATTTGCAAGCGCTTGAAGCGTCTGTGTTAGGTGGATGAGATTTTTTTTCCGAATTCAATGAGTCATTTTGCCATTTGATGAAAAATTCAAAAGAAAAATGGCAAAAGAGAGAAGAAAAATATAAAGAAATATAAAAGCAATATACAATAATAGAAATCATGAAAATTATTAAAATTTATATTTTGATATAATTATTGGTAATGATTTTAAATGAAAATCATTCTCATACATAAATTTTAAAGGAATTCATAAATATTTCATTTTAAATACATTTAAATGTCAACATATTTTTTTCCTCTTATGAATTACATTGCGGTTAGTTATCACTCTTTAGTTAGACCAACAATTTAAAATCTTCTCTCGACACAAACTTGTTTACAGACAACATTTCCAGCCAACAAAACCGCATTTGGGAAATTGCACATGGCTGCCTCTACATACACACACACACACACACAGACATATGCATATGTGTGCATATTTGAGTGCATGTGTGATATATGTGTGTGTATGTATGTGCGTTTAGTATTTAGGTAGACACATTACGACATTTTGTGAAAACCGCAGAAAAACTAAAACTGGCACTGCACAATGAAAATGATAGAAAAGCGTTCTGAAAATGCACAGAAATAGCAGCTGCTGCCAGAGTGAACAGAGCAGCTTAAAAACAACAACTACAACAAAATTGGCAACAATAACAACACCACAATTGAAACATTGCTAACTGAGACAATAAACATAACCACAAAATGTTCATCAGCTTCATTATTCTCCACAACTCATTCGTTCGTAAAATGCCAATTGTAATTGTAAAACTGCAATAATTACACGTAGGCCACACAGCCGTGTGCCTGTTAATAAAGAGTTTAATAAAATGGAAAGTGATATGACATATATATATATATTGGAGAAGTGATTCTATTTAATTTTTAGTTTGTTTGGTGATAATTTTCTTTAAATAAAAGAGTTTTAACTATTTTAACTAATTTTAAAAATCTAAGATTTCTGTGTGCGTGCGTGTAGTAGGAATATTAAATGTAATCAAATTGGTAAAGGAAATGATTTAATCTTTAAACTAGTCGCTCTAATTTTTGATCAATAAAAATCTACTTCCGATGTATAAAAAAAAAAAACAAAGGAATAATAATAATAAACAAGATAATGAATTATTTGCTATGAAAAAATTGAGCTTCGCCAAAAATATAATCTCACCAACATCAACACCATAAATACTCCTAATCTCCTTAGTTATATTAAGAAGTTTGGTTCTTTTTAATAATTATACAATTGCGTTGTAAAGATACAAGTTCTGCAAGTATGGATTCAGCGCTTAAAATTTAAAAAAAAAAAAACATTTGTGTGTATTATGTAATATATACTGATTCTATTTTATTTAAAATAGATCTAGATATAATTTAAGTGAACACTAACTTGTGGCTAAAGCGCTGGCTGCCAAGTCCTTTTGCTGGATATACTGATTTTATTTTATTTTTAATCAATTTGGTTTCAGTTATATGACAAAACAGAATAAAAGTTATTACGTAACATAAAAATGTGCGTAAATAGTGGATAAAGACAAGAAATAATACATTATTTTGCTGCAAAGCTTCAGTAAATGTAACATTATATAGGCTTATATCCTTGCTCCTTTTTTTCGATAATTACATAATTGCAATCATCTTAATTATGGCAAGTAATTAAGGGTAATTGCTGCTAAGAAATTTAATATTTCGCACTGTTAAAGCCAACTAATAAGGACATTGTAATTTTCTTGCCTTTTTGCTATGAGCCAAGTTAATGATTGTGACCTTGTCATTTGCATAATTTAAATCAATTGTTATATCCTTGTTGGATGGATAGATAGACTGTTGCCATTTGCCATTATATGCATACATTCCACTGCAATTCATTGCATGCAATTCCATTAACTTTCCCTTTCCATTTTTAATTTTGTTTTGACCACAACAAATTGTGCACCTGCCGTCGTCGTCCGCTCGATAATATTTTCTTCGTGTTATTCAAAATGTAATGGCAAAAACATGCTTTCAAATCAATTGCGAGTGCAATTTACAAAATTGATTGGGGACAACACGAGGTGTGTGGCTGAAGGACGGATTGAATTGAAAAGAACAGAATTGAACCAAATCGAATTGTCTATATGTATGTATATATGTATATACATAGTAGGGAAAGTCAAGTAAAGGCAAAAGACGATTTACATTTTAAATTTCTCCTCCATCTGCTTTTTGTAAATTGCATCAAGTTTTTTTCTTTCCTTCCACTAGATAGATAAAGATAGCAAGTTGCACGTTTTTCTTCCTAGTCATCGTTTCCCGCTGTTGCACATTGCAGTCTGATATATAGATATATACTATACTATATACATATGTCCTCCATCGTTTTAGCTATCGTCTTGGTATTGGTAAAGTGCTTGGGATGGGTTTAGAGTTTCTTCTGCTCCCTGGGGCATGATAAATTATGCCCGAAACGCTTCTTACATACCAAATGGAGAAGCTTATTTCTAAGAACGAAATAAATATGTTAAGTCATGAGGGGAAATGGTCTGTGATCTATGTATGTGTGTGTGTGTTTGTGGGTGTGTGTAAATTTACAAAGTTGCCTTGTCTACTAAGAAATTAAACAAATTTTGTTCTTAATAAATTAGAAACTATGGATTCTTGAATTTTCTTTAGTTTGGTGAACTTTTTTAGCCTTATTCTGATCAATCATTTGAAAACGAAAACTTTTAAGTTTTCTTAATGAACAATAAAAGAAGAAGTAGTAGAAGTATATCGTTTCTGAATTAAAGAATCACTAATTAAGGACTCATATACATATACGGATTTAGATATGGATTTCAAAAGTTAAATAATATTTCACTTAATTTACATTTAGTAACTAAATATGGATTTTATGTAAAAAAAAAGTGTAATTTTAAGTCGTAATCATATTATGACTTCTATATATGCAATATTCATGTTTAAATCCAATAAAATGTTGCCTAGTTACAAATGAAATCCTAGCTAAACCCAATGCTAATCTGATTTTCTTACATTTTGTTTTACATTCAACTGCATTTGATAATTTAATTTAATCTTCTTATGATTCCCACTTGCCACACGTGTTTTTGCCACAAGCAGCAGGCAACAAATTAATTGCTGGTTTATATACCAACAAACTTAATTAAAACAGCTAAAACACATAAAGGTACATTAAAATAAATCGTAAATTCTCATCTCAGCTGGGAAACTGAAGGGCTGGCAATATAATAAAAATTCTTATAACAATCATAAGAAACTCGTTTACATAACAACAATGGTTCAAAACAAAAATCCAAACAAAAAAAAAAAATGAGTCAGAAAAAGAAAAAAAAAAAAATGGAAAATGTAAAATAAAATGGCAAATGTTTTCTGCTGCTGTTGCCTTCATTTCGCTTTTGTGTTATGGTTTTTGCCTATTTTTCGCTGGAAAAGCGTTTTTCCTTTGCTCCTGATGGGGCGAGGCGAGATATTTAATCTAAGCACAAAAGTATGCAATATTTTTTCCTGTTTCGTGTTGGCGTTAGCAAGAAACGCAGAAGCGCATGAAGAGCATAAAAGGACCGGAAATGAGAATGCAAATTAAAACTAAACAATCGCACAACCTAAAATTAGAGAGGCGTATATACATTTATATCATATATAAACATTGATGAAGAACACAAAGCCAAAGTTCACCAACCAAAAAGAAAAAGAAGAAAAAAAAACTTCCATTCACGTAATTCATTCAGAAATTCTTTAGATTATCTAGAATTTTGTCTTTGTCTGTATTGAAGGCAATTTCCGAGAATTGAAACCTTGTTGAAGTAACTGGGTAGAATAAGGTAAAAAGTTCAAATTGCCGATTTAATAATTCCATAGGTAACTTTGTTTACTTTGAATGCTGCAACAAAACTAAAGTTTGTATCGATTTTGTGTCATAGAAATGACAGCTGTGCAAAGTCGACGAAATTCAAATGTATTTTATTATAAGGTTCTTGGAAATATTTTTTTTTGTTTAAAAGCGTCCCTAAAATAATGAATTTAAGTAGCAGCAACGATTGATTGATTGCTTATTTACCATGAATTCACATTGCATTATATCTATGTAAAGTATTTACTTTTCTGAGCTTATCGTCTTATTTCTACTAAACATCAATAAAAGAACGTAAATATAAATTAATAGCATTGCTTATAGTTTCGCGAATTAATTAAAAAAAAAGTTTTTTATGTATATGATTCTTCTCATTTACTGTAACTTACCACTAATAGTATAAATATAGCTTTAAAGTAATCTAACAGAAATATAGTTTAATTATAGTTCAAAAGAAGTACGGAAACAAATCTTCTAATTTAAATTTATGTCAAATGTCGTTGGTATCACAAATAATTAAATGATTTCAAATCGAGAATAAACTTATTCTACAGTTCAAATAGGCAGTAAACTGCATATGTATAAACTTTTGCAAATATAACAGAAATATATTCCAACACGATTTTAACTATTTTTGGGAGAAGTTTCTGTTTTATTCTTTGGTCATTTGTTAGCAGTGTCTCTCCTTCTCCAAGTGTCCTTCAGCATGTGTTCTGTTTAACTGCTGCCACTTAAAACTAGTCAAAGATGCACATAAATTACTAACACAGCCTGTCCCAGGCCGGACACTGTCGAGTATAAAATATGTATGTATGTACTCACTCTCTTTCTCTCTCTTTTCTCTATCTATCTGACTCTATCTTTGTCAGAGTCCCTGTCTCTATTGCTTAAACATTAATTGTCTGGCAAACAGGGAATAAATCCCACTCTCTATTTGGCCATAAAAATGATTTAATTTTACGCACGACTTGAATGGAAGTCAAAAAAACAAAATAAAAAAAAAACAAAGACAGAAATAGCAGCAAAATAACAAGGCACAGCTTGTCACATATTCTCGTAGCACATGAAAAATGTCGTTTGTATTCGTGTTGTTGTTGTTGTTGTTGTTTTTCGTTATTCTCAGTCAGACTTTTCCAAAAATTTATTATTGACATTCACAGCAGTTGCGTCGCAGCGCATAAAAGTATGCTAGAAGCATACTGCAGATGCGCAATTTTTTTATATCCTTTTTTTTACTGCACTGAAAAGTATGCAAAGCGAAATATCTACATATTTGATGAGAATTTATTTTCTCTTAAAATTAATACTTTATAATTGTAATTGCAAACATTTGCTAGATAAAATTCATTTATTTGCTGAAAATGGTCAAAGAGATAAGCCGCTTAGCTAATCCTGATGGATACCCAGTTAAATGGCCCGTAAAAATGTTCAAAGAAAGAGCAGGCGAAAAAAATAAAAATCGACCAATTTAAACTGATTGAGCTGTTGCCAGAGTGAATGTGTACGTTAACATGACTTGAAATCTTGGCGCACTGAAAGGGTTTACTGTCGTAAACGAATGGCTAAAGACCGTTGAGTAATGACATGAACTCATAAACTTATATGTTCCTATTACATTCAATTCAATTTCAGTAAAAGTATTTAACTTAAAAGTTTAGTATAAATTTATTAATGGATCGTATAAATAGATGAAATTTAAAACGTTAAAATAAAAAAATATGACATTAGCTGAATACAAAAATAAACTTTAATATTCACTTTTAAATTTGTACATTTTATTCTGCAAAAAATGTTTCATAGTATGAAACGTTGAAACTTCTTTTGATTTGCTATAACTTTTTGTCTGCATAAATTCTTTGCAAAATAAAAAAAATATAATAAGGATAAAAAAAAATTTAAATTGAAAGAATGTTAATTAAAGCAAGTTGTTATCATTTTAATTGGCTTATTCTGTTTTTTCCCTGGTAACAGAAATTGGAAATTGATTGAAATCTCCGAATCAAATGTCTGAATATATATATGTATGTATGTATATTTGTGTTGAGGTGAATAACTTGAATCTTTCATTCCCCACATCTTGTTTATGTTTACCAAAGTTATTTATAAAGGAATCATTCACTCGTATGCTAAGCTACTTTGCCATTTCTTTCCATTATTGTTCCCCTTTTTATAATGCTTATGGACTACATATATAGGTACATATATATATATATACATAGCTATAGTTTGCATCTACTTTTCATAACCTCGAACAATCATTATTGATTGGCCATAAGAGTTAGCAAATGCAAATTATGCATGCATAAGCCTGTATAATATATATACATACACAAATACACTGGCAACTCTTTGAATTTTTATGGGGGGAAACTAAATCTGACTACAAGTGGCTACCCCCTCGGGCGTTAAACGTTATTAATGGTAAAAAAAGAAAAATGGTTAGGGTAGAGTTAGGGTAGGGTAGGGTAGGGTTAGGATAGTGTAAGAGGGATACAACCAGCAGCTGCTGTTGGTTTATGCATTTGTTGTATTTGTATATAAATCGATAAAATTTATATAGTTCCGTTCCGGCTTTCCATCCAACGACAACATGTCATACAGCAAGGACATGCGATTGCGCTTAACCCACATTCATTCTATTTTATTTTGTATTATTCGTAACTGTTGTCAAACCACCCTCACTTTTTTCGAGTTGACTTTTCTTTATTTTATATGATTTTTTTCTGTTTTTTTTTTTGGAGGGTTCCATTTGAACTCAACAGTATTTATTTGTACGTCACTTGTCGCGTGCGGGTTTTTCCTTTCCATTTATCCGTTGGTTTATTTTGCATTGTTGTCTCTTGTCTTTTGCCGGTTTCAAGTGCGGTATAAATATTTTCGTGACAAATATTTTGGCACTGATAGCAAATTGGTGGATATTTCCCTTTTCCAGGTTCGTTTTAAATGTAATAAATTTAAAAGGTTTTGAATGAAAATTCATAAAAAAAATCTTTTGATTAATGAAACGAATTTCGGGGAAAAAGACGACAAATTGAAAAATAATAAAAAAAAAAAAATTAAATATATGGGATATCGAGAAGATATTAATCTATGCAATTTGCTTCGTGGCACCCATCTGTGAATTGACTTTATTATATAGAAAAGACATAAACAAAAGAGGAGGCTGGATGGTTTTTTCTTACTTAAAGGCCACGAGGTTTTAAAACTCTTATTTGTATTGTTCAATTGAGTCTCCTGTTCTATAAGACAGTATAAAATCAAGATGTCCTTAGAAGTTTATTTATGCATATGTCCATATTGTCGCATATCTCTGGATGAACAGATAACAAAATAATATATAAATAACACACACTCTCTGCATAACCATATGCCATAGTCTGTATATTCTCATATGAATCAATAATTTAAAATTTATAATTCATAATTCCCTTTCCGATTCCCTGTGAACGTAATGATTATGTAAATTCCCTGCGGTTAAACTTATCGATATTCTCTTGCTGTCTCTCTCTCTCTATCTTCTCGCATTCTCTCTCGCACTCTGTATGTCTGTCATTTAATGTTGAAAAATAAGCAGCAGCTGTTGGTTTTCGCCAACCTCGTGTCATATGGCAATAATTATTGCCACATATGGGAGTTGGTTGCACAAAATGAACAGTTCTGTGCTTCACCTCTTTATCCCCCTCTGCCATCATCAGCTCCTCCTCGGCCAGTTCCAATGTTGGCAACTTTTGTGTGCACATTTTGCACTTGATAACAATCACGATGGGGTCGCCCAAAAAAACTTTCTCAACGGTGAACCGCCTTTCTCCCTTACTCTCTCTTTGTTAGTGTGTGTGGGTTGTGCAGTTTGCCACGCGAAAGAAAAGTTCAAGGACATTAAGCAATGTCTGGCTGGCTATAGGGCAAGACCAAGGAAAGAAGGAGCAATATACAGCTTGTTTAACTTGTCTGTTGAAAATTGCATTTTCGATTAAGGCGGCTGTGTAAACTGCATTGAATGCATTTAATATTGCGGCTTGTACCAAGAGGATTTCTAACCGATAAGAAAAACAACACACAAAAAAAAAAAGACGAGAAAAAAGAAACTTTTCTTGTCTCTATATTACGATATGAAGACAAAAGTTCATCCTTTAGACAAGCATTTAGCACATCCTGCATTTGGAGAGGGCAGAAAAGTGTGGATTAAGTTTCTAAGCTGATTAAAGAGATACAGAAATTGATCGGAAAAATATTTAATCAGTGCAAATGACAAAAAATTGTTTAATTTTTAAACAAGAGATTAAATGGAAGAGGATTAATTTTGTGAATAAATTTATAAAGTAGATAGCCGAATGCAAAAATTTCATTCTTAATTTTATGCTAATAAATTCGTTCACATTTCTAGAGCAAGTCTTTTATCTGAATTATAAATAAAAAAAAAAAAAAAAAAAAACGTTGAACAAATTTGCAATGCAAATGTTAAATATTATTGACTCAATTATAGTTGTAAATTATTTGAAGATAATTTAAGCTTGGCAATTGCTTTGTCAACTATAGAAAAGACACCTTGCGGATTTAGGTATGTGTAATGTCTAATATCGTTTGATAAGAGATATTTCTTAAGTATTTTTTTTTTTAAAAGTAAAAGTTTTTCTTTCCTATTTATTTAGTTTGGTTCCAAAATTAATTTCATCGAAATGAAATTGAAAATCGGAGGAGGTTACAAAACCTATTATATAATGGAACTCAATGTCCGGTGCTTATATTGTTTAGTTACATAAATCATCCCCAAAGTGAACAGGTTTAAGCATTATCTCTTACAACCAAACCAAAGTCTCCCCTATTCACTATATCTATATCACATTGTATGTATGTGCATAATTAGCGAGCCAACATTGTTCTTTTAGCCGTATATTCATTATACGCTTGCCATAAACAGTTCAGCGTTGCCATAAAATCCCAACCCCCAAAAAGTTAGCTCCCTCTTTTTGCTTTTCCCTTTTGATTCGATTAAAGTGCAATTAGCTTTTGAGTAAACAAAAACAACCCCCTTGCCATTACGCTTACCCTTACCCTTTAGTAGAGAGCTTGCATAGTATTCCTGATGACATCACTAGCCCATAGATTTCAACCAACCCTGATACGAAAAAGTACGTTGAACTGGTGCCAAAACTAAAGCGGCAAAAGGCAACGCCCCACTGAACTACTTAACACATACATACGTATACATATACATATATGTATATATATAGAGGGTAAAGTCAGCACGTAAAAGGATTTTCGCGAGACAGGCGCCAAAACGCAACGCAAAGCAACGCAACGCAATTTATGAGCCAGAAATCTCTCTGTCCGATTTCTAATTTTGTTCTCGTTCTTTTTTTTTTGTTTATTGCAGGATCCGGCTACAACTCGAATACCCCGTTTGGATGGCATTTCACGTATACCACCACCGGGTAGCTTTGGCAACTCCGCCACCTCGCATATTAAACCACCGACAAATACCGCAACCTTAAAGGCTACTCAAATCTTTCGTGTACCGACAACTACAACAGTTCCAGCCACTAAACCACGCCCAGCCAGCTCATATACACCAAAAGCATCGCTGCAGGAGCTGGGCTCTAGCATTAGGCGTAGTGCCAGCGGTGAAAGATTAAATAATGCAGTAAGCCAGCTTAAGAAGTATTTTTGGCAAAGTAAAGTGGTTAATACACCTACTGCAAGTCCAACTCCAATGAAAAGAAATGAAATGACTAGTTCACTACCCCTAACACCGATGCCAAAAGCCAAACAAAATAATAATGGTCTGAAACATAATGAACAATTGATTAGTAGTACACCGATGCCATTAATGCGTTCCGAGACCTTTGTATGCGACGAAGAAGATGAAAAAATGGTCGAAGAGAAGGAAGTGGAGAAACCAATAGGTCGTAGTCGTTTAGAGAATAGTCGACTATCCAATATAGGATTTGGTCGTACCATGGATTTATGTTCACCTAGTGAAATAAAGTCTATTAATTCTGAAACACCGCCATCCGCTCTAAGGACTATGCATTCCAATAAAGATCTAACACAAATAATAAATGCTGGTCCATTATCATCTTTAAATCATACGGAAAACCATGATGAGATCTCTTTAAACGATATTCAGGTGAATGCGACACAAACAATAAATTCAAATCTGGGTAAGACAATGCCCATTATATCTGCCAGCGATGTTACTCAAACCATAAATCTTACACCAACTGCATTACCAGGCAGGATAAAAACATTAGGTCATGATTTAACACGTAATATCAATATAACTGAAAATGAAATTCATAGAAATAATCTGACGCACTCATTAAATACCAATTCTATTTTGGGTAGAACTATGCCGGTAATACCAGGCAAAGATGTCACCCAGACATATAATACAAGAACAGAGAATCTAACCAAAATCATAGATTCTGGTAATTTGACAAAAAGTATAGATCAATTGCCACTTTTAGAGCACATGTCGATGCCATCTGGTTTAGATTTGGTTAATAGTAAATTTAAAGAACAGCCGGAAGAGGATTTGGATTCAACATTAGATGTAACATTGACTGCTTTAGCTCCGGATAAGGCAAATATGAAATTGCCATTAAATTCCACTTTGAATACGGAACGTCTATTAGACATCACGGGACTTCATTCACCTGCCAGACATATACAGTTACTCAATCTGACGCGCGAATTTATGGAAACGACGCCACATAAAAATGGAGGTGCTGGTGGAACATCGTCAATGCATCGTCGTTCAATGCCACAGCATTCATTGCTCTGCCTTACCCCACAATCGGCATCGACAACACCTCACGGTTTACGCTGTCATCATCATACACCAGTTCCTGTGCATCTATTGTCTCCTTTATTGAAACAAGCACAAAGTGATTTGGTATTACCAACACGGACACCCGATGGCGATATCATGATGCCACTTGATAGCACATTAATACCATCGAATGCTATTAATAGATCTGGCCGTACACGTTATAGTTTTGGTCTAGATTTGCAGGACTCAACACTTGATTGTTCCATTGAATTGGTTGATAATTCATTTTCCTCATCTCAACAACAATTGCAACTGCAACAGCAGCAACAACAACTATTTAAAAAACAACATTCATTTGATATGGATGAAAGTTTGGGTATATTGACACCTGATCAAATGAAAGGATTTCTAGATTCAACACATAATTTGGAACTTCAGTTGGCGGCCCAGCAAAGTAGGCAAATGCGTTTGGAGCAAACCCCATCGCCTGAGGAATTACCCTTGGATCCGGTTGAAACAACGAAAATTGTGGAAAAAGTTGAGAGAGCTGTAACCCAATCAAATACAACCCAATCAAATAGTTTTATAACCAGTGTGACTAGTGTGACCAGCCTTGATACTGGCTATCAAGGTGATGGTGAAATGTCACGTCCTGCTTCACGTGGAGCCTGTGATCATTCCCCGAGCAATGGACCGCAATTGGGTCGTGTTAGTCGTCAGCCAAGTTTTCCACCACCCATACCAATGAGACGACAAGATCCCATGACCGATTCAGATTTCTTTACCGAATCCGATGCTGATGATGTTCTACAGCGTGGTGATCGCCGGGCACAGGTCATTGATGGTCAATTGTATGGTCCAGCTATGCAGCCCAGTGCTTCGGTACCTCAACTAGAGGATTCTTGCATGGAATCTTCGGGCATTTTCACTGATGTCGAGAATCGTTGTGATGAGGAAATGCGTCGACCCATGGATATTGAATTTGATATGTCCCCAGAATCGGATTCCAATCAAACGATGCGTAAGGCAGCTGCAACATCAACATCAACGTCTGCTGGTCAAGGTCAACAGCGCCCGCCAAGTAGTTGCCTCTCATCATCATCGGCAGCGACTACTCTCTCAAATCGCACCTCATACTGTAGCGTTGACGGTGGCAGCACAAAAAGCTTTTACGACGAAGCTTTTAATGTCGACCAGCAACAACGATCGTCAATGCTTTCAGTTCAGCATATATCATCGCCTCGTCCACACGCTTCGTTAACGTCACTCTGCACCGCTGTTGAGAATTCAGTTTCGTCGTCATCCACTAGTCCAACATCGTCGTCGTCATCGTCGTCACTAGCCGCCTCACCCAAATCGTGTAAAGCTCAAATAAAAAATAATAATCCAAATCAAATAAATCCGCGTAGTGTTAAATCCTCTATTGCAATAACGCGTAAATCGCATACACCCAATAAATGGGATGCCGTTATGAATAAAATAGCCAGCAATAAGTCGTTAATTAAAACCAATTACAATGATGTGAAATCAAAAGTGTCCAGCACACGTGCTATGACCTCGTCACCAACAACAACAACAACAACAGCAACAGCAACTACAACCACCACCAATGGAAGCACCACAACTTCGTCGTCTTCTAGACGTTCGCCATCGGTTACACCCAAAGCTTCCCCAAAAACGACGCTGGTCGTCAAACGGAGCACAAGCAAAACAAATACACCTTCGCCACCACCGCTCGTATCAGCACGGCAGCCACAGGATAAAGGCTCAGCTGGTGCGAGCGGTGCAGTTGGTGTAAGGCGAACATCAATGTTGAAATCCCCAACAACGCCAACATCACCGCCAGCAAAACGAATGCAGCCATCGGCGCTTATCAAACGGTAAGTTCACAATTCTTAAAAACTTGCCCTAACTTTTTGTTTTGTTTTAAGTGGTTTTAGCATATCTTATCATCTAGACATACCATAGTTATCTCTTTTAACTTTCTTATCATGCTTAATTGAGTTTTCTTCTTTTTTTTTCGTACTAATTTCTATATTTCTTCTGATAGGGCTATCAAAATGTTTATTGTCGCATCGGTTGTAAATGAAATAATGAGTTCAGGGTCATACACGAGATAAAAACCTCTCGAATACACAATTAGGCATTTAAGATGGGAGGAAATTCTTAAATTTAATCAGCAATTGATTTGTTATTTTTTTCCATTAAAGTTGCATAAAGTTTTTTAGTTTTGTTAATGAATATTTCTGTTGCATAATTATAATTAATATTTACAGCTATGGATAACTATATATATGTATTTAAAAAATATATATGTAGTTTTATAGTTAATAATGAATAGAAATATTCATTATTCCACAACTAAATTTAATATATATATCAAATTGAATTGTCTGTGGTCAGTGTTGGAAATTGCAAACTATAGAATAGAATTTTGTATTAATTACTAAAAATGCAATCAAAATAAATGACTCAATATTATATAGTATTTTAGCTATATATGTACATATATTTAATAGGGTATAAAATCTTTTGTACAGTGAAATGTAAACTCGATCCTTGTCATTTTGCTTCATTTGCTAATTGCAATTAAAAATGACCTCATCTGGCTTCCATTGGGTTAAAATTAGACATTTTTGTCTCTTTTGATGCAATTCTTATCATTTAATTTGTGTATTTGTTTTTGAGTCTTGTGCCTATGATTAAGAAAAATATATTAGACATAAATAAATTAATTACTTCAAGTTCATGTGTGAAAACCACAAAACGTAAATGCATTATTTAAATAGATATTTTAAACTTCATTTACGTCGCAAATAAGAGAATACATATAGAAACTCACTTGGCTTGATCATGGGCGTTTTTCACACACTCACGCAAAAATTAAAAAAAAAAAAATTCATTTATTATTCACAGTTATCGAACGGCTACAAAACAAGGTATTTTCACTTTGACCAAAAGCTTGTAATATAGTCAATTATATATATAAATAAATATATATCATAATTTATAAATAAAAAGAAGATATGGCAATTACCTTTGACGAAGTTTACGTTTAATAATTTCGATGAATTTAATTTTAAATTTCATAGAATCTAGGGTACAAAATCTTCGTTTCATTTAAAGTAAACACAACTGTCTGGTTATTTCTTTGCGGTTTATGATTGCTGCCTCTCACTAGAGATCTGTCTATATAATTTATGGCTCATTAAAACTATGTACATTGACATTTGATAAAGCTTCCCTCCCGAAACGTGAGCTCAACTTGGATTAAAATCTCTCTTATCTAATGAATTTTTATTTTAAGCTGCAATGTATATATATAAATATACAGATATATGTATGATGAACTCATCAGAAGAGAGGAGCGGGAACAGAGAGCCTAACTGCTAATTTGAGGTTGCAATTGTTAAGATTTGTTGTTTTGTTTTGCCATTCGATGTGGAAAATTTTTAATGGAAAATGTTTTGCATGCTTACCGAGCTAAAAACGATATATAAGTGAAAAAAAAATAAATAAATAAAACGACCCTCAGAATATAACAAATGAATGAATGAATACAATTTTGGATGTCGTTTTGTCAAAGTTCATCATTTTGTAGCTAGATTTCAGATGAACGATTTAAGTTCAGTTCACATGACAAAATAACAACAATCCTTTGTTGTCTTTGTCAAAATAATAACAGAAGAATTACTACGATATTAAGCATTTCAGACTTACCATTATGTGTATTACCCCAACACACCGCTACTATATATAATGACTATAAGTTGTGGGGGGGGAGTCTCAGACGCATGATGTTTAATAAACACGACACGGGTCCAATAAATTAAGTTGCCTCCAATGTGCGTATTTTTTTACCCTCCCCCTCTCTCTCTATCTCTCTCTCCCTCTCTCCCTCTCTCCCTATCTCATGCTCTGTCTCTTGTTTTTGGCATTAAGTTTGCACACTTTTTGTTTACCCTTCAATGAGGTTACGTGAGGATGATTGCGTCGAGGGGTTTGCTATGTGCGGGTTTTGGTTGCGGGTATTGGTGGGTGGTTAATGCTCATTATTTAAGGCAATTTGGTAGGCCAATGTGGCCAATTAGTTGAATGTTTTCTATGCTAAAGCACACATGACGTCACAATTTTTGTTTACGTTAAAATCATGTGTAAACGAAAACAAGAAAAAAAAAACGTTTGCTTACCTAAGGCCACAATATGTACATATGTGTTTTTAATACAAATTAAAAAGTCACTAAAAAACTATATGTATACATAGCTTTAATTATTCTACTAAAATTTTGGGTATATTATTTAATTATTTAAAATAATTACTTTCTATTAATCAATGCAATCAAGTAAGGCTAGTCAAACAGTCATATGACACTCCTTAATAATGCTTGAAAAATGGGAGACCTTCAAAATAGAAATATGTTTCATAGATAGAAATGCTTTAAAATTGCAAATACTCATTGGATACCTTTTTTAAAACGTGTCTGTCTACCTGTGATACATTCAAAGATGTGCCCAGATAAAATAATTGTCTAGACTAAGGATAGGTCACTCTGTTTTTTTAGGTCATTCACCACATACAGAGATAGCTTTTCTTTTATTATTTTGATACCCCTGTTTAAGCACATGCAACAAATCAATAATTAAAAAAATTGTCGCAATAAATTTAAAGCTTAACGATAGATATTTCTGCTATCCAAAACGCTAACTTTTATATACGTATATAGTTTCTATGACTTTGGATATTAAAATTTATTACAGCTTAAAACTTTGGATTGAAAAATCCCATAGACAATCAACAATATTCGTTACGGAAACATAAAAATGCTTACGACAACAAACGAACTAACAAATACCAAAAAAAAAAAAAATCGAAAAAGCAATAATTGCTGTTGGCTTAGCCGTTTGTTAACACATGTTATCACCGATACGGTAGGGTAGGGTGAGGTGGCAGAGGATGGAATACAGTGTGTGTAAGTTGTAGATAAACAAAGAAAAACTAAAAGCAAGACTAAAACCAAACAGACATAAATTTTATACAAGGTCAAAAAATAACAGCAATTAAGATAAACTCACAAAGAAGTTCAACAAATGAAAAGGAGAATTTCAAATGTTACGCTACAAATGCAAATATTATTTTATATCCAGAAATAGATGGAAGAGCGGAAGAAGATCGCTTTAAGAATTCATTTATGAATAACAGGGAGAATACGAATTATATATGTATATTAGCCATAGCTTTTTGCTTTTCGTATGTGTTTTTCTTTTATTTAACACGAGAATGTGAAATTGCTAAAACAGTATTATTGTTTTAGAGGAGAGTCTTGTGAAAACTTTATATATGAATATGAAATTCATCATACATTATATATCCATTATACCCTATAGTAAAAAGGTATGACCAAAAGTTATTTTGTATAGACCCAGCCAAATCAAATAATTCTCTCGTATAATAAGTCGTGTCTCCATTTTTGTGAATAATTATCCAAAGCTAAATTATCTAGTTCTTTTATTTTATCAATATAATGATTAAATATAAAGAAACATGCAATTTTACTTACCCTCATTCATTATAAAAGGTATATAATAATGCTAACTTAATAAAATTGAAAAATTTCTATATGAAATTAATTGTAATGTAATTAATGTCAAGATAAAGAGAAATCGAAGGCTTTTGCAATTTTATGAAATCATTGAAAGAAGTGGATAAAGAAAAATTTATATTAAAAAGCATTTTCTTTTTTTTTTTTTTTTTTTTGCATTTTACAAGCTGTCATGCTAAACATGATTTATCGTCTTAATATTCCCATATCAAAGTGTCCTCTTTTTTTTTATAAAAATTTTTATTTCACATAAAATATGTCAAAGGTTAGGGAACCTCGCATAAATTTTACCCTTAATAACATACATAATCTTGATGCCAAAATCTTGGTATGGAAATTTATTGAAAAAAAAACATTTGAAACATGCCCATAAATATACCTATAGATATATAAGTTGAACAAAGAGAGTGGGCGCTAAGAAGGGGGAGGGTTAAGAAGGGGAAAGGGAAGAGAATACGCATTGATTACCGCATAAATATTCACACGACGCCTAATTGGCTATGCCCAGGGCAAGTTCAGGGTCGAGATATATAACATTATAGCCGGCATTTTGGCACCGACATTCAACCGAAATGAAAATATAATTTACATTTATACCAAATTACGAAGCAAACCAAAAACCAAACCGATACCAAAAAAAAAAATAACAAACAAACCTGATGAGCGAGTTTTGTATACACTTTTAAATGGGTTTTTTGATCGATGACTCCAATGCCATAATTGAAATTATTTGGAATTGGAAATTTAATATTTAAATCCAAATAATGTAATTTATAATTATAATATATTTATCAATAAATGTATCAATTGGAAGCATTCATTTTTCAAATTTTTATTAATGAGGAAACCTTCTAAGAGTATAAAGACTTTTACATTTAATGAACAATTTATCTAATCTTTTTATTTTATAACTATAGAAGTAAACCCAACTCGATAACTAGTGAGTGGATTAGGTATCATGTATGCTTTAACTTTTGTAAACTTTTGCTCAAAATGAATATACCCAACTTTTGGTTAGTTCATTGGAAAACAAGTTTAAACTCTTTTGTTGATTTTACTTTTGCCGAGTTACAAATTACAAAAGCAAATGAAAAGCTTAACAAATTTGGGAATTTTTCAACCATGTTGTATGCCAAAAGGGATTATTTACTCTGGTGGTAAAGATAGTTGATGGAGGTGTAGGGGCGTGGCAATGTAAATAAGTTTTACATTGAATTTTTCCTGTAAATTTGTAGTTTACAGTTTTCTATGTTAAGTTTGCGCAAAATTGTTGACTGGGGGAGTAAAAAAAAGAAAACTTTTCCCGCAAGAGTAGAAGAAAAGAGAAGAAAATGCTAGCAGTTAATTTTATGGTTTTCAATCAACGGAAAAACTAATTCATGCAATAATTTTCTATAAGAAAAATAGAAACATATGCGCTTTAGTTTTGTGTTGAAAGTGATTTCTGATGGATATAAATCAATTTGTCTTATTTACATTTTTCATTTCATTTGGCAATTTCCGTTCTCTTTCACTAATTCAGGTCAAAGATTTAAGCTTTTTCATCTCTGACTAGAAAAAAAAACAAAAAAAAAAAAAAATCATCATAAAAATGTGTAAAACAAAAATTAAATGAAAATGTAATTCGGTAAACTATAAAATATCTTAAAGAAATTCATTTGCCTGAAATTGACCATAACAATTTTTATGGCTTTGACCTTTGTCTATGATATTGTTGTTGCTAACGTTGTTGTTGCCGCCGCCTAATGATGATGACGTTTCGTTGTCTGACTCTGACTCTGATAAACTATAAATGTCATGGTGTTATTAATAAAAGTTACCCATCATAGTCAATTGAAATCATTCAGATGTGAATACTAATAAAGCCATATCATCGCCACTCACTTGTTTTGGCATCTTTGTCTGCACAGCTGTAAAAAAAATATAAAGTCCAAGACAGGGACGAAATAACATATGGCAGGGGAATTGTAAATGATCCTTTACAGTTGCAGTAATAATCACTTGGGAGTTGGATCTTATATATATATATATATATCATAAGACTTTCCTAACATTCTCTTGATTACCAACTAACTATTTCAACTCTCCATTCTAAAATTTAATGATATGGTCTGAGGCTCCACATTCTTCTTTTCCTTACTAAACTATTGACCACCCTCTCGAAATTGTAGGGCCCACCACTACATCCCGCTACATCCAAACCGACCCTGTCACAGATCATCATGGTGGCAAATACTTGTCAGTTGTCTTGTTTTGACAAGTGTCATGGGAGCTGTCAACACGTTTAATGCAGATAAAAAAAATATATATGAACCGAATGGGGTTATAACGTCGAGAATAACAGAATACTATCTGAAATGAAAGAGCAACCATAAACTAACTACTCATTTTAGAGTTTGTATATATATATTTTACGCCCACTGAAATTGTGTTGTAATTAAAAATAAGATAAAACCCGGTTTTCCTCTCTTTTTTTTTATTTTGTTAAATTTAATTTCATATTATGCAATATTTTTTTTTTTTTTTTTTTTTTCGGTGTTAAAATTAAAAACCGTAACAAGCGCAACGCACAATTTTCATTCGACCCCTGAAGCTAGAGTTTGGTTCAGAAGAAAAAAGAAAAAAAAACTGTGAAAATGTAAAAATAATGGCTGAAATAAAAGGCAAACGTGTTTGACCAAAAAAGGCTACCCGCCGAGCTCCTTCATCATCATCATCATCATCATCATCGTCGTTCTTTTTGCACCGTTTGTTTACATATTTAATAAACAATTTTTTTGTATTTCGCAGCTGGGCGAATTTATAAATGTTTAATCACATTTTTTTCTGTTTCACTTTTTTCCTTTTTTTTTTTTTTTTTTTTATTAATGTTTATAAATATTAAATTAGCTTTTGACTAGAGCCATGCCAGGCCAGGTAGATTAAGATACACAAATTTAAGTGAGGGAAACTGGATTGAGTTCAGTTGGAGCTTTTTAGACGCTGGTCAGTCAAGTTTTTGTTTTAGTTAATTATGTTTATAACAATGTTTTATAAACAATATCGTCACAGTTGTATATTGAGGTTGAGTTATGCCATATTGCTCAAAATTATGTCTGATAAACAGCTGGAAATGCAATTTATTTAACTTTGTGACCGTCCCTTGAGAGTTGAGAAAAAAATAATACATACAGAATTTAATAAAATAAGCAGCATTCAATGCTAACTAAAGTTTATTTTAAATTATATGATTAGTAAAATACTTACAAAATATTTTGTTAATTACGAGTAGTTAATGCTTCGAGTTTTTTATTGGTATATTTTTTCGAAAATATTCATAGCTGGTCTTAACATTAACACCAAAAAATCATAATACAAAGGTTACACAACTAGTTAAGATTAAAAAGATTAAAGATTATATTAAATTTTACCTCTTATTTTGTTACTAATTTATTATTTTAATTATTCAAAACATAATTTTGACCCTAAATTAAACTTTGTATAATTGCTTAGGCTTTAAATCACCATAGAATGCTTACAAAGGTTCATATTAACACGCTAGCCAAATTTTAATATAGCTCAGTAAACTAGTAAGTTAATCATAGGAAATTGTAGTAAAATAATACAAATAGGTGCCTTAAGTGGGCGTCTTCTGGTCTAGACGACCAAATTTCAGGTGTGAAAAAGTGTAAACATTTTTACCATCCGTTTATTTTTTGTTGTTTGCATTTATATTTGTTTACTAAAGCAATAAAAATTGGAGAAAAAAAGTAAACATTTTGAATTGGAGACAATAAAAATATGAACTCTAAGATCAAGTAACGATTTTTGACGATCTACACTGATTGAATGGTTCTTGTCTCGACACAGAAACGCCAGCTTTTGTTTCTGCACTTAATTTCTGAAATAAAAATTAATAATTTCCTTAAATTATAGAAAGTCATTAAATATTTATTTTAAAATGGCCCAACTGAAAACAAATATAAACTTGCAAAGTAAATTTTAACTCTAAGAATTTTGGTAAACATAAACATCAAAGCATTTAAATAATAAAATTGGCATTTCTATATTCCTTGATCGTAAACATAAACATCAAAGCATTTAAATAATAAAATTGGCATATATATATTCCTTGATCTTTACAAGTTTCCAAACTGTACATAACTCAACTAAATGCAAATAATCAAAGTCTCAAGAACATTTTAAATTCATAAATTAAATATTAACTGAAACTCTTACCAAAAATTTCATTTATTATATAATTTCTGTTTCAACTCTTTCTCTCACTCTCGATACCCGAACTCGAATTTAACTCTTAAGTTGCAGTAAATCACCTGCTTGCCATGTGAATTAATAAAGTTGAATTCTCATAACAATTTTTGGCACTTTTAGAACTTTGTTTCGCCTATCACTTTTTCGCTTTGGCTCTCTCGCCTGCCACTGGCTAATAAACAATTTTCTTTACTTACCACTAAAGTTTTCTGCCACAAAGTTTGCTTTTTGCTTTCTTGGTTGGTTCCATAAATACAAACTTCATTATAATTTCAAATTTCGTGTTGCTTGCTACACTTAATTCAAAAGTCGCCACTTGTAATTACTGAGTAGAAGGAAAAAAAAAAAAATGGAAAAAATATTTGTAAAAAAAGTAGTCCAAATTGGCATAAATTTTTGATGCAAATGCGTCAGCTCACAGCCATTTTGCTCCTTACCCCCTTGGGGGGAAAAAAATGCAAATGAAATTCTAAAGGCGTTGCCATTGCCTCTATGTGGCAGTCTCAATGAAATGCTAATTGACGTCAAAAATAAAAAAAATAAAAGCAAAATGAATGAATGGAAAAAAAAAACTTTCAACAATAACTGCATTTCCATTTAACAATTTCATTAAGCTTTTTCTGACCAATTGATTTGGTTACGCTCAAACGAATTGCATTCATCAGAAAAATACACAAAAATTGATTGGGAAAATTTGATTTAGTGGGTGTGCTCTGAGCCATCATACCGTACCATACCATACCGGTTAAAATTTGATTAAAAGCCGGATTGAGCCACAGCTTTCCATCCATCAGCCGTTAAAGCTTTAATTCTAAGAAAACGTGCCCCATTGTAATAATTGGCTGCTCATTGAAACTAGTTATAAGTCAATCAATTCACAGACTTAAAGATTTATGTTATTTCGTTGGAATACTGGTGGCTATTGTTAATGCATAACTTTTGTTTCGCCATTTTTAAGGTCACTGCGAAAAATAAAAAAAGGCCAATCAGAATAAATTTACCAGGCAAACCAAAAAATCTATTGGTATTGCTATTGAATATAGAACTTAGATTAATGGGACACTTTTATAAATTGTGAAAGCAAAACTTATCACTAAGCAACCAAAGCCCATTCAATGATGTCTACAGCTTCTGGGCACACTTTGATGATTAGCTGATTTTTATATTATTTTTAAGAAAAAGTGAGAGCAAAGAATTTTAGTTTTCTATTCAAAGGTTTTCTATTAATTTTAACCGTTACTTCTACGAAAACAAATAAATGGGTTATACAAAGGTTAAAATTTAGTTTTAATATTAGTATTTGTATTATTCATGGAACTCCTTTGTAAACTATTTTATTAAACTTCGATGCTAGACAAACTGTCTAAATAGCTAAATCATTGATTTAATATCAACAAGGAAATCCTAACATGCTAGAACATAAACTATAAAGCTGGCCGATCCGAAGAAACTGTAACCTAAATATCTGGTCCTTGTAAAGTAATTTCAATAATTGTTCTAATCTAATTGGCTAAGACTTGATTTTTATTGTCAGATTAATAAAATATGTATATTCCCTTTCTTCATTCATAATAACTTCCATTTAAAGCTTTGAAAATACCTAAACTAGGCAACTAATTGTTATTTTAAATGTTAAACGGAGGGTTCAAATATAATATTAGTTCATAAAGTAGAGCAAAGAAAAAAATTATGATGATATTAAGAAGGAAATGAAACCACTTCCTTCTATTAAAAGTTTTTTTGTAAATGGGCAAAAGATCTCTCTTTGTACATATATACAAATCGTTGGCTGCATTTATTTACATTGTAAATAATCAATTACATTTGCATTTACTATTGCATTAACATTTAATGGACTCCAAATGATTTCCATATTCATAATGTAATTAAATTATGTCACTGCACATTTTGTTTTAATGACATAATTAATAAATATACCTACATATTCTAATATTTAAGACCTTTTAGATTTATAATAATTCAATAACTGTCATACCCTTTCCTAAACCCAAATTAAGGGCAAAAATTTACTCTTAACATTCACATTAATATGTAATTAGCCATCAAATGACCCAAATTTTTCATGGAGTCCGTTGCATCGCTTTTTTTTTTTTTTTTGTCGATGATTTTAGTTTTTTTTTTTTACTTCACACAAATTTAAGATACTCTATGTAAAGAGTCCCACGTGCCCAATGCCATTTGATGGCATTTTAAGTGCCAACAAATGAACAGCTGAGTAATGCTGCGGTGTGCGTTATTCGGTGGCCTCATCAACATCATCATCACCATCATCAACATGATCCACATCATTTTCTTTTCGACAAAATAAAAAAAAAGAAAAAAAATCAGAGAGACAGAGAAAAAAAAGACCCGCATGGCGACATTTGCACCACAGGGCAATTCAGATGGGAAAAAAGGAAAAAATACATAAATTTATGTGTGTGTAAGATGTGTGTGTGTGTGTGTGTGTGTGACAAACAAATTGCCTACCGTATGGGGAAATTATTGCGTGTGCAACCAAATATAGTGTATACATATGTATAAGTGTGTGTGTGTGTGTGTGTGTGTGTGTGAGTGGATGGAAAAGAGGAAAAGGTGGGAGGATAAAATGGGGTGGAGCAACTGCACGCACAGGAATTGATGACAAATCATGAATTTATCAGAGACCATCAATGTACTAAGTACACATAGTGGGAACACCTGCATTGGGCGCTTAGAAATGAGAACGTGACTTGGGAAATGAAAAATGAAAGGGATAGCAATATACGTTAGGTAATGCAACCGAATTGTATAACGAACCGCACATCGAATTTCAATTACTGTTAAAAATCTTGACTATTCTATATCAATTACGTAATGCCATTCAGGGAATTAACATTTCTCACAGTACAAAAATGCTTGATTTATTTATAAAATATTATAAATTTATTTATTTTTCTCTTTTGGGTGTATACATGTATATGTATGTATGATATATATGTATGTAAATATATCAATTAGTTGATTGAATATATATATTTTTAACCATTTAATGAAAATAATTAGAAATACATAGATAGATATTGTTTTTATTATAAATGCTCAAGTAATACCATCTGCATGAATATAAACTAAATACATTCAAATATATTCGAAATAATAATGTACACAGCATAATTAAAAACGAACATTTATTCTTAATTAGAAGTGAGTATAAATATATCAATAGGTACACAAGACAGATCGAAAACTTAATAAAAAATGTCACTCCAATAGGCTTCATAACAAATATGGTTTTTTTTTCCATATTATACATTCAATGCAATGCATTATTAATAGCTTTAAAATACATTCTTTTGAAAATGTCTAGACAACTGAAACCAAGAGTTATTCACATATTGGTTAGAAATTGGTCTAGAATATTAGCTACCGACAGGTCATTAAAAGGTCAATTAGATAATTATCCAACTTAAAGGTATATATGTATTGTATATTACGTTTCAACTCACACTGTCATCTCTAGTGGCATGAAAGGAGGCATTAACTTCCGACAGCTTACGTCAGTTTGTTCTCCATATGTCTCACATGCGTCACGTGGGCATTTATGCAATCAACGCTTTTGAAGCACTGTAGCCTCAACCTCGGCATCCATCTGTCAATTGTGTCTGGCAGCCTAATTCACTCTCCCTGAATCCTCCCAACACTCCACTTTCTCTCCATATTCCCTTTTCGTTTTACATTCCTGGGTTTTGTGTCTTTATTCCTTGGGCCGTTTATTGATTTTGTATTTAAGAATTTTTTGGTGTTTTGGCAACATTTTGCTCTTTCAATCGCTTCCCCTTAAATGTTTCGTAATGTGTCAACACAGAATTTTCCCCCAAACAGCATTTTCCCTGTCCCGTGCCGTGTTGCAATCGATTGTGTGGCAGAGAAGACACAGACGAATAGGTGGACGGGAGGACAGACAGACAGACAGACAGACAGACAGACGGATGGACTGAGTGACAAACTTTTGTTTTAATTTGTCGCCTTCCGTTGTTTCGAAAATGTTTTACAAGTGACTGAAATTTTCATGTTGATTTTCTTCAATCTCTCCTTCTCTGTCTTTCGTTTGCTATCCCCATCTTTCTCTGTCTTGCTTCATGCTTTTCTCTTTTGATTTTTGATTAATGTTTGTTTGTGCAACAGTACAAAGGCGATTTAAGCTTTTTCTAATAAATTGGATATTAACTAATGAGCTTAAGCGATTTGGTTTCTATTTGTACACGACTATTGTGAAAGCTCTGGTCAAAAGGAAAATTGTTAAGACGTTATGTTCGTTCGCTATGTGTGTGGTTCTAAGAGAAAGGGAAAATGAAATTTTATATAATTCGACCATGTGTGTTGTGTGTGTGTATCTAATGTGTGTGTTTGTCTGTGGGAATCATTTATTGTGAAAGTCATTGATAGATCACCGATCATATTTGAAGTGCGAAAAGATCGAAAAATATACAAAAATGTATGTAATTGTATAACCTTTAAATGTAAAAATATAAAAAGAATTTTTGCGATTCCATTATATGATATATTTTTTTTTTTAGGTTTTTAGGCAGGGTAATTATCAACTTTATGGTTCTAATTATTATGTCATTATTTTAATAGGAATATCTTTTTAAATCTAAAGAGTTATTACGTAAGTTTTAATGCCAATTAAAATGAAGTAAGCAAGTCGTCCTTGCCGACTTGGAGTATACCCTGTACCAAAAAATAATATTTCATAAAATCAGACTCCTTCCAAATCCTCATTAATTGAATATAAATTTTTTATAAATAAGCCGAATCACCAAATTCATGCTTTCTCGCCTCTCATTTCAGTGACGAAAGTAATGCGTCATTCGGTAAGCAGCATGCGCATGCTATCTCGCTCACATTTCAGCTGTGCCCATAGAATTTCAGTACAAAATATATATACGTATTATCTTTGTATTTTTGCCCGATTTCGGTCAAAATCGGTCAGATGGTATATATTGGCTATATAATTGGGTCTGCCAAAAGAAATTCTGTAGCTTTAATACAACTCTAGTTATAGTTTTTTCTAATTTGCGGGGGCGGAAGTGGGCGTGGCAAAATTTAAAACAAACTTGATCTGTCTACACTCTAGACGGATGTTGACACCAAATTTGGTAGCTCTATCTTTTATAGTCTCCAAGATCTCGATGTTCATACAGACAGACGGACAGACGGACGGACAGACGGACAGACAGACGGAAAGTCTCAATCGACTTCGCTATTGATACTGATCAAGAATTATATACTCTATGGGGTCGGAAAATTTTCCTTCTGCCTGTTACATACATTTTAGCGACTTTAATATACCCTGTACCCTATGGGTACAGGGTATAAAAAGCTAAAACTAGGTAAGCAAATAGTGTCTATTTTTTTAACCGAAATTTCTCAAGAGAAGTAAAGGTCAGAGAACGGCATTAAAGATCTTTACCGACTATGAACAAATGGCTTAATTTAATTATATTTATAAAGTTTACTGATCTAACTCTATGGTTCTTATCTTTTTCTGTTGATATCTTATAATATCATTAGCATTATCAAAATGCACATTTTCTTTGTACTATAAAAATAGATTTTTTGTAATTACTATATCAACATGAGGTCTATTGCCTACCCCAATTCATTTTCACTTAGTCGCCCACGCTTATCTCTTGCTTATTGACTTCAAAGCAAAAGAACAAAAAGTTATCTTAGATTTTGGGGGTAGCCACTTAGACGCCCATTATGAGATACGTTCATGTGTCAAGAAGTGTTTCGTCTTATTAAAATATACTTAGAATATCTTGTCCTACACGCAGGGCACACTTTCAACTCATGAATCACATGGCGTATTTATAAAACGACAACGGCGGCCACATCCATATCAACAAATCCCAACCAAAAAAAAAAAAACTACGAATTATATTGTAGAAAATAAAAAAAGAAACACACGGAACTCTATTTTTGCCTGATGTCTTTTGCTCGATGATCATCGGACCCGGCTAAATCAGCTACTTCATAGACGAAGCAGCAGCAAGCAAACAAGCGAAATTAGTTCAAATTCTATATTTAAAACTAGGACTGCCGGCAAAATGTTGCTGCAGTTTTCCAAACGAAGCGCAACGCAGTGGAAAACACTTGTTTTGGTTTTGGTTAGATGTTTTTTTTCTTCTTTCTTTTTTCGTAAAGAAGAATCCACAAAAACCACTAAGATATTTCATGTTGCTGGCATCAACATGGGTGCAACATTATGGCAACATTTTCGTCAAGCATAAATGATCAAGTCTAAGGTAAGGTATCTTACAATTTTTATAGTGAAATACCCTTTAAATTTTGCAGTTGTTTTATGTAAGAAAAAGTTCAAAGAAGTCAACAGATTTGTTGACAGAGATCAGATGGCTGAGTAGACGAAACAAAACTTTTTCTTTATTTTGTATTATAGAAGAAAATTTTGCCTTCTTCTCAGGTCCCTCTTGTCCTGTAAATAATTTAAATAGATTAAATTGTAATTAATAATTTATAAATTTAATATTAAATTGTATAACATTTTATACTATATATTATATATTATAATATTTCATTCTCTGTAAATATTAATATGAGTTTAAAAACTTAAAAGCTGCACCTATGGGATAAATGAATATGACGCGAATATTCGTTTATTTTCTTTTAAGTGTTCGCTAAAGAAATTATTTCTGACTTACCTAGGCAAATTTTTTCGGTTTTTTTGGGCTTGGCTCCTTTCCGTTTCGGGCTTTCTTTTTGTGTCTTATGATCCCATTGATCCTACTGGGTCCTTGCATAGAAAGAGGTTCTTGTATTGGTTTAAGATTGACTTCTTTGTACTTTACCAACTCTAGAACTACGGAAAACTGCTGGGAAATGCTTAAAAATTTACTGGCAGTATGGTCATAAACTGAGAAAAGAGTAAATTTTAAGTTTTTTCTTTACTACTAAACTAATTTTTAAAAAAATTTATACATAGTCAAATTATCTTACTTTACTTTACATTAGAAGTTTAGTTTCTATTAAAATAATATCCCCAAAAAAGATAAAACATAGTCGAAAGGGTATATTGTAGTTTAACTATCCAAGATACTATCATATTTTAAACCAATCTTTTATCTTATGCTAAAAACTTGTCGAAATGTTTACGCTCAGCTACGTCCAAAAGTACACGGTTTAAAAAAGATTAACGGTCACTCAAGCGAAACGGCGCCGGTTGCTAAGGCATAGAATCAATTAAGATTCGGGGTCTTTTTTTTCTTCTTTGTTGTTGTTGCTTGTTTGTTTTGTTGTTTTTGTATTTCATTGTTGTGGTTCTTCATTTTGTTGTTGCTGCTGTGCCACATCTTCATGGAAATTATTTGTTGTTTTCCTGCTTTTCATTTTTCGCAAACAAACGACGACGACAACGACTTTCAAATTAATAAATTTATGCATTTGTTTAATGGACACTTTTCGCCAGCATATTTCCGCTCTCTGAAGTTCCAGCTGAGTGCGCTAATGTAGCAAAAAAAAAAAAAAAAAAAAAAATAGAACACACACCCATCCATACACACCCCCGAATGGTGGATGAATATTGTGTAGGCGACTCAAACATGATGGTTGCCTCTTGTTTGCAAAAGCTCTAAAACTTTTGCCTTCTCCTACTACCTACCCCCTTTCTCAATCCGGAACAAGGGAAAAATAAATATTTTTGAGTGGCTATTTATACAGTTAAATGCTTTGCTTTTCATGCTGACCGCAATTTCAATATGGAATATGGAATATAGAATGGAATATGGAATATTCCATAGTGTATACTACTATTATATATTGTATAATAAAAGATAATTGTTGTAACATTTTAATGGCTCATTGGCAATCATACAAAAATACAAGACCCTGGGGATAAAATATTGCTCCATGGTGGCAAACGAACTGTGATTTTATTGTTTACTTAAATTTTTTAATTTTTTTTGACAAAAATGTGAACAATTTAAAAAGTTTCCTTTTTAATGTTACAAAAATATTACACAACTATGTATGTATATAGTTTGTGGAAAATATTTTCAAGCTGTTTTCAATTTTTAATAAAAATACAAAATTTGTTTTTTTTATGCATATTTCGAAAGTAATTAAAATGTTTCTCTAGAATTTGTTTTTTCAGAAATACGAAAATGTAAATATATTATTAGAATTATTATTTTGAAGTATAAAAATTAGAAATTAAAAAAACATTAGACAACCCATGAGTAAATAACTTTTTAATTATTTTCATTCAGAATGAGAACGCTTATTTTATTTTTTGTTACATTAAAACTTTAAATCGTAAAGATTCAATAATTATATTAATTTTAATGGTTATCACCTGCTGCGTTTAGAAGTTGGCTATCTGAACACCAACTGTGTTTATGCTTTTAATAGTTTATAATAACAGAACATTTCGATTAGGCTATTAAGTAGGTACATTAAAATGAGAATAGAGAAATAAATATTTGATCTATGTATATACATATAAAGTTCAAAACTTTTCATAGTTTATGCGTATATATGTAAATATAAAAATGTTGTTAATATATAGATAAAACATGTATTTCTTTTAAATATAAATTATACAAAAAATTCCATAAGACAAAAACCTTGTAAAAGAAGACACTTACTAATTGGGTTTTCTTTCTATAACATTCTTCATAATTAACTTTTAACTTTTTCACTGGAAATTCGAATAAAATAAAATATTTACAAAAAATAGCAAAAAAAAAAATAGTAAACAAGATTGTATATAAATATATTAATCGGTTCAGTTTTTACAGTTCTTAACGTACTAACCCACTTACTTATTTCGGGCACCTTATATTTCCTTTAAAAATTTTGAGGTTGCTTTACATTTGAAAATTTGTAACTATGTATATATTTCCTTTTTCTTGAGATTGAAAGATATCTGTAATTCCATTGCTCTACATTATAGAGTAGCACACAAATCAAGGAAAATTAGAACAATGCCGCTAATGAAAACATGCACGAAGTACAGTCTTTTCTGAAAAAAAAAAGAAATAATATAAGAAACGCCAATTCAGCGTTCCAAAGCGGCAAAAATATTTTGAAATGACGCCATAAGCAAAAACATACGAATATTTACATTTCTTATCGCCTCAACCATTTCAATTTACACATATGTATGTATGTATGTCTGTATGTATGTAGAGCCGGCTCTCATCTTTTGTTGGGCTTTCAGTAGTCGGCTCTTTGTGAAGTTGGCAATTCTTGTCTATATAAATACATACATATCTATGAGTGAACATCATAGCGTGCCTCATTAAGAAATGCAGTTAAAGTATTCGCAATGGTTTCCTAACCTCAATATTGTTGACTAAACTGTCATCGACATCGGTGCACACACCGACTATATACATATGTATAAATTACAATTCCATATATGACTAAATGGAAAAAGTCTATGGAAGTATTAGCCAAGTTTGAGTATTAGAGCAGGTTGCACTCAATGTGCCAACTATGTTGAGAGAGTGTCGACACACTATTGCCAGAGGGGAATTGAACGCACAACATAGAAAGAAAGAATATGAAAATATATTGAACATATATACATACATATGTTTTAGTTAGGTAATCTCTCTGGGTTTAGATAATTGTGTAATATTTGATTTTAGTCTTCACTATTTAACTGAAATATAAGAATATAGAATATGCCATATAAGAATAATAGAGAATATGCGAACAGATGAATATATTTTCGATGTTGGTTACGAAAGGTTTTTTTCTGGTATCTTGAGACTAGAAATTTACAAAAAATTCTACAAAATGTGAATTTTAAGAAACTTTTATATAACTTAGTTTTACTTAAGTTTCAAATCTATTATTTTAGCTTAATTATTGATTATATGCAAGATATTAAAATTTGTTGTTTGGTGAAAATTATGCAAATTTTGTTTACTTGAATAACTGATGCGAAATAAGAACGTGTTTAACCCAAGGCGGAACTGCTAGACGAAATTCTATAGAACAATAACAAAAAAGAAAACAAAAAAAGAATCATGAAAAATCAATATTTACTCTTTAAAAGTACTTACACGGATTGCCCTTCTTCCTCTTCTTTACTGCTTTGTTGAATTTGCTTTCTACCATTATGTTTCTGATGCTTCTTTTGTGGTTCATTTTGACGTTAAAGTCTGCTAATGTTCATTAATAACTCATGCGTTAAACAAAAGTGTCGTGTGCTTTTGGTATGGTTGGACGGATGGGTCGGCAGGCCAGGTCTGTGTAGTAACCTCTTTCTTTCTCTTTCCCTCCCTCTCAATGTATGTATGTATCTGTCTGTCACTCCATTTAAACCGCAAGAGTTGTTCAAATTGTTCGCTGTTGTTGTTGTTGGTTGTCTGTTGTATATGTTGTCATCTAGACAGTGCGTTTTTGTGAAATAGACTATGGGCAAATTGATGAGAACATATAATGCCTAGAACAAGAGGGAAGAACTGGAAAACCAATGAAGGATTTCCATTAAATTTTTACTAAAGAAAAATTGTTATTCCTTTTTTTTATCAACTTTCTCACACTTATTAGATAAATCTATCAAAATATCTTTCTTTTGCTTTGCTTCCATAACATTTTTTTCTTTCGATGGGGTGCTAATTAGTAGAGGCAAGTGAATAAATTAAAACCAAGGGTCACCTAGTTATTTCCAAAACAAAAGAATTGATTAATGTGAATTTTCACAAGCCACAGAAAAAATTGCAGAGATAAAGGGAGAGAGAGAGAGAACAGAAAAAAAAAAAAACAAATTGTATGCATAAATTCGCATAATGAACCACTCATTGTAGAAAGGAAGTGAACAATTTAATTATTCTGCACTGCTTTGAGGTTAATGGGCCACATAGCCATAGCAATTGGCTTGACTTCTCCAACTCGTACAAAGTGAAAGTCAAAAAACCAAGAAGCAAATTTATAGATACAATTCAAATTTCAACATCAAAAGGCACTTTACAAACAACAGACACATCCATCCAATTGCAATTGACTAAAGCGAAATTTCAATTAAATGCCTTTGCAAAATGGGAGGGAGTCGGAGTCACAAGAGATATCATCATCATACATATGTATATATATACATCTCATCCATCCATCCATCAGATGTTTGGTTTGAGCAAACAAACTACAAGAATTGCAATCATAATCTCAAATCAGTAGCGGACTCATCCCCAGGGGACAATCTGCATACAATGGAACCCAATGAGGGATTCTTTCGATTTCAATTTGAATTTAGGAAATTTATAATGTAAATTTATTCAATTTCAACTTTTTTCAAAAGAAAATTTCTTCAGTTTATATAAAGCTTTACAAAATGCACCTTTAAGAAAAATTACATTATAATTTAATGTACCAATTTGGCAAAAATAGACGTAACCTTCTGACTGTGTAAAATTTTTAGCTTTTTTTTAAAAAAGATTTTTGATTAAATACTTTAAATGGTACGAGTAAAATGGCTAAGTAGGATTTTATGCTATATTAAATATCTTTAATTTATAATATAATAATGTTATTACATATTTTTATTTATTATATTTATTTATAATTTTATAATTTTTTCCATAATTTTTTTTATATATTTTTTATTATTGTGGAACAATTGATTAAATTCATGAAAAATGAATCACTTCTGATTTCATCTTTAATTCCTCATCACATCCTAAATCCGTCACTGACCATACAAACGGGAGGGGAGCAAAACTCTCTGTAGAGAGAGAGAGAGAGAGGGAGAGGGCGACGGGAGCAGAGCAAACAGTTCCAACTGCAATTAAGTTTAATGGAAGCTCATTAAGAAAACAAGAATTGTTACCAGCAGCAGCAGCAGAAGCAGTATAAACTCTGAAGGGTAGTAGTATAATCTGAGGTATGGAGTAGTAGTAGAGGTTTGCCAAATGGCAAAATTTTCCACACAATTGCATAATATGCAAAAGTCGTCTCATATTCTGACTGTTGAAATTATTGAGGAAGCTTGTTGCAATTCCCAAAAGCGGAACTCGCATAATTGCCATACAAAAAAAAACTGGGGGTTTTTATATTCTTTTGCAAAGAGCAAAGGGTCAATTGGTTAACCAAAAGTAAAGAATGAAAAAAAAAATGAAAACAACAACAAGCAATAGCAAACTACTGGACAAATGCCATAAAACCATAAAATCCATAGTGTTTATGGCTAGAGTACTTGTGACAATATTCTCTTTTCAACTTTGTGTGAATTTTGTCTGAATGTGCATCTCAGTGTCCTTGCATAAAACGGGACATGACAGCAATTAAAATGCTGCCTGTGGCATCAATAAATGAAAGAAGAAAAAAAACACAATTGTCGGTTTGCTAAGGACAGAAAGGAAAGAGTTAACGTCATGAAGGTGACGTAGGAGAACAAGTTAAAATGAAAACTTTTGTTTGAAATGATGCAACACAAAAGCCATTTGACTTGATGAATGATAAATCACAAGCGGTTTTCAATAAATATGGATCTCAATGAATTGACAAGTATTAAAGTTAATTCAATCATCAAAATAAGTAAAAGAAATGCTTTGCCGGGAATTAAACAAAACTTAAGCAAATTATATTTAATTTCTCTAGAATTGTATCAACAATTCTTCTCTGTTAAATTTATTTATGTAATTACATATTATATTAATTTTTTTTAGGGTGAAACGAAAACTAAACTTTATTGGCGTATTTTGTTTTCTGGTTGACTGAGAATTTTGTTATTTTCTTTTAGTCAAGTAACAAAAATATTTTAAGGATTTATAAAATAACCCAGTTTTAGTTTGATTTAAAAATGCATTATAATTAAAGTTTTGATTCAATAATTCATTTATAACTTGTTTAATAATTTTGTATTAGCTTGAAAGGTTTTTGTTTGTTGTGTAAAAAAATATAGATTTTTACTAGATTCCTCTCTTTTTATCTCAAATTTTTAATATTGCAACAAAAAACTTTGCCAATGTGGTAGAATAGGTGCAAAGGACATACAAGAAAATTAAATAATTTATATTCTGTATAATGCATATTTGATTTAAACTTTTAAACAAAAACTAGAATAAATACATAGCCAAATTGGAGAGTGGTTGCTTGCTTTAAAGTTAATTATGGGTCTGAGGACTTACATTTATACAGTCGTCTGTTACCTTCAAAATGGTGGCCAACCCATAACAAGGAAAAGGTACACCAGGGTAACTCTGTCACATGTCAGCCGAAGGGCAAGAGGGCAAAACTGATGGATACCGCCGACATGAGCTGTTGACAAATGTGACTAGAGAGCTCCAAGAAGGAGAGGAGGTGAAATTTTCTCTGGGGTAAAAGCAGAGAAGCAGCTAGTGTTGCACCCTCTATTGCATTTTACATTAATTTTCACGACATTTGCATTTCATTAATAATGCATTTTAATTACGAGTCGTGTACTTTGTCTGTGATGATATAATAAATATTTATAACAACGTCAGAGATTTAAGGCAAAAAAATAAAGGTAAACGAAATATAGTCAGACATGACATTGTATAAAAGCTGTATATTGAGTTACTTTAAAATGACGTTTATCTATAAAAATGGCAGAAGAAATTAAAGGTTGTTCGTGATTGAATATTTATCTGTCCTTCAGAATAATGTTTTTCAATCTTAGATTTTACCTCAGGTATACGAGTCTTTGTTTTATTCATAGAGGTTGTAACAGCAGTGCTTACAAGTGGTCTATGTGTAGCACGGAAGCTGCAACATAGAGCACAAGTTGCATGTACAAAGAATTTATGCACCACTGGTTTATGACTTTATCTACAATGCATTTTATCTCAAAATAGGAACATTGCATTAGTGGCTTTCTAGGGGACGATGCAAGAATTGTCAATATTTTCATCTTCAATGTGCCACATTGGGTTGTGTTTTGAATTTCCACTTTATACATGTAGTTATCGAAAACGTTCCACATTGGTTTTTAATAATCCAAAATTTGCACACTTTTCTCTCAAATTTGTTTAATTTATTAGGTAAATTCTCTTCCTCTTTTTCTATATCTCTCCCTATTTGATTCTCTCGCACAATTTCCGCACAATGTTTAACGCTTGAGTGCATTTTTTTGCACCGTGCCGATGAGAAGAGACTTCGTTTCACATTTTGCATTTGCATAATTAAATCTATTTACCGGTCAATAGCCCCTCATTTTCCTCATTCTCTTGCCATCTAAAATTGAGCTTAAATAATGTTTAAACTATTCACTTACTCACTTATTACTTTTACTTGCCTACTTCATTTACCAAGTCCAACTGATGAACTTGTTTCAAATATTTATTGCGGAAAATTTATTTGTTGTTGTTTTTAAAGAAAAGTTTTCATCGCAAATTGCATTTAAGGCAAGTCTTGATTCAGTTCCAGGCGGCACCTTAAAAGGTAAATGGGTGACATACACAGAAGACAGAAAACTGAAGAAACCTTGACAGTGAAAATATCGTGTTAATGTTGATAGACAGACTTTAATAAGCTAGGATTGGTTTTAGTTTTTTATAAAATAAATTATGCGGCAATTTGTCATTTTTATTACAAAGTAAAAAATGATGATAATGACGATAACATATACATTTTAGATGTGGAAAATGTAAGATGCTTAGACTTAGTCTTGCACATATTTAATCGATTCATTTTGTTTGTGCATTTTAGTGTAACAGTTTTCTTTTTTAACTTTCATTTTACTTTACTCGGAAAATAAAATAAATAAAACTTATAAAATTCTGTTACGAAATTTGGCTTAATAGAGTAATTGTATAAAAAATAATAGTATATAGTGGAAATCGTTGACAAGACCTAGAAAAGATAAGTTCAATCGGCATCATCCGAATGGATATTTGTATTTCTTATTAATTTCTAAGGCAGAATGATATTAACTAAAAGTAATAATCTGATGCAAGATTGATATCCTTGAGTAATTAATTTACTCCCCATAGGTTCTTCAAATTGGAATACCTTGGAGGGAAACCTATATTTATAACACGTGAAATAAATTAAGGAATGACCCCATTAATATATACCGCACATTTAATTGTGTTAAAGTCCAGACCGATAAAACCTCACATTTATAAAACATATATAACGGAACCCAATCATTATAAATTCAATTTAGAACGATTATATCTCATTATAGCCACTGTCCCATATAATTGGATGGTTGATTTTTTTCCTCAAAATTTGTTCCCATATATATGTAGGTACGTAGATATATATCTCTATAGCGACAATTCCATACCCATTCATTCGGGTGCTCTCGAAGCATTAATAACCTCAATAATTGCATTTAATTATGCTTTAAGAAATTGAATTAAATTGTGTTGTGTTGTTGTGTGTGCAGTTTGCAGTTTTTCCAACTTTGTTTTCCACTTCTTTTTTTTCTCGTTTTTCCTGTTGACTTGAAAAATGGAAAAATGTCTTTTGTGCAATTTGTTGACAAGTAACTTTGCAACAAAAAATTACAGTTATGTCGCCTTGTTGCCACAACGGAAACGCAAGTTGGCAATGCTAATTCCTTTTTGCAGTTTTTGTTTCGTTTCCTGTTAAAAAAATTCCTTTTTTTTTTGGTGTGTTGCATTTGCAATTAGTGAATTGAACGGAAGTCGTTTATGAGAAAAGAAATGAAAAGGAAATTTCACCCACTTAACAATCAACGAAGCGCCCAGACAGTGCATAAATTTTCGGAATAGTGTGGGGTATTCAATTGATTTTCCAATTTTCACCTTCATTTTTTTTTTTTTTTTTTTGCGGTTTTATGATTTCCTAAAAATTTTTTATGATTGGCCAGCGAGGCTTGAAGTGTGGTTTATGCGCATTTTTAAGTGCCACTGTATAAATAGATTAGAAATTAATTTCACATTGCAATGGGAAAAACCATTAAAATAACTGTATGTGAAAAATAATTCACTAATTTTATCTTCATCTACGCATATCACATGAATATAGTTTATTTTATTTTAAGACACACCAAAAAGTATGCTACAAAAAGTAAAAGCTTTCTTTCTGCTTCTAAATCTTTTACAGTGGACGATCTTATAGCAAGGAAAGCCAAAAGAGCTCACATAGCGAATTAAGTTTACTATGCAATGGCAGCGGTACATCCAGCGTTGCTTCAACGTCACACACTCCCTCAGGAGCAGCATCATCTGGCAGCGGTTCTCCAAAGTTAATGGCAAAAACTCCACTGCGTAAGTGTTCTATTTGATAAACTATTCTATTCAAATTGCATATATTAAAGCAACCTGATAATCAGAGCATAGATTGTTTACAAACGTCGTTTGCTTATATATTGAGGCTAAAGTTTAGTAGGAACTTCGTGACTTTTTGCTATACCCAGTCAGATGACCAAAATTTTGCTTCAAATTTAACTAAATTTCTTTTGGATTTTTTATAAATTAAATGTAGGTACTATATACGAATTTGTTTTATACTAGGTATAAAATAAATGAGCGATAGATATGTCAATGTTATCAAGGATTTACTTCTTTAATTATAAGACCAATAAATTAATTTATCCCTTGTTTCTGGTGATTAGATATATGTTTCTTATAAATATTATTATTTATGCTTAAATTAATTTTTTTCCGCTTACTACATATTTTTGGAATTCTATGATCCAAAATGAAATTAACATTTACTGTTAAATTTGTGAAAACATTTTCAACTTTACTGAAAAGTATGCAACACTTAATATACAAAAGCTTTTTTTTTTTGTGTTGTATCATTCTTGTGGCTGACTCATGTTGCAGCAACATTTTATGAAGAGCCAAATGAAACTTGTTTCTCTCACAAAAAGCAAAAAAAAAAAAATAACACACACATGCACACTCAAAAATAATTGACTGAAATACAAAACGTAGATCAAAAATGCAGAACGCAGAAACTTAAAGCCGCGAACCGGCTTTTTGTTGCGGCAAGCTCGCTCGGCCAGCTGGTTGTCCGGCGGTTTAAGAGTTTTCATTTAAATTTCTCTCACTCTCTCCCGCTCTTTCTGCTAAGAGCAGAGATACAAATGTATCTGAATCGATAAAACATAGCACAACACAACAGACAAATTCAATTTTTTTGTGTTTGTCTCACCGGGTCTGAAATGAAAAAAAAAAAAAAAACTGAACTAACTCAACTCGACGCGTCTCGATTCAACTTTGCCTGCTTTTGTTTGTTATGTGTCTCTTTAGTCGGCGTCGAGTTTTCAATGTTGTCGTGCCGTTCCGTTGCGCTTGTTAATCGCTGTGCCTCCATTTCTTGTTTGTCTGTTATTGTAGTTCTTCGTGTTTTTTATCGTGATCTTGATTAGAAAAAGAAAATATAATTTCCCACAAAAAATATAATTTGGCCATGAAATTTTTAATCAAATTTTCTATGTGTGTTTGTGTATATGTGTTTTTGTTGAGGCCAACAGCAACAACAACAGCATGAAATGATAATGTGATAAAGAGAAATCAAAATTCAATCAATTGCAGGTTGAAAAGATCAAAAGTGAATCATTAAATAAATTAAGGGGAATTCATTTTATCTTTCTGCTTTCAAACCTCTTTAATTATGCCAACTTGTTAACTTTACTGTTTTTAATTTTTATTTTTTCCATATTTCTTTTTGACATGCACAATATCTGAACGAAACGAACAGGTTTTTATTTCAATAGAATGCCGGTTCCTTTATTTTTGGTCTAAAATACTTTCAACTGAAACAAAAGCATCGTCTGGCATTTCAAGACCACCGACCACGACCATTCAGCAACTGTAAAATAAAACCGCCATTTCAACCACCTTTTGGCTGCTATTGCTGCATTCACAATTTCTTCCCTAGTGGCGTCTCCTGACGTCACTTTAATTTTCAACATTGCAAATAATCTTCATAATAGGAAGCCCTTCATTAAAAGCTTAAACATTTGATATACACATTTCCCCATGTTGCTAGTGTGATGATTAAGAGTACATACATACATATGTATGTATGTATTGTAATTAGAATTCTATGTACAGATAAGAAAAGGTCTCTAAGTCTGTTGAAAACTTGGAATTTAGGAATACGACAACTAATATTTTATAATATATAGTAAAGGTGTTCTTTGAAGGCTTTAACGCTTTAACTCTTAACTATAAAAAGAAAACCTCTGATTTAAAATGTTGTATTATAAATTCATTTAATATTTAGTATAAGAAATTACCATATATGTACACGTGCATATCTAAATAAAGTCTCTTTTAACAAATTTCTTTTAGTTTTATAAATTTCTTGAAGAATTTCTAATTTTGTAAAAGAACAATTCCATATATGGTTAAGTTAGAAGTTCTTAGAGTATTTAAAATTTGCTTAACTTTTCTGTTGTTATTTTTTTCGAAATACAATTTAAAGCCTTTTTTGGTGTTGACACACAATATGCCTCAAAAATGAAGGTGTTTTTTTTTCTTTTGTCAGATTGTGTGATGAATAATAACAATACTCAGAAACAAAAAAAAAAAAAAAAAAAATAAAGAACCATCAACCTCAAGCTCGAAAATCGCATTAAGGTAAAGCGCTCAATCAATCAATCAATGAAAGCTCAGGCAAACCAAACGAAACGAAACGAAAGAAAAAGAAAAACCCTGACCAAATAATAAGGGAACCGAAAAATGTGTTCTTTGGCCATAAATTATGTTGGCGGCCCCCTGAGAGAGCGTAATCATTTTGTTACAGTTTACTTACAGTCTTCTTTCTCACGAAACTTTTTGCACAAATACAAACTCTAGCCATTACCGTTATGTTTTTGTTTGTAACTTAAGAAGGAAAGAGAGCGATAGCGAAAGAGTGCGCTAGAGGGGGGCAAATGGGCCAGTTGAAGGGGTAGAAGGGCGCTAAAGTTCATTTACCTATAGTTAGAAACGTGCCTCATGTTCAAAGTTTGAGATCAAAAATGTAACCTCAACATTCATTAAAATGAAGAGAGCTTAGGCAAACGAAGCACGCAAAAAAAAAAAAACAAAAACAAAATAAAATGCAAAGAGCAATGAAAGATTTGAAGGGGATTTGAGATAAACATGAAATAAATGAAAATGAAATAGATTCCCTTTTCTACGACTGAAGTGTATTTAAAAGGTTCATGTTTGTTGGTACATAAAATTATTTACGAATTTGATAAACTACATACGTATACGTAATATAAATACCGAAATTTATGTGAAATAACCTTCGAATTTATTTATTTAAATCTTTATGATCTTATGAATCGAAACTTAAAATAGGGATTAATATAGGGAATATTTTCAATCTTTGTATGAAAATGTTATAGCTATACTTCTGTATATCTCTACTAATGCGGACAAAAAATTTAACAATATTAAATGTATTAAGGAAATAGAATTTAAATTTAGAATCCAAATGATGAGTTTTTAACAATAAAATTCGTAAAATAAAGGAGCAAAGTTTCCTAAAGGACCCAAAGCTTTTCATTTTGCTTATGCAAGCACAATGTTTGAAAAGAAATGTCAATTTTTATAGCAAAATTATATGACCATTATCAAAAGTTGATGGTCAAAGAAAGATATCAAAAGATGAAGATAAAGATATAAAGATAAATTGCTCTTGTTGTAATGCCATTAAACTGTTATTCAACGGATATTTATTTTGGTTACTTTGCCTGGGCTTGGAACATGAAAATGTTGTTAAGTTTAACCATTTCCATTCTAAACCATTTTCTTGATGATTTTGTAAGAATGCTTTAACCGGAATGCTCAGACGACACCTGTTTCCGGCCTTTGCCTTTGATGCTGCTGAAAATTGCTGCTACTGCTTAGAAGTGCCTCCAGGGGTACGATTGTAACTGCTACTACATACAATATCATTATTGCATCTTGTTCTTCGTTTCTCCTCTCTCTCTCTCTCTTGGCACTGAGTGACTGACTGACTGACTGACGTTTGAGAAGAAGAATGACGTTTTCCCCTCTTTATTATTTTCTTGTTATTATTGTTGTTGCTGTTGTGCTGGTATTTTTCTTAATTTTCACTTGACGTGATTTTTTCTTACATTATCATTATCATATTTGCATTTTTTTTTTTTTTTTACGGGCTCTCTCCTCTCTCTATTTGCAGCGCTTAGTATTTGCTGTCTGTCTGAATTGTGGGTTTTGTTTGCTTTGTGGTCTCAGTTTCTCTATCTCTATCGCCCCTCTAACCATATTTCTCTTTGTTAATAATTATGTGAGAAATTGCAAAATAATGCTAGACAGAAATATCTTTTTCATTATTTCTTTTCATTTTCAACTGCTTAACTATGCGAGAAAGTATTGTGGGCGTTATGTTTTTTTTTTTTTTTTTTTTTTTACAAAAATTGCATATAAAAAACTTTAAAAAAATGAAAAAAAGAAAATTATGCCACAAAAAAAATTAAATGCATGGAAAATTTTATTGCACCAAAAGAAAAAAAAAGGTAATTTTTCAACATGAATTGGCAGGCAAAGTATGATAATACCTGGGAACTATTTGACTTGCACTTTTCTTTTTGTATTAGAATTCATATCTAGTTCAGCTTACAAATAGTTGGGTAACCGAAACCATTAACCGTTAACATAAATGTTGCAAATTTCAACATAAACGAAATATCGTAACGTTAACAATGGAAATGCAAGCACATATGTATGTACATATATATATATATATATCAATTAGTTAATTGGCTTATAATGGCAAAAAAAAAATTGCTTCTATCAATTATTTATTTCTATTTACGTAGAACAAAAAAAAAACAATTTCAGTTGAAAGCTTTTAATTTTTTTTAACTTTTCATAACTCTTAATACCGCTAGAAATCGAATGTCATACAAAATTTTATAGAAACTTAAACAAATATGGTTTTTTAGAAGAAAAAAATTGTTAAGTAAAAACTAACCCGGCAACAAAACTGTTTTCCTTTTTTTCTACCTCAAAACCGCTCACAAACGCTTGCCATTTCGATTAAATTTTGTTCCAAAAAAAAATGTTCAAAATCTGTGAAGAAAACGAAAAATCGAACAGTTACTATAATCTAAATAATTGACGCCCTTGTACTAAAACTAAACTAGCATACTTATTATTATACCTCAGGAACTGTAACTAGTTAAAAAACAAAATGTTAAAATGGAAAAAGAAAAACAGATCGCTGTCAACTTTCACTTGAAGAAATATCCGCTGAATGTATTTTGTTTTGTAGTAGTACCTGGGCTATGTAATTGTATTGTCTAAGGCGGTGGTTGGTCTCTGTTTTCCCCCCTACCCCTCTACCACACCATTCCATTTCTTATTTTTATATTTTTGCATAATTTTTTGTCTGAGCGGCTTTCGTTTATTGGAAACACTTTTCATTTTGCCATAATGAAGCGCTTATATGCCATGAATATGCTTGCTAACGCCAATCACAAAAGCCAAAACAGGCCAAAAACCAAAACCAAAATGAAAAAAAAAAAACAAAAAAAACAACCATTAAATGGGACCACATCAGCTGTTTGTATGTTGTTTATATACAGCAACAAATTTCCACTGGTCACTGAACCAAAATCCAAATACATGATGACGGCTTTGATTGTTGTCGATGCAAGTGTGAGTGTGTGTGTAAGTGTGTGTATGTGTTAGCATCGCATTTCAATTCTAGCGTGTCCAAAATAAAACTCTACAGACTTTTTAACGAGCGGCATTTTGTTTGAGAGCCAATTCAGTTTTATACACTCTATTGAACAACGGTCTAATCGATTTTATGAGTAACAATAAAAAAAAAATTGTAAAACTAGCCAATAGTATTTGATTCAAATATTGTGGATATTGGTTATATGAAAATTCTATAAATTTCAATACTTTTCTCTTAACAGAATTGCAAATGTAGCCATTTTTACTTGGGAAGCCAGACGACAGCTCAATTTCAGTTTTTACATGATCAGATTTCAAAATTTCGGAGTTCAAAATTTAATATTTAAAATATTAGAGAGTATACCATATTCGATATGAGCTTATATTCATCATCAATTCTTGAACTCACCTGCATTCAGTTAGGTTTGATTGATCGCAAAGCAGTTAGAGACAAAGCCCACAGCTTTGGAAGACACAAATGTTTGTTGAGTTGTTGAATGAGAGATAAAGCCCCCGAAAGACCCGTTGATAGTTGCTCCCAGCATCTTGGGCCACATCTGTTTTAAGCCTCATGTCTCCACCTCTGTCTGCTCTCGCCCGCCCCCGTTTGTTGTTTGGGCATGAACATGCATTGCGGCTAATTTGCATATCAAAATGAGCCATTGCATGCTTTTAAAGTTGTGACTGGGTTGGTATAAGGTGGGGGGAGTGACTGACTCTGTGTAAGTGAGTCAAGTGGTGGCCTCTTCGTCTTCTAACATACTCAAGTGGATTTTCTATATGAAATGCATTTACGCTAGGCTCTTAAGTGGTGGTTGGTGGGTTACCCCCACACCACAAACCCATCGGGCTAAAATGCAATAAATTAATTGTGTCATTAAAGTCAGAGCGCAATTTCCTGTAGGCCCACAGCAAGTAATTTCATATTGTAATTTAATGACCCACTCCTAACTGCCCAAAAAAAAAAAAAACAACCGAACTTGGTTTTTTTTTTTTGGTAAGGTCGTCGTCGTGGCACGTGTTGTCGCTTAAACCAAAATAAGATTGTTACTTCAATCCACACAATAAAAACCGGAAGCATTAGTCTAGGCTTACAAACGAGTTGTTGTTGTTGTCACAATTTATTAGATGCTTTAAGTACACATAAGTAATAGAAATTTTATAACGAATAATTGAAAAAAAAAAAAAAAAATAAAAAAAAAAAAACCCTCCCTCCCCCCCTAAAAAAAAAAAAAAAAAAAAAAAAATTTTTATTTCAAGTGTTTTTGATTTCACCTATGACTTGTTTTTGGATATATTTTCCTTTGGAATATGCAGCCACACTTAAATGTCAAACATTTTCCGTGTCGTTTTCTTTGCTTTTAATTGCCTATGTCAACTAATTACATAATTCTTACAACATCTTTTGTCTGCATTTTTCTATATACGTATGTATGTATATGTACACTATAATGAGTATCTATTTATCTTGAGAACATTTTTCTGCTGTCCCATAATGAGAATAGAATTGTCAAAGCTCATTTTTCCACAAATTTGCCTTAAGTTGGTGATGACGACAACTCAATTAGACATCAAATGAGGTTGTTTGTCTTTATTTCAACACAAAAGACGAAGAGAATGGCATTAGTATGTATTAACATTTGCAGTTTGTGTTGGCTTAACAAATTCACACAGTTTGACTAAACAAAATCAACTAACTTATATTCCCATACTCATGTATGCATATATATGTATGTGTAGATGTTTTGAAAATATATACGAAATATATTTCTAAAACAAATTGCCGCCACTTGCTGCCATCCGAAAAGTGTGCCAGCCAATGTGGAAATAAGAAGAGAAATATATACATATATATGTATATATAATACATACATACATACATAAAATACACACCATAGACTTTAGTACACATATATCAATGTATGTATGCATGTGTGTATATATATACAAATGGTGAAAACGACAACATTTTAAAAATAAAATTGCATTATGAACGCATTCGCATTTGTATGTGCCATTTGCCCCCTTTTTCTTCTTTGGGTGCATAAAACAACTTGCAAGATATGGCAATAAATTTATTTAGATTCGACTATACATATACCTTATAATAAAAATCGAAACTATTTTATTGTATGTTTATATGGCTACTCATTTTTGAAGTAAAATTAAAAAATAACAAATTTTTACTACCTAATTTTATTACTGAAATATTACTTACATCCTGTTACTTCTTTGCAATACAATATAAAACTATTGCAAATAAAGATTATATGTTATTTTAGATTATTTTTTAAACAATTATTATTGCATTTAAACATTGAAGAAAGTACTTGGATTATCTGTGTTTAAATAACTTTGTAACTAACAATTAATCATACTGAAGAAAACTCTTAGTTGCTCTCTCGCCAATATGCCCATTTATTTATGCTCTGTATTAAGAGGAATATTTATTTTAATATGCTACACAAATCTATGTCAACATCTAAATTTGTCTTGGCCCAGCGCCCCTTTTATTTTCTCAAATTTTCTGGATGAAAATGCAGAAAAAAATGAAGGAACGGAAGTATTTCAATGACATCATTTAGTAAACGAATGTATTCCCATCTTTAAAACGCATTTTGATGGGAATTTCAGTTGAATTACATATGCAGTTTTCCGACTGTTTGGAAATTGCAGTTTAATGATTTGTTTACCTACATACATACATACATATATACATATATATGTATAGGTATATGTGTTCCTCATCAACCAGACTGGATACCAATTTCCACTAGAGTCACGGCACATTAATAAGAATGCACACCTTTCTTCTCTTCTCTTCATTTTTTTCTGCATGTTAATGGTTAAATTTTTATTATTCAGAGTTTAGCTCTTTCATCGAGCAAAATTTCTTGGCCGTTCAATGAACTCACTGTGATTTATGGCTTTGCAATAGTTTTACCGATTTTATGGGCCATATAAAAAATAAAAAATATCGTAAATCGTTCTATTACATAGATTAAACTGAAAACATTAAGTAAACATCTTTGACTATTTGGCACACATTTCATGTCCGGAATTATAAAGTCATAAAAAACATGTCTTTTGAGTTCTCCGTTTTTGTTTTTTTTAGGCATTTCGTTTAACGATTTAAGGCTTTTATTTATTGTTTATCAAAAAATGTGTGGGAATTTTTAAGATTCTTAAAAATTTATAAAAAGTATATTGGCATTAGTATTAACTTTATTGGAATTAAAATGTAATAAAATCCAAATGTAACTTTAAAGGGAAACCTGGAAACGGTGAGGCGATTATATGCACATATAACAGATATAACCAATAATTATGTTTTGGTTAATATTCGAAAATCTCGATCAGTTGAAAACAGATCGTGACCAACTTCAACTTAATGATCTGAATAACCGAAATAAACAGATGTAGGTTTCTTAATTACCTAACGGTATTTCCAATGAAAACCGAACAACAGTTTCGGTTATATATTTTTTATTCTTTCTTGTTTTTTTTTTTTTTAAATCAGTTTTCCATGAATCACCACCGGGTGTTTTTTCCCATTTTAAATGTTTGTAATTTAGTAACTGATGCATTTTGCACCTTTCCACACCTTTTTCATGTAAATTGTTTGAACAATTTTTTTTCACTTGCTAGAGAGTTGTTACCGTTACCGTTAGCATTACGATTAAATTATGCATATTTATGCTCACCTGCTGCTCCTTCAACGACTTCCCCTCTTCCCCTTGTCATTTGGCTTAAGCAACTTCTTTTTGTCGCCAGACTGTCTCTCAATTAATTGGTTTTTCTTCAGCGCCACCAGAGCCACATTTTCCGCACCTGAGATGGAGAGACAGAAATGCAGTTGTGGTTGTTGTTGTTGTTGTTGGTGTTGCTACTGCAGTTGTTGTTGCGTGGGTGAAATCAACCGGCAAAAGCAGCAGCAGAGCCAAGTTTTAATTGAAAGTCAAATTCAATTTTTGCATATTAAATTAAATGGCCCCGAAGCAGCAGCAGCAGGAACAGCAGCAACAGCAACAGCAACTTCATCAGCAACATCGGCGGCAAATAAATGACAGACAGCAGCAACAACAACATCAACCAAAACAACAACAACAACATCGACATCAACAACAAATGCCCTTGAGGGCGGCCCACAATTTCCGCTTATGTTGAAAACTTCCGGCATTTAAGGCGGATCATGTTCAATCATGTGCCAAGCATGTGAATTATGCTCTCTATTTAAAGTTTTCCAATCGACTGGCATTAAATTTATGTAAAAAAAAAAAAAAATAAAGAAAATCCATATAATGTTTCTCTCCCAAACATCGAATAGTTGACACCTTTTCCATTGGGCTAATTTTAGTTCGGCCTGGTCGAGAAATGACATTTGCAGGGCTGCCTTGCCTGACTGCCAGTGTCCCAAAATCCTACCTCCCTAACTGTGCTGTGACTCAAAAGAGGGCGCCGAATTTATTTTTAGCAATGAGATTGCGCTTTGTCTGTGGCAGAGTAGTACCTTAGCTCCTACAGTAGGACAAATTGAGCATAGAATTAAAAACTCTTTATGAGAAATCTGTTAAGGTACTTACAGATATGTACCTACATATGTATTTACGATTCATATCCTACCAGAAACTAAAAATGTGCTGAAATATTTACTGGTAATATATATAAAGCGAACCATTTTAAATTTATGCTATAAGTTTGGTTTAAAAATTTCTTTTAATGAGTAAAAAAGTGCCTTTAATGCTCTGTGATTTTTAAAGATATAGATCTATATATATCTTATAGATATGTATATATAAATATATAGATAAATATATAAATATATAGATACATATATGCAATTCCTGTAACTTTAAACTATTTCCGATACACTTGTAGACCAATTATAACATTTCTTTTATTCTTCGAATTCCATGAGAAATACTCTTAAGAATTATTTGCCAACATTGTTAACATTTTTGTCCCATTGTTCCGGCATTAATTTCCCTTTTTTTTTTTTGTTTGGTCTGTGTACTCTTTAATTTTTTTTTTTTTCTTTAGCCCGAAGTGTTCCCAATAAACCAAATGCTGCCACAAATCATAGTCCGCAATTTGTCAGCTCATTTCGTTTTGGGTTTCATTTGGTCTTTTTTTTTCTCCTTCTTCTTCTTCTTTGAGACATCTTTTCTTTGCTTTTGTTAAGTTATGATGACATTCAAACCTGTCAGCAATGGACCCCAAAGAAGATCTGGAGAGGAATATGTATGTGATGTGTGTGTGTACGTGTGTGTCTGTGTGTGTGAGAGTGAGTGCGGTGGAAAGATGCGGGCACATAGGCAAGTTGTAAATTCTTCTTCACTCCACTTGGAAGATTTATTTGGTTTATGTGGCAATAGTTTCTTGGCAGGGATGGGAGAGCACCTGCAAGAAGAAAACAAAAACAAACCAAAGAAAAAAAAAAAAAATAAATTGAGGCCGCAATTTATCAAAATGCTCACGACATTTTTCGTTTGCGAAATTCCTCTAAAAGTTAATACACATTAAAAATATCAAAGAAGCTAACTTCGGCCGTGCCGAAGTTTGTATACCCTTGCAGATTAATTGATTATATTATCCGTCATATCGGATTCAATATATTTTAAAAATTGGAAATATAAAATTTAAAAAAATTTGAACCAAGAAAAGAATCAGTAACAAAATTTCGAGTTTGCCAACGGCCGGAGTTGAACCTCCGCTCCCATCCTCCCAGAAACGATCTCTACCTATTGCGCTACCAAACTTTAAATTCGGGGCCACGCTATTTCGGTATACATTGCAAGCGTCCAGCTTTCGCTCTCTAAAGTTTTTGACGATTTTTAGAAAACAACAACACAATACAAATAGTTTTCCGTCTCTTTCTGTTTCGCACTCAGCTTGTAGTTTTTCAAGCACGTGTTCGCATATATGTATGTATGTATGTTTGTATGTTTCCATGTATGTTGTTTGTGTACGCATATATAAAAGCAAATATAAACGTATTTAATTGGCTGCATATGCAAACATACTGATGCTGATGGGGGTTGATTCATTGATTTTATTGATTTATGTCGGTGTTTATTATCCGATCTGATTCAAACTTACTGATATGATGTAAAAGTATAATTTCATCTGCTCACCAAATTTGGTTGAGATATCTTAAAAAACAAAAGTTTTCTCACAAAACATACTTTTCTGATGGGGGTTAATTATTGTTTTATTGATTTATGTCGGTGTTTATTATCCGATCTGAATCAAACTTGCTGGTAAGGTGTAAAGTAGAATTGTCATCATGTGCCAAATTTGGTTGAGATATCTTAAAAAACAAAAAGTTTTTCTCACAAGAACTGTTTTGAACAACTCACATTTTGACCGAGGTACCTCTGTCTTTCCTATTTTTCTATAACTTATAGTTGTCCGATTCACCAACTCTTAAACTTGTGTCGATAAATCATCAATGAAGAGAATGATATGACTTTTATTCATGTAGCTCAAAATTTAAGTTCGATTCCTTGCGAAGAAACGACAGACGGACAGACGGACAGACGGACAGACGGACAGACGGACAGACGGACAGACGGACAGACGGACATGGTCATATCGACTCGGCTTTCGATGCTGATCAAGAATATATATACTTTATGGGGTCGGAAACGATTATTTCTATTTCAAACATCTGACCAATTTTATTATACCCTCTGCAAGGGTATAAACATACAATGTGAAGATATGGTGCCGACTTTTGAAGTATCCTGTATTCGATGATTTAACGATTTCATGATTCAATGATTTTATGAAGTAAAACATTCTGATAAAACCAACAAGGGAGAAACCCTATTCGAAACCATTTAAGTTTCAAAATAGATTAAAATGAGTGTTATGTATGCTTATTCGTTGTTCCCTAAAACCTAATTTAATCTGTTAAATAGATATATACCGATCTACTCTTTTATCCCAGAAATTACAGGGTATAAAGCGCACTAAAAATTCTGAGATTGTTTTGACGGCGAATTTCGTGTCTAGGTTGTTAATACTCGTAAAAAAAAAAATCGGACCAGTTTTTCTTTATAGAAAATGCCATAAAATTTCTTGCCATAAAACTAGATTTGTACAATTTTCAGTGGGTGGTTTAATGAGGCGGCTAATTAAATTGGTTTAATGGCTTATTAACTGAAACCAAATGAAAGAGTTATAAATTTTAGTTCATGTCACCTGGTTGCAGTGTTTACCAATTAACTTTAAATGTCAATCTTACGCTAAATCAAAAGCAATTCGTTTAGCAAAAACTAAATATATTAAAAACTAAAAAAAAAAAATAAAAATACAAAAAAAATTATGAAAAAGGAAATAGTATAAAAAATGCATTCATGCGGCAATTGTCAACGACGACGACGACGAGGACAACAACAAAAACAAAAACAACAACATCAAATTAAATTTACCGACATCGTCTCGCGAATGTTGAGTGCGGGTGTTGGATGGTAGTGCCCCTCCTTCTTCTTCTTCTTTCACCTCCTTCTTATCCCTCGCTGCCGTTGCAACTCTGTGAAAGTGAAATTTATAATATTGTGATAACTATCGGAAAGATAGAGAGAAACGAGTGAGAAACTAAAAGGAAATAGAAAACACACACACAGATACATAAATATATACATATAATCACAAAATGGGTGCACACAGTTCCAAGGAGAAACTGTCGCGTTCGTATTCCGAGCGATATATTCATACTCAAATGATCGAACGTGAACGTTTTGGCAGTTTTGGCAAACGGGCATCAAAAGCAGCGACAAAAGCTGCAACAAAAGGTAAGTTAAATCGGCCAAATGCATAGATTGATGATTGTGAGAGACAAAGAAGGAAAAGAAAGAGAGAGAGAGAGAGAAAGAGATAGAAAGAGATAGTTAGTTTTGGGGTATGTCTAAAGAAAATATTGTATTGTGTTATATCAAAAGCCCACACATTGCAGTAATTGGCATTTATTTATCATGTTTAAAAGTTATATAAACATCATTAATATATTAAATTGGATGGTAGCTACTCATATGTATACCCAACGGATATGCATAAGTTGATTTATTTAAAAATATTCTAATCTATATAAAACTTTAAAGTTTTCTAGTTAAATCACATATTCTTCAAAATGGTAGTTTGAGAATTAACTTTCATAAATCTTTGCTCCAGGGTTAATCTGAGAATGTTTTTTCAATTAATTTTATTGCAACATCGATGCATTAATGCAACACTTTTTTTCCCCCTTTTTTTCGCACTTGATGTTGTATAATTTGTTTGTGCAGAAGGGCCAACAACGTGTTAAGCGATGTCTACATTAAGCGTAAGATGGAAAGGGAAACGATGGCGGTCAAAACCAACACAATGCATTCACATTGCGGTTACGCTGCTCCACAGCTGCATAAAAATCTAATAAATTTTATTTTTAGCTTCAAGCTAATTGAACTACGAGACGAGAAGGCAAACGTGGGGATAATGAGGAAAAAAGGGGGTATATGGTATAGTTGGACGCGGTTTTAGCAACAGGGAGGCGAAATAAATGAAAAACTTTTATATGTAGAGGGTGGAGGAAAAAAACCTCCTTCCTTGTGTCACACGGTGTCACGTAATCCTTTAAAAGGCTTATCACACAAAGACCATACCAAATAAAAGAGAACGAAAAAGCGAAACTTTTTTTTTTTTTTTTTTTGGTTTCTACAGATATATGAAAAGCAAACTATTTTTAGTATTTGAGCGATAAAATTGCAATTATCATATAAAGTTTTTCAAGTATTTTTAAAATCTCTTTCATCTGCAGTTTGTACACCCTGCGGGGGGTGCATTTAGAACATGCACTTGCATAATATTCATCCAATTTTACCTCTTTCAAAAAAACAAATACGCTCTCCGCTTCCCTTTTCTGAATTTTAAACACTTCAATTATGAAAATGTTTTGTTATAATCTACACGAAACATTTTGAGTTATCATTAAATGGTAAATGGACTACGAGTGTGTGTGTGTGTGTGAGTGTGTGTCTGGGTATGTGTTTGTATTGTATACCCAACCCAGAAAAACAACAGGAAAAGCACTTTAACTTTAAGCCACCCAAACGTGTTGGCGCATAAATTATATATAGACAACCCCCCTTTCCCCTTCCCCTCCAAAGTACGAATATTGATGGCATTCCATTTCACTTTTATAATCTTCTTTATTTTGCAGGAGCTGCCAAAAAGCGTGATGTGCGCAATTTAAGCATATCACCGACAGATCTGGGACCGCCACCAAAAACCCAACAGACTGCCAAGGGACAATCGACGCGCAGCAAGTCATCATCAACTACGCCCACGCCCACATTAATACGTAAGTAAAAATTAGTTAATATATACATAGAAACATATTGGGAAAATGCAACGCTTATGTAACTAGAAACTTTAACCTTTTCGAAAAATAAAAAATGCAAAAAAAGAAAAGGAAGGTTCTTAATATTAACCATCTGAAGAAACTTGTCTTGAATATCGATTAATAATCAGGCTATTCTATATATCCCTTGGGTGGATTATCTACAAAAACCAAGGGCTAAGGAAATTTTAAACTTTTTAAGTTAACTAAAGTGTCAAAGTGAAATATTGTTAACTTGCTTTTGAATATTGATTACTTATTCTTATTTAATCGAAAATGTTTTAACTAAAAAGCAGTAGAAAATGGTTTCTAAACGGCCAATCTACATTTACAGTTTATTCTATATACTATTCTATATTCTAAAATTAAATGGTGAATTTCAGCTATTCCAGCAATTAATACCTTCCAAGTTCATCTATGTTCATTTGAATCTACTCAAATTTAACCTAAATACATTACAGTTTATTCTATTTATTTATATTCTAAAATTAAATGGTGATTTAGCTATAAATTATTATTAGCTAAAATTTTGACCTTGATTCAAATTTGCCAATATCCAACTGTAGTTTATTTTGGTTATTCATGCTATTCTTTGACTAACGTTCACCTACAAATAAGAATTATCTATAATATTCTTAAATATCATAAAACAACCTTTAAATAAGAAACTTCTATTAAGGCCATTGCTGTTTCTTAGCCTAACTCTACTCTAACCTACATGTATTGCATATAACAAAAATCAGATTATAAACATCGTATGACATAAAAAGCCTCTCTCCTCTTTAACTAAAATATTTTTCACAACAAATTCGGTTTTGGCTCATTAATCGTTTGGCTTTTCCCTCGATTAAAGAATTCAAAATCTTTGCCGTTTGCATTTACCAATTAGAATTGCAATTTAATTAGTGTTGAGATTTCATAATATGGTCACTAATGAAGCTCACTTTGACCTTCAATATGTTTACTTTTTATATCAATGGGAAATTATTCAATTTGTTAAAAAGGGGGACCTTCTCCTACTATGAATGAGTTGCCAAATAGTTGCCTAGCATGGGGCCTTGTCTTGTTTTTTGTTTTTTTAGATCCCATGGTCTATAGTGTATGGGGGGTAAAAAACAATTCACTGCGCTCTATTCCCACAGTTTTTTCTTAGCCTCTTTTTTGTTGTTGTTTTTATTTTGTTGGACCAACAGCTGGCGGTTAGATTGTCCCCCAGGCCACGCAGCAAGCATTCAACATGCCCCAAAATCAAATTGGCCATTGCCCCAGACAACAATAATCTGTGCGAAATATGTTGGAAACTTTGCTTATTTTTTTTCTTCCTTTTTTAATCTTTTTTTTTTTTTTGTTTTATTTTTGTGTTGTTGAGTCATTCAAATGACTCAGCAACTATTTTCGGTAGCACATGCAAAGGCTTTGGAGAATGCAAAATCTGTCCTTAATATAAATCCTTTAGATAAATCCTTATGTGTTGGTCATCGATGTCACATTTGACATAGGTTCTATATAGAATTATAAGCGATTTGCTTAATATATTTCACATAAAAAGATTTTTTTGTTGGAAAATTAAAAACTTCCACAAAAGCAATTGAAAATTTTAAAGTGGCTTTAAGGATTTACTGTCACTCGTCAATAATTATTGGCCATAAGTAAAGATCTTTTTTTCTTTCTGGAAACCCAATCGTCAACACATTCATAAATTAGCAATCAAATTTTAAAAAATTCTAATAGTATTATGGCACAACATTGAAATTGGATAAATAAATAATCTTAGCATTTGAATATAAAACTGTTGACGAAGTCGCCACCACATGTACAATTAATAATTTCTTAAAAACAAAATAAAAGAAACAAACTCCATTATCTCATATATATTTTTGGCATATTACTCGTCGCATATGCAAATGGTGTTCACAGTGGATGACCTCATAAATAATCATGAAAGTGGGCCAAAAGATGAACAATGAGTGAGTGGGTCACGAAATCTTTTTTCAGTGGTTGCAAAATATTGTTAAACAGTTTGTACATCCCTTCATACATGGGGCATCGGTGGTTCAGTGGTAGAATGCTCGCCTGCCACGCGGGCGGCCCGGGTTCGATTCCCGGCCGATGCAATTAGTACTTTTTTTATATTTTAAATTAATATCTTTTTAATAGTATCTTTAAATGTTTCTTTAATTGCTAAAAAATTACTAACATGCAAAAGAAAGATCAGTTTAATCTTCAGCCACAGGCAGACACATGAGCGTGAGCTAAAATAATACGGGCAAATTTGAATATGCAAAACACGTTTCTGCGCCGTTTTTTTGTCTTGTATATTTTATTTTTCCCGTTTTACTCTCCTCTGTATTCATATGCAAAATAACTAAATAAGCATGCGCGCATTTTGCATTCACTTAAGATCAGTGGCGAGCAGAAAAAAATAGCAACAACAACAACAACAATAACAAAAAAAGAAGAGAACATTTAAATTAGTTTCTTTCGTTTTTTTCCACTTCTTGTTCTGTTGATAAATATAGAATAGCCCAGAGGGCAAGAGAATTAAAAAACTGCGAACGAAACGTATAGAGGGGAGAGAGAACTAGTGCGCATTCTCTTATCGACATAATTCAGATACATTTTAGCAATTTAACTTCATCACAATGAATTTCCCTATTAAAGCTAATTTGTGCACTCTGTGCAATTTGCACACGCCGATGGCAAGTATATGGAATTAACAAACTGATAAATATAGCATAGTTAAAAACAGATAAGATTAAAAATATCTTTAGATGCAAATCAGTGAAATAAATTGAAAATCTTTGCATTGAAATAATCTGAAAAATAAGTAAGAGGAGAAAGAAAAAATCAAAAAAATTAATATCCTTTGCATCGGCCGGGAATCGAACCCGGATAACCCGCGTGGGAGGCGGGAATTCTACCATTGAACCACCGATGCCAGAGCGGAGGCTGGTAGAAAAATAGGGAAACATATAATGCCATTGGCACATGTATAACTTGTTAAAATAATCTCTAAATCCTAGCCGAAGTCCTTAGCATCCGGTGCTGTAATCATAAATTAGTTTTAATTTTAAATACATAAAAATAATCTCTAAAAAAGTCAGGAATAAAGCCAATGTTGACTTGCTGAGTTACTATTAAAGTTAAAGTAATTACATTTTATATTATACACATGTTTATATTAACCAAAACGTAAATAAAAGAAAAACTAAAAAAAAATTAAATTGCATCGGCCGGGAATCGAACCCGGGCCGCCCGCGTGGCAGGCGAGCATTCTACCACTGAACCACCGATGCTTCGTGTTTGGTGCTGTCTTCTAATCCAGCAATTCCAAAGCTTCTTCACATCTTCAAAAATTTTATAGCTCCATTGGACATAGTGAAGCGTCCATTGACCCTATCAGCCAGCGAGTACTTAAAGTAATGTGATAAGAGGAGACACGTTTTTCTATTTCTAGAACAATTAAAGAATTCGATGTATTGTCACTTGTTATGTAATTGTTCGATCACTGATCCGCAAGTGATTTTCATTGCGTAATGAAAACATATTTATACATATATATGTATATATATACATATATATGTCTGCTGTACGTAATTGGTAATCAACACTCCTCTTCAACTCTATATTCAATGGCTAACGAAGAAACGTGCCAGAAATAGTCCCACGTATTGGATAAATATCTTTACCAATTGACCAACCCACGTCTACCTGGCGCTTGTTTGCTTGCTTACCTTACTTTAATTCACTGTCATCAAAAGTGCTTTGCTAAACCGATTTTATTGGCATAATTGTGTAAGATTAAACCAATCTGCACCTTTGCAATGCCCACATACATACATATGTACATATGCCGCGGATCAATATGATGTTGGAAAAGAAGAGTGAGGAATCCGGTTGCGCGCTTTAATTTGATTGGTAATTGCTTATCAATATGAATTACCAATTCTTCAATATCTTAACATTTAACTGCCTGAAATGTGTAAAATTAAATGGAATTTCATGGAAATTTAAGGAAAGTTAATTTGGTAATGAAGTTTAGCCTATAACACTATCTATGTGGATAACATATATAAACAAAGTTTCAGCAGCAAAAATTAAATCATTTAAAAGAAATATTTTATTTTTTTTGTTTTCGCTGCAAAAATAAAATATGTTATCAATGATGAAATAAGAAATTAAAATTTCTCAGATATAAATTTGATTCTTTATGCAATGTTCAGAACTTGGTTTGGTTTTTTTTTCAGTGTACTATCATAAACATTATCTAAACTTGAGATAAAAAATATTTGTGAACTAATGACAAGTTAGAGGATTTATAGATTAAAAAAAAAAACAAAAACAAAAGATCATCAAAAGCTTAATTGCATCTAGGTGCGATTTATGTAATTTTATTATATTTTCATTCATTCTGTTGTCATTTCTAAGAGATTTTTCCAATGGTTCAATACTATTAAATAGTCTGTGACGCTAGTTTTATGGTTTGTTTTTACTTTATAGGATTGTTTTATTTCATTTTTTGCTATTGCAAGGTTCAGTGCTCGCTTCTGACATTGGCATTCGTAACATTGTAAGTCTTTTTTCGGCATGGAGTAAATATCTATAGACATTGCCGCCTCAGACTAGACTTGTACTAGCCATTTATGGCTTCTGGTTGCTGCTGCGGTTAGCATTGAAAACAAGGCACGAGTACTTGCAAAAAAAAAAAACAAGAAAAATAACAAAAAACAAGAGAAAAAAAGTTATCTAAAACTCCAAGAGACACCAAAAAAAAAATGTTCATACAAAAAGCAAACATGAGGTCAGCTTTGCGGGCAAATGGACTTGGCCCAAAGGCAAAACTCGCAAGAAAGAGCAAACAAAGGCACCAAATTATGCTAATTATTATACAAAATAAAAAAGCTAAACCTGTATTTGTATCTCTTTGTTGTCTTTAAAAGACAGAGATACAATTTAAGAGAAACAGATACGAAAACGAGATCAAAATATCGAAGAGTAATGCTCTTTATCTTTTGATTTCTGCTCTTTCTTAGCACGATTGCTTTCTCTTGCATTCTCTCTTTAATTACGAATCATAATAATAATGGAAACAGGTGTTTTTCTCAATGTTGCACCTTGTTTGTGCTTGTCTTGTGCTTTTTGAATGTTGTGGATGTTGCTGCAACTAAAAACTGGTTCCCCCCACTCCCTGTTAGAATTCATTAATTTGGTCAAATTATGACGTGACTCCTTGTTGAATTCGCTTGGGGTTTTTTTTGCTGCGCTCCCTGCCATGTGGAAAGTCAAGTGCATTGATAAACCAAAGAAGGCAAAAATTAAGCATCTTGTTTCATGATACTTTGCAAGAAGATAACACGAACAACTAAACAAGTTTGTCTCCTTTTATACATCGTATACGTCATGAATGTATTTTTTTTTGTAATCCCTAAAACTGTTGTAGTTTGTAGCAGATCGTGATAAGTTTTAAGTAGGATAAAGTCACTTATTATATTAAAATCATTTCACCGAAATAGAAAATCGAACTTTGTTTTATAAACTAAATACATATTTAATATTCCTTTTTATACTTTTAAATTTGCCTTGAACTTCAAATTTTTATTTTACAACTATTATCTTTTTTAAAGGAGAATATTTAAATAAATTAATTATTTAATAATATTTAATAATTACTTATAGTTTCCAGAAATAAGTCAAGCCTTCTTTATTATGACATTGTTAAACTGTTAGTTTTTTATTATTTAGTTAAGGTTATTATCTCTGACATGAAGCTGCTCGTTAGCATTTACTTTTATAATAAAGTTTTAAAAGATAATTAGTGCAAAAATAATATCTCTAATTGATGAATGCCTTTTGAAATTTTCTTCATATTATTTTTATGTATTTTCTACCACTGTTTCACACAGTTGAATCACATTCTATAAAAGAAAAGTTCTTTGATTTTCGTTTGAAGAAAATCCCAACATGTTTGGGTATTTACTATATGTATATTCCACTTTATGTTGTACTTTATAATTCATTCAAAATCGTGTTCCTCTTCAATTATTCAAGTTATACACAATAATAGACAGCTGCGGCGTTATTCATGTATCTATTGACGTCACTCGTTTTGCTTGTCGAGAATAATTTATATAGTATGTATATTGTGTATATCATAGTATATTTTGTCACCTAAAGTTCTCAATTAGTAGGAAGCTGAAATGTGAAAACAAAATCAAAAATCAGTCTAAAATTTGCTTTGCTGCTGTTGCTTTGCTAACAAAATAAAGCAGCAAACACCAAAAAACAAACCAATACGGAATTTTTTTACCTCACAAAATTCGTGTCGTTTTTATAGTTTTTCATAAGTATTGACTATTTAATAATAATAATAACCTCTCATTATAACGGAAATGGGTTTCGGAAAATGTATCAATAAGCTTTTAGGCCGCAATTCATTGCGTGACACGAGAGAAAAATCCACGAACAGCAGCAACAATACAAGACACATTAACAGTGAGTAGTGTGGGTAGATAGATATATATTATATATATTATATTGAATTATTTGCACAAGTGCCTGAAAGTATGCAAACATTTTTTTTATATTGTATTTAAAAACCATTTTTTCTTTCATTTTCAGAAAAACGCTTAAATGGCAACTCTATTACAGCAACAACAACAACAATCTTACCAAATTCAAAGGGAAATTCAAATAAATCAATTCAGGGCACCAAACAACAACAACAACAGCAGCAACTACAACAACAACAATCGCTTAACAAACTCAAATCTACAACTATTAAAAACTCCACACCAACTTTGCCTCTGGCAGTGGGTATATCTGAAGGTAAGTTGAAAACAGAAATATATATATGTATATGTCAATTTGTTGCAAAGTGAAAGCATGTAAAATTCAAGACCGATCAATGTTTTGATATCAAATCGAATTAACGCATTGCCCAAGAGCCTTTTGTTATCAATTGGTTACAACCCACAGCGTATCAGTAAATTTGTTGCCAACAGTAGTCGCTTGTTTACACTATTTCCCACTCTCTCTCTTTGTCTCCCTCTCCGTTTGTGGGCGTATGTGTCTCTTACTCTCTCTCGCTCTCAATCTCTTGGGGACATTTTTGTGGTTGGCAAAACTTTTCGTGGTAAAGTTGCAACGAACTTTGATAATTAAAATTAATGCCACTAATTAGACATTTGGGTAACTTACATTCAGTTAGACAGAAACGTGCCTCAATAGTTCTGTGGCAAGACCTAATGGTTGCATATTTATTATATTCTTTCCCTTTGCCAGGGCTAGAACTTGCCACAACAATAATAAGTATGGTCATTAAAGTTGGCTGATCATCCTAATGAGTTGCGTGTATATTAGATATGTATATATACATACAGGTGGCTTAACGAATTCAAATTACTGTCTAATCATATCAATTGACAGATCTATAACATATATTAAAGACATCAATTTCGAAAAAATTGATTTATGGACAAGGATTTACTTATCATTAATTATATAATTTCTTATAACAAAATTCAACAATTCAATATGATTTGATTACTCTCGAAATGGGTTATATCTATTCAATTAATTCGCAACCATTCACCCCCTTCAAATTCGATTCAAAGCATTTGAAGAATAATTTATTAAAGTGAATGACAATTAATAATTTTCACCACAATAAGTGATCAAATTCGCATTCATGGACCACACAAACACAAGTCATTAAGACAAAGAAAAAGGGAACGATATATGCTTTCCCCTCTTCTTTTCTCTTTTTTTGCAATGCATGCGGGTTTAAAATGAATTGCAATCGTTGGACATAATGATCATAATATCCCCATCCGATTGTAGAGGTATTTTTTAACGGTTACGCATGACGGAGAAGTAAAAGTGTTTAGCTGAAAGGTGCGTGTTGATGGTGTGGCTCTAGGTCTTTGATTACATGTATATACTCGTATGTATATATATGGCCAAAGTCGGCCATTAACTTTTTGCATTTATATACAACCCAGGGGGGGTCATGGCACTCAAAAAGACAAAGCAAAATAAAAATCAAGCTTGACGCGTGCCATTGACAAAAAAGAAAAAAAAACAAAATACATATGAGGAGGAGAAATAAATAAATGTTTGTCAATTTAATTGAGTAAAAGCGTGAAAAATAGCCATAAAAGTATAGAGGCCCACGAAAAACGAAATCAATGAACTTGATGTGTGTAGGCAATAAATTAGAGTGAAAACAAGCCGACAAAATAATGGGCAAGGCTTAAGCACAACCAACCAACCAAACAACCAACCAAACAACACCAAATATACAAAGTGTTGGCGTGCGTTACAACAACCAAATTAAGACAAGCTTAGTTGAAAGAGTCGACTTTTTAAATACCCTGTATCGTGTTTATGCTGAATTATTCTTATTGCCGCATATAAATGATTTATTTTATGACTGCTCTATATTTTTATAATCTTGGGTATTTATTTGAATTCCTCTCCGATATCGGTCAATAAGCAAATTTTATGTTTCATTATATTGCTATAAATGCAAATTATTCTTTCTTAACTTATTTGATATCAATAATATGAAGCATAAAATACGATATTGGTTTTGATTGATACTTATAGTTGAAATTTTGATACTTTATGGAGCAAATATTAAATTTTAAAACAGAAAGTTTTATTCACTTTTTTTACTTATTACTTGATAATTATAATAATTATATAGTATATATTAGTATATTAGTATAATTATAATAAGACATATCAGTTCTGAATGCAGATTCAAAGTTTATATGCCCGATAGAATTGTTAATGCTTTCTTTCAGTGGTTACCAACTTATCATCAATGCCCAAATATCTCATAAAGGTTATCTTCAACTACTTGGTATCAAACCAAAAATAAAAAAAAAGGAGAGAAAGAAAAGATTGTTTAGATGCGGGTTTTGCATGGTCGGAGTATTAAAAAAAAAGAAATACAAACTCTCACACACACATGCACAACAATCAAAATTAAATGACAACTTAATTGATTGTCTTGTCAGTTTCAACAGTTTGGTTGGTGTGAAAGTAATAAATAAAATAATATTGATGATACATAGTTAAAAAAGGAAAAAAAAAAAAAAAATAAAAAAACTGGCGCCCAATGTGGGCCACACTCGAAAACATTTCACAAACAATTTAACTTCAAATAAGCCATACCGAACAGATGGGGGGTAGGAGATGTGGTGGTGGTGGGCTATGTTTGGAGGGGAATGCAGTAGAGCGTGCATCAACACGCCCAGAATAAAACGCCACCAACTCAACTCGTTCAACATCAAAGTAAAAATTTTGTAAAAAAGCGTCAAGCGTATAGAGGCATAAACAAGTTGTGACATTACAAAACGTCGGCAACCGAGGGGCAAGGTAATATGCAAGTGCTCTGTGGCATAATGCTCAGAGAACCACCTGTGAGTTTGGGTGTGTGTGTGTGCTTGTGTGTGGGTCATATAAGTTTCGACAAATAAAGTGTAGGTACAAGGCAAGGAAATGAAAATAAAAATGTAAAATATTAATAAATTTTTTACTTTAATTATGGCAATAACTAAAAAAGGGTATTAGGTAATCTTAAAAAAAATCAATAACAATAAAACTTAAATAAATATTTATTTATTTTTTACATGTTTTTTTAACACCAAAAAAACAATTGAATGTTGTGTAGTACGTACACACTACAATGCAACCAGACACAAGTGAACAATTTAAAAAATTAAAAATTAGTCACTAATTTGACAAAGGTAACCGTGGAATAAGAAAGGGAAAAAAGGGATAGGGAAAGGGAGTAGTCGAATTATTATCAGTCATTTGCTGCGGTCTTAGTTGACAGATTTATCTCAGTTTTATGCGATTTATTATAAGATCGTGATAAGCAAATATAATCCTTCCAGCTAAAACTGTACCTGGTCCCAATTGTAATCTTTCCAGATTTTAAATTCCATAACTTACTTTTTTGGCAAATGAGAAAATCGACTGATCTTACTTAAAGTGATATCTCTTAAACCAATATAAACAATGAAATAATCATAAAATTTTTCATAAAATAATAAAGGTTATATTTATAATAAATCCAATCAATATTTTATTCATTCTGTAGCTTAGATCTGGCCCTTGCAGGGGGAGATTGATCAAATGATTGTAACGCATAGAAATAAACGTTTTCGTCACCATAAAATATCTATATTCTTAATCAGCATCAATAGCCGAGTCCGTCTGTCTGTGTCTTCACATATTTTCAAACTTCAATTTTGAGCTACGTAAATAAAGTTCATATCATTCTGTTCATTGATCATTTATCTAATTGAAGTTTAAGAATTGGTTGAATTGAAGAGCTATATATAAAGTATAGAAAGATGCGAAAGATCAGAGGTACCTGGGCAAAATTTATTTGTCCATAACAGTTCTTATGAGAAAAACTTTTTGTTTTTGGAGCTATCTCAAACAAATATGTGTAGATACAGATAATAATTTTACTTTTACACCATAAGAGCAAGTTTAAATCAGATCGGATAATAAATAACGACATACTGGCGGGTTGAAATTGCTTTAGCTTTGATTTTTTATTTTGATAATTTTTTTATCAGATATAGTGGAATCAGGTCAATAGATTCATTTTTTAGTCAACTAACTGATAAGACAATTTTTTATGTCCGACAAAAATAATAAAAAGAAAATGTTTGATGACGGTGGGTGGCATTTCTAATTTAAATTCACAATATATTTTTTTTATGAATAACGAAAAAAAAAAAAAAAATAAAACAAGTAAAGTTCGTCGGAAATAATTTTTACATTTCATTAAAAATTTTCACTTATTGCTTCTTACGTTTTGTTTGTAATTTCCTTTTTTTCTTTCAACTTTTTAATATATTGTGGGGCGGCCTTCTTTGCAATTTCTTTGTTATTATTTTTTTCTCTTTTTCATAATAAAAGAAAGGTTGACACAAAAACAAAAAAATTGCGTGGCATCGTCGTGTAGGTAATTGTAGACCTGAGACTTTAAAGAAATCGTCGTCATGACTTTCGCGTCACACTTGGCCAGAAAAACAAAAGTATTTTGTTTTTACTATTTTGTGTTTTTTTTTTTTTATACCCTGTACCCATAGGGTTCAAGGGTATATTAAAGTCGCTAAAATGTATGTAACAGGCAGAAGGAAAATTTTCCGACCCCATAAAGTATATATATTCTTGATCAGCATCAACAGCCGAGACGATATAGCCATGTCCGTCTGTCCGTCTGTCCGTCCGTCTGTCCGTCTGTCCGTCCGTCTGTCCGTCTGTCCGTCTGTCCGTCTGTCCGTCCGTCCGTATGAACACCTAGATCTCAGAGACTATAAGAGCTAGAGTAACCAAACTTGGTGTCAACATCCGTCTAGTCCATACGCAGATCAAGTTTGTTTCAAATTTTTGCCACGCCCACTTCCGCCCCCGCAAATTAGAAAAAACTATAACTTGAGTTCTATTAGAGCTACAGTATTTGTTTTTGGTAGACTCAATTATATAGCCAATATGTACCATCTGACCGAATTTGACCAAAATCGGTCAATAAATATCGGAGATAATATGTATATATGTTTTGTACTGAAATTCTATGGGCAGCGGCAGCTGAAATGTGTGAGCGAGATAGCATGCGCACGTTGCGTTCATTTTTACCGAATGACGCATTAGTTTCGTTCACTGAGATGAGTGAGCGAGAAAGCATGAATTTGGTGTTTCGGCTTGCTAGGAGAATTTTGTAAAATAATTTATATTCAATTAATGGGGATTTGGATGGAGTTTGAGTTTATAAAATATATCTCTTATTGGTACAGGGTATACTCCAAGTCGACAGGGACGACTTGCTTACTTCATTTTTTTTTGTATGCAAAAAAAGTCGAAAAAAAGAAAACACAGAACTGAGCAGCTCATTAAAAGCCACGCTCCAGTTAGAAGCCAGCACTATAAAGTTTTATCAAGACTCTTTTTTTTTGTTTTGGCTTTTTCTCTTGTCTAATTATGGCTAGCCAAGATTTGAGATTTTATTGAATTTTTGCCAAGAGGCAAAATCTAAAAAACACTTTGACCCAAATAAATGCCACAAAAATTTCATTAATTATATGATTTGATATACAATGCATTAAAAACCACAATGAGAGAAACGGTTTAATTTATCATGCCGGATATTGATTATTTTACGCATATTTTGAGGATTATCTAAAAAATGAATTACCAAAATAATTTTTGTATATACCCTTTGAGTGCGGGCATTCGCTATTTCATAAATATTGAAATAAATTTCAAGTCAATTTCATTCCGGTTTGAAGTGACAGGTCATTATAGTTGTAATTATGATTTTTATTGCTGGGTATGAAAATATTTATACAAGTGTGGGAGGAGGGGTGGTGAGTAGGCAAGAGTATACAAACTTCATTATACCAAGGATAGCTTCCGGACTTTATGTAAACCCCCAAAACAAAAAAAAAAAAAAAAAATACTACAAAATATTGTCGAATTGTATAGAAAGTTACCCAATTAAATATTTGCCTTCATATAAATCCATACAATTTTCCGCCTTTGCTTATAAATATTTGCCCATAAAACGCAATTCTCACGCTTTTTATCTCTACTAAATATTCAAAAATGAAAATTACACAAGCAAAAGCCAAAAGAAAAAAAACTTGGCCACTTTATGCAATGTTTTCTTTATATTAGTTTGTCTTGGGTTTGGTTTACTTAAGTCAAACAGTTTCGTGTGCTCTGGCTTCTTTGCATAAATTTATTTATATATCTATGTATACAGATATTGTATGTATATGTATATAAATATATATATATAAATATATGTATTTTTGTGTTTGTCATGCGAATTAAACTTGTGAAAAGTTTTATTTTTACTGCTGATATATACAATTTGATTTATACATCAAATTTATTTGGGACATGCAAAGAAAAAAAAGAGCTTTGTTAATGCATTTAATGATTCTCTTTATTTTTGTTGCTAATTAAGCAATATAATAAAGTAAATAAATATTGTGCAATTATGTTGTGGCTCTTCTCTTCATCTATGCTTGTTGTTTTTGTTTGCTAATCGGTACACTGAAACGCTGACATTATTCTTTATCTTTCCCGTTTTGACTACTTTCGGACAACTTCCCTTCATTTAAATTGGAATATTGAACTTGTCATTATTTGTGATGAATGAAGCTGGAGACAACAAAAATTATAATTAATAATTAGCTTCGAATGCCAGCTTTGTCCCTCTCACAGTTTAAAATGTAAGATAATTTAAAACTATCTCAAAGAATCAGTTAATATAATTATACATAATATTAATGGTTTAGTAATCTAAACTAACAAAACTTATTAAAAAGATGAAACATAATGAAGAAAACAAGCCTTAAATAAATTTCATTTTCATTACGCAAAAGAATATTCAGTTGGGTATAATGAAAACTGAATCTGCTCCCGATTTGAGGACTATACAAAAATTTATTAGATAGTTATTCTACTCTTATTGATAAATTTTGAAATTAAAGAACACACCAGTTCTGAGTTTTAATATAAATTGAGTCTATTCAAGAGGCGTTTCAAATGAAATGGTTATTAAAAGATATAATTCCATTAATTTTTGTCTCATTAATTAAAAGAAATAATTATTTAATTTTAATTAATTTTTTTTTAAATATTTTGTTCATAATTGGGGGGAAATTTGAAGTTTGGTAAAGATATTTTTAAGTACTTATTTTTCACTTCAAAGCGTATTCTGACGAGGCATTTGAATCTCAATGCGCAATATTTATTTATTTACATAATATACATGTATAAACATATACACATATATATATTTATATATATATATATATTTATATATTTATATATGTATATATATATATATATTTATATATGTATATATATATATAGTATCAAAATTATATAAAATGCGGTTTAAAGAATGAGTGAATAACAAAGAAATAAAATTAAAAAAAAGGGTGAACTTTTAAAATATCATTTTTTTTAAATACATATAAAATTCCGAAATTAGGTTGTAATGTTTTTATGATGATTTTCTAATGATAATTTTGCACTTTTCTGTGTTAGTCTGTCACCCAATTTGTGTGTAGGCATTGGTGTTACACTTATGTATATATATATATATATATATATGTATACATTTTTTGTTCCATACAATAATTAGAGCCATATTTCCTTTGTGCCAACTGTTTCTTTGCTTAGATATAATGGTTACAAGTATATTTTTGTATAGTTTTTTTTTCGCATTTCACTTTACATAAGTTGCGAAGTTTGTTTTGTGGTGTGTGCTTTTTTGTGGTGGCTTTCAAGTTAAAGTCGAAGTCGAAGTCGAAGCCTCTGTTGCCGTTTCCTCCGATCTTCGTGCTGCTATTTGCTGTTTCCCTCCATTATTTTGTATTTTTTTTCACATTTTTTTTTCATTTTGAAGTTAGTCGCGCGCCGCATTTTCAAACAAACAGACGTGTGTGCGGTCTTGATGTCGACAGTTTGTAGAGAATTATTTTGTATAACAGTTGAGTTGATATAGAGAGATAGATAGAGATAGTTTGACAAGCACTGTTTTGTGGTCGTTATTACGCAGGCGTTTGTGCTCTTCTCTCCCTTTTTGTTGATTGTAAAATGGGTCTCAACGAATTCGTCTCACTTTTCTACGGTTCATCGCAAAATCTAGATGGCTCCAAAACGGCATCCATTTCAACATATTCATTGCCAAGTGTCGCGGATGTGAAAGAGTTTCGTTTGCAAATGTTGAAAAATCATAAAAATGTACAAACCAAAAAGTATAATAATTACAAGGATTATCCAAATGAAGTGAAATATGGCAAAAATATAATAACACCAAATAGTGCTGGCGGCGGCGGTGGAGGTGGTGGTGGTGGAGGAGGAGGAGTAGTGGTAGGAGGTGGTGGTAGTGTCAAAAAGTTGCTCAATAATAACAATAATAGTAATACCAACAATAAGAATTTGGGTGGAAAAGCTATTAAGGTGATGCCTGTCACAAGGATACCCACAAAGAAGACATCTTCCACTGGCACCGATTTGGATTTATATCGTTCGTATAATAAAAAATCCTCCTCCACAACAAACTCATACAATTCCTCCTGCTCAACAACATCCACATCGACATCCACAACGTCCGGCTCAAATTCATCGTTTCTATGGAATTCATTTCGTCTGCCACGTAAACAGAAATCCTCTTTGTCAGATCACAAGAAACGTGGAGGAGGCGGCGTAGGAGGAGCTGGTATTGGTGGTAGTGGTGCTAATATTGTTCGAGTTACAGCCGGTAAGTGAAGCAAAGGGAAAAATCAATTCTCTCTGCCATAAATTGGTAATTTGCTATAGAGAAAGAACAAAAATACATAATCTTTGGCTATCTTATGATTATCCATCTCCATTGGCAACTGGCTCTGACCCATTTCAAAAGATTCTTATTCATCTTGACTGAGAACAATGGAGAATTCTCTTCTTCAATGCCTGGAAGCTATTTTTTTTGTGTTATTTTTGTTCTGTTTGGCTCAGCAAGAGAATTAACAAGTAAGATGCGAATCTTGGTATAATTTTCAAATTGTTATGGTTGACCTATTGCCCAAGGCAGAATATTATTTTAACCAACTGTTTAAATTATTTAATACAAAAAGACAAGAAAATTTTACATGGTCTTGTTTAATGATCAGCAATTTTTTTTTTTTTGTTATATATGTATGTCTTAAGCCGATTTTTATTTAAGACTTGTTATCGTTTCTGCCTAGTAATGGTATTTTGGCTAAATTTCGATGTATATATATAGACAGTGTATATATGCACGCCTAGGAACAATTTCAGGCTTAATTACAAAAGTTTCTGCAAGTCATTTATGTTAAAAGAAAGACATCAGCAACTTTTTGTTGACATAATATAAGAAATTAAGTTACGTGTGTATTTTGATTTGTATTTAAAAATAAATATTTATTTTTGATATTATAGCAGACAACCACCTCCAAACTAGTTTTGGTAGTGAAAAGTTAATGAATTGTTTACTTTAAAACTAAAACCAAGTATAGGAGTTTGTAACCGAAGGCAATGGATATATATATTATTATTTAAAAGTACTTTTAGCAATGAAAATGAACTAAAAATTGATCCATTTAGATCATTACATACAGACAAAATAAAAACCATATGGTTATCAGCAGAAAAAATTGATATTTGTGATGTATATATATGGAGTTTTAGTAATCGCAAGATAAATGCAATGTAACAAATTTTTACTTTCCTTCAAAAGGAGTACAAAGATTTATTTATTAAAAAATAATAACCAGTATTAATTAATAAAAGTTTATAAATTAGAATATACATTATGAAATTTCCTAATATTTGTTAGATGAGATTATTCTTGTATCTTAAATTAGGTTATCACAATTTCACCCTTCAAATATTTATAATTGTTTACCTTCTAATTAGCAAGAATCAAATTTTCTAAATTAAATATTTCAGCGATTAGATCCAATGTAAATTAATCTCTTCTTAAAGTTATCATTGATAGTTTTCTTTTCGTCACCGATAAAACTAACATATTGTCATTGAGAAGTTATCATTATCATGTTATGCTAATTGTCAAGTTGTTTGACACTTTCCCAACTTTAACTTGGCTAAATATGAAAAGTCTGCGCATATTCCCTTTTTTTTAGGCGCAACAAGAACATGTCTCGTCCATTGAGACATGTGTATCTTGTTTTGCCGGCCCTTAACCGCACTCGAATGGACCATATATTGATTTTTACCGTCTGCAAAAGCTTCTAGAATGTGTCTCCCTCATATGCCATTACTGTACTTGGCCACAATTGGATGAGTGGTATTGTTGTTGTTGTTGTTGGTGCTTTTGTTGTCAAACTGTTGGTACCCGCTAACACTCTCGAAACCCTAAGAGCAACAATAACAAACTGTGAGTCATCGCCAGAGCTACCCCAACAACGATAACAACAACAACAACAACAATGATATTAGCGAGTCAACTTTCGCAGTCACTTTCTCTCGCTCCCTCGTAGCATAAAAGTTGCATAATGTACATCAAGCTTCGTTTTTATCCTTTGACACACTGACACTCATTGTGAGCCCACGAGAGCGAGGGAGAGAGAGCTTGTGTGAGAGACGAACTTGCGCAGTTCATTGAAAACTGTTATACACTGGTTGTTTACAATGCTCACTAAACTGTAAATCGTTGAAGGGAACATTTTTATTTAGATAAAAGAAAATGCGTCATCCTATTTGTGAATGAAATCAAAGGAAATGGGGTTTTTTGTGTAATTCGGCTTAAAAATAGTTTTAAATTATATATGTATAGAAGAGAATAGATTCAATGAAATGAAATTTAATTTTTATAGGGAAAGACAAAAATATATTTTAAAATACTTTTTATATATAATTTTTTTATATCTTTTATTTTGTCGAACTATATAAATTGTTTTTATTTGCTTTGGTTTAACAAGTTTCATTTCTATGCATATGTATGTTGTTTTTAATTATGTTTTTTTTGCAATTTCAAGTGGTTTGGCTTTCATAAATTTCAAATTTATTGACCAATACACACATTTTGCTGCCGCATAAAAGACTATAAGAAAAAAATAAAACCAAAACACTAAAAACCCAAAAACAATTAAATCTTTCAGTTGCGTTAATTAACGGTACTCGGGAGCTGCCTCTGCTTTTGATTAACAAACTGTGACCACATGAAGCAGACGCCTCCAGCTGAAGCTAATGAAGTCAAGTGCAGAGTTTTTTTTTTTTGTTAACGGTAATTCAGATCAACTGCAAGACCCAAGTAAGCAACAAAGCGCAACAAATTGTTGCAACAGAAGCGGCGGCAGCATGAAGAATTGATTGATCAACGACTTTCAGTCTCAAGTTGTTGTTGTGTAGTGTAGTTTATGATGATTATATTTGGCCGCTAGCCAACATTTGCACTGGTGTTGTTGTTTCTGCTGCTGTTGCTGCTGCTGCTGCTACCCAATGGTCACTCGGAAAATACACATAAGGGGCGTATGCGCAATCACATTAGCATATCGAGAGATAAGCAAAAATGTGGCTAATGTTGTTGTGCTACTTGCATTGAACTTGCAACAAGTGAACAACGAACAGAATGTGCAACCTTGATTATTGCTGTTGCTTTGTTTTGGTGGTCATAATTAAGGTCGTGTGCCTGTTGCCTCAAATGGAAGTATGCCGAAATAAAATCGAACAACAATTAATTACAGAAAAAAGAGCGCGAAATCAGCATATAAATTGGAAGTATATAAATTAATCTAGAGCTTTTAATGTGTCATAAAGAAATAATTTATTATAAAGTAAGCTACATGAATTTTAAACTTGCTTACATAATAAAAACTAAAGAGTTTTTTTTTGCGTATGTGCCAAGAAAAACTGACGAAATTTCTATGGTTTTTTATAGTGATCTAAAGTGATTTTAGGAAATTTTCTTATAATATTTATTTAAAACGTATTTGCTAAGATCTTCCATTGATTAATATATCTGCTGTCATCGTTGTATTTGGCTGATTCGTAGTCTTACGTCGCTCTATGGCAATAGAAATCAAAAGATCGCTGTAAAAAATACTATATATTCTATATAGTATAGTATAGTATATATATTTTTATATATAGGATTATATAAATACTTATTTAATCCTGTTTATCAAGAATATATTCACTTTTTGTAGATTTTTCTCATTGTTGCAAGCTCTTCGCAGAAATTGATTTATAAAAATTTCATAAACAAGCGCAAATATTAAGATTTTTCTTCAAGTGTATTATAAGCATGAAAAAGCAGATATCACCAGTATGATGTCAGCTAGGAAAAAAAAAAGAATAACTGGCTATTCTCTGGCGACAAGAAGATGTGTTGCGGCTAGCTGCCAGACTCAGGCGCGACTCATGCATTCTCAAAGAAGTCATTTAATTGTTTTAGCAAAGCGATTCTTGAACCATGGGGGGTAATAGAGCGGGGGGCGTATACGTAATTTTATAATGAGTAGAATAAAAATTATAAAAGGAGAAAAGAGAAAGAAAATGAGTGAATTCTATATATATGTATATATATTTGTGTGTGTGTGTGTGTGTTTGTATGTGCGGTGGCGTCAAATTAATGACCCACACATAAATCAAAATATAATGCCCACCACAAAATCATAACCAGCTGTTGCTACTATTCCATCCACAGCAACAACAACAACAACAATAGAAATTATATAAATAATTATAATACATGAGGCCATGCCCCCCATCATGGCCTAGTGAACTTGTCAACGAGTGTTAATTGCGTCGCCTCGCATCAGATAGTGTGTGGCACAAGCAACCACTAGACATTTGTAAAAATTGAATACATGTGTGTGTCTGTCTGTGTGTGTGTGTGTGTGTATAGTGTGTGTATTGTGCGTATTGTGTGTGTGTCTTTAAATCGAGTCACTCACTTGTCTGTAAGTCCAATCACGAACTGTCGCGACTTTTTAGCGAAAATGCGAAATACTCATACTTACAATCTGTTTGTAATGGGCAAATGGAAATAAGTATTAATTAATTATTTTATTTTTCAACACGCACACATAACTCCGTTGAATTATTATAACGCTCTGCGGGTTATTACTGAAGTTGGCTAAAACCAAGCGTAACCAAGAGATTTGCTAAAAATAAATTTCAATTTTGGCTAAGTGGAAATTTCCATGACCATATCAAGTGGTTTCAAAAACTAAAGGCGAATTGCTGTGAAATTATTATAAAATTTATCAAGAAACAAAGAAAAATTAATTATAAAAAAAAGTATCAAATTTCTTAACCGAAAATTTACATTCTATAGATTAATTTGCTTTTTTTTTTTGCTTTTTGTCTAATTCTCACGGTAGTTTTCAATTAATGAAACTTTCATAATGAAATTCAACTGGGCCTTTGGGCCATTGTAACCAAATTAAATAACTGAAAAAAAGAAACTTTTTCGTTTTCGAAATTGCTATTCTTTATATAATGGGAAGGTTCTTTTTTTATAACAATTGTTGTTCATTGTTTTAGTAATCATTGTTGTACAATATTGAAACAAAAACCGAAACTTTGTTTTTATTTTATTCTTTGTTTAAACTTAGTATCATACAATATTATAGTATTTTTTGATTTGTTATATGATTAAAACCGCTATGACTTACTATTCCGATTTCATGAGTAACATGCTCTTAAAAATAACATGGTTTAACTTCGTCTTTTCAGTCACACAAAGATATCGATATCAATTCCTAAGAAACAATTGTTTGTTCATCAATTATGTTTCGCTATATTTTAATTTAAAAATAAACAATTTTTTCTACACAAACTATTTTTATTTATAATACCAATACCTTAATAGTTACTAATACAAAGCGTTAGTTACTTCTAAGGCTCATACAAGTTTTTAATCATATTAATTTTTTAATCTTTATTTATAATACAGATAGACTTAATTAAAATTAAACCTAACTTATGATTAGAGCACTGGCTGCTAAGGCCTTCGGCTCATAGTGTATGTTACTACTATTTACATATTTACATTTTTTGGGTTTATATTTATATGAATCGATATGTGTTTGTGAGTTTAAGGAATTTTATTATTTTGAGGATGTTAAGATTAAAAGATTATTAAAGTTTTTATAGTACTTAAATGCTATATCGATACGAAGCGGCATTTCTTAAACGGGATTAACATTTTTTCACTTAAAATTTATTTCATTAAAGATATTGTTGAGTATCAATTGTAAATCTAACCATTTGGAATAAGTGGACAAGTTTTTCTTTCAGTGTATGCCAATGACTATATGTAGATATGCCTCTTTGTTGGCTAGGCGATCATGATCATAATTCACCACATGGTGAAAATCAACACCACAATTAGCAAAAATGCTCGTCGCGTTCTTCTGTGTGGCGCGCGCGCCCCTTTTTTATATTTTGAAATTAAATTCATTAACAGTTTATGTTTAGAACTTTGTCGGATCGTACCGCATACGTTTTTTTCTACTCGCTTTTTTTGGCGCGTTGTGCCCGTCCGCACATTGTTGTTGTCGTTGACGTTTTCGGTGCGTTGTTGTTGTGTGAATAGAATTCGAAATTGATTTTCGATAGTAAAAATGTTTCGCAGTGCAGAAATTAACTCATGAAGAGGTCATTAAACATGTCCCAAGTGATGATGTCCCAAGCAATTAAAATCGAATTGTCTGCTCCGCATCGTAATGCAGTCGTTAATTGAGAGGCCCTGTGCAGAATTCAAACAAATAGAGCGGAAGTGCTTAAGCCACCGCCACCCTATATTTGTTAGTAATAGTTAGTCGTAGTCGGTAGTTATGATGGAGCAAGTGGTGAATGAAGTGGGCGGCTCTCATGATTTGTTAGCGATGGCAAATGCAATTATGAAATCGTCTAATGATTTTCATCAAACTTGTGATTATGAAAATGCTGATGATGAGGGTATTGGCGGTAAGTTCTTCATTAAAAACCCAAAATGCAATGAATCTTGAAACTTTCTAAACCGGTTTCAACTTGTTTCAACATATTTGAGTCGCATTTTCCGTTTTGGGCTTACATTAATATAATCATTTTTATTTTTAATGCAAAAAGCAAAAAAGAATTTTAAGAAATCGTTAAAGTAAAGCACATTCATATGTTCATATGTTGTGGATGACGTCTGACCTAGAACTTTTTGCCGCACATAAAAACATTATTTTGGCATTAGATGTAGTAGATGTGTGTTGTACACTATAAAAAATGGGGTTTATTCGCTTTGATATGTAACAAAAAAAAAAAAAAAAACGAAAATTAATAAGTGATTAATTCATATATTTTGTGGTAGCTGAGGGAACATTATATAACTGATACCTACTCTGTATTTACAAAAGATTTTGATATAAAGTTTTTAAATGTTTTTAGGGTTGTAATTTTCTTAATCATTTTCAGTTTATCTTGATCTTGATTTTCATCTTTTAAATATTTTTTATTTTAAATATTTTTTTTTAGGATTTCGAATACTAAAATTTATCAATTGATTAGTTGCTATTGAATGAAAATAAATAGTCAAAAATACTGCAAAGTATTAAAAAGATATGAATTAATTTGGTTGAATTAAATGATAGTTTTATCGCTTCATTCCAATGAAATGACTTTGTTGCAACTTTAATGCCTTTTAGCTATAAAATAAATCTTTTTATTTTTCCGTTTTTCTTTTTCATACATTTTCATTTGTTAATTCTATATAATGGAAAACAAGTATTCAATTTCTTGTGTCTGCCCTCATTTTATGTGTTTATTTTCATTCCATTAACTGCAAATTTGCATTAAATAATATATTTGCATCCTATTTGTTTGCTAGCCTCTTTATTTTGTTCAATATGTTTTTGTGGCAAAGTGAAATACTGAATAGACATGGACAGAGACGAGTAAAAATTCAATACATATTCGCCAACAAAAGTTGCTTGGTCTACAATTTATCTAAAAATAATCATTAGAACTTGTGCCAAAAACAAAAATCAGAGGAAAAGAAGAATAAAGAGAACAACGATAAGAAAAACAAATGAAAAATTGCGCTAAATAAGAGAAACAACACTGACCTTGAGATATGTCTCTACTGGGCTTTACGAGTTTTCCAAAAGAGACGACATTTTCACAATTTTCTATATAGAAGACAACAATACCCCGTGTGGGATGTGTGTGTATGGGTGTGTGTGTGTGTGTGTATGTGCTTTATAAATCCTTTGATACATGTCTTTCAACAGAATCTCAAGCATCATAAAAAGAGTTGGCTTTTTCTCATTGTTTTTCTTTTTTCGTTTTTTTTTTTTTTTTTGGTTTTGTGATTGACATTCAACAGAAATCGATCGATGGTAAACGACGAGGCATATGAATGATATATACATCCCGTCCCGTCCTCGAAAAGTTCTCCCAATGGTTTCTGGCCTGGTTTTCCATTTGTTTTTTTTTTTTTTTTGTATTCCCTTTATTAGTTTTTCTTTATGTCAATGTTTACAATGTGAATTTGTTTATAAAAATTGAAAAGCTGTTGCCGCCGATTGGCTTTATATACAAATATGGGACAGAAAACAATAATTTAATCATGGACAGATGTGTAGCCTAAGTATACTTGAAACTGTCAAAGTTATAAAATTTATTATAAATGTTTTTCTTATATTAAAAGTTGAGTTAAGGAAGAAAAAAAGTTTTATTTACGAATGATTTATTAAATGTTAAATGTGCAAAAGAGTAGCTAATAAATTTATTTCAATTGCTTTACATTTATTGGTAAAATATTGAGGATTTTAGTTATCATGATATCGATATCTGTAGATCTACAATATATAAAATTGGCAGAAGTCATTGACTGAGGAAATGTGCTAGGAAAATGGAAATTTATTTAGTGTTTCTTTAATTTTGATTTAATCATTTGGAAATTTGAATATCAAAATCAAATCAATTAAACATTTTTAAAGATTTTTTAGCTTTAATGCGAATTTCGAATTTTATTAAATTTTTACTTTTTTTTTAGATAAATCCAATATTTAATTTTTAAAGATTTTCTTAGCTTGTTCAAGGTTCGTATAACTGGAGTAGCGAAATTTATTAAAAAGTCCTCTAACTTACTTTTCACAAAAAATTGACATTATCACTTGATTATATCATATTTACGTTATAGACTAAATAATTAGTTTGTTTAAAGCTATTTGGAACGTTAATGAAATGTGGATTAGTTATGAACTGATATTATTTGAGCTTTTTTTTTTTTTTTTTTTTTGTTCTGTTTCAGTGCAGTTTTTTTCATTATACAGAAAACAGATGGTATCGAAATTTCATAGACTCGAAAAACTAATTAACAACAGTTTATACATATATTATAATATACTCTATATACGTATATATATGTACCTCAATCAAGAACCTAAAATTGCATTTAATTTTAAATATTTTTTTATTAATTGTTCTCATCTTTGAAAGGATCGAAAAGTGTATCAATGAAACACTTAAAATTTTAAATAAATAAAATCATCAAATAAAATCGATTTTAATTCAATATCAATTCTTTATTTTATGAATTTAAAAATTTGTTATTTTCTCTTATTTAAATCAATGTGTAAATTTGTTGAGCTAGGTAATTATTTTGTTGGGGTTTTCCCCTTGAGTATTCCGAATCTTTTGTCAATATTCACTTGCTCTCGCTCATTCATTCATGTATTCAATGGTGTACGGACTTCGGTCAGCCTCAGAGCTCATAATGACGGTTTGGGTTTCAGTTTCAGCTAAAAACTCAACATGTGTCAACCTCGTCATTTCATAGCACAGTGGGTTGAAAGATGCCTGACCGGACCCCTCATATCATATTGGACCAGGCACAGTGCGGCTCATGCAGCGACGACGACGAGCATTGCATTTGGGCGATAGCACTGAAAAATAATTGAAATTCCAAAATATCATATTTGGCATTAGGCAGGTCTCTCCTCTCTCTCTCTCTCTGTCTCTGTCTCTGTTTCTCTCCCTCTATTGAAGTTGTTTTGTTGTTTTTTGGTACTGGCTTACGCGTAGCCGTCAACCAGTCTTAACCCATGGCGACCCACAAAACGTAATTAAAAACTTAAAAACAAAAAATAACAACTAGAAAAACAAAAGCCCGTCTGGTAAATGGCATTTCAATTAGATGCTAGCAGAAAAAAAAACTAAAATCACTTGAAACTTGGACGCCAAATTTGCCAAATAGACATGGACATAGTTTTTTTTCCCCCCGTCATGCCTTCCACCTCCCCACTTCCTTTTAATCTCTGCCTGTTTCTGTTTTATTTTTCGCTTAGCTTGAACTTTAATTGCAATTTAACTGCAAATTGTTTAGTTACATTTAGAGTACAGGAGAAGGGGGAGGGGGGAGCGTTGAGAGGAGAAAATCCGACATCTACTTTCTGTGGGCGTCAATAAACCAAGTCAAGTGGGGCACATTCAAATCTCAGCTAAATTGCTCAAGAGATTATGAGTGTACGAGTATTATGGGTATATATGTATATGTATATATATACATATTTCAAATGCCATTCAATCTGATAAGAATATTAAATATTAAATTGGTATTAGTTAATTGCCAACTACATACAAAAGTGAAGAAATAACAAATAGAAAATTCGTAGAGAGAAATGTGTTAAATTCTTATAAAACCCAGAAGACATAGCTAGTTTACATAGAGATTGCGGTTAGATACTGAAAACCGATAAATATAGTTTAGGATAAATACTACATTATTATAGCTGAATATCATATGAGGTTGGAATATATAAAATAGTTAGGCATAAAATTAAAACTTTGTAGTACAAATCTGTAGATTATATAACTACAACTAACTTATAAATAAATAAAGAATTTATTTAATATGCATAAATATTGTAACAATCCATCTCTTTACCTACCGACATTAACACTTATGTCTAACTAAATAAACATTTAGTTATTGATTTAAATTCTATTTCCATTTCTAGTTGCCTCTATTTGGTTTTTTTGGGAAAATCCACGCGCCTCCCTTGGCAACACTTTTCACACCAAAGCCACCAGTAAAAACAAAAACGAAGTAGAAGAGAAAAAAACCAAACATTTTCTTCAATGAAAACACCCGCTAAGCTGAGTTTTCCCTCTAGGGTCGTAAAAATCCCAGCAAAAGAGTGTAGAAAGAGAAAAATGGGAACTATAACTACTGAGGTGGTCGGTTTTGGTGGGTCATAAAATTTTCACTTGCTGTGAGAAGAGAGAATGTTAGCATTTTCCTTTCCCTAACCCCTAGAGAGAATCGACAAGAACAACTTGTTGTGTGCTTGCCAGGTCGTGAGAAAATTGAAAATTGGGAAATTACATTTTACAGGCTATAGTAGACGACTGCAAGCCAGTCTGGATTCATATACTATAAAGAACTTTTGGCCTTGCAATTAATTAGTCGTAGCTAATGTCATTTAATTGCCTAATTGCCAAAAAGAATGAAAAACAAAGGAAAATTTTCGCCTGTCGTGTGCCAGGCGCGCCTCATCTCATCTGCTGGCGTGTGTCAGGGCCAAGGTTTTTGGCCTTTCATTAATAATTGCCATAGAATTTCTTACTCAGAAATATGACAATTTATTGCAAAAAAAAAAAAAAACAAAAATATATGCAAGTTATATAAGAAATGAGGAAATCTTTGTATATATTTAAACTAAATTATGTGCAACAACAAGACCCAAGTATCTGATCAACTTTGTTTTTTTCCTCCTTATTTCCTTTTTTTTTTTTTTATCATGTTTGCCTCTTTTGTAGTCATTAAAGATTGCACAATTCGTTGGTAAAGCAAAGCGGTTTAAGCCAAGTCCAGTTTCAGTCAATTGCCAAACGGTTGTCGCCAAATTGTCAAGCCATTCAAGTAATGCTAATTGAGTTAATGGACTTGATTTGTTTTGCAGGTGACAATGTGGGCTTTAATTCAAAAGATGCGGGATTACATAGGACTTAAAAAAAAAATTAACAATTTTTGTAAGAGAAAATTGCTTTTGGAAAAGTATTTGCAAGAAACTGGAATCCTAAAATTTTTTTTATTTTTAATAAAGTGAATTTAAAAATTTTTAGTTGCGCGATGTAAGAAAGGAATATGAGGTCAGGTATGAGATTTATTTAAGCCTGTTAGAAAGTTACAAGAGATACTTTTTAAACCTAAGAATAAAGTTGACCTAGTTACAGAACATATATAGAAAATTCAACTTTAATCAAATTGATTCAAACAATTTAAGAGATCATTCTATTTTGTGCTTCGACTTTTTATACCAGTGAGCATTTTATCTTTAGCCCTTGATAATTAAAGTCAATCCATAAAGCCACACAAGGGTTAACATATTAACACTCCTAACCTCATACACAGTGGTACACCCATTAATCTAGCCAAAGTTAGACTACATATATATTACAAATTCTTATCTACGCAATCAAATATATAGTATAATTGGGGGTGTAGTTTTTTAAATAATTAAAAATCGAATTTGGGGCGAGAATATGCACATAACTAAGAGTTAAAATGTTTTCCATATGTTTTTCTCATATTTTAAGAGAGAATTATAAAATCGAATCTAGCAGTTTCAGTTATTTAACTAGTAATTTAAGTTAGATCTGAAAAACTTGTTCGTATTATATAAGGATATAGATTTGATGGTATTTTAACTAATGTAATATAGTACTATATCAAGAAACACTGCTGAAACATATGTGCATCTATATATCTACATATATCGAATTAAAAACAATTTCTTACACCATTTAACCCCCGACCAGGAGGGTGTTGTACGTCCGGAAGAAAAGGCACCGTCAGTCATTGGTCGTCTTGCCTATGTGGGGAGTGACAACTTTATATATATATATACATATGTATGTTTGTATGTATATCTATGAAAATTTATGGCATAACCATAAGCAACGCATTGATTATGGTCTTCAAGCAGCAGTAACAAATACCAAACAACATTAACATGATGAACACATGGAACAACACAGAGACAACTAACTTGTTGAGGAAATTGTATAAATTATGGTCCGACATTCGATCAAAGCAGCGGTTACTGAACTCTTTCCAAGCCCCTTCAAATGAAAGAAAGAAGGAAGAAAAAAAAAGAGAGTTTGCGGTTTATTTCTGGTTTTAAGCTGAGTGGAAGCTTGTCAAGGCCAATTTGTCTTTTAGCCACGCATCCTTCACTTATTAATTGACGAAGATCTTTTGTATATACGTACATACATACATAATTAAAGATAGACGATTGAGCTATGGGCGTGATCAGACACTTACACCTAATAGTGAAGATTGGCGATGATGTTCATAATCTTGTTAATGATGCTTTCCCTTTTGTTGCGGTTTTTCAAATCTTTTTTTTTTTCTTGTTGTTTGCCAATTATTCATTTGCTTGTAAAAATGACTCAAAAGTCATTTTGTTAGGTGGCTCATCATCAGTAGATGATGTCTTACTATATCTTACGCAGAGATACAAACAACTTTCCCTTTATATAGCAATTTATATAATCTCAGTTAGACATGATTATGTCATTTATTCATAAATATATTTATTTATATATCTTTTATTTTTCTATTTTTGTTTGATTGCAGAATCCCTACGTTCCGGCGTCGATCAAACTGAATTGCAAGAGCTAACTAATATTCAGGTTAAACAACAAAATGACACCACAACTCCCAGAGATTCAAAACGGGCTTCGATCAGCAATGAATTGCATTGCATTTGCGGTGCTGAAATCGGTTGCAATTGTCAAACAGAAGCCAAGGTGAAAAGATGTGAAGATACGTCCAGGGAAGTCACTGGCGAAACTTCTACTATTGCCACTGAAGCAGCACCTCAACAGCTCAATGATGATGAAAACAAAGAAATTAGAACAGAGAATACAACAATAAATAGTACAAATGAGGTAAGAAATGGAATAGATTATATTTTATATACATTATCTTGAAAGTGTGGAAAAAGGAACTCGTGAAATGGCATAGTCAACCGATGCTCCAATTTAGAAACGTTTGTGCTCTTAGGGTTATATATATGTACATAAAAATGTATAGTTAGTGATGGTATATAGATACATATACACCAAATTCTGGTATATTAGGTTCAGTTAGATTTTTATATAAAGCTAATAGATCATTTCTCGTACTCTTCATCTTAACTTTTTAATGGAAAATTTAATCCTTATTTATAGTTATTGATATTTAGTAAGGAACAGAGCTTGCTTATTTTTGATTCCATTGTTCGAAATGAAAAACCAAATTTTCCAACGATTTTATCAATTTATATAGATTGGAATATTTTTTAAGATATATTTTAATAATCAAATTTACGAAGAAATTCGATAAGAAGAACTCGTGTTTAACTACATCTGCTTAAACTGATAAAGTAAAGAATCTATATACACTGCCTGGCAATTAAATATTACAAATTAATCTTAATTGCTTGTCGCGGACAGTGTAACTGACTCTATAAATTTCACACAAGCAGATAAACTCTCTATCTATATTATCTTTATATATACGTGTTAATTGTCCCAAAAATATTACTCACAAGTTTTATTTTTGCTTAAAATATTTACGGAAGAATATCTAAAACTTCAGTAAGGATAACTGTTTAATATTTAGTTGGTGTTTACTACTACAAATTTTGGAAACATACGTTTTAAAAATACATTTGATTAGTTTAGAATCTAGACCTGAAAATTTTTTCATTCATATGCCGGAAATAAGATCTCGATAAATAAAATGTCATATCATTTCATCTTTTATTGATATACTACACAACAGTTTTGGTTGTTGTGATAAACAACGGAAACATTTTATAAAATGTCAAAATATTTGTTATTCACATTTTAATTGTTATTATTTTATTTTCGTTAAATTATAAAATTGAATCTTGGTAAATCTTCCAGTTCTTCTTATATAGTATAATAAATTGCAGTATACGTTTTTAAATGAGGCCTGTTCAAATGAGCATTATCAATTGGTTAATAAGATTAACTGAACAGGTTTGCGTTATCTAAGTTAAGGTGATGTCGGTAATTAATCATTTTAATTTCGTTTCTTTTCATATTTGTTTTTTCTCTTGTTTTCGTTTTTGTTTTCGTTTTTAGCAGCCGCCATCAACAGGCGGAAGTGTGGTTAAAATGCCATTCAATTCATTACCGATGCTTGCCAACAATTACCTACAATATTCCGCTGTGGAAATTGCCGGCCTATATCCCGCCCTTAAGCCATTCACTGAAAATGGTTATATCGATTTTGCTCGATTGGCCAAATTCTTTGAATTGAATAAATTTGAACGTAGCGAAGAGCATCGCCACATCATGGGACTCGCTGTTATGGTGCAGTATATGACTGAAGAGGTGAGTGTGTGAGCGAGTAACGAGTAGCGAGTAACATTAAGATATGTGTGTTGACGAGAGCAAAAAAGGGATCAATGCAAGGATTTATTTTACATGCAGGCGCCAGGGATTTCTACCTAAGAAAAGAATGTGTATGTGTGTGCATGAGTGGGTGAGTGTGTGGGTGTGTGTGTATACCTTAGCCTTTTGATGAACTGAAAGTTCACATGACCATTGTCCACATATGTTCGTATACCTTTTATTTTACCGGAAGGGTCACCTGCTCTAATAATTCCCAAAGATTCTGTATTCGTACGTTTGTGTAGCATTGTTTAAAGATATTTGCCTTAAGCTATGCTTAAACTTGAGCTAATTTTGTTTAATTGTAACAGAATGTCCTAAGCCCATGGATCACTTATTGTTTGTCCTAATTAAAAACTGAAATGAAGAGAACGAGGAAAGCGGTCGAGAGACCCAAACTAAAGCAGCTGTGTGTCCCAAGAGTTTACTTTTGTGTATTTTTGGTGAAAAAATTTTTGCCAAACTGCGTGAAAGCCTTTCTTTTGGCATAAAATGAAAGGGTGTCATTCTATGGCACAAATTAATTGTTCTCATTATTATAGGAAAAAGGATTTTAACATATGTTCAAATAATGCATCTAGGTGAGAGATCTAACGCACAATCTCTCGGATTTTGCAAGGGTTAAAAACATTTCACAAAGGAATGATTTTTTTCCAAAAATAGAAAATACTTTTTAAAAATAGAATCCCATCCATGCCATTTCATTCTCTCTCTATCTACTACCTACCTGCTGTTATTATACGTATTGTAAAGATCCTTCCGCTATTACCTTCACCTTCACTCTACTATTAAATATCAATAACATGATCATAAAAATTTGCGCGACAAACTTGGAAAACATTAATTTAACATTTGCATATATAGAAAACAATGTTCTTTTAAATGGTTAATGGGTAATGGGTCGACGAAGTCATCTAAACTCCCCGACATCATTCTATATCGATTTATGATCATTGTCTGCTGACTTTTCAACCGCAAAACTGTTTTTCGCTAAAATATTTCTTACATGGAAGGGAAGAGATACATCCATATAGAGTATGAACAAGTCCTTCCGCTTAGGTAGCAAATTTTCGCAATTTCTTTTCTCACTTTTAGATTCTACTTTTTGTTCTAACATTTTTTTGTTTTCCAATATATTCCATACAATTGCGTAAATCCAGCGGCTTTGTTTAAAGAATCTCCATTATTTGATCTTAGAATAAGGAAACTAAATCCATGCAATTTTTGTTCAGCATCTGTTTGGTTCACATTGTATCCGATATTGTCATTTGTATTGTAGATTTATGCAATTTGAAAGAGAAGAATCGGTCAGATAATGAAAAGAACATTCCATTCAATACATTAAATACCAGCTGGAATTTCTATTTCATAGATTTGGCTTACATAACATCTGAAAAAGATATAACATAAAACAAAATTTGGTTTTAGAAAAACTTGTTTTTCTGCTAAGTAGTACCTGTATATAGATATATAAATTCTTTGGTTTTCTTCACCAGAATTTGACTAACTCTATAAAGAATTCATATTGTTGTATAGAATACTTTTTAATCTATTGCAATTGCTTTATGCATCCGCTTGAATGCTTAAGGAAATCATGAGTTAAATCTATATCTTTAAATAAATAAATATCTGCTTTAAATAAAAATATTAATACATATAATATAAATAATAATACATTTATGGAAGATTATTATGAAACATTTATGAAAGACTTAAACTTAGGTTTGACTAGTTTCAGTTCTATCAAAATTAACATTAAAATTGACTATGCAATGTCGAATTAATATTTTATTTTTCTTATTTGTGTATTCAACATAAAATATCTTTAATATATTAAATAATGCACGGAGGAAAAAACTCATTTTTAAAATCTTTTATATGACTTTGCAGTTTTTTTAAAAGATGTGTTCAAATTCTTCAATTTTCATATTTATATAGAGTTCTTTCAATTATAAATTATATATATTAACTATTTGATGAATTAATTGCGATTAAAAACTTTCAGACATTTCAATCAACTCGCTATATGATAGATATAGTATACATTAAAAAAATTTAAAGAAAATAGATTAATGTTATGCAGATGTTTTTCTAATATAAGGATCGATTTATGCGAAAATATAAATTTTGTTTTAATTTGATTAATTTATTTTACGTATTTTGAGTAGTTCTATAATTATCGATATGAATATTAAAGTTGACCAAGAATATATAGATATAGATAGGATAATTTAGAATATCATATATGAGAAATAAGATTATATTGCTTTCAAAAATCTTTTCCATTATTTTTTGATTGTGTAACAAAGTTATATTAGCATTGATATTGAATTGATTGACAGCATTGATTTTCAATGTCTCGATTTTTAATATTTTTTAGTAAATAAATATTTTCGACATTTTTTTTTTGTACAATTTCTACGCAGTTTTCTTTTTTGGAAAGGACTTTAAATTTTCGTGGTTCAAATGCAAACAAGAAAAACCAAATGTTTGTTACTCATATAATCCATAAAAATATTTGTGTAACTTGCAGAAAGGAAAACTCATTATAAATTGAGGGATTTGTTTCGTTGGAATTTCAAAGATCGCGCAACCAACAAAAATTGTTCGCTTTCCATCTATATAGAGTTTTCCCATTAAAAGCCTAAACTGATGTTAGTGTGTGTGTGTGCTGCGTGTGTGTTGAATATATACATAAATATTTATTTAGTTATGATCCAGTGAGATTTAACAGTTTGGTGTGAAAACCGACGGCAATGAAAGTGCGCAAGGTATATATATATATACATATATATATATATATTCCCATTTCCCATTCCCATCAAAATGACAGCAAGGACATATTTAGGTCTAAAACAAAAAAGAAAAGGAACCAGGGACATCGACGCGTGTGCAGCATGAATATATTTTTATGAGCGAAGGACAAATGGTAAAATAATAATTCTGGAGGCATTTGAAAAACTGCCACCCAAAAAGGATTACTTATATATATACGAGTATGTATATATATATTCAGTCAGACAGAAAGCAATGCTAAAACTAGTCACTAGACACTTTAATTGCAATGCCATCATTCCATCAACAGGTAGCCAGTCAGTCAGACCGATCCACTTTGACTGTCAACCAAAAATTGTCCAGTGGGTTTGGACTTGACTGGTCAACTGACTGACTCGAGACAGAGACGAATACCATTAATTTGGTGGGACAGTTTGGCTTTGGTTTGGTTATGGCCAGGTCTGCCAGTTTAATTTTTGTAGATTCGAAGAGTTGATCGTCTGACGGACTGGCCGAAAAAGAAAAAGATTTTTCTGCAATGAAAATCAACTGAATTTTTCTTTAAGAGATTTGTCGTGAGTGAGGCGCTCGGTATACTTTGACACGCCACACCCAAAATGTCTCAAGGAAGGCTGAAAAATTGAAGTGCATTCAGATATATAAGAAGACGCCCAGTCTTGCCCACCTTAAGAAAAAAAATTAAGAAGGATGGGAGAGGAAAGGCAAGACGCGTGACCAACAGACTGTTAACCACATGAACTTGGCCAAAAAAGATCACTAAGCCTTACCAGAATTAAAATGTCTAGGCGGCAACCTCTGGCAGCCAACAACGCCCCCTATATAGAGCCACACCCACATTGCCTTTTGTCCGCATTTTTTCTTTCTTTCCCAAACATTCTCTCAATCTCTGAGCATACTGAGCTGGGGCAAAATCATATCCTTTTTTCTAGCACATTTTTCTCTCTGCATGAGCCAAATCCTAGAGAGAGATACAAATATCCTGACTACCTAAATGTGTATAGAAGGAATTGCACTTCTCTCTACCTGCTGCTGGTGCTGCTGCTGCTGCCTATAAAAGACAGTAAAAGATCCTTGCGGCTCATCAGTCTACTTCAAGTATTCGTGTTCAACACACACATCGAACGACAGTGAATAATAGAAAAACAAAAATGTTTGAAAATTTTGTTTTTACCAACGAGAATATATCAGCTGAGACTATGGACTTTGATTTAATCACATGGACAGTGCCTAGCACACCAACAAATTTAAATTTTATGGATAATGTAACTATAGCCCAAGGCTATGAACAGCGTCAGGTACAAAATTTAACAAAAAATATTTCAATTAAACTTTCATCTAAATTTTGTGATACTCTTGCAATATTTGAGACTATAATAGTTAAATCTAGTAGCTTAAATCGTGACATATATATGCATATATGTATATGTAGTTTCTTTTATGATTTTTGGGAATTTCCCTTATGATGGGTTGGTTGAGATGCTGCGACCTTCAATCCATTGTTGGTCTAGGGAATTTCCCTTAGGTACTACACACTCAGTCGACATTGTTTCAATTGTCTGACGATTTCCACTTGAAAATGATATTTGTGAAAATTTTATTTCAATTGATAGAATGTTTCACAGGTAAAAATGTTGTTAAATTGTTTTATTTATTTATATTCTCTTTCATTTTTAGCTGGATGCCTTTGCCTGCAGAGATACCAAAGATCAATGTGCCCGAGCCAAAGGGACATTGGATGAAACAATTGGTTTATTACAACAGACGCAGCTTAGCTGTGAGGAACTGCGTCAGGAGCTGCATAACAAGGATATCGAATGGACACAAAGGGAACAAGAACGAGAACATCTTCAGCGGACACAACTAAAGCAATGTAAGTTAATATTATTAATAATTCTTAATTATTGATATAATCTATATATTATTTGTTTTTATTCCCCTTAGCCCAAGATAAACTCTTGGAAGTGCAAATGCTTGCCCAGGAACGTTTTCGTGAACTGGAGGCCCAAGTGGCGGCCAAAGAGGCGGAGAATAAACAAGCACAACAGGCCTATCATATGGAGGTCACCCATAAACTTAATCTTAAGCAGGAGCAGTTACAAGCTGCCGAGGAGAAAATATTATTGCTACAGCAACGCATCCAAAATCTGGAAGCCCAGGATCAGGAATTGCATGAAGAGCTTAAACGTCAGGAGAAGGCACATGCTAGTATTTTGGCAGCAAGTGCCCAACGTGAAGAGGAACTGCAGCAGAGTGTAAAATCCCTCACAAAGGAACTGAGCTCACTGAGTGCCACCAAAGAGCATAATGAGCGTGATTTGAGGGATCGTTTGGCATTGTCACAAGATGAGATATCTGTCCTACGTTCCACATCACAGCGACGTAGTCCAAGCACCAGTCTACCCGATACAAATAGTGCTGAATTGTGCCGTCTAACCAGTGAGGCGGAAAGCCTACGCTGCGTCCTGGAACTAAAACAGGCGGAGATCTCTTCGCTGTCCAAAGCAAATGAAGATCTAAAACGTGAGAATGATGAACGTATGAAGTTGAGCAATCGAGTGGCCCTCTTGGAAGCCCAGAATGAGATGCTACGCACCGAACTGGACGCCAAAACAGATAAGGAAAAGTAAGTCCTTAATTTCCTCATTTTATTGCAAACAAAGATTAACCTTTAATTTCCTCTTCATACAGATCATTGCAGTTGAAACTGGATGAGATCCAAAAAGCCTACGATCATGAGAATATGAAACGTACGCGACTCACTTGTGACAAAGAGGTGTTGGAATATCATCTGAAGCAGCGTTCGGAGCGACTGCAGCAGGCCGAGGCTAAATTGCAGGAGTTCTCTAATGTCTCCCAGGACATTTCATTCAATTTATCCTCACACAGCCGTTGCTCTTTGGGCCGTAGCAGTGTTAATTGTGAGGATGGCGATTCTGTCACTTCGCCACCTCCGTCGCCAGTGATTAAGGGTGTAATTGAGCGTAATGATTCGGTTAGTTGGATTCTGGATATGGATGATGATGTGCCGAAAGTACCGGCTCCAAAATTGGTTCGTCGTGCTGGATCCTTGCGCAATACCAGCGAACGTAGCCCCACCCAGCGTCGTCAATTGTCGCTAAGCGCTACGACAAATGGTTCTTCTTCTCACACAAATGGAGTGGGTACTGTGGGCTCTCTTTGTGCCCAGGGACCCAATCCTCTATCGCAAAGCATGTCGGCGGCAGCTCTATTGCGTTGCAATCATTCCATTTCAAACGATGCTGATGGTGGTCAACCATTGTCTCGAACAAGATCCCATTCGGTATGCATCAGAGCAGCGTCTTCGGAAATACCGACAACAGCAGCAGCAACAACTGGAGTTAGGGTAAATGGTCGCCGTCAGCGGAATGAAGATGAATTACAATTGCCCGAATGGAATGTGGATAATTTGCGTTCAAGCTCACCACAGACACCATCAGAGATTCGGCCACGTACATCCACAATGAAATTAATTTCCTGCGATTCGAAGCTATCTAAAAAGTTCCAGGAGATTCAAGAGTCTGCTGGCGAGGCTATGGTCTCTGGTGCCAATTCAGAAGATGAAAGTTGCTCAGCCTCATCGGAGGAAATGATGCGCAGCTCCTCGGCATCAAGCACTGCCTCTGGAGGTGGTGGTGGTGGTGGTGTTGGTGGTGGAGTTGGTGGTATTGGATCCAAGCTACCACATTCACGAATGTCCATTGAAGAAGCTTTACCATGTACACCGATGGAGGTTAGCTGGTCTGAAGATGCTGCCGATGCGGCCGAAGTTGATTGCAATGCCGCTGCAGCTGCCGTGCAGGCATGACAGCCGCCAAGCGATGCCATTAGAATGAGAGGGCGTGGCATGGGTGTTGGCTATGAAGAGCGTGCCGTTATTGAGCAAATAGCCATAGCTGAAACGGCCGAGGAGGCCTATGAACTAAGCATCGATGCCTATGCCGAGCAAGTGGAGCCGGAGGATGAAGATGAAGAGGGTGAAGATGATGAGGATGATGAGGAGGATGAGTTGGAATTGGCGCTGCATGAGGAGGCCGATGAATTTGAAAATGATGACAGCTTTTAAAGCGTCCAGGTTTAAATTAATTGATGAATATATATATATATATAATATACATATAAAATAACAAAAAATAAAGTAATTATAATAGATTTTGATTTAAAGAAAAAGCAGATCGCGTTTCTGTATGTAAATAATATGCATTTGGCATTACCTATATAAAAGAACAGGAAATGAGAAATAATAATCGTGTATAACAGTTATCTCGTATAACAGTTGTCGCGTATAACAGTTAGTAAAGCACAGCAAGCGGAGCCGTCACATAGAAAGCAAAAACAAATGAAAGATTTTTTAACAAAAAGAAGCAAAAACAAAAAATTTCTAAAAAAAAAAAGAGAAATAAAATGCCAGGCTAAACCAAGTTTAGGGTCGAAATTTGAGAACAAACAAAAAATATTATATATAAAAAAATATGTTTCAAAACTATACATTTATAGTAATGGTTAGCATTTAGCTGAAACAACAGTATGAATATTTGCATCAACAAAAAAGAAAAAACTTGAAAACAATGAAACAGAAATGAAAATTATTCTATACTTATATCGACACATTGGATATATATATATTATATATGTGTATGTAAATGTATTGATTAGCGATATATTCAAAAAATATATAATATATATTGTAAACTCTAACCGCAAATTTCGCTGATGATATTCTGCTCATACCCGTAATCCCGCCCTAATTCTGGCCCCTATAAAAAACAAATAAAGAAAAACTCACTTGATGTCCTTAAATCAAAGCCCGCTAAACTATAATTAATATCAATTTAGATGATTGTCAAATCACTTAAGCTTTAATTTTGTCTACTCGTATTTATTATTTAGTTTTTAGATACTCCCCCCTTCTAAAAGTGTTAAAATTTAAGAATATATAATTATGATTATGATTATGATAATGATGATGATAATGTTGATGAATGATATGTTTTCTTACACTTAGTTCTTAGTTCAGATTAAGTATTTGTCTTAGTTTTAGTTTATATAAATTTAGTTGCAAATTATGTTACATGTGTGTATGTTTTTTTTTTAATTTCATAGTAATTCTGTTAAATCATGCATCATATTGGAGATTGTGTCTAAACGAAAGAAATTATGCTAGTTGTGCTAGTGTAAGTTGTTTAACATTCAGCATTGTCATTAACTTTTAAGCGATGTTATTATATAATACTCTATGTATCTTCTGTTTTTTTTTTCTATATATATTTTTTCTTCTTTTAACCTATGTGTGAATAATTCCCCAAGGCATCGTCGTATAAGCGAGGGGTATATAAAGCAAATAAGGCAAAAAAAACCATGAAATATTTTTTGCTAAATAATTTCAAAACTTAAAAATAAATTAGTAATTGTTTCAAAAACTAATTAAATGTGATGATGTTGTTATTGGGAGGAAATGAATGTGGAAGATATATATGATTTGGGTGAAATGATAAAAATTATTTTTGAAAATGTATTTCATTTTCAAAAGGGATTAAACTTTCAAGGAGATTCATAGATTTGATTTCGAATCTGTATATATTATGTAATTTGTGTAAAACGGATTAGTTCTATTTTTATGAGAGAAAATGTAATGTAATCAATTTATTTTTTAATAATCTTTAGATTAAGCCGAGAGACTAAAAAAAAAAAAAAAAAAAATATTACATATTTGGATTACCCTTATGATATAGTATCAATTTTCTCCTGGAGAATTAGTAAATTATATTTTAAATATCTTTTACTTCCCGTATTCTATGGTTTTTAAATATCGAATTTTTTGAGAATTTCTAGTAACCTAAATTCTGTATAGCAAGCACTTCAAAAAGTAATTTAAAATATATATTATATATCTTTTCATAACAATACTTTTTAAATTTTTTTAGCAATTAAAAAATGTTTTATTATAGAATTCACAACTTAAGAATAGACACATATTTTTTATATTTAATTAACAGTCTATTTGTTACTTTCAAACAATTGTACGAGTTTAAACTTCTGAATTTTACCGGAAGTAGTCTTGGGGAATGCATCAACAGGCACTACATGACGTGGCACCTTAAAGTGGGCCAATTTACCCTTGGAATAGGCACGTAATGCTTCATTGGTAAAGCTCTTGGGATCCACATCATCGTGTAGACGGACAAAGGCAACAATTTCCTCACCCAAACGTTCATCGGGAACACCGATCACCTGAGAACAAAGTTAATTAAGAAACACAAATTAGGAAACATTTCAGTTTTAAAGGATTAAGCTAGATGCTTACATGGGCCTCAACGACCTGTGGATGAGCATTTAAAAAGTCTTCAATCTCTCGAGGGAATATATTTTCACCGCCACGAATGATCATCTCCTTGAGGCGACCCACAATGCGTCCATAGCCATCTTCTTGTAATACAAATTGATCGCCTGTCCGTAGCCATTTATCCGCACCAATTGTTTCTTCAGTTTTTGCTTGATCGCCATGATAGCCCAGCATGGTGACATAGCCTCTGACGCATAGCTCTCCTGGCTGACCAAATGGCACAGTATTGCCATCGGCATCGACAACTTTGGCCTCAACATGATCCTGCAGATGACCAACTGAGTGAAGGACACTGTCTTGACTGTCTCCAGGCAGTGTTTGGAAGATCACAGCTGTTGTTTCGGTTAAACCATAGACACTGCGCATAGACTCAACACCGAGTACTTCCTTCACATCCAATATGAGCTGAGGCGATACTATGGCACCACCAGTAATGGCCTTCTTGATCCTACCCAGTGGTACTTTCAGTTTACGCTGTGCGCTAACCAAATCCACATACATTGTGGGTGTGCCATGAATGACGGAACATTTCTCCTTCACAATGGCTGCCAGTGAATCTTTTGGACTAAAACCAGCTGCCGGTAGCACCAATGTAGCACCCTGGGACATGGCAGCCATAATTGTGATTATGACACCATAGGCATGGAATAGTGGCACTTGAACACAAATCCTTTCACCCTCCAATTGATTACGTTCCCCCACATGGATGCCATTATTAACGAAATTATAATGTGAGAGTACAGCAGCTTTCGGATTGCCTGTAGTGCCCGATGTAAACTGAATATTACAGGGTAATTCGGGGCTGATTTGTCTTTGATACTTGGTAATCTCTTCTTGTTCCGTTTTATTGCTCAAGTCCAATATATCGTCAAATCTAAAGGCACCTTTCAATTTGCTATCGCTATTTATGATCACGGAACGCAAATGCGGAAATTTATCACTTTTGATTTTACCCGGTTCTGCATCGGCTATTTCTGGGCAAATGTCACGTAATATTTCATAATAGTTTTGCGTTTTAAATGTTTCCGGTGCAACAATTGCTTTAACGTTGACTTTGTTTAGGCAGTAGGCCACCTCGGGTCCCTGAAAAGCTGGATTAATGCCAACAGAAGCGAGACCAGCTCGTGCTGCTCCCAACATACCCAAATACCAATGAACATAGTTGGGTGACCACAAACCCACAGCATCGCCTTTATTCAATCCCAGTTTGCGGAAACCAGCCGCCAGACGATCAACTTCAGCCAATAGACTGTTAAATGTGTATCTCTTGTCTTCATGACAGGAAACAATTGCTTCGATATCACCATATTTACTAGCGGTCAATTCCAATTGCTGGCCAATATTACGATAGGCCAAAGGTTCCTTACCAAGATGATGCTTGTAGCTGTTGTATGAGGGCAGGGACGTCGATAAACTGGGGGTATGAAATATAGAAAAGAATAGAAATAAAAATATTTAAAATATGTTTTTAGAATATTATATTTGTATAGCAAATAAATATTATTATTTAAATGGATTTAATACATATGAAGAAATAATAAAGCAAACTTTTATAAATAAACAAGAAAATCGAAAGTTATAGAGCCCTTGTATCAAAAGACGAAATGTCCTTTATAGATAACTCTTGAAATTGATTTCGGAAACCCTATGCAAGGGTATAAAAAACGTTATTAAAATTTGTTTTTTTTTTATAGGTTTTTAATTTAAATTTTTTGTCGATTATATAACCCTTAATATGGGATACCAAATTTGGGATATTTGGTTTTCAAGTTCTATATTTTTAATTTATTTATTTCTTCTACATTTCAGTTTGAACAAAAGTTGTAGTTCTTGGAAAATTCATTTTCATTTTTTTCAAATCAACAGCCGATGTTAAATTAACAGTAGTCTCTTATCAATGTTAATGGTTTGGAACTTGACTAAAATTTGGGTTAGATTCTTTGGCCCAAAAGCTTTAGTGAATTATAAACTAATAAATATATTTTACAATAACAAAAAGAAATACACACGTGTGTGTATATGTGTAGAGATAAAACTTTAGTAAGCATTTGTGTAGTACAATATTGTTATTGTTTTATTTATATCTATTGCGTTTCTCTAATTTTTATGTTTTCCTCTAACTGCAATGCCTAAAACCTGTTTGCTAAGCTCTTAACTAGGACTTCTTATCGCTACCTGAGATTTGTTAGTATTACGATTATATATATATGTACATTAAGCGAACTAAATATATATATATACATATATATACATATATGTATATACATATATATATATATAATATTAAGAATGGAAAATTTTATGTCTTTTTAATTAGCTGGGCAGTATCTATTAAATTAATTTTCGATTATACCATATTCATTCTGATAATTTATTTCTCACCTATAAGGATTTATATTTAGCAATTAACAGTTATTTGTGGGCGTGGCAATAAGCAAATAAAAATAAAAATAAAGTATGGCTTGTGAATTTCAACAATTTGCACAACTGTACCACGTCGTAGCTGGAATCATTAAATACATATATATGTATGTATGTATAAGAATATATACATACATATGAATGTCTTACGCAACAAGTTCACTTCACCATCTCCCTCTCACCCACTCTATGGGAAATCTTATCAGATGAAGTATTTAATAAAAGATATATACACTTATCACTCAAGGTATGTATTAAGGTTAAACATTCAAAGTCATAATTTGGCAGGATGCTCTTAAGGACATTCAGGCACTTCACTTAGAACCTACCTGCGTAGTACATTTAAACGAATGCCTTGCTTAAGGGCATATTTGGCCAGCAATTCCATTTTCTTATTCAACATTCTTGACTAGCTTGTTTTATGTAGTCTCTTTTATTATTGATTTTAATTTTATTATTTTAAATTACGTTTCCCCTTTCGGATGATACAAATTATTTATGTATTATTATTTATGTGGCATTATATTTGCACTATTAGTACAAATTTAGTATTATGTATTATTTATATTATGTATTCCAAGGAGCACGTCCGACGTTCGCCAAGTTCAAAAACGAACTGAGATACTATTTAAACGGTGAGAGAATGAGTGAGAGGTTTTAGCTTGATGTGGGCCCCCACAAATTGTCACGATCAAGGTTTTTTTTATTCGTTTTGTTTTCGTTCTCTCTTTATTATTATCATCAATAGTCGGTTTGTTCGCCTTTTCTAATGCCAGCACGTGTGAGTTCTACGGTTTCCGCGGACCGGCAGCTGTTTTTTTTTGCGGCGTTTTATTTGATTGTACCCTACAACTATGCGTAAAAGGGTATGTTGGAGTCTTCAAACCATATATCCATATAATTTATGTAGCATTCCATTTTCTTTACTAACTGTCTTTACCTGTATTTTATAATTTTTATAATGTATGCTAAAGAAAGTCTATCTGGCCAAAATAATGTTTTATGTATATAAACTAAAACTAATTTGAATTTTTGTAACCTTAATTCTATTATTTTTGTGAGTCAATTATGCCAATATTTGAGCATGGGAATAAACTTTGCAAGATTTTGCCGTCTAAAATGTTATGGAAGCAGATTTTTTCCAAACTTTACCATATTCTTCACACAAAACTGTAATTATTTCAAACTTTACCTAATTCTTAACACAAAAATGTAATAAAAACTGATTAAAAATTAGAAAGAGTGAGTAAAAATTTGTAAATCTTTTAAATGATTAATTTTGATTTACTATCTGTTATAATTCAATAAGCAAAGATGGCAAATTTTTACATATAATTTTTACATCAATAATATTACAAAATAAATTTTTAGAGAGGGTATTACCAATCCGCACCCTTTAATAATTTTCAGACTAGTTTTCTTGTTTTGTTTGATGCTTTTTGTTATGGCGTGATTATTCGTTTTTTGATGTTTGTGCAAAAGCTTTTCTCTCATCATCCGAATTGGGGTGGCTCCAAATTTTATAGCTTTTGATTGTACAATTTGAACAATTTTTTTTTGCTTGTTTGGAACTGATAATGATGATTACGGTATCAGGTTGGGATTTTTTTTTAAATCATTGCTAGCAACTAAAAAATTGAAACTGAATTATAGTATATAATATACTTATATATTGATATTATATATATATTCATTGAGACATTTTTTTATATTCTCACACGATTTGGGGTCACTTATAAGGTTGTCTAAACTAATAGGCATGAGTTAGACAAGCTTTTTTTTTTTTTTTTTGTTAAAATGTTGTTCACCCCAAATGATCTTTTTTCCTACAAAATGAAATAAAATAAATAAATGAAATCATTTTTGTTGGACCTAGCGCAATTTTGTTTGTTAAACTAGCTTATCAGTAAGCACCAAAATAACTTTTGAGGAGACACCGTCTGCAAAAATTGTTATATCATATTATGGAACCTTGTGTTCTTTGTGTTCTTATCGCTCAGATTAATACAAACATATTTTTATATTTTTACCCTACAAAAAAGGGAGTAGATATTGTTGTAGCTTGACGATGATTCTAAATAAATTTACTGATTACTAAATAAAACTATTACTAGCAATACTAAATAATAGTGATTGCTGAATGATACTGACTATTATATATTTGGAATTTGGCATTTAATGGACGCAGTTATAATTGTAGTTTGTACAGTATATAGATAGGTTTACAAAAACAATTAAAAATTCTGATTTTATTTAATATATGTATATACTTTTATATTTTTGTTTGGTTTATCTATCCACTCGTTTTTTATATAAACTAGTCTCTTAATTGTAAAACTAGTCGTAGTGGAATATTATATATAACATTTTTGTCCTTGCAATCCAATTGCATTATTTAAAAATTCGATTAATATTGGTTAATTTCTTCAATACTTATAAGGTCTACATATAGCCTAATTATTAAAAATTAAAGAACTCTAAAAATGATAAGGGTATATTAATTTCGGTATGGTACCAACAATTTTATTTTATTTATAATTTTATATTTCTCTTTTCTTCACCTTAACAATGGAGAATTTTGATTTCTAAATTTATATTGATTTGACCTTCTATGACAATTGACCAATTTCGCCAATTTTAATCAAGTTTGTTTGCCTTTCTATTGCCAAAGTAAACTTCGCGTTGCTTATTCTTTTCTTGCTTCGCTTCCACGGAAAACATTTTCTGCTTTTCCTCCCATTCATCCAGCTCATGGACACCAATTTTAATGGATGGAGGCAGATTCTCAATGAGAAGCTTAAAGTCCAAATCGGTTGGATTACCCTTTTCTAAGCAATAATCAGGGATTAAACTACATTTACAGCCAGGCGGTAGCAATGATACCTCATACATTATATTGAGACAGAGACTTATATTTCGGATATATGAATCCTTTGTCTGACTTTCATTTGGCATATTGGGTTCCGAATGTATTGAGGCAAAGGGTACACCCACAGAAACTGCACGATTTAGACAATATTTACGCAGTTCATTCAGCATGGGCAAAGTAATACTAATATTATCGGGAAGAACCGCTTTGCATTCGTATACACGATTAAAGGCATTTTTTACCGCATCCCTAAACGGATTCCTACGAGTCTCGTTAAGCGGTGGAAGTTGATCGATAACCCGTAAATTTGCATTATGAACACACTTTAATTTGACATAAGCCTCATTGAGATGGGCTTGAAATAAATATATAATATATCGAACACTCTGCCGACTAACTAGTTTAACCGAAAATCGGGTTACACAATGATTGGGGGTACGTAAGGTACGCAAACTATCGGAATGATAGGTTTTAACACTATGTATCGAGATGCTGGGCATGCACCAACGATATTTTAGATATTCTGTTCGAGATTGCTCATGTGGAAGCCGCTTAATATTCTGTGTATCCTTAAGTTCCATTGGGCCAGACTCAATCTTACACAAGATATTCCAATCGTTCTGTGTGAGCGGTGTGACATGTCTCTCAAAATTTTCGATTAGAACACCTTTTTTGGGATCGGTTAAAGTGTTCATCAGACGACACATCTCAAACATGGGATCGGGTGGAACGGATGATGAACTCTTATCTGCTGTTTCCTTAGCAGCAGACACATCCAACTCAAAATACACATAACCACTGTGATTGCTTACAATCATCGGAGTTTTTTCTGCTATCCAATAATTTGTACAATAAATAATTAAATCCACCGGCTGAAAGAATTTTGTACGTTCAGAGAAGAGTTCTTTTAAGCCACGACTATTCTGATAATGATTCACTTCGATCACAAAACGAATATTAACTGGTAAATCATTGGTTAGAGTAAACCAGGCATCCACAGCTTGTATCCAAGCTAATATTGGACCTTTTAGATGTTGTTATGCCATGGCCATAAAGTATACCCATTTCCTCTGTTAAATCAAATGGTTCAAATTTCCATTTCTTTGGCTCATCAATGGGAAGGACATCCACATAACCATATATCAATATAACATTCTTAACTGCCGTCGAAAAGTAATTGGCAAAAAGGACATATTGCGTGGAAATGTTAAGTTTTTCATCCTCTGGCTTAACCTCAACCACTTCAACATCGAAATTAAGTTCTTTTAGATGTTGCATTAAACGATCTATTATATGTTTATTTTGCAGATTATATTTGGCATCACTGGATATTGATTTAATTCTTAACATATTGCCTAGTCCATTAATAAATTCATTTCTTCTTAAATATACAGCATCTTCAACCTCCTCAAGATCCTCGATAAAGTGCGGTCGGCGCGATTCCATAGGTAAATCTGCGATGCACAGGTCCCGGTTACATTTACAATTTTCACGTTCATCGGCATCGGGCACAAAAATGCCGCAGCTCTTCCGATCCCCCCAACAAATCATTTTGAAACATTAAAATTTTGATTTATTTTTTGAATCAAATGAATTTTGTTATGAATAAGTGAGTGATTTACATAAAATGTATAGTTATGTATTAAAAATTCCCAATATTAAAATTATTTACCATAATAGACCGGAAAAAATGAGTGCTAATTATGTCCTTGATATTTTGATTCGGATTAGATGATATACGCGATTTCTTCCTTCTCCTAAAGTGCGTGCTTATATAATTTTTTAAAAAGTTCTTTTTTGTTATTTCTGTTTCATCATATTCGAGGATATGGTCAGGCATTGGACCCAATGTGGAACTCATTTCTGGTTTATGTTTTGGTAACAAATTCGATTCCTTTGCTTTTTGTTCACTTTCCAAAATTTCGGCATATCCACGACGACTACAATATTCGAAGATCACATCGCACTTACATTTGACAGGAAGAACGGATAATTCATAAAAAAGACCAGCACAGATTTTTACAAAATTAATAAATTGTTGTGCCGATATTGATTCGTTGACAATCTGAGAACTATCCGTGCGCTGCGAATAGGGTAATAATATGACAGGTTTGTCCAGAATATTATAAAATAAACTGGCAATGGGCATACAGGTGACAATGCTCGTTGTTAACACGGGTTCAACCTGATAGACTCTTTCAATTGCCCTGACAGCAGCTTTTGTATATTTGGTATCGAAACTCCAATTATGAGGTTTGCAAGAGTCAAGCAAATGTACCTTCAGGAAGCTTTGCATTTCATAATCTGCGTGTTTATTAAACAGATACTCATCTACATAAGCCTGAACAAATGATATCTCCTGATCGGGTACAAGTTTAAGTGTAAATTTACCCATAACACTCATTGGCATTAAAGTGGAGGAACCCGGACGACTAAAGCAACCTTCAACACCATGCATAGTGATATTAGAATGACAATAACGATGCTCCAATAGTTGTGCCTTGTGCTCAAATCGAAGACGTCTTATGCCCAGTTGATCCTTGTAATCGTATTCACTAAAATTGGAGGACTCTAAGAGCTTCCATTCCTGACGTGATATGGTTTTAACCATTTGATTTATTTTCGATATTTGAAACTCTTGATGATTATCTACCAGACTATTCATTAAATGGCAAAGATCAGTCATGGGTTCATAGACCAAGCCACCGGCTAGACCACCCTCCAAATCTTTATTAGCCCCGTGCGTCTCGACACCAAAATGCGCCCAACCAGCCAGACTACAACTAAGGATCGGACGCTGATCATTTAGCCATGAATTGTCGCCAAAGACCATATAATCCACATCCAGAAAGAAATCTCTTTTTATATCAAGATATTCCTCTAGTCCCGTGCTGCCCATTTCATGTAGCGATTCGACTATAATCTTTATATTGATCGGCAGATCGTTATATTGGTTTAGCCAATGTTGAATGGCATTTAACCAGCATACAGTCATACCCTTACCGCTACTAACGCCACGCCCATAAAGATTATTCTCACTTGAAGTCAAATCGAATGGATCGCTACGCCAACCCTCATTCACCTCAGCCTTATTTACATCCAAATAGGTATAGATCAGAAGGGTACACTTTGTGGGCGATGAGAAGTACTCGGCAAAGATGATCTTATGAGCAGGAGATTTACCGCGTTCCAACTGATTTGGAGTGACTGCATATTCATTTACAGTAAATTTCATTTTATTTAAACGTTTATGCACCATATCTAAGGCACGTAAACACTCCTGGACATAGCTTTTATCCGATGATATTGTCATTAAAGCAACAAACGCATCCAAATCGTCAAAGATTTTATCGGTCTTAGAATCAATGGAATCTATCACCTGCCTTACTTTCCTCTGCATCGTTGAGGTATCGCGATAAATTGAGTTTCGAGACATCATCTTACAATTGGGACAATGGCATTCAGCTGGTGGATCCAATTGGGATTCATTTTCCCTCAATTCGTTTTTGCGGGCCCGTGGTCTAGGTCGGGAAGATCCTTTGAATGGACGAGACGACCGGGTCAAAAATGTTTTTATACTTGGCCTCATTTTCATTTCCGTTTCTCTACTATTTTTTTTAGAATTTTCATTTTAAAAACAAATTTTATTATTATTATAATTTTTTCTTATTGACAATTATATACAAACGAATATATTACTGATTTATAATTTATATGAATAAAATAATAATGCATTATTTCTTATATAAAATGAGTTTAAAACTTGTTATGTACTTGATCTACACGGATTTTAGTCTATCAAGATCAAACTATAATTTTCCACAGAAATCTTCTTTTATGCCAATTATGTAACTAGATCGTATACACATATAGCTTTAATAGAATAAGAAAGTTCAGTAACTCTGTGATTATTTAATGAAAAATCGGGCGATTATAATATAATCTTTCAAATGATATTCAATCTTAAATTTTTTATAAACAAAAAAATGCTATTATATTAAAAGAAATTCTCTAATGTAAACCGATTTAAAAAAGTTCAAGAAAAAGCATCAAATTTTTATTTCAGTTTTGCATTGGAGAAAACTATTTAAGCAATTAAAATCTCAAACTAACGTTTTGAAAAATATTTTTAAAATTCAAAAAAGCAATTTTGGATTTATCTAAAAGTTCAAAAATGCCAGCTAATTGATTCGCTTAAAATTAGCTTAGAAAATGAACGAAATTAATATGATGGGTTGATAGAATGTTCTGTGATTATTATTATATATAAATTCTGATTACTTTCCTGAATCACTCTCTTGGTAGAGTCAATGATGATTATAGAATGTTTAATTATAGTTAAAATTAGCATTAAGCTGAAAATCTAATTTCAATTGATGGTAAATCTTATCTACCCAAAACTTTTAGACCATCTAAATGGGAATTGATCAATTTAATTTAAAATTTGTTCGATCTTTCAGTTTATGTTTTTTCTTCTTTCTTTTTAACTGTTTAATCCAAAGCAAGTCTTTTGTTGTTCCTTTTTTTTTTTTTAGTTTTTTGGCGCCAAAACTATGTCAAAATATGTTTTTGGGGGGGAGTTGAAATTGAGGTGTGGTGTGGCATGGAATGAGTTGGGGATTCAACAATTGTAAACAAACGCTTGCGCCGAAGTTTTAGCGTCCTTCTTCGGAAAATTTCTTTCGTCAGGTTGCCAAGGTATTTAGTTTCTGGGTTTTCTCTCATAAATGGCAAAAAGAAAATTTTTCAGTTGCTGGCAAATCAGAAACTCGCAGACGCTCGTGGCAGACGGTTGTATTAAATCGCGAGCTCCCTTATACAATTGGAGAAGTAGCTAGCCAACAAACAGTATAGAGTTGGAAAAATGAAGGAAGAAATATTGAATGTAAAGTAAAGTAAAGTAAAGTAAATTTAAGCAAAAGTAAAGAGGGAAATTTTTGCAGTTAACGCACACGCAACCAAAACCATAAAGGAGGGCCAAACATATAAATTTTTGTGTAGTAAAAGTGAAGAAAGCGAAAGAATCAAAGTGGAATTATAATGGTAAAGCGGATGTGGATGTGGCTTGCCTTCTATGCTAAATAAGTAAAAAAAAAAATAAATAAAAAAGAAGAAGAACCAAGTTGTGTTTGGTAGTGTTTGTGTGTTGTTATTTTGTTGTTATTGTGTTGCCAATGAAAATGCAAATTGTTGGTAACAAATATTGGTAAAAATGCGGAGGCCAAAAGAATGTGCGAAATAAGCGAACAAACCGAAAGTATGCAACAAAATTTGATCGAGTCACGTGCGAAATCAATAATCCACCAAGGATTCAACAAAATGCCAAGATAAATAAAACGAAAATATATATATATGAACTATATAGTTTATCTATTTGCTTAAAATAATTAAAACATTCCAAGTTGTTGTGTAATGGACTGAATTGCAATCAGAGAGCCGAGAAGTATCAGCGGGAATATGTCTCAACCGCGCGGCGGTCGCGGTGGTGGTCGTGGCGGGGCCGGTGGTGCTGGCGTTGGACGAAAGACGCCATCCTCATTAACCGGGCCACCCGATGATTCCGCAACGCCCAGTGAACGTGCCACACCAGCTAGTAAAGCTGATTCGGATCCCAAGGATGATAGTTCGAGTAATGGTGATAAAAAGGATACGGATGCATTTCCAGCACCAAAACCGCCAAGTGCCGGTGCCTCCATACGGGATACGGCAAACAAGGTGCTCGCCTTGGCCATGAAAAGCGAATGGACACCCATCGAGGCGGAACTCAAGAAACTGGAAAAATATGTGGCCAATGTGGGTGAGGATGGGAATCATATACCATTGGCTGGGATTCATGATATGGTAAGTACTTGATGATTGCATAGTTTTCTCTTTTTTTTACTAACTGTATTTGGTTTGTAAAATCAATTCTTGAGCCAACATATAAGCCAAGGTACAGGTATACAAGGCGTAGGCACAGTGGGTTAAAATCTTGTAGAAATTGAAAGCTAGGAATATTTAATATTCAAATTTATCTTGTCGAAAAATGCAGATCGAACATTAATTTCGATTTTTTTCAAACACAGAAAAAATAAATTAAAAATAACAAAAATAAATATTAAAAATTTAGCAGACTTCTAAAAAAAAAAAAACAAAGTTTTTAGTTAATGTTTTCAAAAAGTCTTTGTAAAAGAAAATGTATAAAATAATATATAACAAATAGGTAATAGGTCCATACTCAATGCTTCTTAAAATGTCGAGTTCAATTACTTAATTTTATAAATACATATTTTCAAGATCCATTAAAGTAATATAAATTATTATTTTTTATATATATAATTTTGTTATTAAAAAAAATGCAGGATACATTACATTTAATATAGAAATAAATTAATTATTTCTTTAGCAAAGGAAATGTTATACAATTTACTTTGTTATAATATGAAACTGATCTAATAGCAGATATAATTTCTTATATATATGCATCATTATTTTCAAAAAAAGGATATCATTAATTATGGTTTATTTTTGAGCATTTTTAGACCACTGTTTGTCGCCCTTATCAACGTCGCTTGGCGGCGGCATTTTCATATTTGGTTGTTTACCAACCAAAATAACGGAACAGTAGCCAAATGTTATTTAGTTATTTGATAGCGCGTCCCAAATGTTTCGCTGCCAAGGCAATGAGGCGCCCAAGTCCTGCCACAAGTTGCTAACCCGCCCACCATTACCCTTACCCAAAATCTCTACTTTGCCACCCCATCCTTAGCGATAAGCTCATAAAAAACATCGAAATTGAAGCGCTTCGATTTCAATTTACCATAAAAATATATCAAAACGAAAAAAGTCATTCACATAAAATTAACGTTGCATAGACACAAATGGCAATAAAATGCAAGAAGAAGAAAGTCGAGACGACAATAGAAAAAGAAAAACCACAAAAAAAAAATAGAGTAAAAGAAAAATTAGAAAACAAAAGAAAAAAAACGAAGAAAAAAAAGGAAAGGGTTTTTCCTTTGGAAAAGTTATTCGAGTGTCGGCTAGACTAGATATTTGCATAAAGATATAGCCTCTGCCTATGCTGAAAGCTATTTTTTGCCTTTTGGTTTATTTTCAGAGGATTTTATTCTAGCGGGACGGGTGATGTGGAAGGGGGTGCATATTTATGAGATTGTGTACTTGATTCGGTTATAATTATGAAAATTGGCTGAAAGTCGAACAAAACCAAACGATTATGGGGTGAAAATGTTTAACCCATGGTACTTATCAGCCAAACAGAAGAGAAAAAAATGCAGAACGGCAGAATAATGATGATTACAGCAGGATAATTGGGTTAAGAGCTTGTTTAGTGAGAGAAGTTTATTAGCATTTTTCACAAATTGAATTTAAGTCAAGGACCAAAAATATATTACATTTTTGTAAAATTTTATTTTGAAAAAATTATCAACCGAACAAAATTTATAAAACAAATTTTTTTTATAGTTCTTTGATAAAATATTAAAATGCGGTCTTAGATTTTAACACAATTATTTGTATGTATATATATATACATAATACTTATACATATACTTCATATATAACTATTCCATATATAACAATGTTCCAAATTTTTCAAAAAATTCTATTGTTATTATTACTATCATATATTGTCCATTATATGTAGTAACTAAGGGCAGATAAATATTACAGTATATAAATCTTTAAGTTAGCTTTGTTTATAAGGGAAACTACATGTTTAAATATTTTACTTATAAATATTCAGATTAGTTAAAAAATTTTAAGCATTATATGGTAGTAGATAGTTTTATGTATTTATTTATTGTAGTAGCTAGTTTTTTATTTTTTTTTTTGATTTATTTATGGTCGTAGAATATGTTTTTTATCTTTTCTTGTCGTGATGGTTGCATTTTGAATGTAATGCAATTCTCTGTTATATTTATGTTAACTCGCTGAAAATCTGAATTCTGTTAAGTTCTAGTGTTAGTAAACAAATAAATAGCCTTTTCTAAAATGGTATACAGTTAAAATCAATCATTCTGCCACAATATGAAGAATTGTTTAATATTATCAATTCCCCAAAAAGAGGTACTCAAGCAAAGTAGATAACGCAGATTTTTTTTTTTTGTTATTTTTTATTAAATAACAATAAATATTTAATTTTTTAATGATTAGGTAAAAGTTTATTATTTTTAATAATTTAAATTAAACATTTTTATTAACCTTTTATCACATAGTGTATAATATTAATGATAGAACATAGATTCAAAATATTCAAAAAAAACTTACTCATATTTCCCTTTTAACTACTACATCTTTAACTTGGCTTAAATGTTAGTTAGGGAGCATTTTCTAGTTTTAAACTCTTTCCTTATCAATTGATATGTAAATGACATTGTTTTTGCAGAACACCGGCATGACCCCTTTGATGTTTGCCACCAAGGAGAACAGAACCGCCATAATGGATCGCATGATTGAATTGGGTGCTGATGTGGGTGCCAGAAATAATGTGAGTATTACAAATAAATAAGTATGTGCCTTGGCTTTAAAGTACTCCAAGAAACCTCCAAAACACCTCCAAAACTAAGCAGTTGAAATGGCGGTAGGTGAGGAGGGGGTGGAAAAAAAAACAGCCGCTGAAATTGTGTCAAATCAATAAAAACCGCATAATTAAATCTTATACGGGGGCGTCAATTGGATTCAAACATTTGCCGCACGCGCACCAACGCAGGGGGAAAAACGCTGGGTCAACTAAACTGAGATTGGCCAATGGTCGTCGAATTTGGTTAAGTTGTTATTAGCCATAACACGCACATGTCAGCAGGGGAATTTCGTCAACATATTAATCAGGGATTTATCCGTCCTTTATCCTTTTTAACCTTTTTTTTTTGTTTGTATAAATATTTATCCCTAAAGTTATTTTTGGATCTTCCTTGAATCATTTGAATCTATGTAGGGAAAATCCACATTTTATTTTATGTATGTTACTCTCTAACAATGGGAATGCCCCAATACCTGCTTTTGGCCTTTGATTTTGCCTTTGCCTTTGCCTTTACCTTCGCATGCCGCAATTACTTAGCGCAAAAAAATATTTCTCTTTAACTGAAGACGACGTGTGTAACTGCTACAACTTGCCGGGACGACTTGGTCAACACTAGGTAAAGTAGTTACCAATGCGATAAAAATCCTTGACCTAATTACAAAATAATTGTTGCCAAAAACAAAAAAAAAAGAACTCCTAGACGAATGGCAACTGCCGAATTAAATTACCAAAACAAACACAGTAAAAATGAGCAAAAGAAAAAGTCAAAATTAGAAATATGCAGGAAATGTTAAAGGTAATTTTGCAGTAAAAAGAAAACTATAGTAAAAGAAATTTCACTTTTCCGTACGTTTACTTGAAATCTTTTTTATAGTATTGTTTATTTTCTAATATAAACTCTTTGCTGGAGAGTCCACACATTTTGTAAGGTTGTTTGTTAACCGTAGAAATGACGATAAGAGTGGTTATAGCCAACTCAGGCTCAGATTTTTTTTATTTCTAAAATGAAATCAAATAATATCTTCAGATTTACTTTTGGCTCAACTTATGCATTGTAAGCAGTAATAAATACGTATTGCTTCAGTTAAACTTCTAAAATTTCGCTCGGAAAAAGAAATTCTTTTCAATTAAGACATTTTTGATTAATTATATTATATATATTTATACAAATTTGGTAGTTTATGGCATTGCTTTTATAAAAACAATCAATCAAAAATTATATCTCTTTAAATCATGTCTGATCTGGGGTATTTTATTAACGACTATTTCGGTGTGCTAATCTTTTAATATATAACTTTAATCAGATATATATCTATATATATCAGCAGCATTTAGTCACCCATACAAATTTTTTGGAAATGTGGAAAATTAGGTAGTTATGACAAAATTATCAAAAATATATGGGTGTATCTATTATTTTCATCATGAGTGTACATTTGGAAATATATTATTCAAAGTATATAATTATTATGTTCAATATTCTAAAATCTACTATATTTCCCCCAATCTAAATGAAAATATTAAGTATTTTTCCATCGTTTATTAGAATAGTTAAAATATATTTTCACTGATTCACCAAGTCCCCCAATTTATAAAAATAATACTTGTTTGTGATATTTTGTTTTTATTTCTATTATCCATTATAAATATTATATTTTTCATATTTCATTATTCCAACTTATATACTGACAACTATGAACGTTAATTTATTTCTGATTTATCTTAAGTTCTTCTGGTCATTTACTTACCAATTTCGTTTTTAGTCACATAATTGTTTATGAATATATAGATTAATATTTTTATATCCTGTACCCATAGGATAAAAGGGTATATTAAAGTCGCTAAAATGTATGGAATCTCGACTTCAGAGGGCTCCAACTCAGTCAAATATTGTCTAATTTGAAAAACGATGTCTTTATTTGTTCATTAGGATCGCCATTTTTAATTAACATAAAAATCTGGAAAACTAATTTTGAACCCGATTTTCGCAAATTTTAACGATGGTTACACTGCAAAAAATTACAAAAATCCGGTCAAAATTTTTTTTTCAAATTTTTTCAACTTTTAATGCAGTTTTCTAATATGGAAATTATCTAGAAGATTGATGTAAAACTTTTCAAAATCGGCCAAAAGATGGCCAACTAAGAGCCTATAGAACATTGGTAAAATCCTTCAAAAGAAGGACAACGAGCAAATCCTTCGAAGCAATCTCTACTTCAGAGGGCTCCAATTCAGACAAATCTCGTCTGATTTCCAAAAACTATGTCTTTATTTTCTTTTTAGAATCGCCATTTTGAATTAACATAAAAATCTGGAAAACTAATTTAAATATAAGAAAATTAATTAAATATAAAGAAAATTCATATTCAATGAATGAGGATTTCGACCGAGATTGATTTTATGAAATATCACTTATTGGTACAGGGTATACTCCAAGTCGACAGGGACGACTTGCTTAATTCGTTTATTATGGATAGACTAGAATCTCTCTATAGTTTCTTAATAATAAATATTCCCTTAGTTTTAAACAACTTACCTAAGAATAAAGAGATAATATGTATACTACATATAATGAACCAACTGTAATTAAATAAAGTGAAATGTCATGCACTAATATCATTAATTTGAATTCTTTTTAAAAAATATAATTATATCATTTTGTATGGCAAATGTAATTGAAATACCGCCTCACCTTAAAGATGTAATCACATGACTGAGAACATTTATGATCTTTATTTAATTATCATAAGGTCTTAATGAATTAAAATAACGACCTACCCAGTTGCATGTATGTACATCTATCTATTCCAACTTCTCTATATACATATATATATAATTCTTTCTTTTTAATATTCTTAATTTTGCAAAATAAACTAATTCCACCTCAACACGACACACTCGAATTGTAAAATTTAGCCAAAAGTAGATGATGTAACTGTGGTAGAAAAAACTAATTAACATTTTTAACATTTACCACCACATCCCATATAAGGATGGACAAATGTGTCGGATGTGGGTATGGGGCGGTCTTGTCATTTTAAGGGGCGGTACTTAGCATGTAGAATACGGTAGCATTTTGCATTTGCAACTTAAAAGCCAATTAATCAAGCACATGACTTCCCGAAATACGCCCAGAATTTCAGAGGTCTGACCTTTTCGGCTCTTAAAAAAGAGTGAAAGGCAAAGAAAGAACAAAAAAAAAATATATATATATGTACCTTGAAGGCGTCGTGTTGGGGCATGCCAACTTCCGTTACATTTTTATGGCCAATTGCGTCATTAATATGCAATTTTAATTAAAACCGACTTGAGTTACTACGAAGGTCATACACACGCATACAGATACACACCCGCACACACACACTCACACTTAACCAATGACAGCGTGAAAATCTCTTGAGTTAATTTGTCAAACACCTTTTTCCGTGCGTGTGTCAACTGAATTAATTAAGCAAAATACATGCGAAAAATTCTGACATCAGTTCGTCTTCCTTTCCATTTTTTTTTTTTTTTTTATTATGCTTTTAACCAAATATTCCTAATTATGCATATGTGGCCTTTTTTTTAAGAAGAAGAAGAAGAAGAAGAGGGTGTGTGACAATGCAAAGTAATTGCTGATGTGTCTGGAAATGACTTCATTTGCAAGGGGCGTCAACTTTTCTTCGAATCTAACCAAAATCTGGGTCGTTGCCTATACATTCCTCACTATCCAACACAAAATACTTACCTAAACCCTCCCATCCCTCTTATCCACCCTTGTTCAATACACATACAAACCACCGGCTAGTGAAAAAATGTGCTGGAAAATTTTACGCTTCCGTTTTTGTTTTGTTTCCGGTTTTTGCTTTCGTTCCGTAACGGACTGTAGTTGATTTTTTTTTTATTTTAACTACGGAGACTTAAAAGCCTGTTAATACATACATATGCATAGCCTCATATAGATTGATGTATACACATGGGTGTGTGTGTGTGTGTGTGTGTGTATGCAGAATAGTAGCCTGAAATATTATCTGTCTTCTATGTTGTTGGCATTGCTTTACTTTACTTTAGCACAAATTGTCTTCCATTTCAACCAACCATACAAATGCAAGGATAAAGTCCTTCGCCTGGTTTCTGCTTCTGGACATGTGTCAAAGACTTGGACTTAAGTGTTTTTCACCTACTCTTCAAATCTAGGTTTGAACAAAACGTATTTGGCTATATGTATACACGTATTTGCCGTATATGCAAATTCAACAAACACAAACAAACCAAAAATAAAGAAAAATAAAAAACCAAAAGCCAGAAATAGCTACAAATAAACTAAAACAGCAAACTAATTCTTTTTAATCCGCAAATGAAACGAACTATTTTTACCCTGCAAATTGATATTCCATATAATTCTTTAACTGCTGACGCAATTAAATTATATTTCTTCTTAGTTTTTCACTCTATCTTGAGTTGTTGAGACAATCCACTCAGTCTCATAGTTTTTAAAAATAAATTTAAGTATTTAAGTACTTAAATTTGGACTGGTATGTAATTAGTAACTTGTTTCTAGAACAAATAGATTTTTAGTTAAGTATTCGACAGCTTTTCATATAGTGCATTGACCTTAACAAATGCTTTCAAATCTCTACCTCTATCTAAAGATAAGATTATGTGTTATAAATACTTGATTCACGTTGTGTTGATATAAATTGCAAACACTTTTCATAAAGCTGCCAAATCATTGTTGCTTTAGTGCCCTTTACAAATTATCGTCTAGTTTTTTTTACTTCTGAAGAGTATATAATAAAATTGTTGAGACGTTTGTTAATAGTATGAAAGATATTAAATTGAAACAGGTTTTTAATTGTTTTTCATGATACGATATTTGTGATTATATGTTATGATCAATTTTCTATATATAAAATATCATAACTTTGTTCTGTGATTATCATATTAGAAGTATCTTTTGTTAAGCATTTTTCGATTTTTTAGTCGTCAGGTTGTTGAAAACTAATTTTGATTATGTAAATACGGGTTTGTTCAAATCTTACGTAATGTTTTAGACAGTACTATCTGAAAGTAGCTATAACTTAGTATTTAATATAACATAATGTCCTATCACTTATAATCAAAATATAAAGTATACTTTATAATTGCACAATAATCGGATAATTTCTGAAATATTAAGCTGAATTTAAAGTTGCTCAAATTTCAAATCAAAAAATGAGGTTAAATTTTTAAAGCATACTTTGCAGCGCTTGGTATTTTTAGCTTATATAGAAATTGAAAGAGGAGGAAAACTAGAAAGAAAAAGTTGAAAAAATGGAAAATAAATTTATCTTTCAATTTTTGAAATAACGATAGATTTCTTTTAAAGGGGAAACCCTTTCGTAGGTTCTAATAAGTATAAGAGTTTCAAGCAGGAAGAGCAATGTCAGTTACAAATAGATAACGTTACTTTGTTTTACGTTATAATTTATTTTATCATTCAATATAAAATATTTTAATTGGATTATAAACGAATACATTTTATTTTGAAGTACTTAGGATAGATCTTTTTAATATGCCAAATTAATTTTTGGGTTTCCGGTGAGTTCCAAATTGAGATATTCCATTTGAATATAAATATTATAATATATATATTTGAATCGTGTTGTATATATTATTTATATTTGATCCTGTTAGACTTTATAAAGGTATTATATTGCCAATGATTTGACTATTAAAATTTCTTTTCGATGGATTTATGTTGCCAACCTCAATTCCTTTTGTAATAAAGAGCACACACACATATAAACACATACATACATACAAATACTTATACATTGCATAAGTAAGTACACTTACATACATACATACATACATACATACATACGTATAAAAATAAAAGCAGTTCACTTCCGTTTTGTGGTTTTTCGTTAGGTGAACATTGGTTGGGAAATGCTGTTGTTGGTTATAAATTAAGCCGACCTACGGGGCGTATGTGTAACATATTGCGTTATGGCTTATTATATAAGGTAACTAATAAATAAGACCCCCCCAATTCTAATTCCAAATTCCGATTCCCCATTACCATTCTATACACGTGAGTCACTTACGCTCTAGTTAGTTAGTTGTCGCTCAATGAAAAATAAACCGAAAAAATTGTTCTCTACTGACGTTATCTTGAAGTATTTCTTATAGCAGAATGATTTGGTCAGGGTCATTTTTAGCCTTGGCTTCAGTTTGATGCAACTCTTGCATGTGGCTGTGGCCATTAAGAGTTTCTTGGTGGTCAGCCAGGCTAGAAGTGAAAGTCTGCATGCAAGATTGTGGCTAAGTAATCACCACACCCAAAAGCAAAGAAAGCAAAGAAAAACAAAAAAAAAACAACTCAAAATAAAGCACTAAAGAACTCGCATGCAAAGTGAGTGTAAGCTGACTTTGACCCATTGAGCCGAGGGGTTTTACCAATGAATTGCAATTGATTGAAGTTCCTTTTCTACTCTTTCTTCTCTTTGCAGGATAATTATAATGTGCTACATATTGCGGCAATGTATTCGCGTGAGGATGTCGTCAAATTGTTGCTAACAAAACGTGGCGTTGATCCATTCTCTACTGGTGGCGTGAGTATACCAATATATATATATATATATACCAATACATATACACATTTATTATGAAGAAGCAAAAATTTTTCTAATAGCACCCACCAAATCCAAGCACTTCATTTTTTTCGTTTCCTTTGACACGTAAGACGCGGGGCTTCTCCTGAGTCACTTCAACTGGTATGTAGACGTATGCATACATTTGCCCCATTCGAAAAAGCAATTAAAAGAACCCTGTGATATAAACGCATTCTGACCAAAGGTCAGAGACCAAAAAAACAAAAAGATGCAACATTGGCCCTTGCATGTGGCTAACACATGTGATTCTGACTTTGTCGAAGGCTAACAATTAACTGGCGACAAGGTTAAGAGGGCAATATAGAAAGTTTTAACCATTATTTACATCATTTAGTGACTTTTAAAGAATTTTTAATGGCGAAAACATTATTGAAGAAAAGCTGACCAGTACTTCAATTATAATTTATTGCGATTTTTTTTTTACTGAGAGAAAATTTATTCATGAAAAATCTCTTGATGGTTATCATAGTTTAAAAGGAATTAAAAATAATTTACAGACAAAACTCTGTTAGGAAATATCTTTGATTTTTATTAAATTTTAAATGTTTCTGATTTTTACTTAATTTTAATAACTGCTATTGGTTAGTAAGAACTTGAAGTAGTGAAGAGTTATTCTTTAGTAGATGCTAGAAGCCGATAAATCTCACAACTATATTTAGTTTTCATAACAAAGAACTGTTTTATTTTAATAATAAAATATATAAATAAAATATAAATATAATACAAATCCCTTCTTGGGGGTCTGTTTAAATCATTTCTGCAAAAAGATAAAAAATAGTTTAAGTTCAACTTTGGTTTAGTATGTCAGATTTTAAGTTAGTTCATCCTACCAAAAGAATTTTAAGCTGTTTCTCATGAAAGAAATATAAACATTCTCTAATCTAAATTTTATTTTTGTAGTCTTGATATCAACATCAAGTTAAGGTTAACTTGTTTTTTTGAGTTTTTGAGAAATTTTTTAATATTCAGGAGTTGCTTATATCGCTAATAATTTTGGCTGTGAAATTGAACGCCAACTACAAAACTTTTTGGATAATATTACAGGCGATATTTTAACAATGTTTAGACTAACTGCAGTAATAGAGAGTAGTTTGGGCTATTTAAGTGTTTCAATTCCCTAAAGTATACAAAGAATTATTTAGTAATAGAACTCCAAGTGACCATAAATCACGAGAGAGAATGCTTAGAATAATTAATTCTAATTGGTCAACCTAAGGGAGTTGTAAAATAATCTCCATAAGCTTGGAGTTCTTTTAAATTATCGAGGGTATACAGTAGTCGTGATTTTTTTGATTTTGTATTAACTTGCTTGAGTTTTCGTGTTAGAATTATTTTTTGCCGCAACTGCAGGACAATTTTCTTCATTTAAATTACTGAGGGCGTATTCCTCAGCAAAATTACTGATGTTTATCAGAAGAGAGCTCAACAAATATTAGAAAGAAAGAGATAGGTAGTAAGCAAATAGCCCATTGGTGCGAGAGGGAGGGCAATATCACTCGCTTTCACACAAACATAAAAGCAGATGTAAAACTTTTGTTTTAGCAACAACGCAAAGTTTCAAGTGTTGGTTGTGTTGGCGTGTATATATGTGTGTATGTGGGTGTGTGTGTGTATGGGTCTAAATGTGTGCGTGGCAAACTCCAGAGGCAACACCTAGCCAGAACCGACACCCACCTATTGCCCCAACTTCCCTAACATGAACCTTAACGGCCTGTCAGTGTTAGTTTTTTTTTTTTTCTTTTTTTCGGGTGCTGTCAATCTGTGATATGAACTTAGGCAGGGAAAATGGAAAGAGAATAATAAAAGAAAAGTGACACGAAATGTGCTTATAAACGCAAAAATAAGCCGTGTGCCTATTCAGTAGTAATTTGAATTTTGAAGCGAATGGCAATCAGTTGCCTTTGAGGTCCAACTAATATAAAGTTATTAAAAAAAAATATTAATTGAAAAAAAAACAAGAGAAAGGTGATCTAAAGTGCATGATAAATAAACATTATATACCCATCCCTCTTCATACTAATTTAATAATTTTTATAATATTATTTAATTTTTTTTTTTTTTTGCAGTCACGTTGTCAAACTGCTGTGCATTTGGTTTCGAGTCGACAAACTGGAACTGCCACAAATATATTGCGAGCTCTTTTGGCTGCAGCTGGCAAGGATATACGCATAAAAGCTGACGGTGTAAGTGTGACCAGGCGTATGTGTGAATGATGTGTTATATGCAAATTGATGCCAAAAAGAGCTACAAGTGTTGCCCAACCATAATGTGATCTAGTTGAATTTATACAAAACTCTCTATAAATATATATGTATATATATATATATATATATCTTGATATATATAAATATCTTTCATGGAGTACACTCGAAAGTTGTGCCAGGCAGTGCCAACGTAAACAAAGGTTTAATAAAAATCATCAAAAGCAACAAAACGTGAAAAACAACTGCTAGAAAACATAAAGCAAACAAAAATTCTAGGGAAAAATCGATAGGCAACAAAAAACAAAACCAACTCCCGGCTAAATGCATTCACTGAATGCCTTTCTAAAAAAAAAAAAAAAAAAAAAAAAAAACAAAGAAATATAGCTAAGAAAGCCCCCAACAAAAAAGTAATGCACTTTAAAAAATTTGAACCTTGGATGAATGAACGGAAAAGTTTTTTTTCAGTTTTGCGATAAGCAATTAAAATTAATTGAATCCTTCAAATTTTATAAACTCTCATCATTAGCTTAGATCATTATTCGACAATGAAAGATCACTTTGAAATGATAAAAATAATTTAAACTTTAATTGTTGATTGTTTTTAATGCATTTGTTAATTTTAACTTATGAAAGCATTTTAAAAGTTACTTATTACATAAGTATATTACCTAGCTATATTAACCATACAGGATCAAGTATTATAGTTTCCATATACAGTTTCTCCAAGTGCACAACTAAGACACTCAACAGAGAGCCAACTTATTGTTTGCTTTCTCCACCACGTCTGATTAACTTTGCAGTTTGCCCCTGCCCCTGCCCCTAACTTCACCGCGTTTGCCATTCATCCCGAGACAAAAAAGTTACCAAAAAAATAATGTGGTACTACGAGTATTTGTCGCATCACGTGCACACGGGTGCAAATGCACGGCAATATTTCCATTACGCACGCAAACAGAGCGCATAAATTTACTTTAAGGGTGGAGAGGATTGAAAGAGACTATTGCCAGATATTTGCCGATTGATTGTCTAGACTCTAGACAAATGCTTTCAATATACTATATAGAGAAAGATAGAGAGAGAGAGAAAGAGAGAGAATGAGAATTGTATGCCGATTGTCGATGGCAACTTGATTTAAATCAATTAGATAGTTCCCATCTCCAACTTGGAAGGGAAGTCGCACCGCACACTTAATGGCACTGTCAAGGAAAATTAGCTGGATAAAGTATTTAGCTTTCGATACGCCACTGGCACACACACACACAAACACACACACACACAAACACACACACTTATACTAGTGTGCCTAAAATGGCTTAACAATGACAGTGGCACGCACATGCTAAATTCCCGCTTACTCGTTGGCAATGCCAACAACAAAACAAAAACAAAATAGTCCAAAATACATAAACAATAGAAAAACCAGGAAGAGGCAATGAATAAAAATAAATATACATATAAAATAAAAAAGGGGGTCAAGTCGCCCATATACACTTACAAACAAACAAATATATATATATATATATATATATATGTATGCATATATAGTAGATGAAACAACTTGATTTACTTTGCCAGTTCAAAGTTGAAGCGAAAAGTTGCGAAACTTTGACTAAAAATATACGTAGTAACCAAACATGCAGCCGTTAACACTTGAGGCTCGAATTGGCTAATTGGTTATTTATGTTTATGTGTGTGTGGAAGTGTGTTGTGGCAAGAGTTTATCTTTATAGCAATTATGTAGTTAACTAACCTATCTCTCACCTAGCGTGGCAAAATCCCATTGCTACTGGCCGTGGAGTCAGGCAATCAGTCAATGTGCAGAGAATTATTGGCGGCACAAACGGCGGACCAACTTAAGGTGAGTTTTATAAACATTCTTTTAAATAATTTTTTTCTTTTTTTTTTTTAAATTGGAGAATGTTGTGAATATCGCAGGCATACTTTTTTTCAAAAAGGGAATTGTCAACTGTCAAAAGAAAATCTTTACTTATAAATCAAAAATGTAAATTAACTGCAATCCTACGCATTTGTACGTATGTATATGAAATGCCGCGTATTGCGGCAACACAATGCGCCCATTTCTGCGTCAATGAAATGGTGCAACAGTGTGGCAAAATGCAAATGACGGCATTGACAAAGTTTTTCTTTATTTTTTTTTTTTTTTTTTTTTTGCACAATTTTCAATTTGCCTGGCAGACAAATGAGTAACGCCAGCAACTTCTCAAGTGCAGCAAATGCGTGTTGATTAAATTAACCGAGAAAAAGGGGTTCAAGTTAAAGTTAAAGTTTGAGTTAAAGTTGAAGTTTAAGTTAAAGTTGGAGTTGATGTTGATGTTAATGTTAATGTTGACTTTGAGCTTGGCACGCAATCCCAGACGGGCCATAAAAGTGGGTCAGTGTGTTGCAGCTTTGAACGGGTGTGTCGGATGGACTTGGATTTGCATTTTTAAAAATAAACTGCAAACAATTTTCGCTCATTATAGGCAACGACGGCCAATGGAGACACGGCCTTGCATTTGGCCGCCAGACGGCGTGATGTGGATATGGTGCGAATTTTGGTTGATTACGGCACCAATGTGGATACACAAAATGGGGATGGTCAAACACCCTTACATATAGCGGCAGCTGAAGGTGATGAGGCACTATTAAAGTACTTTTATGGAGTGCGTGCCTCAGCGTCCATTGCGGACAATCAAGGTAAAGAAAAAAAACTAAAAACTAACTAACACGTATCCTTCAAATTTATACTAACCGCTATCCGCTTTATCTCTGTTTATAGATCGTACACCGATGCACTTGGCCGCCGAAAATGGACATGCGCATGTCATTGAAATACTGGCGGACAAATTCAAGGCGAGCATCTTTGAGCGCACCAAGGATGGCAGCACACTGATGCATATTGCATCACTCAATGGCCATGCTGAGTGCGCCACAATGCTCTTCAAGAAGGGTGTCTATCTCCATATGCCCAATAAGGATGGAGCCCGCAGCATACATACAGCTGCTGCCTATGGACATACAGGGATTATCAACACGTTGCTCCAGAAGGGTGAAAAAGTCGATGTGACGACAAATGTAAGTTAAAAATTGAAAAGATTTATTTGATCGATATTAATTAACTTTGTGTGATCGCATTTTAAACTAAATCCAAATTTTTAAAATTTAGGACAACTACACGGCACTACATATAGCCGTTGAGTCGGCCAAGCCGGCTGTGGTGGAAACATTACTTGGTTTTGGAGCCGATGTTCATGTACGTGGTGGTAAACTCCGGGAAACGCCACTTCATATAGCGGCACGTGTTAAAGATGGCGATCGTTGTGCTCTCATGTTGCTAAAGTCGGGTGCCAGTCCCAATCTAACGACGGATGATTGCTTAACACCCGTTCATGTGGCTGCTAGGCATGGCAATCTGGCAACATTGATGCAGTTGCTCGAAGATGAAGGTGATCCCCTGTATAAGTCAAATGTAAGTCAATTTTGAAATTGATCAAAGAATTTTAATTGATTATTTCAATTGTAGACTGGAGAGACTCCCCTGCATATGGCCTGCCGTTCGTGTCATCCGGAAATAGTGCGACATCTTATTGAAGCAGTCAAGGAGAAACATGGACCGGATAAGGCTACGGCGTATATAAATTCCGTTAATGATGATGGTGCCACAGCACTGCACTACACTTGCCAAATTACCAAGGAGGAGGTGAAAATACCCGAATCGGATAAACAAATAGTTCGTATGCTTTTAGAGAATGGAGCGGATGTAACACTGCAGACGAAGAACGCATTGGAGACAGCCTTTCATTATTGTGCCGTGGCAGGCAACAATGATGTGCTAATGGAGATGATCTCGCACATGAATCCCACGGACATTCAGAAGGCTATGAATCGACAATCGTCGGTGGGTTGGACCCCATTGTTGATTGCGTGTCATCGGGGACACATGGAGCTGGTCAACAATCTTTTAGCGAATCATGCCAGAGTCGACGTATTCGATACCGAGGGACGTTCGGCCCTTCACTTGGCCGCGGAACGTGGTTACCTACATGTGTGCGATGCCCTACTCACCAATAAGGCATTCATCAATTCAAAATCGAGAGTGGGACGCACTGCCCTGCATTTGGCTGCCATGAATGGATTTACGCATCTGGTGAAATTTCTTATCAAAGGATCACAATGCAGTAATCGATATCTTGACACTGAGGAAGCAAACACCTTTGCATTTGGCAGCTGCTAGTGGTCAGATGGAAGTGTGCCAACTTTTACTTGAATTGGGGGCAAATATCGATGCGACCGACGATCTGGGCCAGAAACCCATACACGTCGCCGCACAGAACAATTACTCTGAAGTGGCCAAATTATTCCTGCAACAGCATCCATCGCTGGTGAATGCCACGAGTAAGGATGGCAATACCTGCGCCCATATTGCTGCAATGCAGGGTTCGGTGAAAGTGATCGAAGAGCTTATGAAATTCGATCGGTCTGGCGTGATCTCGGCTAGAAATAAGTTGACCGATGCCACGCCCTTACAATTAGCTGCCGAGGGCGGGCATGCGGATGTTGTCAAGGCTCTGGTAAGAGCCGGTGCCTCATGTACGGAGGAAAATAAAGCTGGCTTTACGGCCGTACATTTGGCTGCCCAAAATGGACACGGTCAGGTCTTGGACGTATTGAAAAGCACAAATTCTCTAAGAATAAACAGCAAAAAATTGGGTCTCACTCCTCTCCATGTGGCTGCCTACTATGGTCAAGCGGACACTGTTCGAGAACTCCTTACAAGTGTTCCAGCCACAGTCAAATCAGAGACACCAACAGGACAGAGTTTATTTGGTGATTTGGGAACGGAATCCGGCATGACGCCTCTTCATTTGGCCGCCTTCTCTGGCAATGAGAATGTGGTGCGATTACTTCTCAACTCGGCGGGTGTACAAGTGGATGCAGCGACCGTTGAAAACGTAAGTGGGAAAATAATTAAAATGAAATTTAAAAAAAAATTATTTCTTATGCATCGGCCGGGAATCGAACCCGGGCCGCCCGCGTGGCAGGCGAGCATTCTACCACTGAACCACCGATGCTCTTGTTTAGTATAAGAGTTAAATTATTTAATTTACTATTTATAAGAGAATGAACGATAACTTAGAATATCTCTAAAGTTAATTAATTTCTATACTTTAATCAAAGAAATTTATGCTTATAGATAAAATTGGACAATTATTTATTGAATCTAATTTTAATGAATCGATAAAGCTAATTTCAACTGATAAAAAAGTGTCGTCCATTATTATTATATTTGGTCTAAGAATATAATTTTCGCTGGTATTTTGAAGTAAAATATCAGTACATTTAGTTAGTTTAAAATATCGCTTGATCAAATCATATATCATCAAATATAAATTTACAATTTAAAACATTAAGGTCATAGATAGTAAAAATTCTAAAACTGCCCTTTAAATATTCCAATTTTCGCCAGAAATTTATAAGAGCATCGGTGGTTCAGTGGTAGAATGCTCGCCTGCCACGCGGGCGGCCCGGGTTCGATTCCCGGCCGATGCAAAATTAATTTTTTTTGTTCTCTTTTAATATTTTTAAAATCTATAAAATAATTTTGTTTTTTATTTATTAAGAGTTATGTATATAAAAGAACAGATCTATTTTTGGGAATTTTTTTTTTAATATATATTAAATATATTATTGATTTAAATTTTAGGGCTATAATCCGCTCCATTTGGCTTGCTTCGGCGGACACATGTCAGTGGTTGGTTTGCTTCTGAGTCGTTCAGCGGAACTCCTCCAATCCACGGATCGTAATGGCCGTACTGGCCTCCATATTGCTGCCATGCACGGCCATTTCCAGATGGTGGAGATTCTGCTGGGTCAGGGCGCAGAGATAAATGCAACCGATCGTAACGGTTGGACGCCACTGCATTGTGCTGCCAAAGCCGGTCACTTGGATGTGGTTAAGCTGTTATGTGAAGCGGGTGCTTCACCAAAATCGGAAACGAATTATGGTTGCGCCGCCATATGGTTTGCTGCCTCTGAGGGTCATAACGAGGTGTTACGCTATCTAATGAATAAAGAGCATGATACCTACGGTTTAATGGAAGACAAACGATTCGTTTACAATTTAATGGTTGTGTCCAAAAATCATAATAATAAGCCCATACAGGAGTTTGTTCTAGTCTCGCCAGCGCCAGTGGATACGGCTGCCAAATTATCCAATATCTATATAAATCTTTCCACAAAGGTAATACAGAAATCTTATCAATTAATTAATAGTTTATACTTATTATGGATTTTCGTATAGGAAAAAGAACGAGCCAAGGATTTGGTGGCAGCTGGCAAACAATGTGAGGCAATGGCCACGGAGTTATTGGCCTTGGCCGCTGGTTCCGATTCAGCTGGAAAGATACTGCAAGCCACCGATAAACGAAATGTTGAATTTCTTGATGTCCTTATCGAGAATGAGCAAAAGGAAGTGATTGCACATACTGTAGTACAACGTTATCTTCAAGTGTGTAATCAAAATATATAATATTTGGGTGCATTCAGCAGAATAGATGACATTGTGATTTTTTAGAATTCTAAAAAAAAGAAAACTAAAACCGAAAGTCGTATCGATGTCAAAAGGTTGTGAAACCAATAAAGGTCTCAAATATAAAACCAGTTGATCCGTTGATCCTCGTGATTCTCTTTTTTTTTGTATGTGATCCTAGTTTGCTGAATGTCACCTAGATCTTTTTCAAACAATTTCTAAACGATCCATCTTTTTCCCCAATCGCATTTAAGGAACTCTGGCATGGCTCTTTAACTTGGGCCTCTTGGAAAATTCTGTTGCTTTTGGTTGCCTTTATTGTCTGCCCGCCTGTGTGGATTGGTTTCACCTTCCCCATGGGCCATAAATTCAACAAGGTGCCGATAATCAAGTTTATGTCATACCTCACCTCGCATATTTACCTCATGATACATCTAAGTATTGTGGGCATAACGCCCATTTATCCAGTGTTGCGTCTCAGTCTGGTGCCCTACTGGTACGAAATCGGATTGCTCATTTGGTTGAGTGGTCTACTTTTGTTCGAGTTGACAAATCCGTCAGATAAATCGGGTCTGGGTTCGATTAAGGTGCTGGTGCTGCTGCTGGGAATGGCTGGAGTTGGTGTTCATGTGGCGGCCTTTGTATTCGTATCTAAGGAATATTGGCCCACATTGGTCTATTGCCGGAATCAATGTTTCGCCTTGGCCTTCCTCTTGGCATGTGTGCAAATTTTGGATTTTCTATCATTTCATCATCTATTTGGACCATGGGCCATTATCATTGGAGATCTGTTAAAGGATTTGGCACGCTTCTTGGCCGTACTGGCGATCTTTGTGTTTGGCTTTTCCATGCACATTGTGGCGTTAAATCAATCGTTTGCCAATTTTTCACCCGAGGATCTGAGAAGTTTTGAGAAAAAGAATCGTAATCGTGGCTATTTTAGTGACGGTAAGTCCAAACGTTTGCTTTGCTTTCATTTTCTATAATCTATTTATTATGATTTTGGAATGTTTTAACGTTTCAATGTGCCTTGATAAGTATCTGTAATCTGCCTATAAATGAAACTTCTCTGTCTGTTTGTGTGTGTGCGTGTGTATGTGTTTGTGTGTGTATGTGTGTACGCTCAATGTTCCACCTTAAAATAAAAATTAAATACAACCACAAAATACAACAATTGCATGCTCTACAAATATACCAAAAAATTACCAAAAAAAAGAAAATACAAACCCAAAAATCAGAATCCTTCCTATGTCTCTCTCTCTCTCTCTTTCTCTATTTGCCTATCTTGCTCTCTCCTTTGATGTCGCCATGTCCCCCCTCTAACCATTCCTCTTGCTTGTTACTATTAATAACATTCTTTATGCCATCCAGATGATATGCCCACCCCAAGACCTCCGCCCGTGGAGAATTATGTTGATAGTCGATTTAGTGAATTTCGTCGTAAACACAAAGATGATCGTAAGTCAGTTTACTTACACCCACACCCAATTATCCGATAGTGTGTGCTGTACACACACTTTTGTACTTACTTAAATATATACATACATATATATGTAACTTCTGCCTTCAATGTTGTGCGTACAAGAAATACCGTTTTACTCGTATTTTGTCATTTTATTTTCCAGTTCTAATGGAAAAAGCAAGAACCAATCAAAAAACAAAAAAACAAAAACAATAATAAACAACCGCAACCGTTCCGCACATACCGTTTAACCACCGTTGTTGTAAAAGCCTTGCTCGTTTATGTTTCCTTTCGTTTTGAGGCATGATACTCGTATGATGGCCACCAATCAATTACCAATATAACCCAAAAATACCAATCCAAGCCCTAAGTTTTGTGCATCCTTGATGTTGTGGATCAATGTTCATATATACAATAGGTATCATGTGCTATTATAATTAAATTATAATATTTTCATTTTCTTATTAAAAGTTTATTTATTCATTTATTAAAAGCATGTTTTAATTTAAGATAGTATAATAAAGTCACTCAATTAGATGAAGCCAATCAGTATTAATTTAAACAGATATTAGCTAAATGAAGAGACTTGTTAAATCCTTTAAATGCTACTAACTTTTGCATCTGCATCTTATTCTTGTAATTAAAATTATATTCAAGCTCAAATTATTATATTCCTGATGGATTTCAATTCTTAATCGATTAATTCTTCTGTTTCTACAAATAGTTTCTTGTTCTTGTAGTTCAAGACCATTCTCAAACTCAATTTACTATATTCGTCATGGACTTCAATTTTTGCTGAATTAATTCTTGTCTATTCTACAAATAGATTCCTTATTATATACAAAATTCTGCTGTGATGCCCCTTTAAAGCTTTATGTATCATATATGTATATCAAATTTTGATAATACGTAATATTATTTTGTTAAAAGATCCATTAGATCAGACAAACTATGTATAAAATATCACTTCAAGAAAGCTCTCATTATGTGATCGATCTGTTAAGGCTCAAGTTCAACTTCCACCAAAAAGGAATAATTGATCAAAATAGGAGTAATACTATAAAAAATCTTAATTCAGCGACATATCAATTATTTATTATCTTAATTATATCCAATGCAAAGATTTTCAATTCCATAGAAACACATTAGTTCAGACTTTCTATTGATCAGTTAAATCAATATACATATGTATACATATTGTTACTCACTATGAAGAACGATAGGTTGAACTGAAAGTGTTTTCGGATCTACTTCTATATTTAAGGTTTACTCAAGTTTTATTAGGTCCAAAATATCCTTCCCGGTACTTGAAGCTTCGATATAATTTCCCTCAAGTGCTTATTTATTAATATGTATTTATTTGTATTATTTGCCAAAGTCTAAACAAACATATTAATTTACTAACTAACTTTACTTATAATATATTATTTCTTTTAACTTTTGATTTTATTTACTTTATTGATTTTGTCGATGTGTATATCAAATCAATCCCTTTCCATTAGCAACGTGTAATAAATTCAAATTTCAAATACTGCATGTTGATGTTTTAACATAAATCAAATCAAATAATAATTAAATTCAATAAATAATCAGCTATAAAATTCGCTCCTGCCAGCGGCTTTCAGCTTGCGCCGCTTGCCTAATTTATCCACCGAAATTTTCTGCACAAAAAAAGCCCAGTCGAATCGAAACGAATCGAACTCGATTTCGATATCGAATCATTGAAATTCAAAATAATAATTCAAATTGCGATTATGCAAATGTGTTTGCTGCTATTGCTGAGAGCACCATTCACCCAAAATAATAAATGTTAATCAACTTTTATCCCAACTTTTGCACACACGCCTGTGCCGAAATTTAACAAACAAAAAAAATATATAATAATTTACATACATACATATGTACATACATTCTATGTATAACTACAACTTTGATGTACACAAATGTTGTATGTATGTATTACGCAATGCAATTTGCCCAAAAGATTTGCCATTTGTTTTTCGATACTAACGCAATTCAAATTGTTCGGTGTGCCACGTGCGTACGTTCGGTTAGGACCCATGACGCCATTTCTGGCTTTCGAGCGTCTATTTTTCGCCGTTTTCGGACAAACGACAACTCTGGACATCAATCCCATGCGTCACTTGCGTCCCGAGTGGACCGAGGTGCTCTTCAAATTTGTCTTTGGCATCTATTTGTTAGTGTCTGTGGTTGTACTAATTAACCTGCTAATTGCCATGATGTCGGATACTTATCAACGCATTCAGGTTTGTATTGATTGAATGCCCACTAATCTATATCTTTTTTTTTCGTTTTGTTTTCTTCTTCTCGCTTCTCCTTCCTCGTCTCCTACCACAAAACTTTTACAATTCAAAAATATGCTTAAATATACTATACATACAATTACATATATATGACCAACAACCGACACAAAAAAAAAAAACAAAAACCAATCGAACGACAAAAAAATATTATTAAACACAATTGGCGGAACCGAAACCGTGTGAACGTGTGTTTCCTGTTATACGGTTGGACGAACTAAATGAATATTAAATTAAATCGGATTGACCAATCAACCCGCATGTGAAATGGGCGTCCGTTATCTTTTTATTTTTCAAAATAATATCCGCGTGTGTGTGCTGTGTGCGTTGATGGGGGGTGGTGTTCTTTGGGTCTGTGTCATGCTGTCGGCATCCGGATCGGGATCGGGCTTGGGGCTCGGGTTAACTAACATTAACGACGACACAGTGCGCATGCATCCGATTAACTCATTTGAGTTATTATTCTTCGCCGTGTTTGGTCAGACGACGACCGAGCAAACGCAAGTTGACAAAATCAAAAATGTAGCCACGCCCACTCAACCATATTGGGTTGAGTATCTATTCAAAATTGTATTTGGCATTTACATGTTGGTATCGGTGGTTGTGCTCATTAACCTGCTGATTGCTATGATGTCAGACACCTATCAACGTATTCAGGTAGTATTTATGCTAATGGCGCTTTCAAATTATATTTCAATTATATCTAATACAATATCTAAACCATATACATATAAACAAACATACATCTATTTTTTTCAAAATATTTCTTATTCTAGTTATAAGCTATGTACCTATACTTATTTCAATATTGAACCATTTGATTGATTAATCTTTAAGTCTTCTTTCAGCAAACAACTTTTCTGTAGGTATAGACAAATGAGAAAGTTTAACAAATTAAGATTAATATAGAATAGGAGTCTTTTTCATTTGAAAAAGTTTGATGAATATGATATTTTAAATATCATTCAATGAATATCATCAAAATAATTTGCGTAAAGTGAAAAAATTCAATTTATATTTAAAGTCATTAGATTTGAACTATAAAGCTTTAAATTTATTTAGTTCAAAAAATTTCTAACAAGTTTTGCATGATCTGAATTTAAAATGCGCTAAATTTTAAAATTTTGAATAATGCAAGTTGTTTGATTTCCCACTAAGATTTATCCAAAGAGTTCAAAGTTTGAAATTTGAATAATTATATTCCTAAATTAACGTTGTTTACATACTTTTGGCACATTTTGTAGATCCATCAACTGCCCAGACTTGCAACTTCCAGGTTTTTTCAGAACAAACTTTTGAAGAAATTTTCAAAATGTGTAGTCATCTCAGAGATACAATGAACATAAATTGTATCTTCAAGATAGAAGCATATACAGTGGCCAATTAATTAGTTTAGATTGCCATCGATTATCTTAGTCTGTGCCTAGCTTTTGCCTAGCTTTAGAAAACCAAACAAAATTTAGCAGCTTTTTGTGTCCCAGTGTTGAGTAACAAGTGCCAGTGTTCCAGTTCAGTGTTAACTAGCTAAGTAATGTGCATGCTTATCAGAAAAAACATTTATATAAAACTCCTATACAATCCCTGCATGTTTTTGTGTCCTATATTTGTATTTGTGTGTGTTTGTTTAGTCTAGACTAAGTCTGTTGAAATATACCAATAAATTTCGCCACGTTTTGTATATCAATTTCTCAAAATCTGATTTATATTTATACATTGTATTTATTGTATATTTGAAATTGGCATCCAAAAAAGGCGATTACATTTTGTATATTTCTTTTATATTTCATTGAAATGAAAACTTTTGTTGCAGCGCTTAAGTTATGATTATTGAAATCGAAGTAAAGAAATATTGTCAAAGTCTATCAACTCATTACCAAAACTCATGTGTCTATTTATGTTTCTTATTCTACTTTTTGTCTCATTGATCATTTCATTACCCTGCCATCCTTGTATCAAATGAAAAAACCTATGAAATACTAGGCCCAATCCGACATCGAATGGAAATTTGGCCTGTCCAAGCTTATACGCAATATGCATCGCACCACAACAGCGCCATCGCCGCTTAATTTAGTTACCACCTGGTTTATGTGGATCGTCGAGAAGGTCAAGGTAAACAACAATCCAAAAAAAAAAAAAATGCAAAAACTATGAACAAACTATCCAAGTTATCTTCATTTCGTACTATCTAAAAAAAAAAAAAAGAAAAAAACAATAGCAGAACTATAACAGCGGGACACGTTTGTAGTTTTGTTAACAACGACCTTTTCCCCAACCCATTTAAAGCAATTTGGCAACAACCGCCAAAAAAAAAAAAAAAAAAAAATAAACAAAAAGTCCACAATTTTAAGTTAACGGAATGCTTTAAGTGTGTTGTCTTGTGTCCTGTCGCAATGTTGCACCTCCCGAGCACTCTATGTGATGAATATTCTGTAAGCACTTTGCACTTAAACTAGCTTTTCATTCACTGATTGACAAAGGAAATTGATTAATATGATCAGTTAAAACTATAATTACAGTTGGTTAAATGATATTAAAAAGCTTGTATCGAAATTCTTCTAACGTAGAAAATATTTATTAAAAATTCGTTCTTTAATCTTAATTGAAAGATTTATTGATCGCGTTATTCTAAGGCGAAATCAATGTACAACTCAAACGATTTCTTCTGTAAGTTTTTTAAATTAGTCAGTGGCAATTTTCAATAAATTTATCAATAACTTATTTCATGTAAATTAAAAAAAAAAACAACTCTTACAGAACTATTGTTAATTATCAAAAATCCGTTGTCAATCATTGTTTGTGTTTTGTAAATATATTTGATTCCAATGCTGAATGCTATATGTAATTATATATGTATTTGTTGTCTCTTGTCTTGTATGTGATTGAAAATGTCCTGTGTCTAAACCCAAACAAAAAACTTAAAAAAAAAAAACTAAATAAAAAACACAACAAAATACACAATACAACAGGCACGCATGAAGAAAAAGAAGCGTCCAAGTCTGGTACAGATGATGGGAATACGTCAAGCCAGTCCACGTACGAAAGCAGGCGCCAAATGGCTATCGAAGATCAAGAAAGGTGAGACATGTATGTATCGCTACAGAACTACGTATGTACTCTACCACAATTCTGGAATAATGTTGGTCAAGTGCAAGAGTTTTGTAGCTAACAGCGTCTCCCTCTGTACTCCAATCTCCCTATATACTATCTAACTATACTATCTAACTATCTACCTATCTGAAGTTTTTCTTATATCATCAATTTGTAAGACAATTTCTGAACTCTCTCTCCTCTCTCTCTTTCTAAATATATATATATACATACATACATATATCTATTTTTCTCTATAACATTGGCTCGCTCTAGCTCAAAATTTTTCATCTTCCAACTTTCATTCAAACTTTGATTCAAAATTTGTGTGTGCCAACTATAATATAACTATCTATATCTTCTTGCAAATTAGACTCGGTGGCCCTATCGCAGGTCCATCTATCACCGCTTGGCTCTCAGGCCAGTTTCTCGCAGGCAAATCAGAATCGTATTGAAAATGTTGCCGATTGGGAGGCCATTGCCAAGAAATATCGAGCATTGGTTGGCGATGAGGAAGGTGGTTCCCTTAAGGATTCGGATGCTGAGGCTGGCTCCCAAGAGGGTAGCGGTCAAGCACAGCCAGCGCAACAGGTGGGCAACAGAAGAGCCGCCATTAAGGCCACCGCACCGGAACACAAATCTTAAGACCTTAAGATACTTAGTTTTATAATTTTGTTAAAAAACAAAGAAGAGAGTAATATTATTTGTTGGCCTTGTTACAGCTTTAAAGGAGTGATCCAAGAATTAAAAATTTTCTAATTCTTTTAAATACATATATTAATATTTTTTCTACTGGAATTCCAAAAGAGCTGTAAATTGGCTCTTTGCCCAAAAACATGGCTTGAAAAACACAGCAAGGACAATCAATCGATTTTTATAATCTGTTGATAATCCCTAATATAAGCCTTGTTCTTGGCGTAGTTTTATATTTTTTTTTTTATTATTATTATTTTGTTTTTCTTTTGATGCTAACTAAATTAGTTTCAATTGCAGGTCTAAGCTTCAAGAACTCTTCCACTTCGCTATTCTGTTCTGCTCTACTCTACAAATCTTCTCTTCCAACTATCCTTCCAAATAAAATATCATCTATCTTTCACCTACTCTTCCCCTGTTTCCTACTATATCTACCTTCTCGACTATTCTGACCGCCTATTCTATATTTTAAGTTAACTTTAAGTGTATTCTTAATGCGTAAACTTAACCTTCCTATGACTCTAAGGTAAAATTAATTAGCTAGAATATTAAAATTGTTTTTGGTAAACTTTAAGCCTCATTCTGATTGAGTTCTTTTTATATGATTTAGTCGAGAGATATAACCAAACAATTTTTACCAAAAACGAACAGAAACAACAAAACAAGTTTTCCATTGTCAAAATTTTATTAAAATACTAATAAGTAATTTTAATGGATCCTTTTTGGAAAATTTTTAAATGGAACTTCCTAAGCATTTTATAATTAAGCTAATTTTGTAATAGTTGATAAGCAAATTAAAAAACCAAAACCAAAGGCGAAATAATAGAAAACAATTAAAGAAAAGCATTAACTTCACGTAAATTTAGTCAAAAATCGTTTTCTAATTCAACATTTTTCCATTATTAGATATTTTTGGGAATATTTGAAAACTAAATTTGTTTATTTCCTAAGCTTTTTCTTTTTTTATATTTATACATTAATGAGATCTATGCCTAAAATTTGTTAAATGTACTTATCTGTAAATAAATAGTCATATTTGAAAAAAAAAACTATTGAAATAAAATGATTTTAATATATACTAAATTTGCAAACATAGTTTGTTGTATTCTGAATATCTTCAAGAACTAGAACATAGAAAATCCATGAAAAGAATTTAAATAAACTCATTTAAAAATATATAATATTTTGTCATCGTAGTTTCTGGTTAATTTCTCGTTTGCGCACTGAAAAGTTTTTAAATTTTAACGGAATTACATACAAAAGCCGTTGAGGGGTTGATTTCGAAATTATAACTGTAGCTGACGCAAGCTCACCACAATAGAACTCACCCATTCGTCTACTCGATAGACGATAGTCTGTTGAGTAGCACCAAGGTATCGATTTTTATTTGTCACCTTAAAGTGTATTTTATGTTCTTTTTTGTTTGTTCTATTACCTCAACACAACAAAATTAAAGCAAGAATTGCAATTTTCATGCAACTTGGCGTAATAAATTGATTGTGCCACAAGTGAAACTAATTCGCGAGGGATGCTCGCCCACTTTATGTATGTTTGCGGATGCTGCAATTCTAATCAAAAGTGCGCGCATTGTTTATTGTTTTTTTTTGTTCGCCAATAATATCAAAAAAACATTTTGCATTTATGTCAATTGATTAGCGAACTTTGATTATGTTGAAACGTTCGTTAAAGGTTTTGATTGCTATTGTGTTAAGTTTAATGTTTACTATATCCTTGGTGAAGATTGTTTTATTGATTTGGTCCTGGTTGCATGTGCAACACGACAACAACAACAACTACAACTATATTTACACCAACAAGAACGAGGACGTGGTTCTTAGTGTGGACGAATGGCTTGATTCGGTTCAATTATCCAAATATAAGCAACTATTTCGGGATAAAGGTGAGTTGACTTATTGCCAACTGTTTATAAATAACAAAGAGCCTTATCGTAGGTCAAAAACTGGTTTTCTTTTGTTTATACTCTTTCTCCCACACCCAAGTTCACCTCTTTGCACAGCACATCGGGAACTCACGTGTGCTTGTGCAAAAAGTTTTGGCGCTTTGTTGGCAAATGCTTAAAAGCTCAAAGCTTACCTCTTAGTTTTGTATTAGTAGTATTATTTAGAGACTGAAAGAGAAAATATGTTTATCTTTTAAATTGATAGAAATAGCTCACTTAATTCCTAAAATAATGTGAACGATTTTTAAATGAAAGCATTAGATATTTGCAGTGCACTGATATCATTCATTCAAATGCTACTTTGCTCTTGGTGTGCCTCAAGGTTCCATGGTGTAATGGTTAGCACTCAGGACTCTGAATCCTGCGATCCGAGTTCAAATCTCGGTGGAACCTGAGATTTTCATTATTTTTTCAAATAGGATATATTTTTCTCAATACTTTTTGAAATTTTGAGTAAAAATTAATTCATTTTCGTTACTCACGTGGTTAACCGTACACACAGAAACCATAACCATAACCATAAGAAAAACGTTTTTATGCTAATAAAATTTTATTAAATAATAATTGTAAAAATAAAAACTTGTTCAGGTTCCACCGAGATTTGAACTCGGATCGCAGGATTCAGAGTCCTGAGTGCTAACCATTACACCATGGAACCACGCTGATCGTATAGGAGAAATTTTAACACCAAAAACAATATAGAAGCAACAAATTATTGATCGTTGCAATAGAATTTTAAATAACAAAATGTATAAAAATGGAAAAAATCAGTTAATAAATTTATTTCTGCATTTAAAAAAAATCATCTCGAATCAAGGTTCCACCGAGATTTGAACTCGGATCGCAGGATTCAGAGTCCTGAGTGCTAACCATTACACCATGGAACCGTTGTGAACGAGCTTGACAAAAGTTATTAACAATCTGCGCTAGATATATGACGAGCAGAATTGTGAAAATAATACCGTCACTTTATTTGGTTTTTAAAGCAACATGCGTATTAAAACGTTTTAACGCGAGACAAATGTAAAATTAAAAATATATAGCTGCCTTTACAAAACGTACATATAATAGTATGTTCGGACAACTTTATTAGTCTTTTTACATATCTTTTGAAGTGTGTTCTGTTTATAACCTTTTCATCTAATTTCGTACATGTTAGTAAGTAAGATTTAAACCTTTTTAAATTTATACAAATCGATTTTAAGCACAGAAGCATTAAGTAAATTTGTGGTTCAGTAGTTTTCACATTTGGCTTCACTTTGTTCATGAGCATCGGTGGTTCAGTGGTAGAATGCTCGCCTGCCACGCGGGCGGCCCGGGTTCGATTCCCGGCCGATGCAAAATTAATTTTTTGCTTTTTTATTTATTATATTCTTCATAAAGTAAATTCCATATTAATATTACACAGGCAAATTTTTAAATACAGTGATAAAATTTAAATAATTAATGAACTGAAAATACACAAAGTGACCCTTTGGGTGGAGTATTTTTATTTGCAATTCAACTTAAATAGTTTGTAGCTATCACTGAACCTTAAAATTTTTCAATTTACATATTTTAATTAAAATTAGCAAAAAAAATTTACCAGTTGCATCGGCCGGGAATCGAACCCGGGCCGCCCGCGTGGCAGGCGAGCATTCTACCACTGAACCACCGATGCTCTTATACGTATTCGGGCTAAAGGTCGGAATTTTTAGCTAGTAAAATATTGAAACGATTTGCATTAAAATATACTATATCTATGTACATATATGAACATGTACTAAAGCAAATCTCTTAACTCCAAAATTTTACTTCTTTCGGCATGACTTTGCTTTTACCTTTGCATTTTATTAAATAAATTATGACTTGTTTTTGTCTATAAAGGCACACAGATCAGGGATCACGACTGTAGTCTAACACCTACTGAAACTCAATTTGCAAATGGTGTGCTCCTCATATAAAAACTATAAGTCAGAGAAAAATGTACGATGCAAGTGTATGACTGCAGATAGAGGACGACCTGAAAAAAATATATTTTTATTATTATTATTAGGAAATAGTTGTAAACTATCAACCTAATTATATTTTACAAGCACTGGCAGCTAAGGCCTTCGGTTTAGACGAAAACTACATCCATGCACTAGCCGGGTTTTATATAAACAGGATGTTTATAGAAACAGGATGTATGTACATACATACATATGTATATAAACAATAGCTTATTTAATCTCGCGAAATATAAATTTTTTAAATTTGGAATATAAGCTTATAAGAGCATCGGTGGTTCAGTGGTAGAATGCTCGCCTGCCACGCGGGCGGCCCGGGTTCGATTCCCGGCCGATGCAAACTAGTTTTTTATTTTTGGACGAGTCAATAATTTTAAATGAAGATAACAGTTACAACAAAAAATTTTCTTTCCACTTAATCTAAAAAACCAAAACCTGATTGCTGGCTTTATTCTAACGCACAGAATCATAATAATAGATAATATTTTGTTTATAGAATTTTCTTCACTATATTATGTTTTTCATTTTCTAAGCTGTCTACAGCCTCACAAGTGTAGTCTAACACCTACTCAAACTCAATTTGCAAATGGTGTTCCCATATAAAAAATATAAGTTAGACAAAAATCTAAGATGTAAGTGTGTGACTGCAGATAGAGGACGACCTGAAAAAAATTATATTGAGTTACCAAATTTATAGAAACAAGATGTACGTATGTATGTATATAAACAATAACTTATTTAATCTCGCGAAACATAAATTTTTTAAATTTGGAATGTAAACGTATAAGAGCATCGGTGGTTCAGTGGTAGAATGCTCGCCTGCCACGCGGGCGGCCCGGGTTCGATTCCCGGCCGATGCATAGTGAATTTTTTATTTTTGGATGCGTCAATAATTTTAAATGAAGATAACAGTTACAACAAAAAATTTGTATTATGTTTTTTATTTTCTAAGCTGTCTACAGACTACTTTATTTTATTGTGTGCTTTAAATTTAATGTTAAAGATAAAGTTTTCAAATCAACTCTAATACATACGGACTTCAATGCAGAAAATCGTAGCCCCAGCAGACATAAAATTCACTCTTACCCCTGCTTAACCATTTGTGAACTATATAATATAAAAATCTTGTTTTGGTTATATTTTTATTAGTATCAGATAATGCTAATTATGCATATAATGATAATTTTAATAAAAGGCGCCAAACAACCTGCTGGAGTAAGAAAGTTTCATAAAGTTATCCAAATAAAAGCTTTCACTCCGAATGCAACTTCGACTCGGGTTTGTATGTCGCGCATCCTTCGGGCGCCGTTTACAATACAATCGAACGAACACAGAAGGAACGAGCAAACAAACGAACGAGCACAGAAACGAACAAAACTTTCTGTGTCAGAGTCGGAATCGGTTCTGGTCCTTACTTTTCGGTATAAAATCAATCGTAAATGTCCTTAAATGCTTAGTTTTGGTTTTACTTTGTAGCGCGCTGGTTCTACACTCCAAACGCGTTTTCGTTTTTTGGTACAAACAAAAAAAATATCCATATATATATATATATATGTAAAACAAAAAAAAAACAAACAATAATAATAATCCTAATAAAAATAACACGCGCCGAAAGTTCGACCGCGTTTATTTGTGCTTTTATTTTAGTTAGTTAGTTTTCGCCTTTGTTGATTTTTCTGTACAGTTTGTGAGAATACATTTCGTGACAGAGATAAATGCAAAAGAAGCAAAACATTGTATTCCGTTTTGGGTAGCCCTAACCTACATTTTGTGGCATGAATGGTCTTGCACGTGTCGCCAAAGGACTGAAACCTAATGATGCATAGCTAATCTCTCATAATTCGCTAAGCGAAATTTCGCGCCAACCAATTTTCCACTTTTTGGCATATTAATTTTTTATTGTTTGTGTGGGCACACAAGAAAAAAATCTTATATAGGGAGAGAATGGGAACGTTCCCTTTTATTGACGCTTCAATGCTTACATGTTTTATGGTGAAGACCCTTCCTCTAATTCCAATTTTTTTTTTCATACGGCTACGCCTCGTGTATTCATTCCATTATCCTATCTAAATAAATTTGGCTCCTCGCTTTCTTTTTGTGTATGTGCATGTGTGTGTGTGTATGTGTGGGTGGGAGTGTGTTGGTCCAAGCTCAGCTCATTAAGAATTAATTGGCAATTAATTTTGATGCCACTCTTCACTCATTCGCACTGCTCTCTTGACTTGTCCCATGTCCAAGCCCATTTTCATTTCCACTTTGAAATTGTAATTTCATTTTTCCAACCTCCATATTAATTAATGTGTTAACATGGACATGAAAAAAAGAAAGGTTCATGTGTGGTCAATTATGCATAAAATGGTATTTTGGGAATCATTATGCAAGTGTTGATTATCATAATATACAAATATTTTACAGATGTAATAGTACATAAGATTATATCATCTAAAAATGGAAAAAGTTACGTTACGTAACCAATAATATGTAGCGATTTTTTGGAATAATTTGTGCTCCAATTGTTAAGAAAAAGTTAAGGTAACCGATAAAATTAAATGCCTCCTTATACGCCCTATTAAAATTAACCGACATACTAAAACTAGTGTCTTTAGTTTCACCAATACTGAAAACAAGATAATTTAAAGGAACCGATCAAATATGTCTGAAAGTTCAGTTATTATTACAAGTTATTTGTTCGTAAAAATCATACAACAGACAATTTTACTGAATAACTTTTATTTTAGTTAATAGGAACGACTATCTATGTTTGTGATACATGTAATTAATTGAACTGTGAACTAATGTAACTAGACGAATTTGTAAAATTGTGAAGCCTCCCCAAGAAATTATCGATTACAAATAATTTAAAAGAAAAAGACTCGGTGTAGTGGACCGGCCATAAATCACAAGCAGATTCTTTTTACAGCTGTAATAAATCAATAAAAAAGTAAAAAGTTAAGTACTTTGCAGGTTCCACCGAGATTTGAACTCGGATCGCAGGATTCAGAGTCCTGAGTGCTAACCATTACACCATGGAACCTTGGTGATCGGTGCCGTTTAAAGAACACAGTTCACATCTTCGTGTCTTTACAACTAAACTTGATCCAACCAACCGTCGCATTGTCTAAAAATAGAATAACCTATTCAACAGAATGAATGAAAAGAGAAAGAATAAATAAAAAAAAGAAACACACCAAATTGTATAAGAAAAAGCAAACATTTGCATATTTCCCAAAATTGCTTGCTCAATCAGAACCAAAAAAAAACTATTTATACAAGTACTGCAATTCTAGGTAAAAGGCCTTCTTCCTTATCCGGTTCGGAAGCATTTAGTTATGTGCGACAAAAGGGGAAATAATTGTTTGGCAAACATTGACCAATGTCCGACAGAAAGAGAAGAAAGCGAACATGGAAAAAAAGCATTTCCAATTTACTTATTTGCTCGACCCCTTTCTTCTTGTCCTTCCCTTCTCTTTTTGTTTTGTATTTTCTTGTTTTGCTGCCTGCAAGGAAATTAAAAGGAAATTGCTCTTGTTGTGTATGTGTGTGTGTGAGTAGGAGACGGTGGCCACAGTTGAGAAGCGGCTGAGCAAATTAAAAGGTTTTATCTTGTGGACAAGCATGAGGAGGTGGAATGTGTGAGAGAAGGAGGCCGTATGCTGAGAAACAGTTAAAAATGACACAAGTGGCAATGACAGAACAACACAACCGGCACAACAACAGTAACAAAAACAAACACATGTGCAAATAACAAGAGGCCCCATTGTATGTCCTGGCGCTCTCTGTTACTCACTCTCTCTCTCTTTGTCTCTCTATGCTCCTCTCTCTCTCTTCTCTGCAGTTCATTTTTCCTGCTCACAGTGGTTTTAGATAAGCCAAGAGCTTATGTAACAAATCCATATTACCTAAAGCTAGCTATACAATTGGCAGGTCAAGTTCAGCAAACAGTTTTCTTTTTGTTTTTTATTTATTCAAAACTTTAAACATTTCATAATACTTGGTTCTTGCTTTTTAGGGGTTTCTTTTCTATAAATCTTATAACATTTAAAAGTGTAATAAAATGTACCTTTTTCAAATTTTCAATTCATAATTTAAGTAATTTAATGTTCGATACCACTGTGACCCACTATATGGCGGGGCTGCTGTTGTGCTGTTGTAACAGTTGCCGCTGTTTTTATTATGTAGGCCAAAGATGGTTGGAGAAGAGGCAGACAGACTCCATTGTTGTCTCACTCTCTCGTTAGACATTTTGTATACCATTGTTGTTGTTGCTTGCGGGGACGCTCTTTAGCGGTTAGTTATCATTATTTGCCATGGCCCTTGACGTCGTTTTGTTTTCTTCATTGTTGTTTCTGCTGTTCTTGCTGCTGTTGTTGTCGCATTTGTCAGCCACAATTATTATAATGCAGCATCCAATTCACTCACTCTGTCCCGCTTTCTCATTCACATTCTCATGTCTTTGCCATTCTCTCGCAAATTATTGTATTGTTAGAGCCTTTTCTTTTCGTCCTTGAATAAACAAAAAAAAAAAAAAGTAAAGAAAAAAAATAAACACAAAAAACAAAGCGTAAACACTTTTCTTTTTTTTGCGCATTTTAACGTAAAAAATATATTTTCACTTGCATAACAAAAACCCAACAAATGCCGTTGAAAAAAAAGACAACACAGTTCAAAACTCGCCAGTGGCTGGTATTATTAAGGGTACGATCTGTTTATACCCCATGAGTAGCATTCCAGCCAAGTTAAAAGGCCTTTCATTGGTTATAACAGGGTATGACAGTACAGTTTTATAGAAAATTACGTATACATATGTGAACAGAGAAAAATCTTTTTGATTTTTCAATCTCGTTCGTACTTTGAAACGGTTTTGAATTATATTCAGTATGCGCACTATTACATTTAAAAAATGTCGAAATAAACATTTGTTTTATATTATATTTGTCAGCTAAAATAGAAATGTAGGAAACACAATCCACATGGGCTTTGTTCTTAGTTTGCTCGACACTTTGCGTATACTTAATATTCATGCAAGTTTTAAAAGATTTACTTGCTTAAAAGGTTTTTTATTTCTATCATAAATAACGAAAATCTAGGCAAAATATTGCCAATACCACTTAAACTGTAAAATATTTGAAATCACTTACGTGACACTGCTTGATAAGTACGTATTCCCTTTTCTTAAATTATATAACTGCTGAATCCACAGAAATGTTATAGAAATCTCTTTCTTTTAGAAAAAGAAATATCGAACATAAAACAGTCATTTGCTTATGTATGTGTGTATATATTTTTGGAGTTTAATAAAAACAAATAGTTTCGTTTCAATACTCTAATATTATGCCCATACATGCACATAATAACTTTTATAGTAATCAATATCAATATATATTAACTATCTTGAATGGGATAGTAAGAAAAATTTCCTATATCTTTTTGTCGCTAGATACATTTGGGTTGTATGTATTATTATATCGCTTCTAAAAATATGCCATACATCCATCCAAATCAAGAAATTTGATATAGGAGAAAATTTAAAATTTTGCCGCAGTCTCTCAATCTGCCCCCTTAGACTCCCCCTCAATTGACCCCACTTATTTTTTTTTTTCATTTTTGCATTAACATAAAGCAAACATTTTGCCCGGGCTTCTATTTCGTTTTGCACTAAAGAAATTTGTAGTCATAAAAGTTTCAGTATCATGCCTATATATATATATATATATATATATATAGATGTACATCTATATATCTGTATATGTCTGTACATATATTTGACTTTTTTCTGTGCTATATCCTTCGCAACCTTTACGTACTTATTATGACAAGTTATGGCTAGGTCTGACTTTGCCTTTTGGCTCATAAAAATGAAGAAGGCAGGAAAAAGAAATGGTAGAGCAACATTTACTTTACACGCAAGACAAAGACAGAGATGTGTGTATATATATATATATATATATATGTGTGTATGTATATATATGTGTGTATATATGTTTTTGGCCACTTGGCGACCCTAAAGCAAATGAACAGCTCACTTTCATTACAAATTCCGACAGTAAACACACAAACAAATGCTAGACATACACAAGCACATATAGAGAATGTGCCAGTGAGAGAGAGAGAGAGAGAGAGAGTAGAAAAGTTTGTCAGCTCACATTACCAGACAGAGACACAGACACCGCACAGGAGCAGGACACTCACATATTGGTTGAGTAAACAAAAGCAAAAATGGCGCCATCAATGGCCATGATGGTTTGATCATCATCAGCATCAACCTCATCATCCATATTATTCTCATCCCCAATATATAGTAGCTAAAACCGGGCAGAACTTTTAGAGCACAATTTTTCTACTGTCAATGTGAAGAGTGTTATCAATAAATATTTGTTTGTCTATGGGTTAAGTTTTCCGCTTCAGTGTGTGGGCTTGTGTGTGTGTGCGTATGTGTATGTGAGAATTTTTTTTTTTATGAGTATATGTTAGGATTTGTGAGGTGTATACCATGAAATGACAGCTACTGACAGGATTAGCCTTGGAAAAAGTTTGCTAAAGCAACATTTTGCAAATGTTCAAAAGACCATAAGCATCACAAAATGAAGGCAATATGCATGAATCTGCCCCTTAAACAAATCAATAAAACACCAATTTAACGACCTGTAACATTTTATTAAGCAGCTACCACTCACTATGAATGATTTAAGTATAAACTGAACGAAATGTAGTTAACGGAATAAATTGATTCTTGTTCAGTTCGTATGAGATAGAAATGTAACTGCCAAATGTATCTATGTATATTTTATAAGTTAACGCACAAGATTTTTGAATCTGAACAATAACCTTTGTTAATCACAATTTAAATAGCATCGATATAGACACAGGATAAAGTCCCTGTATAAGCAATGGCCTATACGAATACGTTCGCCGGAGGAATTGCAAATAAAGGAAAAGTATTTTTTCTCCTGCAATGCGGCAGAATATCTTAACATTTAATATTTTTGTTGTATCTATTTTCTATTAGAACAGTGCAGGAGTTAGTAAAAAAAACAATTAAAAAATTTATTTTAATAAAATTTAAATCTATGTGGAGTTAGAAATTAATAAATAAAAATAAATCGATTTAATTTTATTTGAGAGACATTGATTAGAAAATCAAAAAGGTTGTATTCTACCAATTTCATACAATACATATATGTGATAGATATGTATATAAATTTTATGAATTGTTAATATTTAAAAGCGAAGACTTTTTGATGGTAGAATTTTATATTAATTTTTGTTGTATCCAACACTGTGATTTCATCAAGAAACTTTTTTGTATATGTCTGTATTTATCGAAATCATTTGTTTTAATTAATTCGTCAAGTTACCTAAGTATGAACTAAGATTAAAAACTTATACTTTTAGACCATAATATTACTGAAAAATTACCCTAACACCAGTCAAGATATGGTAAAGTTTAATAGTCATAATGTGTTTGAAGGATCTTAAATGATATCGCAGTTCTTAAAAAAATACAGTTAATGACCTCCTTCAATTGACAATAGAACTAGAATATTTTTGGTGTAATTTGAAATATTTCTATTGAGAGATTCGCACTATGTTAAATGTGACCCTAAATTAAGTAAAAGTATTAAACCTTCGCTTAATTGGAAAGTTTATTGTTCTTTAACTTTAAACAATTTTTATGAGGAAATAGCAACAACCATTTTGGTGTAGTGTGTTGTTTATTAGCCTTGTCAAGATGGCACGCGTAAACCGTTTTGTAGTTTTTATTGAGCTGCCGTTCTCAGCAATTTCTCTCTCACTTCCATGTAATTGAGTCTCAGCTGTGTGAGTAAACATCAGCCAACTATAGAAAAAATAAAAAAGAAACCTCTAAAACACGCATGGTTAAAGGAGTAAGAGTTTGCTGCCAAGTACATGGATATATATGTACGTAAGCTTGTATCCTTTCCATAAACATATATATATTTATATATATGTATATATATGCATGTATTTATATACATATATGTACATATGTGTGTGGTGTGTTTACTTACGATAGTTGTCCTTGTCAGGTCAACAACAAAAACAAACATTGCCTTTGTATGTTCTATTGCTCTTGTTGCACTTTCAAGTTAATGACAGCAATTTAAGGCAGACAAAAAAGGGGAGACGACCCAAGAGAAAAAGGACAGGGACGAAGTAACAGAAGAAGGCGAAACTTGTTTACACTGCTATCAGGCGCACTAAGGAGCACAAGGAATTGTTCAAGGATGAAGATTATGTGGCCTCCTTCAATGGAGTATTTTGCGGCTGACAAAAAAAAAAAACAGAAAAACAAAACGAACAAAAAATATCAAAGAAGCTAACTGGCCGTGCCGAAGTTTGTTACTGCAGATTAATTGATTACTTTCTCCGTCATATCGGATTCAATATATTTTAAAATTGGAAATATAAAATTTAAAAAAATTTGAACCAAGAAAAGAATCAGTAAAAAGTTTGAGTTTGCAACGGCGGGTTGAACCTCCGCTCCCATCCTCCCAGAAACGATCTCTACCTATAGCGCTACCAAACTTTAAATTCGGGGCCACGCTATTTCGGTATACATTGCAAGCGTCCAGCTTCTCGCTCTCTAAAGTTTCTGACGAATTCTGAAAACAACAACACAATACAAATAGTTTTCGTTCTTTCTGTTTCGCACTCGGCTTGTAGTTTTTCAAGCACGTGTTCGCATATATGTATGTATGTATGTTTGTATGTTTCATGTATGTTGTTTGTGTACGCATATATAAAAGCAAATATAAACGTATTTAATTGGCTGCATATGCAAACATACTGATGCTGATGGGGGTTGATTCATTGATTTTATTGATTTATGTCGGTGTTTATTATCCGATCTGATTCAAACTTACTGATATGATGTAAAAGTATAATTCTCATCTGCTCACCAAATTTGGTTGGATATCTTAAAAACAAAAAGTTTTCCCAAAACATACTTTTTCTGATGGGGTTAATTATTGTTTTATTGATTTATGTCGGTGTTTATTATCCGATCTGATCAAACTTGCTGGTAAGGTGTAAAGTAGAATTGTCATCTATGTGCCAAATTTGGTTGAGATATCTTAAAAACAAAAAGTTTTTCTACAAGAACTGTTTTGAACAACTCACATTTTGAAGGTACCTCTGTCTTTCTATTTTTTATTATAGTTGTCGATTCTACCAACTCTTAAACTTGTGTCGATAAATCATCAATGAAGAGAATGATATGACTTTTATTCATGTAGCTCAAAATTTAAGTTCGATTCCTTGCGAAGAACAGACAGACGGACAGACGGACAGACGGAGACGGACATGGTTATCGCTGGCTTTCGATGCTGATCAGATATATATACTTTATGGGGTCGGAACGATTTTTTATGTCTGCAAGGGTATAAAAACGAACAAAAAAAAAAACAACGAAAAAGGAAAATGTCATTTGGCACACACTTTGGTGCACTTGCATTGAAAATATGTTTGAAAATGGCATCGGGATGTGGGGTAAGACGAACGGAAAAACGCGAATTTTCCGCTTCTTTGTAGTTGTTGCCAGCTAATGGCGGTTATAATGGCATTCGTTATGGCTTTTCCAGAAACTAAAAATTATAGAGATGGCAGCGTGATGGGAAAAGTTCTTTTATAGCCTATATGCTTGAGCTTAAATTTGAGTTAAATCGAAAATATTTAAAAATATAGAATTGGTTAATAACTGTTATTACAGATTTCGTTTCCTTTTCCAAACTTTTAAAGTCGGTGTGCATGACTTTCATAGGACAGATCGTTCCAACACAGTCTTTAAAATAAGTTTCGGAATGATGCAAAACAGAAGTAAAAGCAAATGTTTAACTTCATTTTATATGTATATTAAAAAAATTATGTACAAATTTTAGTAGCCCGCTTAAATTTATAAACTAATTGAACGGTGTGCAGTGAAATGTGAAATAGCGGGGCAATAACAATGAGAATTCACTATAGAATTATTCTTTCGATATCAAGCAATTTTAAAGGGATAAACGATTTAAAATTATGCAAAATAAAAAAGCCAATAATAAAACTAAAATCAGTCATCTAAACTTATTTATATTAAATAGATAAATACAGATGCTTAGTTTTTGTTCACCCATCAATTATTTTTTATTTTTATTTTTTTATCGGTTTTTGGCAAATTCTTACTAATCTACGTTTACTTGTGAAAATTACAATTTTGGTTTAAAAACCATAAACATTTTTTGTGTGGGCTTAGACTTATTATTGTAGCAAATTGTTTTTGTTAACCATTTAGCTAATTTTAATGGATACCAAATTATTTTAACAAGGTTCTAAAAGTTGAAAAAAACTTAGAAATGTGAAAAGTTTAGCAGTCTGAAGAAATTGTCAAATATAAAAAAAAACAGCTTTTTATCTATGCATATTAAAATTGTTAAGGAAACATTTTAAGAATTTTGTTTGAAAAAGACTTGTCCATTTGCCATTGCACGTGTGCATCTCTCTCATAAGAAAACTTTTACTTATTCTGATTTAAGCTTTTCTTTCTTGGCAAAAGAATCAAAAAGTGAGCAAAAGGAAAATGGAAAAAAGGAAAAGTTATATCCTTTCATTGCTCTATTTCTTAATTCTTCACTGTTTTTTTTTTTTTTTTTTTTTTTTTGCTTTTGACAGCCTTAATCCGTATGCCCTCAAGTCGGTGCAGGGCAGACCCGTGGACAAAGGCAAAGGGGTCAAAGCAGAGGGGGTCAAAGCAATGTGGGGTTATTTATTCAACTTTATATTTCACATTTTCGCATTTTGTAACTTTTCTGTTTTAACTTAACAAAAGTGTATTTTGTTTCTTTGGATCGCCATAGAGTTCCCTTCCTCTACTTCCTCCCCTTTTGAAACCTGGCGTCAGCTATGCATGAAATATGTCAAAACTTTCTACAACAAAACAAAAAATACAACAACAACAAAAAACAAAAAACTTTTTCAATAAATTAAAGTAAAATAAGACAAGAACAAAAAAAAACACAGCAAAAAAAATAACAAAGAGTTCACAAAAACTAATCACAAAGGGCCTTGGTCATGAGTGTATAAACATGAGTTAGCCATTAAGTTATAAGAAATTTCAAAAAATATATTTAAATATATAAATATATAATAAAATATAAAACACACGACGCGCACAATAATAATAAAAAAATAGCTAAATAATTGAAAATGTGGTCACCTGAGTCGGAAATCAATTCCATTGCCATGGCCACCACCATGAGGCATTCGCAATCCTCGTCATCAGGTGAGTTTTAATATAGAAAACAACTTTCCTAAAGCTCATTAAAGATTCAGTTTACAAGACCAACTGAATAAAGATGAGACCAAGTTTTCGATGTCCTTTTTATTTTTAAATATTTTTCAATTATTAGACTCTGAATACAGTGAAAATTATTGCCCTTGAAACTTTTGTGAAATGATCTACGAAAAAAAATAAAACAAAATAAAACACACACTTTTTCAATTTAAGCACCATTTTAAATATATATATATATATATTATTGATAATTATTATTGCAAGACAATCTAGACATCTGAAGCTATAAATAAGTAATTAGTAATTAAAGCTCTTTTGAATATTTGAATACATTTTCGATTTTGCCATAAAAAGAATAGTTCTTCTTTAACTATTGCAACTGCACTAGTCTAATAATATTTATCAGTTCACCGGATTTTGAATGAGCTTTACATTTAAATTTAGGGCTCAGCTTATGCATAATTTTCTTTTAATTAAAGAAAAGCTTCTCTCATGACATAACTAAGGTATATAGGGGAAAATGCCTCGTTCACAGTTGGGTCACAAAATGCAAACGCAAATGGCAAATGGCAAATGGCCAGTAAAGTGCTTTCATGCACGTAATGTGTAAACTTTTCTTGGAGTACAGGATAGGCACATATCACATACAAACATTCCATTCCATTCCATTCCATTTCCATGCATATATGTATGTATATACCGGTAAGGTACATGTGAACAAATTACGTGAATATTTTTACAATTGTGGTCATTGATATAGAATCATGCCGGTGAGTCCTTTTAAAATTTGGCATTTGATATGAATAGGTGATCTCCGGTAAAAGTAGATTTCGTAAGTTTAACTCTAAAGGAAAATTAATGTATAGAATTAACATTTTTAAAGTTCATTTAAATGGATTAAAATCCATTTTAAATAGTATTTTATTTATTTATTTATATTTTTGTGTTCGTAAGTTGCAACGTATATATGCATTTTTTTATCCTTGACTGTAAGCCACTATTACGTCCTTCAATTGATGTACACACTCACACACCTGTACATACATACATATGTATATAACAAAGTACAAATACAAAACGCACACGTAAACTTCAATTTGCCAAATGCCAAAGTGTTGCAGCTTCGTTTCGTGCAAATTTGTTTATGCGAATTCCCTCATGTTTGCCAACTAAGTAAGGCTGAAATGTGAGAGAGAAAGAGAGAAAAAGATAGGAAGAGTGAAAGAGAGAATGATAGAGAATACCTACATACATACATACATATATGTATGTATAAACGGATAGGCAAATATGCCATGTTGTTCAACGTTGGCCACGTTTATTCATTTCTTTTTTTGGCCATTAATTGCCAGGCAAAGCCTCCATTGCAGTTTGCTGGCAGTTGGCAAATGTTTGGCAAAGGACATACTGTTATGCATATGCATATGTATATGTATGTATGTGAGTACATCTACCTATAGCATGTACAAATGTAAGTATGTGCCTATATATATATATATGGATATATACCTATGGACTATGTGCACTGAGAGGTAAACCGGTTCATGTTTGCGGTTTGCCATTTTCCACCCACTCCCGTAGCCTACTCTCTCTCTCTCTCTCTCTCTCTCTCTCTCTTTACCGCTCGCCTGATGTCTAACCGTAAATGCAACATTAATACTTTGGCATTATGGTTTTAACCCAATTTCAGGTTTTGTACGTTGTTAGCCCCTAAATAAGGGGAAAAGTGGTTTTACTTTTTTTCCCTAGTTGATTTTGGTTGAGGTTTAGTGTATCACTATTTGTATGTGTGTGCGTGTGTGTGTGTGTCAGTTTTCCCATTAAAGTTGCAAATTGAGTTTTTCATTGTTTCATATACAAACGAGCATTTAATTAAATATCTAGACAATAAAAATCAAAAAATGCAATTATATCAACAAAACAAGCCACACACTGCCACGACCAGATACCATAGAGAGGAAAAAGAAAGGGAGAGCATGAGTGTGAGCGAGAGAGCGTGTGTTTGTGTGTTAATATTGATAGAGGAAACTGTGATTAAATTGAGGCCTGAATAAATAACAAAACGCAGGAAACAACCGAGTTTGGATTTTTAATTTATTGTTTAATTCATATTTATTATCTACAGCAAAAAAACTGTCTGAAAAATAAATTTATGTATAATTTTTATGTTCGTTTGCGATGTCATTTTCATTTTTTTTTTAAATTTTAAAGGGGATAAATTTAAAGACAAAAAACGATATACAATTGCAAAGCAAACTTTATGTTTCCGTTCGAGTTTTTTTTTTTTTTTTTGTAATATATGTATTTAATGTAGGTCACCTATTAAATCGTAAAAAGTCCAAGTTTTAAATCTTATTCAATTTATTGTTGAATGACTTTTTGACTTAAATTTAAGCAAGAGAGAAGGTTAGCAGATTGGCCGATATTTATTTTTTATATATTGATCATTAAAGTAAAATCAATTGTAGCCTCGGATATTTAGCCTTTGCTCCAAATCTTGTAAGAAATGCACAAGTTTGTACATAGTTTTAAACTCACATATATACCTCAGCAAACCTAATATAAAACACAAATCTGAAAGCAGCTTTTCTATTAATTAAGTTCAGCAACTTTAGTCAGGAACTTATTTTAGCTAGAAACATAATTAGATTAGCTTGGGATAGGAACATTATTTATGTAAGGACATTAATGGGATAGCAACATGGCAGCTGAGTGACATGTGACTTGTATACCAAAACTGCTGCATTTATAAATGATGAGGATGTGACCAATATATTGGATTAGACCTACAAATTGCAGTCGACATCCTGATTTGATACAATTTTAAGCAGATTTCTATTGCCTCCAATCGAAAATGTTTGACAATATCTCTTCGGAGCGTCCTTTACAAATATCAATATCATTTATTTTTATCAAATATTATTCTTTCAATCTTTTCCTTCAATTGGAAACAAATACGCACATATCAATTCATGCACATAGATATGTGCTGCCATTTTATTTATCCACACACACACACACACACACACAGCCATATGCAGACAATATAATGCATATTTTTATAGCATACTTTCCAGCTGTTGGTGTGCAAAAACTATTTTGATGCATTGCATTTCCTTGGTTTTTGCGGTTGACTAATGCATCTCAAACCAAACCCGCAGCAGCTACACCATCAGGAGCAGCAGTAGCAGGAGCTGAAGTAGCTCCCTTGCAGCCAGGCACTCAAATTAAGCGACATTTAATTTCAACGTCAGCGGGAATCGAGTGGCTGAAGGTGACGAGGGTGAGGGTGAAACATCTGTTTGCTTTTCAAAGTTGCCGTGTGGCCTGTGGCTGTGGCTGTGGTTATGGTTCTAGCTGTGCTACCCGCACATGCTTGCCTTGCCACACACGCAAACTTCGTTTGCTGGGGACCACAAAAAATGTAAAACAGTCAGCGGGAATGAAAGAAGGTTATGGATAACTATGAGCAGAAGGACCAGGCAACTAAGTGCAGCAACAGCTGCGGGTTAGTAAAAAAACCGAAAGACCAAAATTCGCTTTAAGTCAAGCTTGTCTAGTCTTACTTCTCTTCCACCTCCTACACTTCTTCCGCTTTCTGTCTATCTCTATCTCTATGCCCCTATCTCTGTTTTTTCTCTCCTCTCTCTCCCTCTCTGTATGTCTGTCTCGCACCTGACATTTTTTGAATGCCGACAACGTTGTCATCTTGCTCTTGCTTCATTTCTCCCACTCTACTTCCCATCTCTCTCTCTCTCTCCCTCTCTCTCTTTCTCTTTCTCTCGTATCTCAACCGTGTGGCAGTCATCATCATCGTTTGCAGGCAATTGCCGAGGCCAAATCTTTGCCTCGGTCCCAGACGTTTGCCTTGCCCCAAGTGTCAGTGTTTAAAATTTTATTGCATTCACTTATTTTGTATATGTTTAGCAGGACCTGCATTTTGTAGGCCAAATGGCAGACGGGACTGCCAACTAAGGTCCCAGCTTACTTGCATTAAATATTCATTTAAACAAACAAACGAATGTGGCATATGGGCTGCATTCTGTGCCATTAGAACTGGGATTTCACTAAATTACACCAATTTTCTTTATATATATAACTAAAATATAGAGTATTAAAGCCAACTCATTAGGAAAGCAAACAAAAAAGGAAAATATATATACCAAAACATTTGTATCTCTAATATTTAATGATCTCGGGGCTTAAATCGAATATATCAAATTTGTTTAGGTCCAAAAAAGGATTCGCCGTTAACCCTTTGAACCTTAGGACAAGTTTAGGATTTCATCTATCTATCTTGATGGATCATCAGCAGAAAAACCGTAATCCTTTTCTTCATTTGCAAAACATCTGGCCAAAGAGTACGGACAAAGGCTTTTAAACAAAGCTCCTAACTAAAGCCATTTAAGGTTCTAATGATTAATGATTTTAACTTTTACAATTTTTGTTTACAATTTTGATTCTGGTTTCATTCTTCAACATTTGTTTTGATATTCATTTGGGTTGGGTTGGAGCTTTAACAAAAAAAAAAATGTATATTAATCAGAATTATTATATCCAGCGAACCTAAAAATCATTTCATAGATAAATAGAATTCTGTTTATATAGAAATATTTTTAAATAAAATGAAAATTCTCTTCTTTATGCACCATTTCTTTTTCTGTTAGCATTTGATACTTTATTTTTATTATCAATTTGTTGTATATTGTAATTTTAATTCTCCTTTTAATGAAAATAAAATTTCTAAATTTTTTGGATAAATTACTTCCAGAGATTTCTTTGCTAAATTGTTGAAATTTACATTGAAAGCCCCCAAAGAGCTAAAGCAACCGCACACACTTGGGAGCCCTCATAAGTACACATATAAACGTGTAAATACACACACTCGCACATATATACTTACATATATATGAAAAGTATATATGTATATATATATATATATATATATATATATTCATATTTATATACAGCGTGTTGTCGTTTCTATGCCTCACATTGCGTATACGTAATTTGCAGAGGCTGTTGCCAAAGTGGCATTTGAATTTATGCCGCCACTTGAGGCAAGTGAGTAAGAAGACGAAGGAAGAGCCGTATATAGCACCAGAAGCAGGTTGAAGTTGCCATAGCAAACTGGTGGAAAGGAAGAGGATGCTTTATTTTAAATTAAATATGTAAATTTTTCACGCTGTTTTTGCTTTTTGCTACTGCTGCTGCATCTGTTGGTTTTCGCATACGTTTATGCGTGTGTGTGTGTGGGGGGGGTTTGTGTGTGTGTCTGCTGTAGACAGGCAACATGAATTATTGTAAGCAGATGAAATATTTGTTGCTTGTCGAATGCAGCAGACCTTGAGATAAGAGCGTGATAAACTATCAGAACAATAAACGTAGAAAAGAAAATCATGAAAATTCTTTTAAAGTTTTTTTTCCCCGCTTTTCTTTTTTTATACCCTCAAAGTGTTTACAAAGGTTTATGGAGTAAGTAGCCCAAGGGTGGAAAAATTTAAAAACAAAAAAGAAGAAGAATGAAATGATATTTAATATAAAAAATCCGTTGTACAAACAGATTCCGAGCTTTTTATATTGGATTGAATATTTTCCCTATGGAAAACGCAGACTTATTCATGTGAAACTCTGCTGGCGCCTTATTATTGAGTTGCTAACATGGCTATAATTGATTGAAAAATAAATAAAAAATAAAATTAAAATGATTGTTAAAAAATATATGAGGAAGGAATGTGATACCATGGATATATATTTACAAGTAAAGATTATTAAAAAGAAAAGATTATTATAGATGACATAAAAATTAATGAAAATTACCTTTAATAAGTTCCAAATCTATATATCATTATATAGGGTATATCAAATTCGTTGCTTTAACTTCAATATACAAAATGTTGCTGTTGTATTTTCTCGCTTTAGTTTTCATCTCTAGAGTCCAGTGATTGTTCGAAGGATGTGAAAGTTATGAAATATTTTCCATAGCAAGAAATTTCAGCTTTGCACACAAGCGTAAACGTGTATGTATGTATATACACACTTTTACACCCACACAGGCACACCCACTCACAGGATGTCCTCGCTTGGAGAAGCTGGCAATTTTATCATTTTTCACTTTGGTAAACAAACACAAAAAATGATGGCAGAAAGGAAAAAATAACAAAAGAAAAGGAGCAAAATGTTGCGGCTTTGTTGTGCAAACCTTAATCGCCCAGACCTGCACCCTGCCCATGTCGACCCCCTCCCCCCCACCGTCACACTCTTGCCGACACTCCGGACACCACCCCTTAGCCCCATCCACAGTCCCCGTTGAACACATTGCGATCGAATGTCATTCAAATTGTAATTTTTTTTTTGTTTCTTTTTTGTATTGTGAACAGCCTCCATTCCATTCTCTTTCTACTTCTCTGGTTTGTCTGCATTGTGAGAGAGAGAGAAGAACAATCGATAAAAAGGATAAAGACAAACAACAATGCGCCAGGCTGAACAATAAAACACAAACACACACACACGGACACACGCAAACACATTCACACACACACACAGACACTGATAGAAAAGGGAAGCAAGGAAAGTGTAGCATAAATAAAGGCGATTCTTGGCAAAATGAAAACAAACAAATAGTCAGACAGTGACAGTCTTTTAGAGGGGAACTGTTGGCATGGATATAATTATAGTCAATTTATTTAAAAATTTTGAAATTTAATAAGTGGAAATATTGATGGCATAAGTGCAATGGGGAGTGGATGGAAGAAGATTTAGCTTAAATAAAAATAGAATTAATTACGGATTTAATTTGACAAAGATTTTCTTGGCCTTAAGAGTTCCGTCTTATTCGTTTCTTAGTTACTTATTTCATAAAATAAACGATCTATTTAAAAGTTTATACATTATCATCGGATCATTTCATTCTAGATTTAGTAAATCTTGTTTTTTAAAAATACAAAGATATAATTTTTGAATAAGGTATTATAATATTTGAATTTTACTTTATGTTTTTTACATGCCAAGCTACAAGCAAAATAAAATCATTTATTGGGTTAACCCCCTTTCCTCAATCGGTCGCCCCGCCTTTGTCAACAGTAAAATCATCTTGTTTATACCGGGCAAATAAAATATCCTGAAAAGCTTGAAACAAAGTGTACACAACACATCACTGCAGTTCCATATTCAATTTAAATATTAATACATTTGAATGTGAAACAACAAACGTTTTGTTGCACTCCTATTAATTACTCTGTTAAATTAAATAGTCATCTATTTGTTGATCAATTCAATTCTTGTTTGATATCTTTGTCATAATCGTTGTTAGATAAATTTGGTAAAAAAATATTAAAAAATTGTTAATTTTAATCGAAATTTTATTCACTAATAAGTTCTCAATCTTGACGATGTAGATATTTATATAAGCAATGAATTATTTTCATACGAGCCAGTCTTAAATTTAAGCCATTTAAATCAATTGATATAAGTATTGATTATGATTATGATATGAAAATTCTATAGATGTATGATATTCAACTAAGTTGGCATTATAAATCGATAGCTTGTGAAAAATATCCCGCCGTTTCATTGAAATTTTGTTATAGCAAATTATTGGGTGAGTTAGCTGACTTTTTTCAATGAACTCTAAATACTGATGATTGTATAAGTTGATAATCATGTTTGTCTATAGCCTTATATTATATAAGACTTATAAGTATCAGAAGTCAGTGCAGAAATAAAAAGTTCTACAATTTCCGAGTCTATTTTTAGAAATGTTCTTGATGTCAAGATGTGACATTAAAAAATTAATTTTTTATAAATTTGTGTATACGTAGGTATATATACATATATAAAATGTGAATTAATTATCATAAATTTGCTTAGCTAAAGCTTTTAACTTAAATACACCTTGGTTATATAAATGACTTGCCATTTGCCGCTGTCATAACTGGTTTTACTTATTTACTTGTCATTATCTCTGAATCCCATCTATCATTTGTTGGCATTTATATATCTCTACACCATACTCTACCACCTTCCATTCAGAATCAGCTATACGATATGCTATATCCAGCATCCTCCGATGCGGCGGCTTTCGCTACGACTTCCATTTGCCTTCATCATTCTGCTTCAACTGTCAAAAAGCGGCCTCATCATTCAGCTACTGAAAATTCCCTTAAAGTTCTCTCACTTGACATTTATCATCATCATTATCATTGAGATCATCATCATCATCATCATCATTTGCACTGCACATTGCGCGTTTTAACCTTCAAAAGGCATTTTCATTAAGCGGCCTCTTCTATTCTGCTCCCGCACACCCACCGTTTGTGTGCGTGTGTTTTTTGAGGGAAAATACTCATCCTACCTTCTTTTCTTTTGCCATTTCGACTTACGGTTTTCCTCAATTCGTTTTTCCTATTTTTTTTTTCTTTCGCGTTTGTTTTTTTTTTTTTTTTTTGATTTTAATTAAAAACGATTAGTAATTCTCGTTAAGGTCAGGCCATTAAATATGCAACACAAATGCTTTAATTATACAAATACATACTAATTCTAGAAATGGTAGTAGCAAAAATTGTAGGAAAATGTTTCTCTTGTCGATTTGAATTTAAAAGTTACTTCTCATTGTTTGCACGTCCAAAAATATCAAACGGAAGTTGTTCGTTTCGCGCGAAATATCCACAGGCAGGGAGCAAACAAAAGAAAATTGGTAACGAAATGAAATCGTTTTCGAATGTCAGGCACGCAAACACCAAACTCTTACTGTTGTATATGTATGTATAAGTATATATATAATGATCTATATATGTATATAGTTGTATAGTTCTTCCCTAAATGGGTTCGCCCACAAACCGCATTAGCGGTGAATTAAGACGGTTGAGTTAGTTTAGTTTAGTTAGTTTAGGTTTAGTTTAGGCCAACATGTAAAACCCATTTTATGTTTTTCGTTCTGCGGTTTTCAATTGACTTAAGTTTTTAGATAAAGATTTACTTTATGTATTTTTAGACTGCAAAAAACTTAAAATGTGTCAAAAATGGGGGGGAATACATTTGTTTAAATTACTGTTGGTTTAGATCACTAAAAATAATATATAATATAATATATTATTTATATAATATATGTAATATATATTATAATACTCGTTATTGGTTTGAACCCAATAAACGAAGCGCTGAAAGAAGTTATCAGTTGCTGGTGTTGACTAGATTAGAAATCTGTTGTCAAGGAGTCACACATTATGTTTGGTCGTTGATATATTCAAATGTCTCATGAGGTGCCAGGACTGAATCAGTCAAGTTAAGGCCAGGGCAAAAATCCATTATATACTCAATACATATGTACATATATAGTATACAATAAATAAGGATAACATGATCAACTAAGCATGATAAGGAAATTTAAACTTGTTTACTTTTACTTAAATAAAATTATGGAAAATATAATTATATGTATGTAGTACAGATATGATATGGGCATGTATATATATCTATGTGTATGCAGTTCTAGGTTAGTTTATGATTAAATTAATCCACACTAATTTAAAAATATTAAAAACTTACTATCTGAAATTAATTTTTATTAATAGAATAGATATAAACGAAACAATGTTTTAATTACATTTTACAGTAAACGTATTAATATTCTCTTTAATATAAAAATTGTATCTCAAATTTTTAAACGCAAGAATTTCTAATCATTAACAAAAATATACAATTAATATACAAAATTCTCATTTATTATTTCCTAGGCTAATAATCCCCAAACTTTACTTATTGCAACAATATTCTGTTTCACTTAAACTCTGTTAAGGGTGGATGTGGGGGGGAGGGGGTTAAAAACGAAAAAAAAGAATAAACAGAAAGTTAAAAGTAGAAAACATACAAAAATAGTTAACAAAAGTTTGCCGTCGGTTTTGCGCAGGACTTCACAAAAGCCCCTGGCTAAGCCTTTAAGCGCTTCACCTTGATGAGAAAAAAGTCAGTTAGTGGTATTTCGAAACGGTTGATGAGGAGAGTTTGGTTAGAGGCTCCTACATTTTCACTCAATGATGGCATTCAACGATAAGCGACAAACAACGCATTAAATGTCGTTTTCGGATATACATAGTTACACCAGCCTTCCCTTCTTTTTTACCCATTGCACGTACCTCACTCCATCCTGCAGTAGCCTCGCTGAAGTCATAAAAAATTGAAATATAATTGATTGGTTCATGTTAACGAAAAGTTTTCTTCTTTTGAAAGTAGGCGGAGATGTTTGCTACGATGATATTGACGTAGTCGCCGAGCCAAATTAGTTTGCTGTTGTAATTTTAGACACCATCAATGGTTGGCTATACATATTTGCATTGCCATTGCCTGATGGATGATGACAATGCCAACAAGACAGCCAAAGCGAATTTACTACTACATATATACATACATATATACAACCAATAGCAACAAGGAAAGGCAAAAAAAAAAAAAGTTTCAAATTGCACAGCACCACAAAACTTTTAACCATTTAACTCAATTACCAAGTAAACTTTTATTTAGGCCATACGACGACTTCCCAGTGAGGAAACCGGTGTAAAAGATACGCAAAAAGTTTTTCTTGTTAAAACCACTGGAAATATATGAAAAGATGTATGTTTTTAAATTGCAACAAAAACGGCACTGAGTGTATCTTAATGTTGTAGCACTCGTACATACATACATATATTTTAAAGATTATAAAAACTATTTTTATATGCATAAATAAAAACTATTTTAAAGGAAACTTTTTCAAGGATCTTCAATGTTTCGGGAACTACTAAAGCTAAATGTAAAATAACATAATTTTATTTTTTATTCTTTCTTCTAGGTATCTCTTCGCTCTCAAGTTGTGGAGATCCGGAACGCTTGCCGGAGTTGCCACCCTTGGATGAGCAGCGTTTACAACGTGCCGCATTGCATTTGCAGCAAAAATTAATTCTAAGGGAATGGCTTAAAGATCATCGTATGCAAAATCATTATCAACGTTTGCTGGCTGTTGAGGTGGCCTCATTGGAGGACGTTTATTGGCTGGAAGATTCACGTGCTAGTAAAATTTTAGGCAAAGATTGGCAACTCTGGTCAACGGCCAGACAAAATTTACCCACATCGAAGGCCCAATTGGATGCATTAAAGGCACAGTTGTGGTCAACGGTAGTTAAATCAAGCCAACATCAGGACGCGTGGACATGGGGTGGTATGCTGGTGGTTTCTGTGTCAGTTGCCGGCCTGGTCACCCTAGCAGCCATGACCCAACCGTCATTGGCACCTGAAGCGCGTCATTCATTGCTTCAATATGTTACGGGCAAGTATCTCCTTCCTGCCAATTGTAAAGTTCAATGGAATTGGAAAGATCCGGCCCGTGTTGGTGGCACCATGTGCTTTGTGGTTCGTTTCTTTCAACGCAATGGCCAGCCTTATCCCATCTGTGATACGGATCAGTTCTTTGTTGAAGTCACTGAAGGTACACGCAAAGTGGTTACCATTAGCGAACTCGGCTCATCCACAGACCCAAATAATGCGAATATAGCCAAGGTCAAGTTCACAGTACGCACAGCAGGACAATATAAGATCTCAGTCCTAATTGGAGCTAGCCATATAGCAGGTTCACCATTTCTAAGAAATTTTCCTACCAGGAGCCATTGATGCTCGTCGATCGAGATTCGTACGTCCAGCTAGCACTGTAATCTGCTGTGCTGGCTCCCCAACATTAATGCACATCGAGCCAAGAGATGAGTTCGGCAATGCCTGTATAATTGATCAGTCCGATGGAGCCCTGCAGGTTGGACAAAAACAACTTTCGAAAGAAAACATTCTACTTTATTCCATTTTTGAAAACATTTTTCAGGGTTATCAGGTGTCCATTTACGATCTGCGTGGCATTATCGTAACAAATCTTCAGCAAGCTATCACCTTCGCCTATGACCGAGTCAATTCTCGTGTCTCAGTTACCGCTCTCTTTCCGGAACCCATTTGTTTGCGTGCCGTCATTAATTATAGGGAGCAACAACTGCCCAATGGTGATTTTGACATCATTGTTCTAAGCTGTAAGTGCATAGTTAGTTAGTTACTATGTATTATTATTGACCAGTATATAATTAATATTTATTGATTTTTAGGCAGCGATACAACATTGGTGCACAAGAACATTGCCTCACGAAAGCACAACATATGCTATGAAGCCAAATTATTAAGCATTTATGGTGCCACCAAGAGTAAGCCTCGTAAGGTGCTTTGCTATGTGGGACCCAAGCAGGTGAGTTGAATGTGGCCTCAGACAATTGTCCATATCTCTCTCTGCGAATTGTTGAGGCTCAGAACTCTTTAATATTTCAGGTGACCATCAAAGAGATGATATTGAAATTTATACCCAAACGGATAGCTACATTTCGTCTCTGTCCGTCGACCAAATTCCATTTTTTGCCACATTTGGTAACACAATTGCATGGGCCGGTCTTCATTATCGATGATGGAGCACAGCCACGCATTGAATTGGCGTCCAAAGATCGTAATATTATAGCAGCCACTTTTACCCATTTTCTATTAAAAAATATTGGCGGTTCGGAAACTTTTAAGGATAAGCAGGATTTCTTTTATCATGAAGTAAGAAAATATCATGCCAGTTATTATCACGAGAAGATGGCACTAAAAGTGCAAAGAGAGAAGATACTGGAGAGCAGCATGAAGGCCACAAAGGGTTTCTCTGTATCAGATTGGTGTGGTAATTTTGAAGTTACCTTCCAAGGTGAACAGGGAATCGATTGGGGTGGCCTACGACGCGAATGGTTTGAATTGGTTTGCAGTTCTCTATTCGATGCACGAGGTGGACTCTTCTGTACGTTCCATGACAAGCATCAGGCATTGGTTCATCCAAATCCCACAAGGCCGCCACAATTAAAGTTAAAACATTTCGAATTTGCTGGCAAAATGGTGGGAAAATGTCTATTTGAGAGTGCTCTCGGTGGAAGTTATCGCCAATTAGTCCGGGCTCGATTCAGTCGTTCTTTTCTGGCTCAACTAATCGGTCTGAGAGTTCACTATAAGGTAAAAATAATAACAAACTAAACCTTTTGTTACTGGTTAATCCAATTAAAATTTATCTTCATTATACAGTACTTTGAGCAAGATGATCCCGATTTGTATTTGTCGAAAATTAAATATATTCTGGATACAGATCTTGATGCTACAGAGACCTTGGAATTATATTTTGTGGAGGAAGTCTATGATTTGAGTGGTCAGCTCAGTAAGACCATTGAGCTCGTGCCAAATGGTGCCAAGACTCGAGTGACCAATGCAAGTAAAAATCAATATTTGGATGCATTGGCCCAACAAAGATTATGCAATAGTGTCAAAGAGGAAGTGGATAGCTTTCTAAAAGGATTGAATTCCATAATACCGGATAATTTACTCAGTATATTTGATGAGAATGAATTGGAGGTAATTATTGGTCATCATTACGTTTCGTTTTTTGAATGCCTTTTATTCATTTGTCCATCATTCATTCTAGTTACTTATGTGTGGCACTGGCGAGTATTCAATCAGTGATTTTAAATCCCATCATATTGCCAATGGTAATTCAGCTGAATTTCGACGCGTCTTGGCCTGGTTTTGGGCAGGTGTCAGCAATTTCAGTCAAACCGAAATGGCCCGTCTATTGCAATTTACCACGGGTTGTTCACAATTGCCACCAGGTGGTTTTCAGGAGCTCAATCCGCAGTTTCAAATCACAGCGGCACCAACATTTGGCAATTTGCCCACTGCGCATACTTGGTATATATCAAATTTCAATATATTTTTATTTATACTTATTTATGTCAAACTAAAATTAATTTTGTTCATAAAATTGCAGCTTCAATCAACTTTGCCTGCCAGACTATGAAAGTTATGAGCAATTTGAGAAATCTTTGCTTTTAGCCATAAGTGAAGGCAGCGAAGGATTTGGCATGGTCTAAGCAAAGCAAAAAAAAAAGAAAAAATTGATGAAAATTTGTTCTCTAAGTTTGTAAGTAGCAGCTTAAGCAAACTGTGTTCCTTTTTGCGCTTTATACATATATGAGTCATTTTTGTATTACTTAAGCTACGAGTATAATAGATAATTGTTAGTTGATAAGTCTGCCTAGTTGTCTATATAGATGATAAAAACAATGAAAATGAAGATAAGGATGCTTTTGCCTTTTTGTTGCATCAATCAAATGTTAAATGGTTGCTACAGTTTTTCCTTTGGCTTAAACCGACAAAAAATAAAAAGAATATCCAAAATCCAAAGCAATAATTAAAGAATCTCTATTGTTTAAAATGAGTCAAATAAATTGAAAATGAATTATATATCATCATCAAAAAGAATGTGATAATTGTATTATAAACTAATGCAAGTTAATCGTATATAGTTAAATGGAAACCCAAAAAATAAAATTTTTAAACTTAATCCTACCCAAATCCTCCCCAAATCTGTAGAAACTAAAGAAAAACCCAAATATTTGTATACTAATTGTATTTATTGTTAGCTGTGCTGTGTAAAGAAAAAAGAAAACCGTTTACGAAACAGAAAAAAAATGGAACTAAATTTAAAACTCAATACATTTAATAATACCTAAGTAGTCGAAGAAAAAATGTTTATATTGCATTTCAACTAAATATAAATATATATAGATATAAATATATATATATAGATATATCTATATATACATATAACTAGAGAAAAATCCCTTGGCATAGAATCTCCCATATAAGCAATATTGAAATAAGCAAAACCAAAATGCATAGAAAGTTTTTAAATGTTGTTGAAATGCAAATGAAATCAAATCAGTGAATCATAAACGGAATTTGTAGTTGTTGAATTATAAAATGGTACATCAAACTTAAAATTAAAAACGATTTTAAGCTTAAATATCACAAATGGAATCAAGTGAAATAAAAAATCTAACAATAATAATAAATAATAAACAATATTGACACAATTGAAAATACAGTTTATACTTATGAGTTAATTACTTATTAATAGGTACATATAATATAGTTCTACCATCCAATAATTCGACGTAAAGACTGCATGGGTTAGGAACTTTGTGTGGGAAATTCGATTTAAAAAAAGGTTTCTCGATGGTTTGATGCCAATTAAAAGATGCGATCCTAGATCCTAGAAATTTGGAAATACGATTTAAATAAGTTTTGCACTAGCCGAAGCAAAGCAAGTCCATGAAAATAATCAATAAATAAATTTCGTATTTGTAAAATATAAAATTTGATCAATTCTTTGCAATTTCCACTGTCCAAATTCGAGATTTTTGATCTATAGTAGGTAGTTTTTTAAATTTTGAGTGATAAACTCTAAAAACTGGTCGAAAACAATCGTTCAATCAAATTTTTACATTCGAGCCAAACAATCCGATTTTAGTTTCGATTTCAACAATATAAAATACATGAGGATTCATTATGGTGTTTTTTCGGCTATCAAATTTCTTTGTTGGTCTGTGTTAATAACTCTCTAACTATACACACATGCTAATGTAGATATACATATATGTTTATATTTATTTTAATAGTTTAGTTTAGTGTTATGTTATGACACACTCTAATTTAAATCACTTAATACCCTGTATTTTTTTTTAATATTTTGCAAAACAAATTCAAATTATTATATACCGGTATGTGCCACAAAAAACCAATTTATGGTTACTGGTGAAAATTAACGCTTCTAAAACCGGTGCAATAAGTGTCAAACAACTTTCTTTGCGACCATTCAACGCACATTTTGTACGAGTATATATATTTTTGTGTTGTATTTCGTTTCGGTTTCCTGCTTTTTCTCCAACTCCCCTTTCCTAATGCTTGCCTAAAGGTCATGTGTGGAAATTGGCTGGGGTGTCGTATAGATGTTAATGAACTCTCCCCAAAGCTTAGATGGGGGGTTACGCAAGATACATCAACCATTTTGTTGTCCGATTAACTGACTTATTTTTTAGCATAACAAAACCCACAAAATTAGCCAAGTGAAATGTGAAATGTAAAATATATACATATCTGTTATCTATGTAAATTTCTCACAGTGAGAGTTTCAGTTTTTGTTTTTTATGCGTGAGTGACAAATTTGTGTGTATTTGGAGTGGTGTGTGTGCACTAGCATTTAATTTTTGTTTTATTTGCGTTTAAATTTTGTAAACAATTATTAGCAACTAATAATAGTATGAAAATTATTAAAAGGCTGGCGCATGCCGTCTCATCTCATTTGTATTAAAGGAGAAAGTGCATTTCGGTGAGGAAAAAAAAACTATCACTTTTCTTTTTCATTTTTAAGATGAGACCCACGTGCCGAGTCAACAGGTGACAACAAATATAAGAAAACTCTCTAGAAAGGGTCATAATTACAATTGTTGGCCAGTTATAACCTACTCTTTTTTCTCTCTCTGTGAAAGTAAAAGCAAATAAAAGGTTAGAACTCATAACTAATTCAAGGTGACCCTTAAGACAAAAGTTAGAATAGCAGGTGAGTATATAAAAAAGAAGAAGTGATAAATATACCCTATTTAAATCAGAATGAAGAGGGAAAACAATTCGAATTTTGATTTCTGAATTTGCTGTTTAATGTTCTTATTGGGTTTTAAATTTAGATTGATTCCCACAAGTCCGATGTAAAAACATCTAAAACGTCAAAGCCTTTTAAGTTTTTATAAAATTTAATCAATTTATTTGATTGCAATGTATTCGCTTTTTTATTACCTTCTACTTAATCTAAATAAAGTAAGCAAGTCGTCCCTGCCGACTTGAAATATACCCTGTACCAATAAGAGATATTTCATAAAAATAGACTTCGTCGGAATCCTCATCAATTGAATATAAATTTGCTTTATATTAAATAATATTTTCTTAATATCAAATTAATTTTCTTATATTTAAATTAGTTTTCCAGATTTTTATGTTTATTAAAAATGGCGATTCTAAAAAGCAAATAAAGACATAGTTTTCCAAAATCAGACGAAATTTGACTGAATTGGAGCCCTCTGAAGTAGAGGTTCCTTCAAAGGATTTGTCCGTTGTCTTTCTTCTGAAGGATTTTAACAATGTTCTATAGGCTCTAAGTTGGCCATCTTTTGGCCGATTTGGAAAAGTTTTACATCAATCTTGTGGATAATTTCCGTATTAAAATACTGCATTAAAAGTTGAAAAAGTTGAAAAAAAATTTTGACCGAATTTTCGTAAATTTTTGAGTGTAACCATCGTTAAAATTTGCGAAAATCGAGTTGAAAATTAGTTTTCAGATTTTTATATTAATTAAAAATGGCGATTCTAAAAAGCAAATAAAGACATAGTTTTCCAAAATCAGACGAAATTTGACTGAATTGGAGCCCTCTGAAGTAGAGGTTCTTTCAAAGGATTTGTCCGTTGTCCTTCTTTTGAAGGATTTTAACCATGTTCTATAGGCTCTAAGTTGGCCATCTTTTGGCGGATTTGGAAAAGTTTTACATCATTCTTTTGCATAATTTCCGTATTAAAAAACTGTATTAAAAGTTGAAAAAAGTTAAAAGTTCACTCATATCAGAGAACGAAACTAATGCATCATTTGTCACAAGGCAACGTCCGCATGCTATCTCACTCACACATTTCAACTGCTGCCCATGGCAAGAAATACTGTAGCTTTAATACAACTCCAGTTATAGTTTCTTCTAATTCTAAAAATGGGCGTGGCAAAAAGACATCCAACCAATATGAATTCGAGCACTTGCTTTTAATTTCAAGCTATTTTTTTTATATTTATGACACTCAAATTAGGTTGATCTTGTTCATACATATATCATTATAATGGAACTAGATTTTTCGAGTACGTACCTAACAAAATAAAAAAAAAAAAGAAACAAAAATAACCGACAGTATAAATGCCAATTGTTTCATGTAATATGAGTGGCAAAACCTACAATAAACTTAACTTAAGAAGTAAAAGCTTTTTTAAGACATTAAAAAAGTGAAATTAAGCTAGTTAGTTAGGTACCTTGGCCCGAAATAACTACAGGAGCGCAGTGGGGTAATCGAGCCCTTTTGGGGCCATTTAATTTAGTAGGATCCAAAAACGAAAATCTAAGCCAAACAAATTTTTACCTGAAATTATGCAAACACTTGAAAAGGTTTTCCTCTATCTCAACTTCTGATATACTTTTAATAGCTTTTACTTTCATGACAATTAGCAATTTAACCCTCATTCGGGACACAATCCGGACCTGTGCGTTAAACCTTCAACAATTTGACCGCCTGGCATATATCACGTTCACACAATTTAGCCATATAAAGGTCAGTTTTTTCCAAGCTGGTTTTAAGAACCTACAAATTGAACTAAAACAACTTTCTCGCCACAAATATGAATAAAGCAATTATTTGGTTTTATAAGTTTTCTTTAATATTTTTGTTGTTTTTTTTTTTTTTTTGGCTAAAACTAAAATAAATTATTAACAATAACTTAATTGGCAAATGTGGCGAATTCTTACAGACTAATTCGTTTCGAATATATACCACTAACCCGTACATTTTGATGCCAAGGTACAGAGAAGTGATGTGGGACAGAATAGTAAGCCCTTTGAGCAAGTCATTTTGTGTCCCTTCATTTGACCCTGGGCATTTTTATAGCAAACAAAATAGCTACTTATAGATGTCTGATCGGGTATTTTATCACCCTCTTTGCAATAATATTTACGCTTTTTCGCAGGAGACGAAGATATAACCGAATTGCTACCCGTATTACTGATGGGCGGCAACAGAGGTCGCATGGTTGTAGTTGTTGTAGGCATCATTTCGGGTAAATTAACCATATATGAATCCATTGAATCCTGCTCCATATTCGGTTTAATCATATTCAATCCAGAGATGCTTGATGAGACAGTGGGACTACTTTGGCCATATTGTTGCAACAAAGCAGCAATGCTTTGAGCCTTTAGAGCGGCCTCTTGACGGCGCTTGGCCTCACTCAACATTTTCAGGGTTTCCATTTGCAGGCGTTTATTCTCATCGATTGAATAACCATTGAAAATTTGCATATTCCCACACTGGGCATAGGTCTGGGCATCACAAATGCGGGTCTGGCTATTGAATCCTGTGTACGGAGGACATGAATAGGACAACACTTTGCCATCTTTTTTGCTACAGACAAAGTAACGGGTACAATCAGTTTGATTTGGTTGTCGCACACCTGCCTGACAGGTGATCACCTCCACTTTACCCAGCTCTGACATGGCGGAAGATGACTTCGTCATAAGGGGTAAAATGGATTTTTGAAAGACATCGAGACTAATAAAGTTGCCGTTGAAATTGACCAATTGACCATTACCATTTTGACTGGGATACTTGAGTTTATTATATGCATTCATGCTGGGCTGCGGATTGCTGCTAAACATATTTAACTCCATATTGCCAGCCGAATCACTGTAGATGCTGCTGCTTATCGTTGGCGTTGGCCTGGCCAAGTAGGGGGAAAGTGAATGAAATTGTTGATTCTGTTGATCCATATACGACGACGACAACGAGCTTGATGGAGGTGCTAATTGCTGGCCCATGCCGAGAATATCAGACGAGCTACTGCTGCCGCTGCTGTAGGTCAGTACGTGAGGCGATTGGTTTACGTTCATATAGTTGGCCTTAATCATTTCATCATTTCCCAATCCGACAGCATCAACAACTTCCATGCTTTCGATTTTTTGTGAATTAGGTCGTATTTTTACTTGACCTGGTTCCAATTGACTGGGAAACATATCCATCATGGGTCTAGGTATATTGAAAGCAGTGGGATAACTTTCGGTAGCCGCCTGAAATATTCGATTCACATTGTGCTCGTTTAGATGCGGACTTGGGGTATAATAGGTAGACACTGTTGCTGCTGAGGGTTGTTGCTCAAAGGGTCGCGGCGTTGTCAGCGTATACTCTTGTTGTGCAAAGGGTGAATCGTAAAGACTCGCCATTGTTGTCAACTGGGATATAGTTGGTCTGGCTGTGGTCATATAATCGGATGCCGTTACCCCAGCATGTTTATCTATAGTGGGATAGACGCCCAGACTATTGCCATAGGTATCCAAAACCTCCTTCTCTCCCGAATTGGTGCTTGACAAATGCACTGGTATCACATTATTGTGTATAATGGTGGTACTTGGCTTGCTATTATAGTTCCCCTGTGAATGCTTCTTATGATGGGGCTGTGAATAACTCATGGGTGAGGGGGCATAATATTGTTGAAATGGATTTACCGCCGTGTGGCGATATAAACACCGGCTGCAAGATCGGCTGTGCATAGGTATAACCCGGATTTGGCAAGACTTTTGGTAAATTCTGGGCAGCTATCATCTGTTTGGAGAGTTCCAAAACAGTTTTTAATGTATCCTCCGAAATTTTCGGCTCACTATGATCGTTGTACTCATGACTTTGTCCGGAGTGAAGTGAACCCATATTTTGATCATTGCCATATGGTGGTAGAGCAAACATAACTGAGCCCTCGGGTCGATTGACCACAATTTGAGAGTTGGCATAACCTGGACCCGAACCAGTACCAATACCCGAAGACCCAACAGTGGAATAGGGCAATGTATTTGATAGCATCAATTTGGTTTCCGGTTGCATGCGATTCTTGTTAAGATGCTCTTGCAAGCGGGTCTTATTTGGTGAAGCTTCAGGTAGCTTGGTTGTGGTGGTTGTGCTGGTAGTAATCTCCAATGGCTTTGATGTCGTAGATGTTGCATCAGTCGTTTCCATACCTGAGGGATTCAATTGATCGTAGTGATTTTTAATCTTAAAATGTGCCAAAAATGCATTCAATTGATCGGGACGCATTTCCAAGTCAGGTTTATCAGTCTTTTGATATTTTTGCTGTAGTCCGTCAATTAATTGGGATAATCGTTGCAAATGAGCTGTTAAAGTGGGATCTATGGGTGAGCCAGGCTTTGAGGTTTCACTTACGCTCTGCACTTGCTTTATTTCAGCTTTTAGTTTCTCCACTTTTTCATCACTTTCACGATTTTGTACTGGCAAAACGCCATCCAATTCTACAAGTTCACCATCTCCACTTGAATCGAAATGATGCTCATCCTGTTGGGGAAGCTTACTTTCCTCCATTTGCTCCTGACCAGGTTGCTCCTCACTGCTTAATGAGGCATCTAGTACTATTTTTACGCTGTCGTCATCCAAGTGGTGTTCATCCAAACGCGATAATGGCGCCATATCATTCACAATCAGTATATTCGCATCGGGCTGAGGAAAGGAATCAGATTTTTCTGGATTTGTTAATTCGCTTGGCGTTATGCACTCCCAATCCTCGCCGGGCAGAACACAGAGACCCATTTTCTGCTCATAGACCAGACCTTCCAAACATTTCGTTGGCACCCAGACATGTGAGTTTGATGCCAGCTCCCGGCATTTGTAGTAGGCATCGCAGCGGGTTTTATGTGGTCGAGTCTTTTCAGGACATGGCTTACCTTTAAATTGGAGAAGAAAGACAACAAAACAAAAAAAAAAGGGGGAAAAGAAATTCCCGAAACGAATTTAATTTTTATTTAATTTTAGTTTTGCACTTGTAATTATCTTTCTTTTCTTTTTACCTTCAGAAAAGTAAAAGAGACACGTAAATAGATATGCATATATCACTAGGCCACGCATTATGGTAGTATATCCTTTCGATTAATCCACTGGTATCTTTTTCGCTTTTATTTTAAATAATGTTCGTAATCCCTCGCGATATTGAACTTCCGCTGCGTACGAAGCCCGCGCCACGAATGACTGCACATCCAATCCGGGTCCGACATTAAATTTTATTAATTTTCACTTTGGCTTCGGCACTTACTCTGATTTGGCCAAGTTCCACAGCAGTTCGTTCTCACTTACATAGAAGAGAAATACCCAAGACAGAAAAGTCGGGCAAATGTGTGAAAATAATAAAAGAAACGATATGCAGGGAGCCAAAGCGACTCTCTCGCCAAAATCTAGAGCGAACGGAACGGAACTGAGCTTAGTGCTCGCATTTGAATTTCGGGTGTAATAATTGTTTAAACAAATAACATTTGCTACTATAGAAACATAATGGAAATGTTGAAAATGTGTTTGCTAGCAATTTCACTTTTATATTAATATTATTATTATACAAAATGTACATATATTAATTTAAAGTTACGAAATTAAAATGAATTTTAGGTTTAGTTTCACAGCGAATGGAAATAATAATTTTAATATTTTAACTAACATTAAAAATCGAGAAAACATTTATGTATATCTTTTTGTCCGATCTTTGTAAATGATTTTATTTTTATTTTTCTAGTGAAAATAGAAATGAAAACATAATAATTGTACCTTTAGTTCTATTTTTTGTTACTCAAAAATTATACTCGAAATGTAACTTAAGAAAATGTATACATGTAACTAAAGATTTTAAAGAATTTAAGCATTTTAAGAATTTATTCAGATTTAAATAAATAATGTATTATTATTATTATTATGTTGGATATTTTGAATTTTATAATAGAAAACGATTATTCCACTTTGGGATATTGTTACAAGTTTGAAATGGAAAATATACTTTATTTTCGATAAGTTTTACTGCTGCTAGAAGGCCACTTTTTCTCGATACTTTTCCCCCTATTTACTATATATAAATTGAAAGTGGCAACATTGATAGCCCAACGATTGTATTGTCTATCGAAATGAAAACTATCGAGTTGTTGAGCTGCAAGTCAAGCCCAAGTAACAGTAACAAAAACAAATAAACAATTAAAAACGCCAGAAATCTATTGTCAAATAGGTAAATTTCAAGCCCAAGTGTATTAAAAAAAAAGTGCAATGGACGCTTAATGTGAATTTATGGTGAAAAAGTGAATTCTATCTAGTAACACGCACTCACACAGCCTCGAGAAAACAAAACACACATGCACACACATACACTCATATCGAATTATAGCAGGAAAAGCAGGTAGAAGCGAAAGGAATAACGAAGAAGGAGGATAAAAATCATAGAAAAAAAGTGCGACACCTGAAAAACAGAAATTAGAAATTGTTTGCGGGCATGCAAAACACCTTCGTGCAGTGGAATTTGTTGTGGGCGGACCACGGACAGAGGGCAGGCAGGGGGATAGAATGAAAGAGAAGGAACGATAGTGCACCCCCTCTCTCCCTGTCAGAGTTGTCTTTGCCGTTGCCGCGACCTTTGCCTCAATTACAAACAAAACTAAAGTGACACACATACAAGTACAAAAGAAAAAAGTTTTTGGTTTGGGAAGGGGGGTGGGGTGCATTAAGTAAGTACGTGTCTACATATTTTTAGATACATGCCATACATATTGGAAAAGGAATAGTACTTCAGGTGACTCGACCAGTAATACTTCTTTCTTTTACCCGCTTTCCTATATTAAATACATATATATTTATGTATATATGTATATCTACCCTGCCGACAGCTGTTGTCTTTCCACGTCTCGCCTCGCTGATTACATTCTCTGAGTGTTTTTTTTAGCTTTTGTGTTTTTGCTTTCCTCTCTGATAAGGTATGCGTTGACTTGCCGATTCTTTGTTTGTATAGAAATATATATACATACATATATACATATATTTATAAATCATTATTGTTGTTCCCCCACTGATAAGTCCAATAAGCCTATGAGCATTTATTAATTGCTTTCTACAGATAAAGGTCAAAAAGCACTGTAAAAGAAAAAAAACATAACAAAGTAGAAGAGTCAAGAAGCAGCAAAGGGCAAAAGCAAGTACTTAGTAGTCCCTTAAATTAATTTTTTTTTCATTCAATGCTTAAACTGTAAGCAATTTGAGTTACCCTTTATCAGGTTTCTGCTTTATCTGCTATAAACAAAGGCCGTCTCCCTCCCTCACACTATTTCTATGTATTTGTGACTGTTTCATTCATATTCCCTTCCCTTTGCAGAAGGGGTCATAGCAACAATTTCTATAAAGAAGATGACTAGTTAGATTATAAACGATTAGACAGTTGATATACAATTTAACATACATATATCAAATTAGTTAATACATATATGTATTCGCATGCAACATGCATTTTATAAAAACAATGACTGGAAAACATTTAAAATTGGTTAATACACATTTTTAAAACATGCTAATTATATTGAAATATCAGATGAATTTTTTACTAAATAATTCAGTTAAAGAGACAAAAGTTTTCACTAATTTATAGAATTTAATTTCTGATTTATCAATATAAATATTGGAATAAAATTCTAACATCCAAAATTTGGATTACATATATACATAGCCGAATTATTAATTAGATCTGGGAATAAACCCATCTATTCTAACAGTAATCACAGCTGGTTCGCGGGGTCAAATCGAATCAATAATAAATTTTGCTTACCTAGCAAAGTTTTAGCCATAATAGCTAAACTTACGCCCTCCCCCATCCCCCTGCAACTTCCTCTAGACATCGATAGATGGTAACGCGCCAATAATAATAGTGGAAAAAATCAATTGCCAACAATTACAAACAGAAATTTAAACAATTGGTGAAATCGTAGTGCATTCGATATACAAATACATAGGCATCACTTACATATATATTTATATATATATATTTATTATATTTTTATTATATGCATTAACATTTATATTGCAAAAGTCATTCCACTATTGAAATCATATGTAGAGTAATTTTTTTTTTTTTTTTTTTGATGAGTCAGCCGCATTTTGTCGGCAATTATTATACAATCGGTGTGTGTGTGCGTGCGAGTGTGCTATCAAAAATTATATATACATATACATATGTACATATACATATACCCGACACAGTCACAAAATATGTCGAAATTTAATAAGCCCGTAGAAAGAGTTATTTATTTGATTTTTTGGTTGACAACAATATAATAAGAATATTTCATAGTGAAAACCTGTATTAGAGAAATCTAGTAAGAGATCAATGTATAGAAGCAGTATATAAACAAGTACATACATAGTATACTTAAATATATAGATAGATACGTACATACATAGACAAGTCTAGTATATGTACTATATCTTATCTCTGCCATTTTATTTTTTTTATCATCAAGATTATAAAATATTAAATAAGTTTATGCGGGCACAAATTATTCAACTGACAGTGTAGAATCAAGTTCATTTCATTTATATTAAAGTTATAAGATATATTAATGCGATCTAGATCGATGTTAAATCTTATGTATCGTAGACTTATGAAAAGAATTCCGGTAATCATTTAGGATCTATGTAAGTGTAGAGCTACGATTATCTACACTTAGTTTAATAATTATTAATTTATATAATCGAATCAATAAATTATTGAAAAGAAACAGTAAAAAAAATCAGTACTTCTCTATGTACATAAGATATACATACATACATGTAGTTTACAGACACTTTAAGTTATCTCAGAGTCTCTCTCTACAAGTTGATCTAATCATGATCGGCTCGTATAGCTTATTATTCTCTCTTTTTCCCTGAAAATCTTATCTGAATCCGATTTTTGATAAATTTTTTTTTTCTTGTAAAAATTTCGTTTTTTTTTGTTTTGTTTAAATTTTTTTCACATTCCGTTTATTATTTCCTTTCCAGCTCCCAAAAAGGTGAGCCAGCTGAAAACAAGAATATAAAATTCTATTGAGTCCATTGAAATAGAAAGCCGGAGGAGGGACAGAGGGGTAGGGGGTCAGAGGATATACAAGCGCTTAAATGGCCGATGGAAATGGGCTGCCAGCAGGTGCAGCTTCCGGTGGCATTGATGCCTCCGGACAAACAGTGATTCGTGCCGCTGCCGATAGCAGCACGAATCCTACAACTATATCGACAGCAAGTCCTGGAACTGGTACAGGTGTTGGCAGCAGCAGCAGCACTAGCAGCAGCAGCAGTGGGAGTGGCAATCAAGGATATCATCAATTAAGCGTGACAAGTGAGTAAATGGTGTAATTTTCGGAACTCTCCCCTCACTTAATTGTAATTTATTTTCCATTTCCATTTTAGTCGAGGGGGCGTCATTACGTAATAATGGATTCCTTAAACCGAATCCCTATGTGGAATTATTGATTGATAGCAAAAGCAAACGTAAAACAGATTTGGTCAAGAATAGTTATTTACCCAAATGGAATGAGGAGTTTACGGTTTTGGTGAGTTACTCAATCTATTAATTGGTACTAGGGATAAGTATTCCTTTCGATATAATGTTGATGTTTTATCTTTGATTCGCAGATAACACCAAACTCAACGCTTCATTTCAAAGTGCTCGATCATTCAAGTTTTCGCAAAGATGCCATGCTGGGTGAGAGGATTATTCACCTGGCCCACATCCTTCAGCATTATAACGGTCGCTGTGAGTTTTTAGAGCTGACAATTGACTTGTTTGTCACCTCCAAATCACAGGATAACAGGCAAACGAAAAGTGGAGAACTTGTTGCCATACTTAATGGTCTGAAACTGGATATGAGTAAGGTGCAACAGCAGAATGGTAATGCCGTCCAAACGGTGAATCCTGTATTAAGTGATGCAGCAGCCGCTGGACGCAGTTGTATGATCTCTGGCGGTGTGAGAGCCAGAATGCGATTGCGTTCAAATAGCAATAGAGAAGGCGAAGTGTCTGCCTCAACGAATCGATCACCGATTCCGAATGGGTCAGTTGATACACGACGAAGTGGAGCGGCGCCCGTATGGGAGCAACAACAACAGCAGCAGCAACCCTTGAGAATGGTTAATGGCAGTGAAACGGGAAATGCTTCATATCCCCAACAGCCGCCGTTGCCGCCACCAAATCCTCCCAATCACAATGGCAGAGCCCCTTTGACGCAGACATATGCCAATGGAGTTAGCCAGACGCCGGATAACTCTACACCAGCTACCTTTTATATGCCGACTATGATGCCGGCAAGAGTTAATGAGGGTTTGGGCGAGGTACAATTAAGTGGAGCTGCGATCCCAGTGAGTCAGACTACAGATCCCCAGCTTCAACCACAACCGGCGGATGATGAACCCCTTCCCACTGGTTGGGAGATACGATTGGATCAATATGGACGACGCTACTATGTGGATCATAATACACGGTCCACCTACTGGGAAAAACCGACACCTCTGCCGCCTGGCTGGGAGATACGTAAAGATGGACGCGGGCGGGTCTATTATGTGGATCACAATACACGGAAAACCACCTGGCAGAGGCCAAATAGCGAACGGCTCATGCATTTCCAACATTGGCAGGGTCAGCGGGCCCATGTAGTGGCACAGGGTAATCAGAGGTTCCTCTACTCCCAACAGCAGCAGCAGCCCACTGCTGTTACTGCCCAGGTTACGCAAGACGATGAAGATGCTTTGGGCCCTCTGCCTGATGGCTGGGAGAAGAAAGTGCAATCGGACAATCGAGTATATTTCGTTAACCATAAAAATCGAACCACTCAATGGGAAGATCCTCGCACCCAGGGACAGGAGGTTAGCCTCATTAATGAGGGACCATTACCACCAGGTTGGGAAATTCGTTATACGGCAGCCGGCGAACGTTTCTTTGTGGATCACAATACTAGACGGACTACCTTCGATGATCCCCGTCCAGGCGCTCCAAAGGGAGCCAAGGGTGTATATGGTGTACCGCGCGCTTATGAGAGAAGTTTCCGTTGGAAACTTTCGCAATTCCGTTACCTGTGCCAGAGCAATGCCTTGCCATCGCATATCAAGATCACTGTTACCCGACAGACACTATTTGAGGATTCCTATCACCAGATAATGCGGTTGCCCGCCTACGAGTTGCGTCGCCGCCTGTATATTATCTTCCGTGGGGAAGAGGGACTGGATTACGGTGGTGTTTCCAGGGAATGGTTCTTTTTGCTGTCTCATGAGGTCCTCAATCCCATGTATTGCCTCTTCGAGTATGCCAATAAGAATAATTATAGTTTGCAAATCAATCCCGCCTCCTATGTTAATCCGGATCATTTGCAATATTTTAAATTTATTGGCCGATTTATTGCCATGGCCTTGTATCACGGTCGATTCATTTACAGCGGCTTCACCATGCCCTTCTACAAACGCATGTTGAATAAAAAATTGACTATCAAAGACATCGAAACAATTGATCCGGAATTTTACAATTCCCTAATTTGGGTAAAGGACAACAACATCGATGAGTGTGGCCTTGAACTGTGGTTCAGTGTGGATTTTGAAGTGTTGGGACAAATCATCCATCATGAACTCAAGGAGAATGGCGAAAAGGAACGTGTGACAGAGGAGAACAAGGAAGAGTATATAACGCTAATGACGGAATGGCGGATGACACGGTAAGCTAACAAATATCCCAATTAAAATAAATTTATATAAACATTGATATCTTATAATAAATTTAACTCAAATTCTCCAGAGGCATTGAGCAGCAGACAAAAACCTTCTTAGAGGGCTTCAACGAAGTTGTCCCCCTCGAGTGGCTAAAGTACTTTGATGAACGTGAACTGGAGTTAATTTTATGCGGTATGCAGGATGTGGATGTTGAGGATTGGCAACGTAATACCATATATAGGCATTACAATCGCAACTCCAAACAAGTAGTCTGGTTCTGGCAGGTGAGAGGACGTCATTACATATCTGAAGTATCGTCATATTGATTATTTTTTTTTAATAATTCATTTTAGTTTGTGCGTGAAACCGACAATGAGAAGCGAGCACGTCTATTGCAATTTGTGACGGGCACTTGTCGTGTTCCTGTGGGCGGTTTTGCTGAACTGATGGGATCCAATGGACCGCAAAGGTTCTGCATTGAAAAGGTGGGCAAAGAGACGTGGTTACCGCGTTCGCACACTTGTTTCAATCGATTGGATTTACCGCCATATAAGAGCTATGATCAGCTGGTAGAGAAATTGACATTTGCCATTGAGGAGACTGAGGGATTCTGCCAGGAATGAGTGGCAGTCGATTTGTGGTCGGTTTGTTGATTAATGTTTAATTCCAATTGATAACGTACCCCTCCCAAAACGTCGTCGTTGTCGTTCATGTTACTGTTATTCAATTATTACATATGTATTACTTATGTATTCCTATGTTCGCTACCACCTAAACAAGAGAACTATATAGTTATATATAGTATGTGGATTGTATACTTTTATCTTTCGATTTACTGCATCCCAAAAACACATTTGCTACTGCTTCAAGTTACAATTGTTCAATCGTTTTTTTCCAAAACACAACAATTGTTTTTTTCCCCCAAATAGTTCATATCTAAAAAAAAAAACAAAAGAAAACAAAAAAAATGGTTTTAATTGTATATAATTGAAATTGTTAAGAAACATTTGTTTTATTTGATTGCCGGTAACTAAGAATTCTTAACTCAATTAAGTAAAAGAAAGAAGAAAAGAGTAAAACTGTTTTAAACTGTTTAAAATTTATAAAAATAAGAAAAAAAAACTATATATTTTAAATATATTTAGAAAACTAACACACACACACAAAACAAACACTTACAAAATATCGTGAAAACTTAAAACACCGCAAAACACAAAAAAAAAAAAAACAAACAAACAAAATATATTAGATTTTAAACAAAGGAAAACAAAACAAGGCAAGCAAACAATACACTTATATAAATGAATAATAATAAATTCAATATAGCAATAATTGTTGTTACAGAAGAAAGGCAAAACGATATAAGGGAAATGAATGTAGAATTCAAGATAATGGCAATTCGTAACTATATGTAACTCGTAACTGATGGCAATTTTGAGTAACGAAAAAGTTGTGTAAAGAGCAAAGAGTGGCATATGCGTATATAGAGTTGGTTATACGATTATATATAAATATATATATATTAAATAGATTTTATTTAGTTTAAAGCAATGTATAATGTATTATATTAAAATAAATGCAAAAATTATTTAGTGATATGCAAGCATTAAGTACTAATCATTTAAGATTCGATAAATTCTATCAGGAATCTAATACCTTTATGTATGATATGAACATAGTGGGCTCATAAGGTCATTTAGTTAAGGATTCACCTCTTCATTGCGGCGATAACATTGAAAGAATGTTTATGATATTGAACAAGGATTATATTAAAGAGAAAATCGCCAACTTTCCGAATTGTTCGAAATCGTAAAATGCCTTTAGATAACTATGCATAACGAAAATTGGGCGTGTTAATTAGAAATTTGTTTCTAGGAACAACCAACAAATTGTTTATGGATGTGGCAAATAAACAGATTTGCTTTGGCGTGTTTTTGGCCAAAGAGTTATAAATATTTAATAAGTAGCAATTAAAATTTAGTTAAAATATACATACATAAATCAACATAGTTAACCCAAACATCCTAGGGGGAGTAACTGGGAAATGTGATAAAAATCGGCCACAATGAAGCCATGATAGTACGACCAACATCATCATCATTATCACCAGGTGGTCCGTTGGGTATAGGCATATCTAGCCATATATATGTACGTTAGATATATATTTTTCTATTTTCCCACCTGGTTGAAATTTTTAACAAGCTGCTTCATTATTTATTGCGGTTAAATTGCAAAAACGCAGCAGTCAAAATAACAACAGCAAAAAGAACCTTTTAACAGGATTAGAGGTTGTTTTTTGTACCTGTTCCCGATATTATTCCTGTTTGCAGCCTGCTCCTGGGGCTCCCCATTGTTTTCATATTGTTTTGTAATTATGCGGCCTACTATGGGCATGGTCTTGTTGGAAATGGGATACATGCTCGCAGCATGTGCTATTCACGCTTGGGGAAATTGCTGCAACCAATTTTCACTTTCATTTATGATTTATGATTTTTATTGTGCTTCAACAAGAATGTCTTTTAAATAGTGGTGCGAAAGGGTCCTTATGGACTTAAAAAACTATTTAATTAACGAATTCTTCACACTTGCCTTTTTTTTGAATGTAACGTTTATGCGACCACAAGTATTCCTCAACACAGTTTTCTTTTTCTAGAGATGGACAGTATGCAAAATTCAGATGGAGCCACTGTGAAATCCAGCTATCGATCTTTTTTTCGATCATTTGTTATTACTTTTGCTTGTAAACAAAAATTTCGAAAAGCAAAAAGGAGAAGCCAATATAAATATTATGGAGATACAGCCTCGAAGAACTAAACAACTCATGCTAGAATGTGGAATAACAGAAATAGCCAATGAAAGGTAGGTCAATTGTTGTACGAGTATATGTATAAGATAAATTTAATTACTTCGTAACATACATATATCCTTCAGGAGCCCAAATAGATATCCTACCATAATCATACCCATAACACCGAGCACTGAGCCTCGTCCTATACGCACTAGAGAACTGCTGGATAAGCAACAACAGGAAGAGCTAGGGAAGAGACCAGCATCCGCCTCAAAGATTTGTACATACAAAAAAAAAATTGTGAAGACGCCAGTAAACACTAAAACAATAAAAAATGAAAGAACACCAGAACCATCATCAGATATTCTCCCGTATGTTGAGCTGCTTCCCCTACGCACTAAAGAATTGTTGGAGAGACAACAACAGGAAGAGGATAATAGACGACCAGATTCCGCCTCTAGAATCCGATCTACATCAGCAAAAAAAGTTTTGAATCCATTAACGCCATCGTTATTCAAAACTCCGCAAACTAAGCGTAAATTGCAGTTCACGCCCACTCCAGATAGGACTACGCCGGCGTTAACTGAGAAAATTAAAAGATTGGCAATGCAGTTTCAACAAGTGCAAGGATTATGTACTATCACCGAACAGAAACTAGTTCAATTGACCATAATGGATTTTGTGAGCATACTAAATCAAACGCTTCCTTTCACGGGAGTTATCCAAATAGATTTTCGACTGAATAAGGCGAACTATGTGGAAGAAACAGTTATTGCCCTAGACAGGCTTAATTATCCCCAGAGAGTTAACAAATCTTATCTTAAGATGCCAGGAACTCGGCATGGATTGAGTATTATCATTGATATAGTTGATTTTCTACTAGATTTTGCTATAGTTGGAAATATGTTAAAGGTTTTTGAACTCAACGATGATGAAACATTCAATAACGTGGCTAAATCTTATCGAAAATGGCCAGGAAATAAGAAAGATTTACTTCCATATTTACTGTATACAGATTTGAAAGATCAATTCGATTCAATTGAGAAGGAATTTAAACATTTCCAAATTGGACCAGAATTAACACAACTCCTAAGTGATAAAGAAAGAATTGAAAAGGAATTAAGTTGTTTGCAAAACGAGTTAAAAGATTTGGTAAATGAGTCCAGTCAGCATATGAAAAACATGGCTCAACTTTGTACTGATAACTGGAGACTTATGAAAACAATTGATACCCTACAAAACGTTGTGGTAAATCAAAAACATTGCCATCTTTCCTATCGATCCAAATTAAATCTCCATGCCGAGTTACAGGATCGACTGAAACTCTGTGGCTACCAATTGCATGAGTTTAGTGAACGTTTTCGTCTTCTCGATCTTAAGCGAAGGCGTTCGTGTAAAGAACTTTTAGAACATATAGAGGCGTATAATGTTTTAGTCCGTGATATAGAATACTCATCCGTAACGTTTATATCCTGCAGTAATATGGAACTAGCATTACCAACTTCCCTGGAGGAAATCAAAAAGCGAAGTCTACAATTGCAGCAACTAAGAGAATATTTTGAATTTATTTGCAGTTATTATAGTAAAGATTAATTCTTTAAAAAGTATAAAGTTAAGTTCATGTAATCCACCGACTGTTGGCCACAATAATTGACATTTGCCTGGAAGTATTTTGTATTTATCTAATTGACATTGAATATATTGATGCCCTTACAAAATGGATTATGTCAAGAGCTCCATTTCAGAAGTTTATTTTGGTTTTACCTTCTACTTATTTATAGGAATAATTGTATTTAGATATTTACTTTTAAACAATTATGTTGTAGATACTTATATTATAAATATAAGTTAATTACATTTTACGAATTTTGAGTTAACGTAAATATATCTAGACAATGAAAACCAAGTGTCCAGAATAATCTTAGATTTGTAATTTGACTTCAATTTTGTAGACGCAGCATGTAATGTAAGTTAGACCTGGTGGAGAAAATCCCGCAGAGAAAGAGCATTCTAACACTGGGTTAAGGATTTATAATGCATTTGTGTTTGTGCCTTAGAGTGGAACTAATAATCTTATTACTCAACTGGAAGATATGCAAGCCAGCATTAGAAACTGTTGCAGCCCACACAGTGGCACACACACACACACACACACACACACACACACGCACAAGCACCCAAAGCCATATACACAAGCTTGGCAATTAAATAGTTTGCTGCATAAATTATTTTGCGTGAAGCAAAATGTTTAAAGCCAAGAACTAGAAATGCAAGGAAGTGTAATAAAATATATGAATTAGTGTAATGGAAATGCAAAATCCCAGACAACAAACCAAAATTCTTATACAAAATGCAAATGTAACTTCTCTCAAAAAATAAAAACAACAACAAGCAAATGTTGGCCAAATTAAACAATAACAAAATGAAAATATAATCCCAACAATGTTAAGACTGTGATATCTGTATATATGAATGCAAACATTTCTATACCGACTGTGGAAGAATAAATGCCAATTCTATGAAAAAATTGACAAATTTGTTGAAAAAGAAAAAAAATTATAATTTTGTATCCATATGTGCATATCAATAACATGCTGTGTGTTTTCTTCAGTTTACTGAATGTTAAAAGTTGCATTGATTTTATTTTCTAGAGAGAAAATATCTTTAGTCTTAAATCTTGTTTACGAATTGTATTCACTCTGCCCCCCCCACTGTATGAAACTAAAAATGCTATAGTTAAAGTTTAAGCAACTTTTGTCCTTGACTATGTTTGTATGAATAAATTTACTATACCTATATATATATTTATGTATGTGTATGCATGTATGGTGTGAGTATGTGTCATAACACGACTAATTCTTGGCATTGTATGTATGTATGTGTATGGGAAAACCAAAGATACTCAGCTTACCTCCTCTTTGAACTTGTCTAACTAAAACTTTGGCTAAGGTGGGAGGAAACTGGGTAAATTATATAATGTCATAACAGAAACAGTTACCTAGACAGCAGGCGGTTTAACAAAGGCATCCAGAATAGTGATATTAATCGCACATCATAAACCTTGCGACTAAAGCCTTTAACAAGACAAAACTTTAAGAACTGCAGGATATGGTAAAATGGTTTAAACTTTAACTTTAAATTATTAGCGTAAGTTTGTACCATTTGTATTTTGTTTTTATTATGTTTAACTAGTTCTGTCAAATTTTTACTAGTTTTGAAAACGAATTACTTTAATTTCGATTTAATTTTAATTAAACATTAATTAAAAGAAATATTTACTTATTTTTAAAAATATTAAAGATTAGAAATGAAAAAAAAAGCAAAAAATTTAATTTATACTTTTATTGCAATGATTCCCGGGGTAAAAAATAGATATAATTTTCGAAAATAACAATAATATGCAAACACTTTTAAGAATCGGTAACACGATCAATTCTATATTATTGTACAATGGAAAATGTCAACGTTTTATTGAATCTCAACAAAATTAAAGGTATTCTCATAAAATGGGCAAAAGAAAGTAAAAAATTTGCTGATGTCAGCTAATAGTAAAAAAAATAGTAGTAAAAATAAGCAATTGGCGTGGAAAAGTTTCACTTGCTACAACAAAAAAAAAGGAAAACAACATAGTTATATATGTATGTATCATCGAGTCAAGTTAAACCTACAAATCGCGCCACAAAAGCAAATCAAATTTTGTATACGAAACGCAAACTGCAGTTTTTATTTTTATCTTTCAGTTTTTTCCATTTTTTTTTTTGCGATTTCTTTTTTTTCTGGTCTGCCACTGGATATGACTAGCTGACTAACTATTTTCTATAGACTTCCGTTGTCCCTGGCTTACCACTTGAAGAAGCAGCAAAAAAAAAATGAAAACAAAAAAAAAAAAATTGTCAACTGCAGCAGTAGCAGCTAAAATGTTGGAAAGGAGGGACCAGTGTAGTAAAGTGAAGTGAAGAGTTCACCATGACGATGTCCAGAACCGATGTCGAGTCATGCCGTTGCAATATTTATGCAGTTTAACTATGTTCCGTTCCCCATGTTTGACAGATTTGTGTTACCCTATAAAATAGATGTGGTTTGTAGGGGATTTCAACTATATAACTGTTTTTGAACTGCATTCAAATTTTACAAGTTCAATAAAGACATTTCTAATTCGGTTTACTTAAGAATTAACTGGAGTTAAGTTGCAAAATTTGTTATTTTTTGTTGTTAGGATTTAATAGATATATATATTTATTTCATAATTTTGCAAGGATTTTAAAATCTGGAAACTTATTTGTTAATTAAAAATCGAAATGAATAATGCACTTAATTAAAAATTACTGTTTTTTCTACAGCAAAACTTAAACAATTTGTAAAACTTACTCCATTTCTTCATTAAATAAGTTAAACAATTATTCAAATTTCTAAAATTAAATTTTTTTCCATGTTACAAAATTTTTGTTCCAATTTATTAAACATTCGAATTTTAAAAACTCTGCGCTACAATTTTTTGCCTTGCATTTGTTAAACAAGACACTTTTGAACAAGTTAAATTACTTAATTCCAAAAGAGAGTCTTGAACAATTTTTAAAACTTTTTTTCTTTTAGCTTTTACAAACTTGAGAAAATTTTGGAAAATATAGGTTAAACAAAAATTCAATGAAATATTTTGTTCAACTTTAGTTTAGTTTTAGTTTCTATCCAAATTTAACAAAATTGTAAGTGAATCTCTCCACCCACTTTCCATGGCAAACTGCTATGTTTCATTTCAAATCGAACGACCACCAAATATGAAAAAATTTAACAATTGGCAGATTTATATCTGTGTATATATATATGAATATCTGTTATAATTCAATTTTGTTTTTATGTTCCAATTTTAAAAAAATCAACTGGCAATCAAAAAAAAAAGAAAGAAAAACAAAAAGTTTTTGAGAGTATAAAAACTTTGTTTTTCATTTGTATCACTTTTTTTTCTGGTATCAAATTTCAACAGTTTTGGCTATTTTGCGCAATTTTTTGGGGCATGACTTGAAATGGAGCTGGCAGGGACAACAAAGCAACTGTAGCAGGTGGCGCGTGCGTTGCGCTTAAACGGCAATTGCATTATCAGTAAATTATATCTGCGGCTGAATGGGCGTGGCGTGGCAAGGCCAGGGGTTAGGAAATGGGTGGTATCTATCTATGCCTTTTGCCTCACATGTGTTGGTCATGTTTACGGGTCGACTGTGGCCATGTTTGCCTTGGCTTTGGCAGGATGTTGTTGCTGGTTGTGTCGGTTTCTCCAGTTCCTGATTGTTCCTGCTAGAGCGGCTGGTGTTGCTCCTGCTTGTTTGTGCGCCATTTTTGGCGCTTTTCCTGCTGATTTATGCAAAACTGTGGCATTTTTCAATTGCATTTTACGCCCTTCCTGCAAGTTCTTTTCCTTTCCCCTTTTTCGTTTGTTACACCCTTGTTTCTTCAAATCTATGTTTGTGTTGGTGTTTCTCTGTGTCAGTGTGTGTGTGTGTGTGTTGTAAAATTTTCACACATTTGTGCAACTTTGCTTTCTGAAATGTGCAACACATTGCCCTGCTTATTGTTAGAGGAGCAGGACAAGCAGCAGCAGCATCTTTTCTCCTTCTCTCTTTCCCAGTAAACTGCATTTTTATTGCGGAGCATGTCTCCCATTCTTTTTCTCCTTTCCTTTCCGAACCTTCCCCTTTAGACTTGCTTCTCACGCGTTGTTTGTGGATTTGTATGTTTGTGTATGTGTGTGTGTGTGTAAGAATTCATGTAGCTAACGTATCCACGCTTCGTTTTGCGCATTTACTGCCAAGTTATAACTTTCACGTGGGTTGCTTTAGTAGTTTTTTGCATACCTCTTTGCCCTGGCATTTGAATTACGTGACAAAGCCCATAAAAGGAAAAACCCCTTGTACTTATGAGGCCATGAAAGAGACAGACAAGACAGATAGACAGACAGTCAGAGACAGATATAGAGAGGCCAATAGAGATTTGCCATTTGTGCTGCTTGTCACTGTTTTATATGACCAACTTTAATATCGTTTATAATATGAAATCTTTTCACCTAAATGGCGTGTGCATTTTTTACTAAAGTAATTTAATGATGATTTGATATAATGCAAAAGGAGTTTGGTTAAACTGGTTATAAAATTATATGCATCCACTAAGCTATGCATATATATGTACATATATGTATATATATTTTTAAGTGTTGTAACTTGACTGCAAACTATCGTGTTATCAAAAACATAAATATGAAACTATTAAATTGAGAGGAAAATAATATACATCTTAAAATTTATGATTTACGCATATTTCAGCAGAGAGTTTCGAAAACTGCCAAGTCCAATAAAAATGAAATTTATGAAACATAAATTTCAGATTAAGTTCACACTAGCGGACTATAACTTTGCTTACATCGTTCTGTTTCAGCCATTTTTAGGCTATATTTAAAATCTGTTGCTAATTACATCTGAAAATCAATCTGCTTTCGATATATGTATCAAATTATTTTTGGTTTGTTCGTTAGCTTTACAGCTAATTGGAAAGGAAATATTTACCAGAATATTGTCGTCTCATATTGGGCAATAAACCAAACATATCATTCATGAGAGCGTGTTAATCATACGCACTGTTGCCTTCACCCAGATGCATCCTGTTGCATAATCAATGATGGCGAAAACCATGGTGAAATTTGGTACAAATATTGTATTAAATGGATGGAAGAATCAACGAAATAAATTTATTGGAACATAATTCAATGGTAGTGACGATGATGCATAATAGTGCTAAAAGAGAATGGGGGTGCAGACGAATTCCAAATATGAATGAATGTGAGATGCAATTTATGATAGTAGTGGAGGAATCAGCTAAGGAATTGGATGAGGCCAAGGCCATAGCATCGCTGCCAAAAGCAGCAGAAGCAGCAGCAAAAAAGAAAATGACTACGACAACGGAAACGGAAATGCAATTGTCACGCATACATTGAGGAAGGGGTGAGGTGCGGGGGTTTGGTACCAAAAGTGATAGATAGACAAACAAACGTCTCCATTTGAGTGAAATTTTAATGGAAAATTGTTGTAGTCGTCGTGGCAATAAATGAACCTTCTATTTCTATACACAGCATCCAGAGCTCAGTTAATAAAAGGGCATCCGAAAAGGCCAACTGACAGGCAACAAACCAACTAGACCAACACAAAATGGGCTGGCCCAGTAAAAGGCAGTGAATTTTGTAAATTGAGTGGCACCCTCAACGATGTGGCAAAGTGAATTTCAGACCCCAAGACCCCAGCGTGTTAAAGGTAACATAATAATTCGCTTTCCAGAGTCCACTTTCATTATTAAATTTAGCCAACGTAAGTTCAGATGCCTGTAAAAATATATATATGTATCTATATTTTTTTTACTTTTTTCATATTTACAAAAATTTTTATTTTTCTTAATCATGCTACAAGGATTTGCATATATATATGTAGGTGCATTTAGTCCCCTTTGACAACGCATAAATCTTTGCCGCTTGTTTAATCTTTCAATTTGCATATTACATAATTGCCTGGGTGGGTCAAGTGTCCAAACAGGCAGACTAGTCGGCAGGCAGTAGAACCAATGTCCCTATGTGATCATCATGGGCCTTGGTTTATGGTCATTCTATACAATATTTGCATGCAGTAACCGTAGGAGGAGCAGGAGTTGTGGGTGTTGGGCAACTGGCAAACACTTGACGTGCGCTTATGCGGCACAAGTTGCGCATACGCCAAGTTGGCCACTTATTGAATATGCTGATGTACCCAATATTCAGGTGTACGATGCTCAATTCTCTCCCTTTCTCTCTATATCTCTCCATGTTGATATATGTCACACAGACTTGCAAAATAAACTGCAGTGGGTGGATGGTTGAATTTACATACACACATATATCGAATAAAAGGGGGCAGCTTCTGTGTGTGTGTGTGTGTGTGTATGGCCTACTTACTTGCATTGATACCTTCGCAATAGGCGTTGATACAGTTGTTCTAACAGGATTAGCTTTAGCTTTCACATGCCTTGGACATGTGGTTCTGATGGATTGATTCACCGCAGCCTATTTAACCTAACCTACATATATATGTATATATGTATTTATGTATGTGTGTGTGTATGTAATAAGTTTGTACTTTGAATTGTTTTTTGCTCTGCATCGAGAGGAAATTAATACACACAGATCTGCCAACTGCACTGTAAATGCAATTACCAATATACATACATACGAACGTTTGCATGTGCATGGATGCAGATTGGTCAAGTGTTGTAATTGATTTTGCCTACCAACCAGTTGTTAATAAATACCACTTCAATAAAAAAGAAAAAAAATGTGTCCCACTACTTAGTTATGCAAATTGAAATTCATCCATGAGTTCTGGAATATTATTTGCTTTTTATAAAAACCATTTTTCAAATTTGTTAGCCAAAAATTCTTGTGGCAATTGCATTGAATTTAGAACCTTTTCAAGTTTTTTGACAAAATTTATAAAATTGATTTTATTAAATTTGATTTTACTTTGTGGAATGTGCTAATGATTCCAGTAAAGATAATTAATTGATTAATTGATTTAAAGTTCTTTAGCAAGATATTTATCAAACATAATAACGATTAGCGATTAACGATTTAGTTTCAGATAATTAAATTTAATAAATTTATTAACTTCATAGAAATTTGTTTAATTTTTTTAATTAAATATAAGACTCAAACGACTAACTTAGTTCAATATTTCCAGAAATGAAGGCAATTTCCAGGCAGTCAAAATTCACCAAGGTATCTTGTAAACTAGTAGATACTTTCATAAATGAAATTTGTTTATAAATAATTAATGGGAGAATTTTTAATAATTTGAAAACCCATTAATTAGGGCATAGCACCAATTAAAAACGAACAAATTACGTAAACAGAAGAAAACAAAAAGAAATCTCAACTTTTACCACCTAACAATTAATTAAATTAGTATTCCTTTCTAACAACTTTTTTGTTCTTTTATTTAATTGTTGAACAATACACAGAAAGAAGTATGAAATAAGAGTAGGAAGGAGTCACAAGAGGGAATAAAGTAGAGACAGATAGAGAGAGAGAGAGAATAGATGGTAAAAAGTTAAAGTAAACAAATAAAAAAAAAGAGAAAACTGAACAAGAATAATAAAAAAAAAAAAGAAAAACGAAAATTGTAGCCATAATCAAAGACAGAGGAGGTGACACGCAAAGTGATTAGGTGATGGGGGGAAAGGGAGAATGAGGGTGGGGGGGTTTTGTTGGCCTGACAAGTGCAAAAGCAGACGTAAGCATAAAAACAATTAAAACTTTGACTAAAGTCAAAGGCAAGAACCATGATCCAAGTCCAGGCAATTAGCTTCGGGCTTATAAAAAGAGCCAGAACAAACCAGGTTCAGTTCTGTCTTGTGCATTCGACACTCGCCCGGAGTTGTTCAGCCATCAATACATACTGTACCGGAATGATTGACAGTTCATTGAAACTAACGCCGCTACCCTTGATAGCCCATAGTTTCTATCGCATACCACGCATTTCTGGCTTGATTGTGGGAATTTGGCCACAACCGAGTCGTCCTTGGTACATCTGTTTGGGTTTTCTCTTTAGTTTCTTTGTGGTTTTAGTTGGAGCTTTGGGCGAAAATCTCTATGGATGTTTACACCTGGACAATTTGGTAATTGCCCTTGAGGCATTCTGTCCGGGTAGTACCAAAGCAGTCTGTGTATTAAAGATGAGTATTTTCTTTATGCAATTGCCCCAATGGCATAAATTGATGGAACGACTACGCCATATGCTTTATGAGAATAAGGATGAGAATAGTCAACGTATGCTAATTGGACTCTCGACTATAGCAAATCGTCTTAGCTTGTTGCTACTTTCATCCGGCAGTATGACCAATACCGCCTTCAATCTTCAGCCTTTGATTATGGCCTTGTATCGCTGGTGGAAGGAGTTGCCAGCAGCATTGGAGCTACCATTTAATATCATGTAGGTAATCTAGAATATAGAACAGAGTTTTAATTTATAGGTACATCATTATTGCACCAACTGAGTTACGTATAAAATGTGTTTTTGTTTGAAACATCGAATTTGTGAAAACTTTGAGTATATAACAAAGTTATAGGAATTAGTGTGTGTTCAAAAGGACTTTTTAAAAACTATAAACTGTCTATATATCTATATATTCAACTATAAGATTTATCTATAATATTTTCTCAGATTAACGTTGTTCCTCATATATTTCAAATAGTTTAATATCCAAGTAGTAGATATGACAATTTCAGTGAGTTCTTTCTTGATTGGTTTGCATCTTCTCTTCTTTTCTTCGAGTGTAATCGAATTGAAAAGTGTTTCTTTTATCAGTTTCAGTTACATTGCTGCAATTCCTGTGTACTTTATCGACAATCTGTTTCAATCAAATCTAGCACTTTGCTCTAATTCCTTCATAGCATTTTCAACCATCCTTTGAATTCTGTTTCTTTCTTCTACCACAGCCTGCCCAGCTTTGCCATTCAGGAGCACATGTTTCCGTTTACCTATCTACTGTTGACTGCATCCGGTTTCTGTACAGTATTCACATTTAGTTTTGTCGATGGTTTCTTTCTCTGCAGTTGCATGTACATATGTGGAGTTTTTCGTCTGGTGCAACAGGATATTCGAAAAACATTCAATGATTTTAAAGAAGGTATTAAAAAGCCTAGCTAATAAAAGAACATTGTTTTATATTGACATTACATTCCTTTGTTTCTTATATAGTGGATATATTTACAAACGAAATCAATTGCGCCATAAGACAAAAGTTAAACATTATTATCGAAAGGCACAATGCAATTATCGATTTGTGCACAGATCTAACTAACCAGTTCACCGTTATCGTTTTAATGCATTTCCTGTCCGCAGCTTTCGTTCTGTGTTCGACCATTTTGGACATCATGTTGGTAAGTAATCCTCTAGATTTGTCGTCGCAATGACGACAATTTTTAAAAGTTTTTCTCTGTTTGTCGTGCATTTTGGTTTCTGGTTTTGGCCATTGCCTTTCACTGAAAATTTATAAGCGCATGAATTGCTACAGTGCCAAAAAGTTTTAAATGCGCCTTTCACACGTTTTCCGGTGCACATGGGCAAACTCACTGTTAAAAGGTATGGGGTATGGAGGGGGTTGGGGGTTGGGTGTTGGGTGTTGGGGGTTATATAGTAGACTCGCCAAAAGTGGGCTCTAGTAAACCGGATGAAGATCCGCATGCAAAGCTCCTTTTTGGTGGGCCATTCTTTTGGAGTGCTTTTGAATTGATGGTTGTTTATCCCTCGAGTTCTGTTCAACTAAATGATGAGCACTTCAATATAGAATATGATTCTAAGTGCCATAGATATTCATAATAATTGCTGGATTAGGCAATAATTTTGATTTCTTTTATTATTAATATATTTTACTTTACTTTCACAGTCTAATTCATTATAGTTTTTCGATTTTACCTACTACTTACCATCTTTTGCAATTAATAAGTAATGGTGTCATATATATTAGAACCAAAAGAAATATAGCTGTTATATAGTGCCAAAATCAATCTTAATTCCAGAGTACAATGATTGTATTCAAGTATGATGGTCTTAAATTTTCGTTGGATTAGATTGGCTTATTTCAAAAAATATATCATCGAGAAATCTGCTTATGTAGTTTGTTAATTATACAATATCATATTACTATCAAAATGTCCCATCAAATAAAAATCCTATAGAATTACTTTAACATTTGTTAAATCTTGAGAAAACACAATGAAATTCATGTTCGAAAATCTGAATTTAATTCTGAATTAAAGCGGAAAAAGAAGTTTTACCCCAAGAGCTAAAAACAAACTGGCAGACATAGCATATATTATATATACAAATCCATGTAATCTTACCCCCAGCTTATTTCTTTAAGCTCAGCAGCATTAAAAAGCTATAAACTCATATTGATCTAATATGTATAAAGTGTCCTTATTTTATCAAAACAAAATTTAAAAAATTTATTTACATAACAAATTAAATATGTAGATGGACAATGAATTGTTATGTAATAACTAAAATAATGTACCAAAACCATTCAACCATTATTTCAAATAAACTTCAATAATATATGCAAATATTTATACCCTGATAATTATAAAATTGTTTTTGTTGGCTAAAAGCAGTAACAATTTCTTCTTTGAACAAACAGCAAAATGCTCTTAACTTAGATTTCTGCTCTTATTTACTAATTTGTTTTTACATTAATTCTTTTTACTTTTTTTTGTTGTTGTTTGTTGCAGAATACATCTTCATTGAGCGGCTTAACCTACATCTGCTATACCATTGCGGCATTAACCCAACTTTTTCTATATTGCTATGGCGGGAATCATGTTAGCGAAAGTGTTTGTATTTGTTTTTGTATGCGGTTTACTTTTGTAATTTCAATTTGGTATAAGCATAAAAAATGATGGCGCGCACTTGTGATAAAATTTTAATTACACAACAAATTGTTATAGCAATTGCTCCATTTCTCATGCCATCTCTTTCCTTTGATATCTTTCTCGTTTTGTCTCTTTCCCTCTCTCTCTCTCTCTCTCTCTCACCTTCTTTTAATCTATGTCCTGTTGCAGAGCCTTGCTGTTGCGGACGTGCTGTATGACATTGAGTGGTATAAATGCGATGCTAGGACTAGAAAAATGATTTTAATGATATTGCGACGTTCGCAGCGGGCTAAAAGAATTGCCGTGCCATTTTTTACACCCTCATTGCCAGCCTTCAGTTCGGTAAGAAGAGACACAACCAAGTGATTATAATGCCACAAATAATTTTTGATTTTGAAAACAAACAAAGAAAAAATATGTACACTGGGAAAAAAAATGAAACATGAATTCTTCTAATTTTTAACTTTCTGTTTGTCATCTTTTTGACCCTTTTCAACAAGTTATAGGAATTTTCCTGCTTAGTTTGTCGAGAAGCTGTAAAAACAAGCTTAAAACCAAATTAATTTTTATACCCTTGCAGAGGGTATAATAAAATTGGTCAGATGTTTGTAACGCATAGAAATAATCGTTTCCGACGCCATAAAGTATATATATTCTTGATCAGCATCGAAAGCCGAGTCGATATGACCATGTCCGTCTGTCCGTCTGTCCGTCTGTCCGTCTGTCTGTTTCTTCGCAAGGAATCGAACTTAAATTTTGAGCTACATGAATAAAAGTCATATCATTCTCTTCATTGATGATTTATCTGACACAAGTTTAAGAGTTGGTAGAATCGGACAACTATAAGTTATAGAAAAATAGGAAAGATCAGAGGTACTCGGTCAAAATGTGAGTTGTTCAAAACAGTTCTTGTGAGAAAAACTTTTTGTTTTTTAAGATATCTCAACCAAATTTGGCACATAGATGACAATTCTACTTTTACACCTTACCAGCAAGTTTGATTCAGATCGGATAATAAACACCGACATAAATCAATAAAATCAATAATTAACCCCCATCAGAAAAGTATGTTTTTGTGAGAAAAACTTTTTGTTTTTAAGATATCTCAACCAAATTTGGTGAGCAGATGAGAATTATACTTTTACATCATATCAGTAAGTTTGAATCAGATCGGATAATAAACACCGACATAAATCAATAAAATCAATGAATCAACCCCCATCAGCATCAGTATGTTTGCATATGCAGCCAATTAAATACGTTTATATTTGCTTTTATATATGCGTACACAAACAACATACATGGAAACATACAAACATACATACATACATATATGCGAACACGTGCTTGAAAAACTACAAGCTGAGTGCGAAACAGAAAGAGACGGAAAACTATTTGTATTGTGTTGTTGTTTTCTAGAATTCGTCGAAACTTTAGAGAGCGGAAGCTGGACGCTTGCAATGTATACCGAAATAGCGTGGCCCCGAATTTAAAGTTTGGTAGCGCAATAGGTAGAGATCGTTTCTGGGAGTGATGGGAGCGGAGGTTCAACTCCGCCGTTGGCAAACTCGAAATTTTGTTACTGATTCTTTTCTTGGTTCAAATTTTTTAAATTTTATATTTCCAATTTTTAAAATATATTGATCCGATATGACGGAGAAAGTAATCAATTAATCTAGGTACAACTCGCGAAGTTAGCTTCTTTGATATTTGTTTATTTAAATTCAGATCTTTAATCTTTGAAATAGAAATTAATAAACTATGTTCTTTATTTTGCCTAAATTAATAATAATATAATAAATTTCATATTAAAATATCAATTATGGGTAACAATAATCAACACATATTTTTTTCTTAGTGTACCTAATTTCATTCACAATTCTACTCTTAAATGGTATATGTACGTATAGATTTGTTTGTTTTTTTTTTCTAATCTTTTATTTTTTGCTTGTTTTTGTCATTTTTCAGATTCTCAGCACAACTGGCTCATATATCACACTGCTGAAGACATTTCTATAAGCCTATGTGGCGTATGATTGATATCCATGGATTGCAGATTTGGCATTGCAATTTCAATTTGAATTGAGACAATAAAAAACACAAAAGATGAGATGTGATGGTATGAATTTTGAAATATCCCATATGTTGAATTTCGTAACAATTTTTGTCATTCAATTTGTTTACCAAACATTGTTTATTTAAAATTAAAATGAAGAATTTCTCTAATTTGGACCTGGTCTTAAGGCCTTAAGTGCAACAAGTTGTGTTGTTTTTCATTTTTTTCTTTTTATGTGGGTGCGTTTTGTGTGTAGGTAATTATTTTATTTAAATACATAACAAATACAAACTAATGAAAAACACTTGCGGCTATTGCCTCATTAATTGGGTCAACATTTCGCGTTTTTATGGACCACCCACCTCAACTCAAAATCATCTCATCTCATTTTGTAGCCTTTGGGGGATTTTTAGCAGCATTTGTTGCTGTTGCTGTTATTATTATTATTATTATTATTTTCTCCCAGTGAATATCAATTATAATTTTTGTTGAAAACTGCAAGAAGAACACCGCCTGCCTGAGACGTTTATTAAATAAAATTAGTGAAAGTTTTTCTTATCTCGGTTGCTTGAATTGCTGCTTATCCCCCGCCCCACCCACACTTTACTCAAAAAAAAAAAAAAAAAAAACAGACGACGAAACCCAAACAAATTTTATTGGGGACAGACCGAAAAACATATTACACTATTTTTTTGAAAGCATAATAAATGTTTTTGATTTTTGAGCAATAATTTTAAACTATTGTTCTATCATTTTAATTATGATTTGTTTAGATAGTAAAATCTAAAGTTTGCAGTTCTCCAACTTCTGGACCATCGGGAACTGAAATCAAAAATACATTTTGATGTTCGCCTCGTTAAGATACTTTCTTTCGTTAATTGTTCTTTAGCATTTTATAATGAAGTAAGCAGTTCGTCCATGCCGACTTGGATACTTGTATACCCTGTACCTATAAGAGATATTTCATAAAGTCTAACTTAATTATGAATGTAAAATTTGTTATAAAAAATTCGCTTAAAAAGCCGAAATAGCATAGGAATGTTTCACTTTTTCTCCTACTTGCTACTGTTTGGTAAAGGATTTGGCCAAGCGCTCAATGTATGTGACAGTCTATAGGCAAAAACACTTTCATTTTATTGATCAAATTGTAAATATTGGCTATATAACTATTTAATTTATTTAATTTTACAAAAATTATTTCGATTTGGATCTAATCATCATTTGCACATTTCCTAGTGATTGATTGTTATTGCTAAAAGTTGTCCACGTGATGCCTTGAAATTTTTTAGTTGAACCATCCGCTATATACATTCCATTCAGATTACTGCAATTGACAAAATTAAATTAGTAAATATTTTCATCATCAATAACGAAAAAGTTACCAAAATCCGCAGGATTTGTACCACCAGCCTCCATTAAGCCAAGCACCACAATTATTGTTTGGATCAAAATTATGATCAAATGTTGAGAATTTTAAATGAAGATGTTCGCGTAGGGAATCGCCGGCAGTTCCTTTATATTTGCCAAGTGATTTTATTTGAAAACCTTCACTTTCATCGCCCACAGAGAACTCATCGTAGTGGGCATATTTAATATTACCCTTAATATCTTTTAATTGAATATACAACTCATGTGGTTCATGTTTTGTTATTAAGTGCAAGTAATTAAGACCAATGAAGAAGCTGCCATTTAGGTCACCAAATCCAGATTTATAGACTTGCCAGTTTCTATTGAATTTCACATCTCCATTAATGCGTCTCTGAATGACTGTCCAACCATTTCCGGCTATTTGAGAATCACAGAAAACCTCAAAAGAATGTTTAACAAACGAGTAAATTGTACGGATTCCATTTGAGTTGCCAAATGGTATACAACTCAATTGATCTTTATCGTTATATATATTAACTGAATTAAATTCAGTTAGCCCAGATTTTAGTTTTTTGATTTCCCTTTTATACTGTTCAATTTCATTTTGTAATTCAATAATTTGATCTTCAGTTCCCGAACACTGTTTAGCATAGCCCAGTAAAGGTCTCATCATGCGGAAGCAATATGCGCTGCATTCATCCTCCAATTCCCAATTACATTGCTATTAGAAAAATAAATGGAATTCTAAATTGGGTATAGCTTAAGTGCTAGCTAGATATGGTCAACGTACCGATTCCAAATCATCTTCAGTTGCATATGAACTATATATAAATGAATGCGAGAGCATTCCCAATACAATTAAATAATGCAACATAATAAAATAATTTCCAATTCTCAATAATCTTTTTTCTTAAAAATATACGTCCGTTGTGCTTCAAGACATAATCAAACTAAAATTAAATAATATATTTCTTATAAGTGATTCTCAATGTTATAATCAGCTTAGCTGACCTTTGGTGATAAGCTGGTCATGCTGGATTTGTGGTCATTATAATGATAAAGAACTAAATATACATTTCTTTATAAAATTCTCTTAACCAGCCGAAACATGCATGCTTTCTCCCTTACTTTGATACAACACTAATTATGCGGAGGCGGGTATGGGCGTGGCAACAATTTGAAACAAAATCGATCTGTGTAGACACTAGACGGATATGGTTACTCTAGTTTTTATAGTCTCCGCGATCTAGGTATTCATACGGACGGGCGGACAGACGGATGGACATACTGATATGGCTATATCTACTCGGCAATTGATGCTGATCAAGAATATACATACTTTATGGGGTGGGAAATGTTCCATATTTCCTGTTAAATACATTTTGCCAACATTAATATACCCCTTTACCCTATGGGTACAGGGTATAGAAATGCATTAAATCAACCGTTTTACTGGGAACCGACCTATCTGTATATTTCTTATCATTTAAAAAATTTTTAATTTGAATTTTGAAAATTCCTCATCTTATCATCATCTTGGCTATCAAGAACCTAGAATACTTGAGGTCAAATATTGAAAGAAAATACGAGAATTTTTTTGTTTATTTTTTATTTTTTGTGTTTATTGAAAGAATTCATTCCATTGATTTATTCATATTTAGGTTTCTCATCACATAAATTATCTAAAATCTCCATTTTTTTAGTTTAGTTGTTTGCTTACGTTTAGTAAATTCATGCCTACAATTGCTAAATTTTTGTTTTGGGTTTTTTCTTTTAATTTTATTACAATTTATCCAAATTGAAATTGGGTAAAAAGTTTACATTTGTTTTTACACAATTTCATTTAAATACACAAATTGATTTGTGCATAGGTAAATTTTTTTTTATATATATATATATAAGTTAATAGTAGATACATATATGTAATAGTTTATTTATTTTTTTTTTTTTTTTTGCTTTAAAGTTTTTTTCATTTTCTTTCTTTTATATTACAATTTTTTGTCAAAGTCTGTATGTAGACTTTTACAAGTGACTGTCTGTCGGTTTTGCTGCAGGAAAAAGTAAAAACGATAATGAAATAAAACAGTAAAACACATATAGACACAAATGTATGAAAAACAGCCGCATCCTTGTGGTATTTACACAGAGTTGTCTCCTGTCCTCCGCATTCCTCGCCTCTCTCTTTCTCGCTCTCATTCGGCACCTCCTCCCTCCTCTCAGCTGACTTTCCAGTTGTGCATTTTTCATGCCTTTTCACTTTCACTTTCTCACAATGAAATGTAAATATTACAAAAAGAAACACATTATGCTTGAAAGGCAACCAAAAAATAAAAAAAAGAACGAAAAAGGGAATATAAAAAAGAGAAAAGTAAAAAGACAAAAAAAATTCTACCTTATTTGCCTTTCCCTTTGGCAATGCAAAAAAAAAAAACAAAAAAACGAGAAGAAATATACATATATATGTATATATATATTATACATATATTTATATAGAAAACGAACGCAAAATGCCATATAATTTTCTAGCTGCAATATAACAATGTTAACCGATGGTAGGAGGGAACCTTTTGAGGATGACAGAGACCAGGCAACTTTCACCAACAGAACCAAACACGTACCCAACCAACTATATATGGATGTATGTATGTATGTATGAATGTGTCTCTCTACTCTGTCCAATGGAGGACCAACAACAGACACAGACCGAATCGGAGCTTCAAGTCGAGGCCACACAAAGCAAATCCAGCACTTTTCTGCATCGCTGCGGGATTCTCATCTGTAAAGAGCACATAGAATGGCAAACGTATGACATGTGAATATTTAAAATTTTGCACCCAGAATAAACAACTTAATTTAATTGTGAAACTCACATTATATTCTATATACAGACAGCAACGCATAGATATGTATATGTATGTGCATGTGTGTATGAGTGTATATTGTATATAAAGACAAAACCTAGACTCGCTTAGATTAATGACACTCTTATGGTTCTGTATGTGCCATTGTGTGAGGTTAGCTAAAATCTTCTTATAGAGCATCATTTGTCAATGCTTTGTTACCATCGTTCATCCTCCAAGCAAATATAAATTAAGAATAAAAAAGCTACCCAAATATTCCATATTAAACTTATAGTCACAGATTTTTATACGAAAATTGGATTTATACATATATCAAAAAATATTAAATCGCTATAAACTGTTTATCCTTAATTATGTCATCAATCTTATAAACATGGTATTCAGAAATACCTTTGATATATTGAAATATTGAGAAATAAAAATATATTTCAACAAATAGTACTCAAAATTCTTTTCAAAACTGAATCTTGTCACTGAGTAAAGATCAATATTATTTGCCTTTTATTATTCAGAAATAATAATAACATTATATAAGTAAGAGAAACAAATGAAAAACTTTTTGATTTTTAGGAAAGTTCTTTAGCTAAAAAGGGTATCTTCATGTCTATCTTTTGTGTATAAATACAAATATCTTTCAACTCTCAATTTAATTGAATGTTTGTATCAGTAGCCATGTGATATGTTTAGCCGATTCTTTTGAAATTTAAGCAGATTCACTAAAAATTATAATGAAAACAAAAAAAAATTAAGATGATACAGACAGACAGAAGAATATATACGTATGTGTATACTTTACGTACTCGATCAAAATTTATATACATTTCCGATTTCATTTTTACCAAAATATATTTTATATTCATTGCTCAAGATAAGTATCATAAAGTTCAGAGTTATCGAAGTTTGACCTGTGCTTATTCTATAATACTTATTTAAAAATTTTCTTTTCAATTCTCTACTGGCGCTTATTTAAAATTGAATTTTAAATTGATTAACTCCGATTTGGTTTATAAGAGCTATTTTTATTTTATATTAAATTTGTAAGGATATTAGCTGACATACTTATATGTATCATATTTACACCCGTGGGAGTACAGTAGAATTTATTGTATAAAATTTCTACGTTTATTTTTCTTTATTTTTTGATTTATTGTCTAGTATTTATGCCCAAGTCACTTTTTCCATTTCAATGTTTGTTTGTTGTACTGATGCCTTCATCTCCCGGTACGTTCATATTCACATGCCACATGTGGCATATGATTAACTGCCTTTTGTAACTTGGTTCAGACATTTAATCATATTTATTATGGCTTTGAATTGTCTACATGCTACTTTTCTTGATTCTCATATATATTTTGTTTGGCTTCTCTGACAAGTCTTTAATATGCAAATTCTTTTCATTTCAACTAAGTGCCAAACATTTCGTTTAACGTTTTGACATCAAAATGCACTTCAATTTGTTGTTCTTCGGCTATAAAAGTCCAGTGACACCAAACAACAAATGGAAAAGAGGATAAAAAAAAGGCGCGTCGAAAAATTTACGATGACCAAATGTCATTTTAGTGGAAGCTCTGTCTCATTTTCAGCTTAAAATGTCTTAATTTGTTGCCTAATTTATGTATAAAATATGCAAAGTTCAAATGACATCTCCCTTCTAGGCAAGCTCTAGCGCTGAAGACCATTACTCATACGCCAAGTAGGCCCTAGCCTAGCCCTTGAGCAAACAAACAAACAAACCAAACAAAAGATAAGTAGACAAAAACGCGCAAGGATAGCGCGTAAAACAGTAAATTTTTTTTTGCTTCCTTTTTTAGTTTTTCGTTTGTCTATTCTCAGTCAAGGATGAATTCACTATGAAGCATACAGTGGTTGCCAGAAAAATGACAACAACTACTAGTAAGTAGTAACCCTCAGGCAACTAAATGGGGTCAAAGTAATAAAAAGAAAATTTAATAAAAGGGTTAAAGTTGGGTAATACATTCGCATTTTGGCCATTTTTATTCTTTTGCCATCTTGTAATGCAAATAACTTTAACTTTGGCTATAACTTGCACAATTTCCTCTCTTTAATATTGCGGCAACTAAAGCCAACCTATTAAATAATTCATTTGTTGATTTTTAATTTGTTCGAGCAAAAGTTTCAGTTGCAGGTTCGTATAGTTTTGACAAAAGTCGTATGAGTTATATGGATATGTCGGCTATATGACTTTAAGAGAGTGCTCAAATGAAAAAGTTTTTATGTTTTAAGTTAAGTGTAGGCCGCTATTACCTCTCAACAAAATGCATATTTTAAAATGCAATTTCGCTTTTTGTTCCTTTTCCTATTTTAACACTGGCAATTGGTTTTATTTCTAATCAAAATGACTTGACAAATTTGACAAATTGACATAGATAATAATCAAATGAGGAGACTAAAATCTATCCTCTTAGATACCTTAAAGTTGTTGGTTAAGAGTTTAACACAAGCAAAATTAGGCTAATTTGATATATAAACTTTTTATATATACATACTTATTTAATTTAGTATGAAAATAGAAATTATTTAGCTAGAACATTAACATTTCTTGCTCGCTGTAATGGCCAACTATTTTTGTTGGTTGTGACAAAGCGGCAAGTCGGGTATGAAATTAGTAGAGCAGTTAAAAGCACCTGAGCCACACTATCCACTCCATTCTAACTTACCATTAATCACATGGACCAGTACGCTGGCACTGCTCGCCGTTGTTGGCTGACATGTGTAGTTGCCAGTGTCCGTTGTTTGGGCATTCGAGATACGGAGCCTGTAAGGGCATAAAGGGATTAGGAAAACAACTTCGTTAGTGGCAAGGCAAGCAATACGAGAAACTTAATTAATAATTGGATAGTCACCTTGACTTTAGGGTATCACCTAGCTGCGATTCCATGGCTATGCGTGTAGCAAAGTCCTTTTGCAGATCCCCACTGAGAACTTCATTTAGAGATGAGTCCAATTTTCTGGAGTCCTCCAATGACTGTTTCGTAACTGAACGTTGCTCTGTTTGGTCTGTTTGTTTTGGTTGCTGTTCCACCTGCTGTTCACTCTCATCATCGGCATCGAATGGTGTTATCATATGTTCACCTCGATACCAATATATTGGTCCTATATCCTTAACCGATGGCTGTTGCACCACACAATTTAATATGATTGCACTACCGGCCTTAAAATGTAGATCATGCGGTCCACTAATGATGGCCTTGGCATCAGGTGAAATTTCTGCAACGGGAGAAAATGAGAAAAACATGACCAAAATCCAATTCAATCAATCATTATACAATATGAATCAATAAATATTTCCATGTAAACTTTTCAATTTGCACTCATTCGCTTGTAAAATCATTTTCTGCAATCAATTGGTCCGTTGAAACTTTTAATCATAAAACTTTATGAGCAGAAGTTTTAAATTCCACTAAAATTGAAGTGGGTGCCACATTTTCGCCTTTGCCACAAACATTCCCATATGCCTGTCCTACTATGTGTAAGTTTATATGTATGTCTGTATGTGTGTGGAAAGTCAATGGCATTGCCCCGCTTCTACCAACGATCTGACGGCAAAACTGGGTTAATAATCATATTTATTATGCATTGGACTGTAGAAATAATAATAATTAAAAAATATGACAAAAAAAAATATTAAAAGAATTTAAAAAAAACAACAAGCGAAGTAGATTTATATAAAACAACAACAGAATTACTTACTGTACAGTGGAACATATTGAATGAATTTGACTTAAAATATTTTGAGCAAATTTTATGGGTATGTATTTGTCACATAAAATGAAATCGAATGGCATTCTATAAATTTGATTTTATCAATAATCCAACCTTCCATATTTTAAATTTAACTGAAAAGTAACCAATTAACAAGTCAGGCTTACACTAAATTTCTAAAAAAATAAATGAGAACTCGGTTTTGAAATAATTTATTAATAGATTACCCTTAAATTAAACCAAATATTTAAAAAAAAGTCTAATAAGTGTTTCTTTAATACCGAATAACATTATGGTAACAATTCGATTTAATTCACCATGTTTTAACCACTGTGCATGGACGGCACAGTCCATTGGTCCTATCCATTAAATTGCATATCATGACGATTACTTGGGCTGGCGGGTGGAGAGGGGGACCACAGTGTGTGTGTAAGGAACACGGCGACGTTCTGTCTAGCGGTTCCTTCGGTTTTCTCTTTCTTATTTCCAACAATATGTATATCTCTTTTCCACTTGCATACGGACTGTCTCTCTGTGTTGTTGGGGTCTGTGGCATATGTTGAATACGTATGTGTAAGTTCATTCTCGTGTGTGTCTGTGTGTGTGAGTGCGTGTGTATAAAAAAGTGCCACTGCACCATTAAGTGCATATGTATTTGTATATTTGCAGTATATATGTGTATTTGTGTGTGCCACAGTACGTGTGTATGCTTGTCCTTGTGTTTGTGCAGTGTCACTGCGTTAAAGGCAATTAACACCCAGTCGGAGAGGCGGTCTTCTCCTTTCCTCTCCCCTCCTCTCCGCTGCTGAACAGAAATGCACACCAGCAACAATTTGCCTTCTCACTATTTTTCATTTCATTTCGGTGATTTTTTTTTCATTTACTATTTTTTTTTTTTTGTTTTTTTCAACATTGTTGTTGTTGTTTTTTTTGTTTTTTTGGTGGAATTTTCTTCCTTCTCTTCTCTTCACTGAATTTTTATTTTTATTTTGGAGGGGCAGCTGTCGCAAAAGTTTTTCATGCATTTTGTGTGGCCGTGCATGAAGTTTTTTAATTTAAATATTTTATGAAAATAAAATGAAATGTGGCATAAAAAAAATCTGAAGAAAATGTAACCTTAGACGAGATGATGGATTTTTTTCAAATTATACACAAATAATTAAAAGTGCCTAAATGGCCAATTAAAATATGTATGTAAAATTTCACTTTCATGAGAGATTATTTGCTAAAAAATAATTCTAAAAAATATAGAAAATAAATAAATCACATATCAACCTATAGACAAAATAAAACAAAACAAAATTTACATAAATAAATTAATTAAATAATAAATGAATTCTAAATTCTAGTTGTTTACTCTTAATCAAGCATTAAGATCCATTCACTTTTAAATTGAAATGAAAACTTTGCCAGGTACGCCAGACAAATTGCAATTATTTAAAGTTTTATCTCTCCAATTATATTGACACATCTGATTATTAAAGTTTTCTTATCTTTATAATCATTATATGTGTCACACAATTATTAATCAATCATGTTGCTAATTACAATTAAATATTGAAAAAAGAATATGCACATATATAAAAAAATGAATATGAGATCTCATAATTTATCTCCTTAGCTCATACTCTGGATACTTGACGCATGCCGTTCCACGCCCAAGCTGAATTTATATGGCACATAAATCTTATGGCGAAAACGTTGGAAAAAGGCAAAGTTGAAAAACAAAAATGAAAATAAAAATCGAGCGGTTGGGCACATAAATTTACATAATGACATTAATTAAATGCAATACAACGCAGTAGAGGAAGCACAAAAAAACAACAAAAAAAAAAACAAAAAAAAATAAACAAAAACGCAAAAGCAGAAGCGGAAAAGGCGAAATCCTGAGTTAAGGGCCTTGCGAAAGTCACTCATACGACACGTATGCCGATAATGTTATTAAAGGACGTCGCCAGTTTGCCACTGTCCAGTTGTTGTAGTAGACCAGAACGGGCTATTGAAATTGTTTCATTAACGTAAATTAAAATGCATACGGCCGTGAAGAAAATGTAATCGGAAATGCGTTTGTCGCAGTGCGAACAACAAGGAAAATGAGATGACTATGAGACAGAGAGGCAAACAGCGAGAGGGAGACAGCAAGCAACTGCATAATCAGAAACTTAAAAAAGGGATTGCAAACTGATTTGCATAAGTGGCTGACAACAGATGCCGACATGCATTGTCAGTTTTCTGATTGTCGGCAAATAAGTTCTCAACGGTCACTTTACTTGGTCTCTTTTTTCCAATAAGGCTAACAAACAGTTCATTCTCTTCTTCTGGACAAGGCATATAAAAGCTACATATATAAAAGAATGAAATGACTAGATAAAGGTTTTTAAAGATAATAATAAATCAAGATGTTGGTTATGAGTAAATTGAAAGTTAACAAATCTTAAAAACAAAATCTAGATAGTAGATTGAATTGGGAATCATTTATTGGCTTTTATGGCAAGCCATTATGAATTGTACTATTTATTATTGATTAATTTTGATGTTTTACCCATAAAATTGTAACCCCTATAGAAAGTTATATGTCAAAAATTTATTTTAACCTCAGATGAGTTCTCCTTTTGCATCAAGTAGGCTAACAATTTTATATAAAATTCTTAAAAAAAGGAATATTAATAGTACACATATTTGCAGATACAATTCAAAAATTTGTTCGCCTAAGTTATAATGGACACAGTACCAGAATTGCCTTGTGGGCAATCACCAGCTGAATTGCGTCGGTACCGTCGGCGAAAAAAAATCCTTGATGAAGCCAATACTCGTCTATTGAAATTAAACGGAAAAAGTTGCAACCGGCCCCAGGAAACGGACAATTGTGGCACAAATTTCGACTTGATTCAAACTGTTCAGGATTCAAGTCCAAAAATAAAGCCAAATCTACCAGACGTACAAAATACGACTGAGAAAACGCCCTCCTCTCAGGTTGGCTTGTTAAATATATTTATGAGAAACCGAATGCATATATTTTTGGTGTCTTGCATTGCATTTGTATTATCATTATATCTGAAGATAAGCTGCCTTATCATTTGGATCGGATTGATTATATTTGAACTTTATTTTCGTGTACCTAAAAATCGTAGTGATAAATTCTTAAAATTGATTCTGCCCATTTTACCGCTATTTATCGGTTTGAATTTGAGTAGAAAAGTCAAACTAATTAGCTCACTATTCTCTATAACACAATTCCTTTTAAATGATTTGGCAGTAAACATATTTGCCATATGTACATGCAGTCTAATATTATTAAATTTAAGCAAAAACTATACAATTTGGATTGAATGATATGTGATATGGAAAATTGACTGAAGAGAAGATATGGATGATGGAAATTAATAAGGATTTAATCCTGAAGAAATCGTAAATATATCAAAGAGATCTGTAGCAAGAGGTGCTTCCTTTTGATGGAACATATCATTAATAAATCAATTTGAACGAAAATTAACTTGCTGACATCTTTTATCCTTTAGGCATTTTCTGATTGTATTGTCATGCAGCAAGGTATACAGTGCCTGCTAATTATATGCATACCCATTATTAATGAGTCATTAAAACGTTGACTACATTTCCAATCAAGCGGCAGCAAGGGCCACCAGCAACAGCAACAACAACAACAGTTTACTGTGCGAATCCCGTTGGGTCCGACATGCTAATTAACTCTCCCTGGATCTCATGACGACCAACATCATCAGCATCTCATGTGAGGCTCGAGAGGAGTTTCAATGTTGGCCATGAAAATATAAAAGTTTCAGTTTACTTTACTGTTTTTTGTCACCCGTCGGCACTTTGGGACCTTGCAAGCAACAATTTTTGTTTTCTGTATTTTTTACTTTTATTTTTTTTTTTTTGTTGTTTTTTACTTTTTTTTTCTTGTTCGTTATTTATTTATGGGCAAAAATACGAAATTAAAAATGTATGCCCAAAGGGCATTTGAACGGAAAATGCACACGGCCAGCTTAACCTTAGGTGAATATCCCAAAACCCCAAACTCCAACTCCAGCTTCAAAACTCAACCCCAAAAGCAGAAGCCCCGGGCTTTGACAGTCAAACGAATCAAATAATCATAATTGTTAGCTGCTGGCATAGTAAACTGAATTAACATTTTAAATAAGCATTTAAATGGTCCAATAAAACCGGCACAAATGTATGCAAATATAAGGGGCATCATCTTCTGATGAATCCAAAAAGGAAAACAAAAAAAAAAAAAAGTAAACAAATTTGTGCAAACAGTTAAAACATTGCGAATATTTACCAAGTCAATTTAGTTGTATGTAAATGATCATTTTGATGAGCTTTATCATACAAAACGGATTACGAATTTATGGATTCAAATAAATTATCTGCACATTTGCCTTTTCACAAATTTTGTGAATTTGAAATATTCTTTCGTATATTCAAAATAAAAAAAAAATCAGTTTAATTAAATAAATTAAAAATGTTTTACCAAAGTTAGAGGCAGAGAGTCCAAAAGTAACGCCACTTCTCGATTACGTTCAATTTTAAAAACTTATCACTTCATTTAATTTTCTTAAACCGATTATTTAATTGGGTTTTAATTGAAAAATATAAAAACCGAATATTTGATAAAAGCAATTATTTATTTTTTAATTTGCTTAAAATCAAGTAGATCTTTTTTGAATGTATATTTTTATAAATTAAGCATTTTCATAAGAAGAATTAAAGAGAGAGAAAATTATAATTAATATTCAACTGAAGAGTTGCAGAAGTATGGAATTGTATACTTATTTGTTAACTTTGATTATCATACGATTATTTCACATTTACATTATTATATTAATTCCTTGGTTTTTGCTTGAGTTACTCACCAATGATATTCAGTTGAAATGCCATTGACATTTTCGGTTCTGTATTCACCTGGCACTCATAGATTCCGCTATCCTTGGCTTGGGGCGCTTTTACATGCAACGTCCATTCCCTTGAATCCTTCGATTCGGTTACCTGACACAGACACAGACAGAAGATAGACAGACGCGAAAACAGAATTTCAGTTTCGTTTTCAATTTAACCATTATTGAATTATTTTTTGTTTTTTGTTTCTTTTTTCCTGTCAGTTGCCTTTACAACAACTTACAAACAAATGAAAATACAACAAAAAAAAAAAAGTGGGTAAAAAAAATGTTACAGAATATTTAAGTGTAAATTTAACATGAATCGCACTTATTATTTTACGTTTTTGCTATTTTTATGAAAAAATTCAAAAATTATGCGTATTGAATGTTAATTGTGCTATTTTTGTTTTTGTTGCTCCACAGCTGGATATTTCACGTTCTTTTTGGAATTATTGTCCATTAAAATATGTTTATGCCAGTTGAATAATGTATATGCCATAAAATGGCACAATAAAAAATTAGGGCTTAAATATGAATTAGAAATAAAAAAAAATATTTTAATTGGAAATTTAAAACAATTGAACATAATTGTGGTTAGATAATGGAAACGTGCAAACCGTTAAAGTGTGGATATAGGACATTTATCCCTTAACCAAATCGATATTTGAGAATTTTCGAATGAAAGTTAATATCTCTTCTATGGGTGAATATCCTGTTAAAATAGACAAATTGAACAAGGGAACAATCTGCCTTAATATTACACTTGAAAAAAGTAATTGCTACTACTTAATCTATCATATAATATTATTATAATAATAATAATAAAAATCTTTCAAAAAATAAATAATAACTAGGACAACTTCCATTGATTTTATTCAAAACTAACCCTTATGAAAATACTCTCTATACATATTTTCAACTTTTAACATTATTCTTTTCAAGTTTAATAGGAACGAACACTAATTTTCTACAAGTTGTTCCTGCAAATTTTTAAAGGAATTTATATTCCTAACTTTAGTTTTAGCCTGAAGCACGGATCTGAATTATTGGTTAAAACATTTTAAACATTATTTAAACGAAAGACTTCTTTTGTTAATTGGATATTGCCAAAGTGACCTATCAACTTGCACTTACCTGGAAACGTTTATCTGAGGTGTAAGTGGCTGTGCCAACTGTCAATATATGCAGATCACGTTTACGTATCCATGACACCTGTAACATATAAAATGAGAATGGGCAATTAAGGGATAATTTGATTAAGCGTAAGATATTTCAAACAGATATGCATTAAGTTTCACTTACCGATTTATCATGTAGACTATCGACACGACATTTAATTATGGCCTCTGTATGTCCAGTGCGTCCTGTGATATTTCTTGGCATGCCAAAATCAAAAATTGGCAACGATTGTCCAAGGTCTGTATCCGCCACCGCAAAACCATCTGATGCAGCTGAGGAGTATGAGATGGAAAGGGGGGCAAATGGGGGAAGCGAGTCAATGCCAGCCAGGAAGGCTAAACTCTTGAAAGTGTGATTCGTGGCTTCCGTTTGTGGCGGTGTCTGAACCGCAGACAAGGACGATGAAATTGTTGTTGTTGTTGCCACTCTTGGCCCGTCATCAGTATCATCCAGACCAGCATTGAAGTCTTCCGGTTGCTTGTTTGTTGCTGTTGGTGTTGGCATTGGCATTGTTGTTGCCGTTGCCGTTGCTGTTGCCGTTGCTGCTGCTGTTGCTGCCACAGCTGTGAAGAGACCTGCCAAGTGTAGGGAAAGAAAAAAATAAAAAAAAAAGGAAACAAAAGTTGGTATGAGACCTCTACCTCATCTTTCATCATTTTTGTTGGCGGTTTTTCTTGTTACCCAACATGAATTTACAACTGATGTTGGCTATGGTCGCTCTTTGAGCCATTTATCTTGTTTGCCCTTTTGATTTGTTAGTGGCCACAAAACGAAGTCAACGTTTGGCCACACAAAAAAAAAAAAAATAATAAAAAAAAAACGAATTCCATCAGAAAAACTGAATGTTTTCATTTCAATTTTTTAACAATTTCTTTTTATTCATTTTATAATAATTTTTTTTTTTCACTTTGGACATCAGTTTAAATGCAGCTTCAACTTTCAGCATGAACGAATGTTAAATGCAAAGTGTCAAATTCAATTCGTTTATTAAATGCTACATATATATATATATATATTTATATATGTACATATATACATATATATATAAACGATCTACTGCAATATACATACAAATTTATGTATGTATGTATAACCAACCAGAAATAGTATCGTAAATCATGCAGGATTCGTCATGTTGCATTTGACATTGCAAAAACGGTTGCCTCCTGGTGTATATAAATAAAATGTTGAAAAAGGCAGAAGAAAATAAAAAAAAAAAAAAAATAAAAAATAAAAAAAAAAAAAAATTTACAGAAATTGTGACAAAAACTTACTGGTTTAAAGCTTCAGATTGCCATGGGCAGCAGAAAATGTGTGAGTGAGATAGCATGCGCACGTTGCCTTGTGACAAACGATGTAGTTTCGTTCACTGATATGAGTGAACTTCCAACTTTTTTCAACTTTTGATGCAGTTTTTTTAAATGGAAATTATCCAGAAGATTGTTAAAATTTTTAAACGAGAAAGATGGCCAACTTAGAGCCTATTGAACATAGGTAAAATCCTTCAAAGGAAGGACAATGGTCAAATCCTTTTAAAGAAATTTTTTTTTATGTCTGATTTGAACTCGTCTGTTTCAAAAACTATCTCTTTATTTGCTTTTTAGAATCGCCATTTTTAATTAGCATAAAAATCTGGAAAACTAATTTTCAACTCGATTTTCGCAAATTTTGACGATGGTTACACTGCAAAAATTTACGAAAATCCGGTCAAAATTTTTTTTTTTTTCAACTTTTAATGCAGTATTTTAATACGATATCCCGATTGATGTATTTTCCAATCGGCCAAAAGATGGCCAACTTAGAGCTAAGGTAAATCCTAAGAAGACAACGGACAAACCTTTGAAGGAACCTCTATCAGAGGCTCATTCAGTTAAATTTTGTCTGATTTTGAAAACTATGTCTTTATTTGCTTTTGAATCGCCACTTTAAATGGCATAAAAATCTGGAAAACTAATTTTTAATCGTTTTAAATTTTACGATGGTTTCAAAAATTTACGAAAATCCGGTCAAAATTTTTTTTTCAACTTTTTTCAACTTTTAATGCAGTTTTTTAATACGGAAATTATCCAGAAGATTGATGTAAAACTTTTCCAAATCGGCCAAAAAATGGCCAACTTGAGAGCCTATGGAACATTGGTAAAATCCTTCAGAAGAAAGACAACGGACAAATCCTTTGAAGGAACCTCTACTTCAGAGGGCTCCAATTCAGTCAAATTTCGTCTGATTTTGAAAAACTATGTCTTTAATTGCTTTTTAGAATCGCCATTTTTAATTAGCATAAAAATTTGGAAAACTAATTAAATTGATGGTCTGATTTTATGAAATACATATCTCTTATTGCTACAGGGTATACCCCAAGTCGGCAGGGACGACTTGCTTACTTCATTTAATTATAAATTTCAAATATCAAAACGTTTCAATTGATGGAAATTCAAATTCAATTCTTTATAAATATAATTTTGTTATAGAAAATCTATTTGTTTTGGTTCTCAAAGAAACTTTTGTTGTGACCAAATACAATATTTGTAACCCAAACAATCTTTCTCCCTGTTTTTTTTTTCTTTAGTATCCTGGCACCTCCTACGCAAAGGTTTATGGAATGTCTGGGGCAACGCCACATGATGTCATGCGAATATTATTTTTCTTCTATTTTTTCTCTTCCCTTTCCTCTTTCATTGGTTGTTTCTTTTATTTTGTTACATTGACCAAAGATATTTGGGGTAGGGGAAAGGTCCAAACAGCATTGAAGGAAAAAATCATGAAAATAAAATGGAGAAATGTAAAATGGTAAATATATATATTTCACAACAATTTGCAATAAATTATTAAATTTATTTTATTGATCGTGACTATATATTGTGATGTACATATACATATACTTAGTAACACGAATGGGAAATCGTAGTTAAGCTTTCATATAAGCTGTTACTACAAAGCAATTGAAATTATGGAAAATATATATATGGAAAATCTATCATGTTTCTATGTTGAAACATCTTGGAGCATACCAAAACCGGCTAGACGCAATCAAAATATCTAGAAGGATAAACATAAGACACCTTCTGTGTAGTGGCTAAAGGAAATACTCACCGCTTATAACAAGCTAACCAAAACAAAGCCCTGTTCTTCTATATATCTATTTATGAAATCAATATCCAATAAAAAATTGGGTACATTGAATTATCTAGTACATATGTCTAGCAATAAGGTTTATATTATATTTAGTATTCACTACTAATAAAAAACTAATAAAAAAACGCTTTAATGTATTATTTTAATTTTGGTTTCCTTTTAGTTTTTACAACATTTTTATACGATTTCTATGTCATAATAAAATATTTAGCTCATGTTTTTACGTAATGGTTTTTATATTGTTTTGTAATTTTTATTCAGATAAAGACAATGATATTTCTTAAATATATATACAACATGAGAGCGACCAATTTTTATTTAGATTAACTAAAAATGCTAATCCCTCTGACAAAGAGTATCTTTAATTCGTCGAACGATGTTGTTTCGTTTTTTATTTGTTTTTGTCCACCAAATATACTTTTTGGTCGAGACATTTTTCAGACGGTTTTTCTTTAGACATTTTCCCAAATGACTTTTAAAAAAACATTTTAACAAGTTTTGCTTTTCAATTTAATGTTTTTCGGTTTCTTATTATACTTGGTTTTATTTGGTCGAAGTTGAGGAAGCATCTCCGACTATATAAAGTATATATTCTTGATGTGAATAGCCGAGTCGATTGACCTGTCCGTTGTCCGTGTCCGTCTGTCCGTTGTCTGGATCACGCTTCCCTCCGAGACCATAGAGCTACGAGCTGAAATTTTCGCATAGGCTCCTTTTGTGCGGCATTGTATATTCGGAATCATCCCGATCGGACGACTATATTTAGCTCCTAGGAACGATCGGTCGGAATGCTTTATCCTCAATAACTCCGTTTTTTTTAACCGAATGCCACGAAATTTGATATTTATGAGTTTAATATGCTTCTTGATACTTCAACCAGTTTGATCGATCGGACGACTATATATATAGCTCCATAGGAACGATCGGTCTAAATAAGGATTATCCTATAACTGTTGTTTTTCAACCGAATGCCCGAAATTTGATATTTATGAGTTTAATATGCTTCTTGATACTTAACTAAGTTTGATCTGAATCGGACGACTATTATATAGCTCCATAGGAACGATCGGTCATGAATAAGGTTTATCCTCAATATCTCTGTTGTTTTTCACCGAATGCCATGAAATTTGATATTTGTGAGTTTAATATGCTTCTTGATACTTCACCAGTTTGATCTGAATCGGACGACTATATCTATAGCTCCCATGGACCGATCGGTCTGAATAAGGCCTTAATAACTCTGTTGTTTTCACCGAATGCCATGAAATTTGATATTTGTGAGTTTAATAAACTTCTATACTTCAACAGTTTTATCGAATCGGTTGGCTTATCATATAGCTGCTATAGGAACAATCGGTACAAAAAATTTTGTATGAAAAATTTTTTTCCTCATCAATTTGATTTGTAAATTTGGTATGTTTATTTAAACGTTCTGTGATTTATAGAGAAAATCTAAAGGGGAATAAGAAAATTCCGAAATTGTCTTTTAGTTTTTCATTTCTATTTGGTTTTTGGTTTTTTCTTTGTGAGGGTAATGGCAAAAATCAGTAGGAAAAACTTGCCTAACAAATTTAACAGACATTTTTCAGTAAAAATGTTTTGTTAGCAATCCACACGAGTGTGGAAAAACCAGAGAATGTTAGATGCAGAGGATGGAGGGAAAGAAGCGGAAGGTGAGAGCAGAGCACGTTGGGTAAGGCAACGTAAGCCGCAATGTTTTTAGCATTTCCTTTGGCATTTTTTTTTCCTTTTTGGGTTTGTTTTGTTTTGTTTAACGTTTTTTGTTGTCGCTGTTGTCGTTGGTTTTTTTCTATTTTTCTTTTTATTATTTTTATTTTTTGGCTGGCGCTAAGCCGCGGTCTATGGGCATAAAAACTGATTTCGCATTGCAGCCAAAGGCAGCGGCAGCAGCAACAGAAGCAGAAGCAGAAGCATCCGTGGGACAAGTTTGTTCGCATTTGTATTTTTGGCCAATGTTGGCTGTGGGTCGCACAACCAGAACGGAGCACCAATACCAACATCAGGATAAGGTCCTAGGCACCATAAGCGAAGGATGGGTACGACCAACTCGCTGCGCCACTTCACGCGCTCAACAGCTTCCGGCAGTGCACAAATACAGAAGCAGAAAGAGCCAGGACATGGAATAGTATACATGCACAGTTGCCTTCTGTTTGTGTGCGTGCGTGTGTGTGTGTGTGTGTATGTATATATATGTGGCACGCCTGCAGCACTCATGTGCATTTGGCAAAGCACTTAAAATGACAAAAATAACAAGAACAACAACTAAAATAGACAAAAAGACAAACAAACGAACAAGTGTACAAGGTGGCCAACCATCTCGACGCGACGCTAGAAACTTGGGACCCACAAAAAAAAAAAAAAAAAAGAGAAGAAAATACAAAATTTTTCAGAAACAACAAAAAAAAAAAATAAAAAAACAATTTGATGGGAAAGAACACATAAAGATTTCAGAGAGTGTTTTGAGAAACAATTTCTACAGAAATTCTTTCAAATTTTTAAAATGTTTTTTTTGCTTGCTAAATGCCTAAAAACTCCAAACATTTATTTCAATATTTTTATAAACATTTTTATATTTACTAAACTGTCTTTTAGTGTTATTAAAGTAAGCTTTAAACGTAAAATTATTTCCTATACCTAGACAAATAAATTGAAATTGTATAACAACTTTTCTTTAACAAACTGAACCAAATATTTTCATATATATATCAATACACTATAACCGCTAAAATTTACCAAGTGTGTTTTCCTTTTAAGAGTTTTTGCTTTTAAGAACATTCTTCATTATAGCCGGCTACATATATACATATATGTACATATATATAGACGTATTCATTTAGACCATGCAACGCATATTGTCAACATCATGTTCCATTTATAAACCACGAGACAAAAGCAAAACAACGTGAGCCAAATAAAAAATCCTGCCTAATGTCAAGTGCTGAATGGACCGAAGCTGTTTGGGGAATATTAAAGATAAATGAAAATAAAAAATGCCAACTGAAAATCTACTTACAGATTTAGCAATTGTTTTGAAATATTATTGAAAAAGGGTATACTATGCATAATATGAACCATCTGCGTCTATATAAGATATACATTTTTCATAAATATGACAAAATGACATACAGAAATGACATCTGTCCAAGAAATTACTGAGAGTCTTTTTTTTTTGTTTCTTGGTATGACAGAAGAGCCTAGATCGGTCGGCTATATCAATAAGCGGTTGGTTGCCTTGCCGACTTTTACTTTGATATACTTAAAAATTAATTTGGATGTCAAAGCTCTTCAATATTTGAAAGACTTTTGCAAAAATGACAATATTGAAGTTAAGTTCAGTAAACATTTAATTTAGTTTTCGTCTTGAAATTTTTGCTATTTTTATGCTATTTATTGTTTATGCCTTCTGTTGAGTCCTTAGACTCGAGTGCACAAACAATTGACAATGGCTCCAACAGTGTCTATAAAAATAGCGAACACCAGACGAATTATAATGAGGCAGGCAGACAGTAAATGGTGGCCTGACACTGTGGAAAAGGGGGCGGAACAGCGGGTATATGTGACAGCCCACGTACAAGAAAATCCTTGATGAGGACACGAACAATCTGCGTGTTCCTTGTTCATTGTTCATCGTTAACACTTTGGTAATGTCAAGTCATAAAATGTTCTTCTACTTTATGCTCTCCGCCTTCAACCACCTAGTAGCTGAGAAACTCGACCTCCGTTATCCTCATGCTGCACATTAATCCGCAACGAGTCCTTAAAGACAAGGCCCACACACTCGCACACACACACACAAGCATTTGCATATAGAAAAGAAAACTATTTTCAGTAGGCTATCATTTGATGTTGTCAATTCTCCCTGGTCTTAGGCAAAAAAAAAAAAACTCATGCAAATATCCCGGCCTACATACTTCTTTGTCAAAAGACTCAAGAAAATCTCAGGACACACGTGTCGGGATTTGGGATTTGTTTCACTTTATTCTCGATTTCGTTTTTAAGGACCTTTTTCATTTTTTGTTGGTATGTTTTTGTTTGTTTTTTTCTCTTTTTTTTTGGCGTGTGAAATCGAGCGTAAATGTTGTATAATAAAATTCAATTTGGCATTTCTTTTAACTCAATTTATGTGTCAAGTGAAAGTGGATTTGACCGGACAACAAACACTGTGTGTGTGTGTGTGTGTTGTTATGTATGGGTGTGTCTATGTGTGTGCATCAAAGTTATAAATGAATTTATGGCTCTCGCTATGTGTTTGTATTTGTGTTGGCACAAAATTAATAGCATTTGTGCCACAGCCATCGCTATGACCCACCATGATGGTAGCTTCCCATCCTATTGCAAGAGACGCTGTTCCAATTGCTGCTGCTGCTGCTGCTGCTACTCCGAACTGATTGAATTAATGATGTCAACATTGCAACAGTGAAATAGTGTATAAAAACGGGGATATATTTAAACTATGTCGAAGATTGATTTCCCTTGCAGATTTTGGTACTATGCGAATAAGATATTATTGTATCTAAAATAAAATATTAAACTAAACGGAATCGAAAATTAATGGTAAGAAATATTGCCTTTTGAATAAAAGTCTAAATAATTATTAAGTAAGTTATTACGTTATTCCTGTAGAAGGGTGATTACGAAGTTTGAAATGTAACGGCACTAACATACACAGCGACAAGCTAAGCAAATAATGTGATTAACATATTTCCCAACACCGGCATTAACAGAATAACAGTTAAGCTGGTAAGCTTAACAGAGAGAGAGAGAAAGGTGATGTACCTTAAAGTGAACATTCTTAAAAGCATAGACGAAGAAATGTATAATATGCTTACCCTAAGTCATCGAATTGAGAATATAAATTATTAAGTTGCCGCACTGTAAGCTGACATGTTAAATTAAACAAATTTTATCAAATCAATCAGATAAAAAGATGCATACATTATGAATGAATGAATGAATATACCCCCATTTGACAGGAATAAATTTGTACAGACAACAAACTGAAAATAAACAGAATAATATTTCAATGTTTGTTTGTCCGCTTGTTTATTTGTTTGTGGTCAAAGGCTTCACTTAATTTAAAATGAAGACTAAATGAATTTATTTTGCGACAAATTTATGTGAAAAACCTTCATCAGACTAATATAAAGTTTACATTACTGAGTTGAGATCTGTTATTATACCTGTACCATAGAAGGGTATATCTGAATTCGCTAAAATTATGTAATCACAGAGAAATTTACTGACCGTAAGTCTATATATTCTTGATCAGAATCAACAGCCGAGTCAATAGCGTTATTTATAAATTGCATCTATCAAAAAACTATGTTAAACTACGTGAAATCAATCAATACAAAATTCATTTGAAAGAAATAAATGTTTTAGCTTCGAGACCCATCAGAATCACTTAGAGAGCAGCAGGCACAGGATATATGTATGCATTTATATACGTACAATGTAGAAGTTTCACATAATCAATTTTGGTTTTAGGCCTCAACTCCAGTCATCCGTTCTATAGCTCCATTCGATACAGAGCCAAGCAGACTCATAAGCTTCAATGCTGCTGATGGATGTCTCTGGAGCAATACATCAAACCAAATTAGCAGTTTGTGTGCTTCATGTTCGAAAAGCCAAAATTCAGATGCAGATATGGGGAAAAAAAGGGGGTGGGGTGGCGTCAGAAACGAAAGGATGAATTTGGTATACGCATAGTGATACTCAGGTGCGCTTATAGGGGAAAATTGCGTGACGTAGAGGGGCTAGCTAAATTGCCTTTTAGTCAAACGCCAATGCCAAGGGCGCAGTATCAATGAGAGGGGAATACATATTGTTCATTTATTGGAGAAGTTATTTATCTTACCCCCTCTTTGGCTGGGTCTCTGGATGAAGTACGTGCATATATTAGCCTGGCTTCGTATCAGAGAGAGAGAGGGAGAGAGAGAAGGTTATCTAAGAGACAGTTGGAAAAGTGGGTGTATGGGGCCACTGTGTGAAAATGCGTTAAGTGCGTTTGATGTGCAGAGTGCGTCTAATGTTTGAAAATTTCCATAAAACATGCAATAAAAGCGCAAGGATAACAACAAGGCCATGTTCAAAAAGCTGAAGAAAGGAGTAGGAACAAAAACAACAACATGTACACCATCACCCACCTACATACACACACATACACACACACGCACATCCATATACGCGCATAATGGAAAACGTACAAAGGTCTTTTGGCATAAAAGCATAACAAGCTAACGTGTAACGAGCCAGCAAGCTGAAGCTGCAAATGAGGCCAGGACCGAGAATCCTGAAGGTCCTAGAAGAACAAGGTGCATCCATTGGTGTGGCCAGCAAGATAGCAAGGAAGAGGACATGCCAACATCACTCGACAATGTAATGCTTCAATTTCACACACAAACACACATCCATATACACATCTATACAGATATTTGCCTTCGTTTTCAATTGTGGAATCTAAGGAAACTTGGGGAGGGGTAAGAAAAAAAAATGTAGACTCTAACAGCTGGAAACGGAAGCGGAAATGTTGGCTTAAACGACGCACGCTCCTTCATATGTGTATGTGTGTATATGTGTGTGTGTGTGTGTGTGTGTGTGTGTGTGTGCAAGACTATTTACATTGTCACACTTTCATCACACTGCACATCGTTTCACTTTGCTCAACGCTAACTCCATTTCAGTTTTCAAGTGGCTAAAACTAAGCATATGGGCGTTGCCAAGGGCGTGGCCAACTACAGACAGCTGCTGTTGCTCAATTGCATTATCCTGTCTCCTGATGGATGAATTTGGATCCTTTACTACAACACTCACTCCTGCTGCTTTTCCTGCTGATGCTACTGACTTTTTTATTGCACTTCAAATGGTTTGTAATTTGGCAAGTGCAACAAATTTTCAGTGCATACATAAAAATTGCAAAATGTGCTAGAAAAAAGAATAGTGGTGGTGGAGTTCAAAGGTTAGGAAAAAGCGGAGAAGTGTAATTGAATATTATATGTACATATATACATAGTTGGCAACAAATTGCACGTATAATAAAAGAAAAGCATGTAAGTGATATTTCAGTGTGTTTCACATTGGGGGAAAAGAAATAAAGAGTTATTACACATGGAAGAGGGTAAATATAATTTATATATAATTTCGATTATATGTAATAAATAAGACAAATAAATGATTATGGGATCACAGATGAATAAAGTTTTTAGTTTTGTTTTAAATTTTTATTTAAACTATTTCATTTAGTAGAATATATTTACCCTAGAGTCACAGATATTGCATGAAGAGCTAAATAATAAAACTGTCAAAAATTTCTTGTTTTATTGTGAATTTTAAACCTATCAATTCAACTTTAAACAGAAGCAAAAAAGAATAGATAATATTAATCGATAAATGAAAATATATTTTTGAAAACAGAAAAATTATAAATTTTGCTTCATTATTGTGTCCCATTGTTCATATATATTACTTATTTGTTTACTATTTAGTTTATAATAATACGGATTAAGTTTAAATATATATATGTAGATATATACGTAAAAGCATATATCACACCAACTTCTCGTTCAACAAAAATACGTTACTTCGTTTTTATGAAATAAAGATAAAGATATAAAGACTTAAAAGTATCTAAAGGATTGCAGTTAATTTCTTCCATTCAAAAAGTTCATGTCTCATAATGCCAATCAAATTTATGTCTCAAGGGCAAATAGAAATTAATCTAAAGTACAGAATACAAAGATTTCTATTTGTGTATGAACAATAATAGGAATCAGACAATTAAACAAATCCCCAAAACTTGCTTTAACATCTGTCTGTCTCACTATCTGGCATGTGGAAATTATCAATTTGCATACAAAAATAGAAATTAGCAGCAATGGAAGTTGCTTAATTGTGGCAAAGACAAACACCAACAACAACACTAACAACAACAACAACTTGTACCCCCAGCAAAGCAAAACACTTGCACACTCTAGTGGATTAAATAACATATACATATGTATGTGTGTCTGTCTATATGCGCGGTCGTATCTATGTGTGCAGATGCGTATGTGTAGGTGTTGCGCCTAATTAATTTCTAATTAAAGACCGCCAAATCCCAAACATTGAAGTATAAACGAGTCAAAAAACCACAAACTAAGTGCACACGCTTTAAAAACTTTTCGACAGTTTATCAAAAGGAAGCTACTTGATAGGTATATATATATATATAATATATACTAAGTGTGTGTCTTTTAAAAGCGAGGGCAATTTAAAGTGTTATTAAATTTGTATCAACTAATATAAAACATTTATATTCTCTCTCATTTGAATGTTTTTTTTGTTGGATATTACACATTTTATAGCATTTTTCTCTTTGTTAAAGTTTACGGTAACTCTTCTGTGAAATTTCAATAGCAACTAAACTAAATAATGATTTACTTTTTACATCGATTTATTGTTGTCTTTTCTAACAAAGTAACTGATTAAAGTAATTTCTTTATTACAATGAAACCAGAAACTCTAATGATTCTACCCTGCCTCAGGCAATGACAAATGCCTTTGCAGAAGGAAAATGTTAGCTTACTAAGGCAATTTATGCACTCAAGTTGTTGGCCTTGGAGAGAAATATAAGATTTACACCGTGATTTGCTTAAGCAATCTTCTGGCCCATCAAAACTTTGCCTAAGGCATATCGTTTGTTCTTTCCCATATTATAAATAGTAATAAAGAGTTTCTAAAGAAGGATAGGCTATTACATATCCAAAGGAGAAAGAGTACCACTTTAATTAATTAGTTAAACGATGGGTGATTCTAATGTACTCACGACAAAACATTTAATGTATTTTTGTTAAATGAATAAATTAAAAAAACCCTTCGTCTCTATGAGTGCCTACATCTCTATTTGTTACTCTTGAGAAATTAAAATAACTTCCATAATTTAACACATGTAAAGCTAATCATTACTAATTCCTCACAAAATAATCTTCTAGTTCACTCACCTTACAAAGGAATGAATGAATGAAGAGAAGTTCAAGTACTGCTAGAGACCAGATGAATTGCAATTTGCCTTTGTCTGGCATAACAAAAGTAACTACGTATACAAATACTCAAATACACTTGGTAACAATCCTTACATTGGGGTTAATTAAATTTTATTTTAGTTTCAACTGACCGCAACAACTTCTGTCAGCCAGCCGGTAAGCCAAACAAGCCAAAAACAACAAACATTTATTATGCCCAGGTCTGGTATACTGGTCGTATACGTGATCCTGTTGAGAGAGTTCTTTATCATTGCCGCCGCCACTCTACCCACCTCTACTCCATTCACCACTCCAATACCCTTCAACCCATACTTTGAGTACCTGCATGAGTCAAATTTATGCATTGGCTTTGTTCTTTTGTATTTGCTCCTTTTTTTCTCTCTTTTTTCTTTCTTTTTTTCTTATCGTATTGTTTTTTGTTTGTTTCATACTTTTCGTATTCTAATTTTATGATGAACCTTATTATGGCTTTCTGCATGAAACTTTTTCAAGTGCTTTTCAAATTGACTTGATGAGTGTGGAAAGAAAACCGAAAAAAGAAAAAAAAAAAAAAAAAAAAAAAAAAAAAAAAAAAACTTTTTACCAAAGGTGAATGATGCAGCCAAAGCAATTGTAAAAAAACTTTTTGAAGTTCCAATAATATAACAAAATAAATTGAACTTTCAGCAGTTTGTTTATTGATTAATAAGAATTTAAAATGGAATTTAAAATTTCAATATTTTGTATTCTTTTTATATAAATTTTTTTTTGTACTAATCGTAATACAAGATACCGATTCCCGATTACCCTAGATCAAAATATTTCTATATCTCCTCTAAGCTTTAAGTTGCTTCTCCGCTTGCCAATACCTCTCTTAAAATAAAAATCCTGACCTTTGACCTGTTACTAGGATAAATTATATTTTTATTTCAAATAATTTATGTATTCATCCTAAATAATACTTTTTATATTGGAACAATAGAGGAAGGATATTATTACATTTGCTTACAAACTAATATCTAATATACAATAAAATCCATATATGTAGTAGTTATAATTTTTTTCCATTTCCATTAGCCACAAAACTGTCACAGCCACAAAATGTTTATGGGAAATATGTTTTGCATATATCTCATATTTTGGCATTATTTATAATTATTAATTATGCATATAACAAAAGGTAAATAACAAATGAGAATGGGCAAATGAAAATAGCCAAGGGCAAATCCATAATGAAAAAGCTCTTAAATTTTCATTCTACTATGTAGATGGAAAGAAAAAAAAATAAAATAAATAAAAATAAGTAAAACTAAGAGAAAGAGGAATATAAAAGCAAAAGTCAACTTTTTGGTGGGTGTAGCCAGGTAACCAAAATATGAAATGGGGGTGTAGAAAGCGTTAAGAGCTATAGGAAACATGGAAGGGTTGAGGGAAAGGAAAGGAAAGAAAAGGAAAACCACAAGGCAGCAAAGGAAGGCGAGAAATGAAATAGCAATAACAAATTACTCGACCCGTAACCACAGTGCAATCAATTGTAGTGGTACCAGGGCACAAACAAACAAACCCATTCACACACACACACACACTCAAACACCCACACATACATTCACAATGTGAAGAGGTGTGGAAAAGGAGGATGAAGGTAGGAGGGAGGGTATGGAAGAGCCTGCAGAAAGCACTTTATATGCCGAGGTAATGGCGCTTAATAAACGTCTTCACTCGAGTGAGCAGGAAAAAGCAAGAGGAGTCCAATGGAGGCAGAAGCAAAGTAATTATGATTTATGCCTCTTGCTGAATGCGGATCGGAGATGTTGGTGAAGAGGGTTGCGGGTGTAGGCGGCTTTTCTAATTGTGTGGGCGTGGTCTGGTTACAATTATGTCCAGGCAGTCTGTATGCTTGTCTCTTCTGTCTGTGTGTCTGTCGAGTTGTCTGTCTGACTGCCAGCCCCAAAAATAGTGGAAGTCCAACACGACTCGGACATAAAGTAATTACAGCATGCTTTTTGGTGTAAACCAAACACGAAGGACCAAAGAAAAGTGTCCTGATGTAATGCATGCTAATGCGGCTTGTCATCCGACTCCATTTCGCTCCGCCATCCCTTTGCCCAAAAACCGGTGCTCATTGCCATTTGCCTTGTCAGCCATCATTAAAATAATTCAACTTGACCTGAAACTTAGCTAAAGGATTCCTAGATTCCTGAATTTCAGGATGATTGTTGTTGCTTTTGTTGTTGCTAATGAAAACGAATGCTCGTTGAACCTAAGTCACGCCTACAAAAATGTATTTCAGTCACTGACACACACACACACACACTCACACCCACACACATACATACACATGCATACACACACGCTTACATAATACAAATACATACATTTACCATAATTAAGCCTCCTATATCACAAAGGATTCAGGCACAGTACAATTGAAAAATCAGTGGACGGGACAGATCTGGACAGGGACCAGCATTTTCATTCATTTGCCACTTAATTAGTAAAATGCGCGTTTAAAACGACTCACGGAAGTGGGCGTGGCTGCTTAATTACTTTGATGAGGTTTTGTTGTGGGAATTTTGTTGCGGCACGCACAGGACATTTACCAACAGGATATGTAAGAGATACACAATCAAAAGCAAAATTCAATTTACAAGTCACTCAAATAATGTATTGCCAAGAATCTCAAATTAGTTACAAAACGATTTTTCGAGTGCCCTGTTATAAGCCTTAGCTGCATATGACCTCATCGGGTGATTAAATCAATAGCTCTTTAGTCATTTGTAATAACATAATAATAAATATTTGATTAAGGAACTAATTATCACAAGATAATGAGTCCTTGAGGAATCGAAAATATTATTTTTTAGAAATGAGGAAAATAATGGCTTCCTTCTGTATAATTTAAAGGATAACCATAACACTTACATGATTATGTAAAAAACTATTTATATTTGTATAATAATATGACTAATAGGTTTTCAGATTGTAGCTTTATATATTACAACTGATACATAGTATAGAACCTAGAAATAATCAAGGAACCTAAATGTTAGAACTTTTAGTTCAAAAAAAAACAATCTGTTATGAAAAAAAAGGCGGCCCACTATTTACCCAATGTATTATTACTTAATTAATCAAAGAAAATGGTTTAAAGATAGGTATTGATTTAAAGACTTTTTTAGCATTTGATTAGGTTTCAAAAAGTTATTCGTTAATTAAAATAGTGATTCAACTAGAATTACAATCCATTTGCTACTTAAGAGGACATCAGAGGGGCAAGGTCAAGTCGGAGAAGCGCTTAGCCATCATAAATTTCCGTACACAAAAGCCTAATCGTCTGGCTAATCAGTCAACCATCAAAAAGGACTTGCAGGGACACTCTTCAATGTGAAAGGCTTAAACGAAAAGAACACAGAAAAGCTGCGTGCCAAGCCATCATTATGCTAAAAAATATTGCTTAGCGGATACTTAATCAACACACAAACACCCACACACACACACACACAGCAAAATTGGAGGGCGTTGCCACCCCCTCCATCTTGCTCGATTTAATTGCCCCACAGACACTTCAATGTCAGCATAAATTAAATTTTGATTTCAGGAACTTTGCCTCTAATGAAATTCCTCACGCAAATTGCACAGTCTCATCCTACGTTTTGTTAGTGGATAAGGGAATGTAACCAACCAACCACCCACTCGGCACCGCATCCCCTCCTGATGAGATGATGAGTCCATGATGTGGCGGCCTGAATTGAGTTTTGAGGCCCAAGTTTTAGTCATTGCTCAGCCATTGTCGCATCAATTAATTTGGCACGAGCCAAGCCACAGAACCGGCTCACAAAGCCAGCCTCAGCCACAGCTTCAGCTCCAGCTGCTACTGCTTGGTCCACCTCATTATGTCCAACAATAATTGCGTGTGGAGCAAAGAGGATAATAGGGAAAGGGCATCGTCGTACGATTGGCACGTGATGAGCTTACGCAACAACGCGGGAAGAAGGGCGATTGTCTGGGTTCATTATGGTCGTCGTTGGTGAAGTGAACTGGTCGAGGCATTTGTGGTTTAAAAGAGATTTGTCCACTGACAAGCAACGAGCGGATTTTAAAGTTACTCTTCAACCTAAGATGGCATCGTGTTGGCCAGTGGGCGGTAAGATTATAGGTGAAGGCAACTAATGCGTTTACCGCATTGAAATTTTTCCCTAAAGTAAGTAAACTTTTTGATAGAACTAAGTCACTCTAATTAAAGTGACTGTAAGGGACTGTAGGCTAAGCAGGCAGCAAGATTTTTAGGGACTTTTTTTAAAAGCTCCCCCTCCTCACATAAATATCCTTGTATCGCTAAAATCTAGCAGACATGATGCCAAAACCTTCTTTTTTCAATGATGACGTAAGAATGTAAGTGACATTTTTTTTTTTAGCTCATTACATTGATTTTTACCGTTATATAAGCTATCTGGTCACACTATCACTATCAGCTGGACATTGACAGTTTTCAATTATTTTGATTGCCTGACGAAAACTGTGGAATTTTACAAGTTGAAGAAAATTAGATTTTTCACAATGGAACCTGCAAATGAATTGGAACAACCCAAGAAAATTCACGACAAGCAGTAAGTTAAAAAAATATATGTCTTTTAATTTCAATATATTAAATTATATATCTGGTTATAATTAGCAACCATTTTATTGGACCAATTTTGTATAACAATGATTTACCCGATTTGGCGGTAGATGGTAAATTTCTGCCTTGCTGTAGGGATATACTAGACTATACTGTAGATCCTGTGTCATTTCCCGACTTGGAAACAAAATATAATCATCATTTAAAAGGCCTTCAGACTCTATTCGATTTGGATTTGGTTAATCTTGATATTTATGAGCAGCCACCAGATCCGTCAGCAAAAATGGACCCCCGAGATGCAACTCTATTGAGTGATATAGAAGCTTTGCAATCCCATTATCCGAAACCGAGAACTTCTGCCAGTGAACACCCACGTGCCCAAGAGTTTCAATTGATGTTCGCCAAAGAACGTGCCCATATACCAAGGCCACGTACTGGCCTACAGAGAGTACCACAAGAGCCGAAACCACAGCAAGTGGCGGCAATTTCAGTGGATCGGCAGAAGCAGCTTATAAATCAGACATTTATAAATATTAAATTACACTTGGGATCCCATCCGACAAAACCTGGTAGTAAAGCTAAACCCATTGCCATAATGCCAATATTTCCGTATGAGGAACTTCAAGAATTTGAATTCGTTCAGGTTCAATTTGATATACCTCCAGTTGATATACCGAATAGTATAATTAAGGATTTTGGCAATTATTTAGTTAATTTCAATGTTCAAAAAAATCAAAATATCAATTCAATTCCGAATTATTCATACTATCTTTCCGATCAGCGATATAAAGAAGAGCGCACAGCTGAAAGTACCGATCGCGGAGAACGTTTCGTGTTACGTGAAAAGGAGGGCGTACTGTACTATATACGTGTGGATCGGCATATCAAGCTGCGTAGAGAAAGATCACGGCCACAAGCATTGACCAACAAGTGTCTATTGGTAGGTTTTATATTTTTATCCTTAATATATATATATATATACATATATCTTTATTTTTTTTAGCAAGTTAAGCGAGTACCTTTGAAAGGCACAAATGAAATTAACACAACAAAAGAACCGAGTTAAAGATTAAATCTTAAATTAAATATCTTAAATTTTATTTAAAAAGCTCCAGAATGAGAATAAATTTGTAAAAGAAATACAATTTCCATAAAATAAATGAGACTATATATGATCGGTTAGTAAAAATTTAAATCCAAAAAACATTTGAAAGAAGAAAAATATACTTCTTACCATTTAAAAGTTGGACTGTGTCCTAAGAAGTTTTGACTTATAAAGGACCTTACTCAGGAATTGGAAACATTAGAAACAATATTTTTTATTGTATAAGCTTAAAAGAATTTTAAACTAAAATCTTAAAGAAATACAACGAAGAATTTTTAAAATATTATCACTAAATATCAAAGAAGCTAACTTCGGCCGTGCCGAAGTTTGTACTACTCTTTCAGATTAATTGATTACTTTCTCCGTCATATCGGATTCAATATATTTTTAAAATTGGAAATATAAAATTTAAAAAAAATTTGAACCAAGAAAAGAATCAGTAACAAAAATTTCGAGTTTGCCAACGGCCGGGAGTTGAACCTCCGCTCCCATCACTCCCAGAAACGATCTCTACCTATTGCGCTACCAAACTTTAAATTCGGGGCCACGCTATTTCGGTATACATTGCAAGCGTCCAGCTTCTCGCTCTCTAAAGTTTCTGACGAATTCTAGAAAACAACAACACAATACAAATAGTTTTCCGTCTCTTTCTGTTTCGCACTCAGCTTGTAGTTTTTTCAAGCACGTGTTCGCATATATGTATGTATGTATGTTTGTATGTTTCCATGTATGTTGTTTGTGTACGCATATATAAAAGCAAATATAAACGTATTTAATTGGCTGCATATGCAAACATACTGATGCTGATGGGGGTTGATTCATTGATTTTATTGATTTATGTCGGTGTTTATTATCCGATCTGATTCAAACTTACTGATATGATGTAAAAGTATAATTTTCATCTGCTCACCAAATTTGGTTGAGATATCTTAAAAAACAAAAAAAGTTTTTCTCACAAAAACATACTTTTTCTGATGGGGGTTAATTATTGATTTTATTGATTTATGTCGGTGTTTATTATCCGATCTGAATCAAACTTGCTGGTAAGGTGTAAAAGTAGAATTGTCATCTATGTGCCAAATTTGGTTGAGATATCTTAAAAAAAACAAAAAGTTTTTCTCACAAGAACTGTTTTGAACAACTCACATTTTGACCGAGGTACCTCTGATCTTTCCTATTTTTCTATAACTTATAGTTGTCCGATTCTACCAACTCTTAAACTTGTGTCAGATAAATCATCAATGAAGAGAATGATATGACTTTTATTCATGTAGCTCAAAATTTAAGTTCGATTCCTTGCGAAGAAACAGACAGACGGACAGACGGACAGACGGACAGACGGACAGACGGACATGGTCATATCGACTCGGCTTTCGATGCTGATCAAGAATATATATACTTTATGGGGTCGGAAACGATTATTTCTATGCGTTACAAACATCTGACCAATTTTATTATACCCTCTGCAAGGGTATAAAAATAGTGACAAATCGTTAAATAACTTAAATCTCAAGAATGGCCCTTAAAGTAGGATTTTGTGCTCTTTTTTAGGAACTTCATTTTGGCAATAACTCGGAGAGTGCAAACTTTAAAGATTGAACAAAATTTTCTCCTGCCCCGCAAAATACTTTTTGTTAGGCTCAATACAAACTAAGCTAAGCTCAATATGTAGAAACCTCTACAAGAACTTTACAATTGGAGTTCTTTCAAGAAAAAGAAGCTAAGTTGTTAAAGTTCCATTTACCTTTTATTGGCTGAACAATTCTAAACGAATTTTCATTTGAATTCCAATATCGTTGAGTAAGTTTATTTTTTCCTTGCCAAAATCAAAAGTCAGTTAAATCAAAAAGGCAAAAAAAAAAGAAAGAAAGAAAAAAAATGTAAACTGCATGCAAAACAGATTTCATCCTATTGTGTGTTGGCTGGCATAATGCTTGGCCTCTGTTTAGCTGGGTGTGGTATACAGGATTCTAGTGGTTACTCTCTTCCAGCATGGCAAGAGCAGGGAGTACAAATCTGTTTAATTAAGGCTTGAAGCCTTAGCCCTCTCTTCTTCTTCAGTGAGTGATGAGGTGTTGGTTAGCCTTTGGGGTTGGCAAATTGCTTGGTCAGTTCTTTGTTAGCCAGCAAGAAGAGTTCATTTCATTTGCCTTTTTGCCTTATTTCTTTTTTTTTTTTTTTTTTTGTTAGATGAGGTTTGGTTTATGCCCAGGTTCAGTATAGGATTCGGTTACGGATTCGGGCTAGGTGCCAGGGCGATAATTTGTTGCCAGCCAGTCGCAACCTCTCGTAACTTACCCAACTGCCCAAATGGAAGCTCAATTTATAAATGGAATCGTTTACTTTCTTTTCATTCTTCTTTTCTTTTCGTTTCTTTCTGTTACAAAAGTGAGATTTGAATTTGGCTGACTTTCATTCTTACGTACTCACTTATCGCTTGATAGATACACTTGGGTCGATTTGATTGCTTTGATGTATGTCTTGCCAATGGATGGAGGGATGAAATTGGTTTTTCTTTGATTTGTTAAGAAGGTTCAATGCACTTGAATCTGTATTTGTTGGTTTTGGATGTGGAGACATTAGTTTGAAAATGTTTTACCAAAAAAAAAATAGGGATTCTCAATCAACAATGTTAGTTTAGTTAACGTTTAGTTCGATTATTTAAAGAGTAAGCAAAAACAGTTCAACCACAGTACGAAGCTATTAAAACCATGAATTTGGAAATGTTTTGGCAGCTGCCAAAACCAATGCGAAATAACATGCCACAACTAACCGCTGCATAGAGGAAATGTCATAAAAAAGAATGTCTGATTCTCGTATCTGGTATAAAAATAGTTGAAAATTCTGTTTAGCCAGGAAATGTGTGTTCTTGATATCAAGGAAACTCTTGCCAGACAGTCAGAATATATGTATATAGTATTTCTAAGCTATATGTATATAAGTAAAACAAATATTGACAGGGAGCTAGCTAGTGCTTAAATCTAACGTAAATTGATGAGAAACTTATTCATTGTTGAAAGTTTCAAATGAAGTTTAAAGTTTAAGTAATTTTAAATTTTGTTATATTCTTATGATATGGTCTAAGCTTGTAGTTTGTTTATCATAAAACTAAAACTTCTATGAGTTTGAAATATAAATTTAAATTGCGTTTAGAATTACGATACGGGTATTGGCCAATACCCTAAAAAATTTAAGTTAATTTAATTTCACCCAACAAAATAACAAAATGAATTTTTTAATTTTTAAATTAATATTTTGCTTATTTTATCGATTAATTCTTTCTTTTAGATTATTTAAGTGAAAATGAAATTTATATAACGTCAAGGATTTTTATAAAATGTTACTCATACGTCAAAATAAACAAAAATCTCCTCTCGTGGTGAACTTAAAAAACAATTAAAAGTGCATCCTTTTCGTTTTTTTCAAACAATAATTATCTTTTGAATATAATATTATTCTTAACTATATATATTTAAGCTACTTTCAGTTGAATGAGTTCCGTTCTAATTTCTTTATTCACGTTTGACTTTGAAAATAATTCAAAATTACATTTCTTGGTATAATTTTTGCTATGCTCAGCAATTTACCTGTCCTGGAGAAAAAGGTGAATAATTCCCTATTACAATCCATGGCTCTCTTATATAAACACAGAAAAAGTTAGAAAAGGACGAGTAATCGCCTGCGCGTGCCAGCAGCTGAAGCAGCCATTTTTCTAGGGTCAAGTGTAAAGTTAAATAAAAACGCTTAGCTCATACACACACAGAAACACACACACACACGTAGAGGCAAATATATAAGAAGGGCAAGATGGAGAGCAAAAATCAGGGCTAGATTTATGTTGCGCCTTTTGTTGACGTTGGCACGACTGCCAGTTGCCCGGCCAGCATGTCCAACTTGGATTTTTGCCGGGCAAACGAAGTCCAAGGCGAAGAATGCACAAATATTCACATTACACAGCATGACAAGAGGCAAAGGGAGGCTCTTGAAACTGGACGAACGAAGAAGGCGTCCTTCCCCCCCTCCCATCTGGACACTTGAGTGTGTCAGCTAACGGCCAAAATGATGTCAAGTCAAAAAATGTGAAAAAAAACACAGTACAACAAAAACAAATAAAGAAACTAATTTCCTAAGATGGTGTCAACTGCAACTTTTGCTCCTGCTGCTGCTGTTTGTCCTTTGCCACTTACTCCACTTTTCAAGTGTGTGGCCCTCTCGACTGCATTAGGGGGCCATCATAATGACCCAAAACGATGACCATGGCATGCCCATGCAGAAGTAATATCAACTAATTGGAATGCTGTAAAGTAAAAGTATTGCAATTTTCTGAATTTTTTTTTAGTCAATTTTTTTATTTATTTAATTGCCCTTTTCATCATCACCTCTGTCACATATCAACTCACACACACACACACACACACCCAAAGAGTGAAAGAGAAAGATAAAACAGTTAATTAAACCAAAAATTTGCTTAATCAAAAGTTTTTGCCATTCTGGCAGGCTTTTTGTTATTGTTGCAACTTTGGCTTTGGTTTTTACTCGGTGTCAGCAAAAGTATTTGATTTTAGTACAGTAAAGGATATATAAATAGGGAATAAATACAATAAAATAAAGAAATGGAAAAAATGTTTAATGAAATTAAAGTTTTATCAACCAATGGGACAATGTCTTATGTTATTTAATTAGTTTTCTGATCTAAAGTCTTTTTATTAACAATTCACTAGGCGAATTTTATATTTTATTATAATTGATTTAAACTCTCCAATATATGTACATTCTTTTTAGCAAGAACAAAGGAAATTAAAAATTTTTATTTTATAAACATTTAAAATTCATTAACTTTAACTTTCTTCTTTTTTTCAATTTTTAAAAAAAATTTCCTTTAGAATAATTTCAAACAAAACAGCTTGAGTATATTTTTGCTAAAAGTAAAACTATACAAATGCCCAGCGGTGTTGAATTATATTTATTTATTGATGAGTTGGAAAGGCATGTAACCACAAATTAATTGGCTTGGTTAGACGCCCGCAACGGACCAGAAAGCTGCATGAAACTTTGCCGTCTCGATTGATTGATGGCCAGGTGGTTGCCGCCCGCACAGAGGAAGTTGGAAAAGGTGAACGGAGTCAAACAGCTAGCCAAGTTGAATACTTGATGAATATTTATTTTTCTTTAGAAAAAATGAGAAACTTTTACTACAACATAAAATTACAATTTAAATAGATTTTTTGTTTTACTAAATTTATGTAGATTTGCTTGAAATTTCTATATATATATATATATATATATGTATGAGATGATAGAATGAAATTTCGAACAAATTTAATAGTTTTACTATTTAAAAATTTTCTTTTAAGTCATTACTCATTAATCCTCCTTCGTATTAATTTCTGTCATTGTCTTGTGGCAAAAGTTTTTTACTAGTTTATCTTTGGGTCTTGGGTCATCTTTTGCTCTAATAAATTATTTCGAATAACTTTCCACATACAAATCATCAGCGAACATAAATTAAAGTTTCCAATCATGAATCATTAAAACTATGCCAACAAAAAATAATCAAAAACTTTTTCTTCACACAAAAGTACCACAATTTTTAATGCTATATGTTGAAATTAAAACTTCAGCCAACTATTTAGATACAAATCCGACAAATGGATAGAAATAAAGAAAAAAAAAGGTCAAAATTTCTAAGAAGTTCAAGCCGCTAAAGAATAAAAAAACAAAATTTGTATTCAAACGTCTAAGAGGGATGACCATCTAAAAGATTTAGTATAAGAGTATAAAAGAAAAATTATTTTCATTTAGCCCTGGCAAGGAGCTTAGGCGACTTCAAAGCAATTGAGCCCAATAAGGGAATTGCCGACTAGACGGAGATTGAGACAAAACAAATGTCCTTATATCTGCCGTTATCCTTTAAATATCTTTAATAAAAGCAAAACAAGTTTATATCTTAAGTACACCCAAGCTATCGAAATCGATTTGAGTTGAAACTTTTGGTACGATTTTCTCATAATTTTGTTCGTCTCTTTCATATTTATTGCGTATTTGCGGCAGGGATTTCTCTCTCCTGACAGTATACACAAACATTCATATCAATGAACAAATGTATGTGTGTGTGTGTGTGTGTGTGTATGAAAAATATGTATGTATGTATGTATGTATACACATACAAATGGTCTTCTTTGCAAACATTGCACTCGCTCAAGTTAACACAGAAGCCAAGACAGGCAGAAAAATTCCTTCTCTTTTTGGCCTGCCGCAATGCCAAAAGCAATTCCATTTTTCGGTATAGACGTTACAGCAGCAACTGCCTTAAATAAAAAGAGATGTAGAGTATTCGAAAAAGAGTGGAAGAAAGAGAAAGAGTGAAAGTTTTTCAGTTGCGCGTATTTACGTTTTATTATACCCTGTACCCCAAAGGGCAAATTTGTATGCTAAAGTCCTCGGATTGTTAGTGGAAACCATTTGTGATCGTAAAGGATATACTTGGCTATATTCTTAGTCGGTATCAAGAATAATCCAGTTTAACCAACAGAAACAGGCGGGCTGCACATCTCTTTATAAACAATTCATATAACTAAAATTGTTTTACTATAGTAAAAATATTGTCAGAGATTTTAAATAGAACAAGTTGTCTCCACTTATTAACTAACCAGTTAACTGTTTATTGATAAATTATCCTAGAAAACATTGAATATTTTATATGAAACATATTTTTCTCAAACACACAAACAACTTTTTATTTCCATCTTATTTATTGTAGAACATTTCTTAGTCGGCATCACACACTGTATGCATTTATGTTCCATTTTTTTTTACAACAATAACAGTAAGAAAAAAGAAAATAATATAAAATAATAATATAAAGTAATGCGGGAACCTCAGCTGCAATTGCAACATGTCTCAAGAGCAGCAGCAGCTGCTGTTGCATTTACTTGCACGTGCGTATATGATTGTATGAATGGCTGTGTGTGTGTGTGTGTGTATGTGTGTGTGTGTGTGTGTGTCTATAGAGAATATAAGAAAGATGGTAAAATAAGTTTGCCATAAAGTTTGTTATAAAGACAACGAAGCACACACAAACATATCCTATATACAACCATTTATATAGATGCTGCAAAAGTTGCATATTCTTAATCAGGCTAACAAGATGAGTCCCATGTAGACAAGGTCGAGACTTTTTTCTATCACTTTGATACAAATGCTTAAAGGCTTAACACTTGGCTAACGAAAAGGCAAAAATAGAAACCACAGAGAAATAAAAACATTAAAAGCAAACATAAAAGAGGAGTAGAATTTATTTTCAACAATAAGATTAATGAAATGAAAAAGAAATCCTAATAAAGGATACTATTTTGTTAGTACGAATATAGCTTCTTTTTCAACAACTAAACCAACAGATACTTATATACTTCTGATATTTTTTCTTCTAATATACATATCAATAACATATATTATGGGATCTTTCCCCTTGTTAAAGCTAAAAAAGTAGCTGAGTCTTGGGAAATAAAACAAATCAATATTTCTTTTATAGCCCCTTGCTATATTGTCAGTAAGTATATTTGTTGGAGTACTTATGACTTATATTTAATAAATATCAAAATTTTTATATTAACATTTTATTCAAAAATTAAGATCAACCAAAACTTAGGTATCTCTTTATACTTTGTACCTATAGGGTAAAAGGGCCAAAAAATGGCTAACTTAAAGCCTATAGAACATTGGTAAAAGCCTTCAGAAGAACGACAACGAACAAATCCTTCGAAGGAATCTCTACTTCAGAAGGCTCCAATACAGTCAAATTTCATCTGAATTTAAAAAACTATGTCTTTATTTGCTTTTTAGAATTGCCATTTTTAATTAGCATAAAAATCTGGAAAACTAATTTTCAACTCGATTTTCGCAAATTTTAACGATGGTTACACTGCAAAAATTTACGAAAACCCGGCCGAAATTTTTTTTCCAACTTTTTGCAACTTTTAATGCAACTTTTTAATACGGAAATTATCCAGAAGATTGATGTAAAACTTTTCCAAATTGGCCAAAAAATGGCCAACTTAGAGCCTATGGAACATTGGTAAAATCCTTCAAAAGAAGGACAACGGATAAATCCTTTGAAGGAACCTCTATTTCAGAGGGCCCCAATTCACTCGAATCTGATTTTAAAAGACTATATCTTTATTTGCTTTTTAGAATCGCCATTTTTGATTAACATTAAAATCTGGAAAACTAATTTAAATATAAGAAAATTAATTTAATATAAAGAAAATATAATTTAATAGAATGAAAATTTATATTCAATTAATGAGGATTCCGATGAAGTCTGATTTTATGAAATATCTCTTATTGATATTATTATTCTTGAAGAAGAACAAAGAAACACTTTTTAACATTTAAGTCGAAAATAAAAATCAAAATGATTGAAAAGAAATTTTAAGTTAAATTAATAAATGTCATTTCTGAAAAATTTTATTTCAAATAACTATTTTTTTCCCATAAGTTAAAAATAATTAATTTTGGTAAAAAATATATATATATATATATTATATATTAATATATTATATTATATATATATTATAACCCTTATTTATTTATACTTAAATTTAAACATTACCCCTAAATTTAATCACTAGATGAAGTTTCTTTCGTCAAGCATTTACCCTCAATCATTTTTTTATATGGGCCGAGTACATATAGTATATATATGTACATATGTTTCCACTTTTTATAATAGTTTTGGTTTTTTTGTTGCGATTTATTTTATTGCTGGCCTGCAAATATATTTCCACTCTATCATCCTCTTTCTCACTCACTCGCTCACACATTCTGTTTGTCTGTCTATCTCTCTGCCTGCCTGTCTGTCCGTCTCTCTGCCTGTCTGACGTTTGTGTCTGCCTCTGCCACATTTGGTTTAAGCTACAATACACAAATGATGTTGCTGCCTACTTTTGGGCGCAAAAGCCAAGCCAAGCGCAATTAATGCGCCATTTCTGCACTACTCACACCTGTATGAGTGCATGAATCTCTGGCGTGTTGAGGCAAGCCACACACAAAAAAAGAAAAAGAAAAATAAAAGAAAACTAAAAAAAAAGCACAACTGACAAAAAAAAAAAGATGAATACCGAAATCATTTTTTTAAGCATTGCAGCTTATGCTACAATTTTTCTCTCATTTTTATTCGCTTTTTTTTTTTTTGTTGAATAACTAATTCCACACAGTTTTTTGCCAAAAGTTTTGCAGTTGAACGACTTCCGTGGCCTGTACATACTCAGCATGAGGGCATGAGAGCATGAGAGCATGGTAACATGTGAGAATGATGATGATGTTGTTGTTCTTGTTGTTGTTGTTGTGTGTCTTGTGGCTGGCTGGCTGTGCCATTGTTTCTTTTACACAATATTTATGTTACGGTTACAAGGTTTCTTAGGCCCACATTTACATTATTTTCCTTTGCTTTCATTTTAGGGAAAGACTTGGCTTTATTCTCTATCTTATGACATTCCCTTGCCAATAAGAGACCTACAGATTGTGAGCAACAGATATAAACATTTAAAATAAAGCTTTTACAATTAGTAAAATATTAATATTAAGTTTATTATGCTCTGCTAATTACTGGGATTCAAATTCAATATTGTTTATTTTATGCCAAGTAAATTTGGCATTTTCCTTGACACAAGTAAGGGTATACAGACTTCCACATGATTCAATATCTATTTATTGGTTTCTTTTAGTCAAGGCATACACCAAAAACACATTCGAGCAACCAAAATCGATGCCGGAAATGCTTGCTCTGAAAGGTTTCAAAATGGTTAAAAGCTTTGCCAATATATATATATGTATATATACATACATACGTATGTGTGTGTGTGTGTGCGACTCTGCGTATGTGTTTAGAAGCAAGTATATATGGCAGTAAGTCAAACAAATCGTTTGTTAATTGGCTGTCATGTATTTTTTTATCTTCTTTTTTTTTTTAAATCTTGCGAATTTGCCAAAGGGAAAGGAAAACACTCATACGCCATGTTGTCTAATAGAGGATATGGCATTTTCCTTTGATTAACCTTGTGGCTTTGATATTTGATTCATAAAGTTAAAAAAAAGAGATAATTACTCAAATGTACTCGTCTATACTTAGATGAGATATAAGCAAACAAAATGCGTTTAGTTTATATGTCAATAAGAAAAATGAATAAATAAAGATCTAATTTCATCATGACGAAATTATATATATTCTATGAAGTAAAAAATGTAAAATTATATGGCAAGTAATGCATATGAAATACATAAAAATGCAACTAATATATACATTGCTATGTATTATATCTACTTTCATAGACATAACTTTCATTTTAGTTGCGAATAATTTGATTCTAAAGATCTGAGATCAAATTTAATTATAATTTACGAAAAAATGCAATGTTTAAAAAAAATTCTCATCGTGATTTGCCATCCGATGAATACCATTTTAATTATGCACATAAATTATATACATATATATATATATATATAGATACATACCCGAGACATATATATATACATTTATGTTTTTTTTTCTGCGCTTCAGCGTTTTAAATTACATCAAAAGAGACTCTCACGAAATACGATAGGAAAAAAATGCACCCAAACTAATTTTAAAATAATATACGCTAAAATAACAAAGCAGTCAACTGGAAAAATGTAGACCAAATCAGAAAGTTGTTATACCCTATTCGAATTGGTCAGTTCTAACTAAGCATATACATAACTAACCATTAGCTTATGTTGCCATGTTAATCAGGATTACTTTATAAATTGAATAATTGATGAATAACCTTTAACAGGTCTGGCCTTGGATTACAATTTGCTGCTTTTCTGTGTGACAAACTTCTTTGCAATATACAGATACTCTATCATTGATAGAGTATTCAAATCGCCTAAAAAATGCGAAAAAGCATTTGCTCTCCAAAGTATAAAATTAACATGCCGGGCATTGAAGAAGAGTCCTAACGAATAAACGGAAAAAAATCTACTAGAAATTACAATTTAATTAATGAAATGCGTTACAGCCAGCCAGAGTGAGATAGAGAGAGACAGAGAGCGAGAGAGAGAGACAGCACAACTGAAAACATGCAGCTGAAAAAACCTTAACCATAAAAAAGGAATGAAAAAAAGGAAAAATATGGCAAAGCAGAGCAGAAAAAAAAGGGAAAGTGAGAGCTGCATAGCATAGCAATGGAAAATTACTCGAAAACCAAATTAACCAAATTAGCAAGCTGTAAATTTTCAGCTAGCAGCTGGCAAACTGCAGCAAATTAATAAAGTTTCACATTATTAGAGTAAGAAACTAAATTTAATTTTTTTTTTCTTCTTTTTTTTCCATCAACATTTGGCAGTTTTTTGGGCATTTGCCCAATTTAATTTTGCTTGTAGTTTCTTAAGCAGACGACCAAGTTTGTTCGCCGTTTTTCTTTACTTTCCTCTTTCGTTTTCTTGTCTTGTTTCTTGCCTCCTTTTAGTCGGTTTTTTCCCCGTCTTGTGCCTGTGTTTTTTTAAATAAGTTGGCCAAGTTCTTTGTGTAAATTATATACGCACCAAAAAGTTCTTTTTTTTTTTTAGCCCCCACAGTCTCGCTTGAATTTATCGTTTACATCTTTTTAGTTTTCCATAGGATAGAGAGACATGCAGAATTTCCCCCACCTACCGCAATGCTTTGTCACACGGAAAAACGGACGGACGAGCGAAAAATAAAACACTCAAACACATCTAAAGGATATGCTAGATTTCCACAAACGCATCCTGCAAGCAATTGACCTAATTTTGTTCTGTCTATGTGCACTTTTATGTTGGTCCTGTTTTATTATTATTATTTTTTTTTTTTTTTGGTTTTTTTCTTTTTATTTTTCTTTTTGCTGTCGCGGTAATGGCCACCGTTTAGCTTATGGTTTCGGTTTGTTGACACAGGATATACACGGGATGTTCTGCCAGGATGTGCCACATTTGGCGCCCCTTTGCGGTATTCTGTGCTTTTATCCAAAATATTGCGCATATTGTGGATATAGTATTTTTAGTGTTTAATGTCGACCAACATATTTACCTTTAGCTATAAATTTTGCAATAGTTAGAAGGATTCAGGTTTTTTTCCTCCATATTCATTTTTTTTTTTTTTTATTTTTTTGCTTGTGAAAATTTTGTTTATTTGATGTTTTACATAATTAAGTTCTCGTCGAAAGAGCAACTTTTATTGCACATGTTGTATGTGAATATGTGCGTGTGTTTGTGTGTGGGAGGATGGGTGAAAAAAACATAGCTGTAACTTTTAGCCATCTCAAATTGTTGGCTCAGGGTAATATTAATTTCATCGCATAAACAAAAAACAAAACACTTGTACATTTTAGTTTATTTAATTTGATTTAACTTATGAGTACCTGAAAAAAAAAATACACAAATTGTAAATATTCATTTTGGGTCAAGGATTTAAGAGGGAATATACATATGAGCAAATTTAATTAAATACATTAATTACATTTCTCTAACTCGCAAACTTTAATAAATTTATTCTAAAAAAAAGTATAAATAAATATTTTTGAAAATTGTTTAGCGTGTTATGAAGCATAACAACTTCAAAAATAATTTGTTAAGAATTAGGAAACAAAATGTAAAAAATTTATACACAAATTTTCATGTTAAATACGAAATGAAATCAATTTTAAAAACTATATAGTAGATTTACTCTTTTGAGCCAGACTGCTAAGTAATCAAAACTAAAGAGGATTCTATTAACTTGAACTAGAATAAGTACGAGTAAAAGAAATAAAAGCTGGAAAATCAAATTTAATTTTGAAAGGAGTCTTATCTAAATAACTTGAACTAGATTAACTAAAACAATTAAAAACTGGGAACCCATTGCATTATCATTTTGAAAGGAGTCTAATCTTTCAGATTCTTCATTTTCAATAATATAGTAGATTCACTGGACATTTTGGGCTTGCTACTACAAACAAACACTTCAAAAATAAAGAAAATAATTATATATTAAAAAAAAATTGTCATTCCAAGTTAAAAGAATAAAAATACCATGAAATCTACATAATGAATCTACACAAGTCTTAAAACTAATTGACTTGACTTATTTTAGTGAAAGTGCTGAGAATTTCATAATGATAGAACAGCTTCTGATCGATTTATGAATTTTAACAACAAATTTTTTTTGCCTTCATCAGCAGCAAACAAATTTTCTTATGAGCAAAGTTTTATGCTTGCACATAATTTTTGAGAGAACCTATAACTATCTATACACACACACACACACACAGACACACCCATACTTACACATACAGGGACAGAACAGAGGTGACGACAAGCAGAAGGCTGTGGACAATGAAGGGAAACCCGGAACCAAGCCACTCAAACCACTTTTAATTGCATTTAATTAGCTGTTCGACTTTCACTTTTTAGTTTGGCCCCAATTTCGACTTTTTACCGTCGTCCGTACTCCTGGCCATAGCTATCGGCATGAGGCCCACCAGGCAACAAAAAAAAAAAAAACCAAAAAGAAAGAAAAAGTAGAAAATTCTTTTAAAAATATATATATATAGCCGTTTACTTATATAGAAGTTGACCGACATAAATTTCATTAATTAGTTGAAAATTTGCTTGAACATTTTTGAAGATTTGTTAATGTTCGTTGGCCTGGTCCAATTTTCTTTTGGGCCATTTTCATCGCTGGTCATTAACAAAATATTTATGATGCTTGTTTGAAGTAAGTAAATTGCAAAAAGCTGGACAGGATTAGCATGTAATTAGGCAGGGAAATGAAAACAGCCTTGAGCTTGAGATGACGTGATCCTTTAATTTTTTATTCATTTACTTTAGACGTTCGTTTTATATGTATAATCTATACCCCCTAACGCAAAAAGGGTATAAGAAAATCATCAAATTGTATGTAATAGTCAAAAGGAAACACAAGCGACCCTATTATGTAGGTATTTATGTATATATAATACCTACTATATATATATATATATATATGTATATATAGATGTACATTAAAATTGCATAAAAATGGCGGATAAATCAACTTATGTATATATGTAAAGAAGATGCGAATTAACTTTTTTTGCCTATGGGTGAGTAAGGGTGTTGACGTGAAAGTAATTGTGAATGATATGTGAAAATGGGTTTATAACCCTTTTGGGTTAGGTGGCAAATGAGTGCCTCTTCGTTTGAGTGTAAATGAGTTGTGCACACAATGAAATTAGCGTGGATATAAGCCAAACAATTGCTTCCTAACGAACGCATGAATATACATATATAAGTTTTGCCATCGGTCGACTTGTAAATTTTTGTAAGAGCGAAAGCGGAAAGCGGTCGGGCATTCAATTCAATATATTCATATAAAGGAGTCGGAGGAGAACTTGCAACCGTTTTAAGATTAAACCCTTATGAATTCTCTTGGCCATTTACCATAAATATTTCATGGCAAACTTTTCACATCCTTCGCTTTGGCTCAAGTATTCAGGCAACGAAACGAGTAAAGTCCCGACTTGGTCAACTTTAAGGATCACTTTAAGCCCTAGACATCAGCAGTGTTTGATAAACAAACAAACTTGTCTAATGTTCTACTTTCTCACAATTTTACTTTTCCTTCTTTTTCAATGTTTTTTTCTGTTTTTTTTTTGTGTTATTTTGTGGCTCAAGGATATGCCAGACATAAACCAAAAGCACAACGCCCCGATGCCTTTTCGAATCGATGGCAGGAAACTCATTTCATCATTGACAAATTCTCCCTTAGTTATTGAGAAGGGAAGATGGGCAAAGAGAAAGAGAGACAAATAGAACCAAAAAAAATAATAAAAAAACAAGAAATAAACCCACAAAAATTGGCAACCTACTGAGAAAATGGGGATAAATCAATTGAAAAATATTAATGAATTATTTATGAGATAGGACAGTCAAAGAGAGAATAGATCCAGAGGGGAGTGAGCGGGTCGTAGAAAGGGCATGCAGAATACTGAACCGCAAAGCCAGACCAAACCTCCAGAGGAAATAGCCACAAAACACAAAGAAACAAAAAAAAACAAAAAGGAAAACGGCAAATCGGCCAAAAGAAATAACTGTGGAAAAATTACGCTGGAGACTAATAAAACAAGATTATTGCGGTATAACCACAGACAGTTGGTAAAGTTGAGAATGGAGAAGTTGCTCTACCCCTTGTATTTTCACCCTCTGGCTCTCTCCTTCTCTCCCTCTATCACTCTCTCACTCTATCTGTCTCTCTCTTTCTGTGGCACCTCTGAGCGTCATGCAGCTAGACAATGAGCCAGTCATAAATCACAAGCCACAGAATGGCGTAAAGTGAAACGCGGACAGCGTAAAACTGCAATTCTGTGTGGGCAATGCAGAACTCTCACTCGTACACACACACACACACAAATACACTTACTAGTACATCCTTACGTATTGCAGAAGGATGTGGCTGGAGCAAAACCAACTGGCATGCATTTAAACATTTTGCTTCAGTCATGATGACGATGATGATGATAGCAATCATAATTATACCAATATAAAGCATACTGCAATATTTCTTTGGTCACACACGCACATTTGTACAAACATATATACATATACATATATATACATACATATATAAGTAAGATGAAATATAAATTTGTGTAAATATTCAATATTGACAAAAATCAATAAGAATGAAGAACAAGAATGGAATGTCCATGGTTGCAAGGTGTCAGGAATTCAATTTGTTTTGTCACGTTATCAAATTGATTCGATTTCGTTTGCTTTTTATTATCTTATTATATGAAATCAATTACAATAAAATATAAACGAGAAGAGAAATTTTTTCACAGTAAACAATAAACACAATGGTGGACGAATATTTTGCTTTATTTAGTATTATACAAAAACATATTTATTAAAAGTTAATTAAATCTCAAGTGTCTCAATGAAATACCTAATGACACTTATATATCAAAATTCCTCACACATTAAGGTCGGAAAAAGGAAACATATATATGTACGCATACAGGATTCCAAACTAGGAAACAGGAAACCAAGTCAAGTATCGAAATACAACTAAAGTATTTCAACTTCTCAGAAATAGCAAAGATGAAAGGAGGAGAAGAAATAAATACAGCTTATCTGAGATATTGAGCTATTTTCATTTGTTAAAATTGTTTCGAAACAATCTGTTGCTCTGACAACAAATGAAAGATACCCTAAAGAACGATAGGTTCACTTTGGAAAAATTTACGAATTTTTTAACAAATTTAAGTTTAGTTGAAATTTTAATAACGGTCTTCGATATATAAATGATGCATTTTTTTTTTTATAGTGAAGAAAATATCTGTTTACCCCTTTTTAAACAAAGAATGAAAGCTATCACTTAGCATATGCATGTATTAAAGTAACAAATAGATAGATTTATGCATCCTATGGCAGGAGGGAAAATTTGAAAATTAGTATTGCTCCCAAGAGCAATAAAAATTTAATACAATTTTCATCCAAACAAGAATAATAACAAATTTGAACAAATGAATTGCTCATGTTGCTTCTATTATGCTCCTCTCTCTCCGTCTCTCTCTCTCACTCCTTTTAGCTTACTGTTTCAGTGTCCAGTGTTGGTTATGTAGTTTGCATTATGCATTAAATGCAATTTGAACTGTTAAAAGCATACTTTTAACGCTATTCAGTTCTGGCTTGGGCGTTTATTGCCATTTTTGCTTATTTTCGCACGCACACGTAAACATAATTTGCATTGCTGTGAAATATTATGGCAGTGGCTAAAAAGTATGCAACAGCAATTTTTTATTATTACGCTAAACAAACAGAAACAACAACAAGGAGAAGGCAAAAAGTTGTTGAAGTGGCAAACAGAAACATAGAGCGAGCACTTACCGTTATAAAATGGCCAAAGCGAATATTGTTGCTGCTGTTGCTGTTGTTGTATTATGCTAAAAACTAACGCCATTATTATAATAACTGCACGCGTCCTGCTTTGGTGGCTTCTTCTAGTTGTTGTTGTTGTTGTTGCTGTTGCTGTTGTTGCTGTTGTTGATGTTGCTGTTGCTGTTGCTGTTGATGCTGTTGTTGATGTTGCTGTTGCTGTTGTTGCTGCTGCTGCTGTACCGACGCCAGCAGCAGCAGCCTGACTTGGATTATAACGTCGCTGTGCTGCAGTGATGTTGTTGTTCCTGCTGCTGCCGCTGCCGCCGTTGCTGTTGCCGCCATTGGCGCCGCATAAATTTATATTGCGAATTTGTTTATATTGTTGTTCGTGATGCTGCTGTTGTTTTTGCTGTTGTTGTTTCACAATAACTATTGCCTCAGGCATCCAGCTACAGTTAATAGTTTTCGCTTTTGCTTGAGTTTTATTTGTCGAATTTTTATTTGAAATTGCTTGTTGCTGTTGCATTTAGGTATTGTTGTTGCTGTTGCTGCTAATATTGCCACTGTTGCTGCTATTTCTGCTACCCCTGCTACAGTCGTCGTCAATTTTAACATCATACTGCGCCATTTGTTGCTCTCTTTTTTTTTTTGCTTATATGCTTTTTAGATTCCCTCTTATTTCACTTTTTTTCAATTATCAATAAAAAGTTTTTATTGCTGTGTTGCTTTCTATTCGGGTCAATCACCATTAATGAACAAATTGATTGATCTAAAATAGTTGATAAAGTGTTTTTACTTTTTAAGCAAAATTATTAATTTTTATAGCTAATTGTTAAAGATGTGTTGTGTTTTTATTTGTTTCTATAAATAATTGTTCAACAAATACATTGATCAACTTCATCAAATTCCAAATAAATAGCCCATATGATTAGTTTCCAAGAGATTTTTTAATGTTGATATTGTTTCATTTTCATGTATTTATGGGTTACAATACATATATATTTTCCAGGCTTCAATATCAAAACTTTGAAAAATAAGCAAACAAAATTACCGATTAACTTGTTATACTAAGCAAAAATATTTTTCTATGTGAATCCTAATTCTAGTATATAGTGTTTAATTAAGCTTCCCACTATTTAAAGAATCAAACAAGCCGATATTTAAAAATAGTGCCAACAAAGTGACAACATTTGTCTGCTTAACTGATTTTAGGTCTATTCAACATTTTATAAAATTCCATCTGACCTACTTATTAAAAGTACTTCCTGATGAGTTTAAAGAATGCAATCACTTGAATTACAGGACATTGAAACAATATATTTTACCACCATTTTATTTTGGATTGGAATGAAAAGTGACCAAAATGTTTTATTGCTAATTGCAAAAATTTACTATACATTTGCATGGATATCTAAATTTCACAGCTTGGCCACTCCGGTAATTACATTTTTCACACTCACCCAAATATATATAGTACATATATATATATATATATATATATATATCTGTATAAACATATCTCTGACTAATCAGAAAATTGACCCCAAAGGCTTTTTTTGCTATTTATTTATTTTTCATTGTTTGCTCAGTTCAAGTGCAAAGCAATAAATCTACACATACACAAGCACACACACACACACACACACACACACCCATAGAGATCATAGCCGAGGAGAACAAAATGGCAAGAATAGCAAAGTGTTCCGTGTTGAATTTCATTCGCTGCATCATTAATTACACAATTTTGTTGCTATGTTTTTAAAGCAAGGCACACGTTGGGGCGTGCCACCAAGCCGCATGCGGTCGCAATTCGATAATAAATCATTTACCTAACGTTCCGATTCAGAAAATAAAAAAAAAAAAGAAAAATAAACATCACGTAAATAAAAGTAAAAGTAAAGGCAAACGAACTGAAATGAAATCAAAAAACCACAATGTCTACCCCTTTGTTTCCCACAACTGTCGCTCGGTTTTTCTCGGTTCATTTCTGGGTTGTTTTTTCTTGTTTTTTTTTTTGCAATGGCAACTGATAAGGATTAAAAGGATAACTGCAAAATACAAACAAAACAAAACTACTACAAATACAAAAGAGGGTTAATGGTGAAAAGTGCAAATAGGCAACAACAAAAGCAAACAACAAGGCAAACTGGAAAATGAAGTCCTTGGCTTACATAGCGTATACGTAATATCAGAGAGAAATGAACAACAAACGAGCCACGAATGCAATTAAATTAGAGTAAAGTAACAAATGGCTTAAATAACCAAAGTCTCACGCTGAGTGTGGCGGCGGGTAAGGGGGTAACGAGAATGTAACGTTAACTGATAGAAAAAGCGAAATAGAACACAAAATGACAAAAATGGCGAAAACGAGAAGAAGCGAAAAAATGGAACAGGTAAAAGGTAAAAGTGCCACGTAAAAGCACCAAGTAAATGGGCTAAACTTTGGCATAGAAACATCGACATGAGAAAACAAAGAGAACAAAAGTGAAAAGCAAAAATGGAAAGTGCTCAAAGTTTTCTTCTTTTTTTTTTTGTTTGCAACAGCAACAGATGAAGTAGAGCAAAGTAATAGAAATGAATTTAATAACTTGTGGATTTAAAGGCAAAAAATGATCAACTTTATAAGGATAAAATAAAATAGAAAGTACTTATCTAGATATAAGTACCTATATATATTAGTATATAAATGTATAAATGGAAAGAGAAATTCGATTTTCACAAAACCTTGGCTCAGGGGATTAGTATTACACAAGGGTTTTATTTAAACAGAAAATCTTTTTTCCTCGATTTTTGAAACAAAAAAATTAAACTAAACTAGTATTGTAATAAAGCCATTAAGATTTTTTTAACTATAAGTTTTCTATAAGTTAACAAATACAATATGGATTTTTATGAACGTTAGTTTGAATACACTATTGTGTGTTCATAAAGAAGAACGATTTTTTTTCTCTAAATATTAGATATTACAACTAACTCGACTTAATTCTTGATTTAGATATTTAAATGAAAGTAAAATCGAATTCTTATGGCCTAATACGATGGCAAAATGTGCTACAGTATCCAACAAATTATTTCCAATAAGGGAAGAAAATAGAGTGTAAACTAAACTTTAGAAAAAACCAAGACAGTTAACTAAAATGCTAAAATGTTAATAAATATATCAAATCTATCGACTATTTTTCAATACTTTAATTAAATGAAATTCATGTCTAACTTCTGTAGAATGTTTTGCAAAATGCAAAAAATCATTAATTTTTTATTTCAATTTCTTGGTTGAAAAAGAAACATATTAATTCTTTTTCCACCAAGAAATTTAATTAAAAAATCAAGAGAAATATTTCTGCCTTGGGTATTTCTGTACCACCCACATCGTGAAATTCCATTATATTACAAATAAGTAATACTTATTTACATCATTTGCCTACCCACGAACCTTCCTCCCTACCTACCTACCTCGACTTACATCTGCACAAGCTCCCAATTAAAATAAGTACAAAAGGAACATAAAATGATTTACATTTTCAAGTGAAATAAATACTATAGATACATTTTTCATGTTCTTTGTCTTATAATTACAGGGTAAAGAGAACGAACAGTGGAAGGATGGCAAAGACCTTTACAAGAGACCAAAAAAAAATTGTACTTATTGTGTGACTTTTTGTTACCGTCTCAAGGCAACAGGAAGCTGCTCTTGAAAAGCTGCTTACGATTGACACCTGGCCAACGTTAAGATGGTGGGAAAAGGTTTGGGGTAGGGACAGAGGGACAGCGAAGTAGCTTTACTTTTAACAACATTTTTTCTTTTTTTTTTTTTTTTTTTTTTTTTTTTTTTTTTTGGTTGTTGCCTTGGGTATTGGCAGAATCAATCAAGTTGGTCAGGCATGCGAATGACATAGAATTTTATTCATTTGTCTGAGCTAGGTCGAAGGTCACCAGCTTAAATGGAAAATCACTTGAAAGCAAAAAAGAAAAAAAAACGAAAAATAAAGCACTTATATAATTTTTAAAAAAATAATGCCAAAAAGGTCAATCTTTAAATCGCATTGTACAAAATATAAAAAATTTAAACAAAACATTATTATTTTACTTAGTAACACAACAAATAAGACGACGACAGAATAAGTTTTCACATTTGGTTAATTGCCATCCTTGAAAATTAGAACTTACAATGATTATAAATAATTGAATAGAATCTATTATGCTTTCCGAGTGCATATATAACTTTTGCCCCACAAATTAGTTAGTCTCTCTGTCTATCTATACGTGTGTGTGTGTGTGTGTGTGTTTCTTTATGCTAATTTACGCATATCACCTGATGAAATATTGTAGAATAATGCATTTTGACATACATTTTCCCCAAAATCTCCCTCTTTACTGGATTTCCTGTAACTTGTAGTAGTTAGGTCCTGGCAAGCCGCTTAACCTAAGTTCATGTTCTCGGCTTCAGTATTCCCCCAGCTGTCGCTGTGGTTACCTCATACACACACCCTGGATAAGATTTACCCCGAATTGGGAGGTGCAGCAAGTAGACGATGGATAATAAAAACCAGTTTCCTGAAAATTGCTTTGGCATGTGCTGCTGCAAAAAGGTTTTTAATCTTTATGAAGCATATTTTATATATGTATCGCATGTTTTATATGTGTGTGTGTATACGTGTATGTAGTATACGTATGTGTTTTTTATGCTCAAGCTTACACGAAAGCATATGCATAGAATACATAACATGGGATATTATTAAGGTTATTAAGAAGCATTTTATTCACATTTTTCGGAGAATATTGATTGACTTTTTCTCTTTACGAAAACAGAAATGAATAATGCTAAAACAATTTCTTTATTTTTAATTCGTTTCTCGGATATATGAGTTTACAAGACTTTCAAAGAATTATTCAAATTTATTTACAATTATTTGGATGTGCTTATCTTTCTATAGCGAGAGTGATATCATCTAAATAGATGCAAATCGCAAAGATTGTAATTAACTCTAAAGTTATTAAATTGAATGAAACTCTCTTTAATTAAATCTTTTTTATGTAACCAGATATCTTACTTTATGTATAGCATTATAAAACTTATTTTACACCTATGCTCCTGCGATTGTTACAATTTTCAATACATTTAAATGATATTAATAAGAAACGAAAGAAAATTTTAGTGGAAATGCTTTTTTTTCTGATTCAGAAGTATCATTTATTTGGTTGAATAACATAATTTGCTGTAAGAGTCTTGAAAATTGTTGGCTTTAAGTGGACAAGCTGTTATTCATTGTTACCATATGTCGCAGTGATTGTCTATAACTACAGCTTTCTCTCTACCGTCCTATAATCTTTAAGCCTGCTAATCCATGGGAACAACAACAAAACTGTGAACAACTTCCGCCTCTCGCCCACTTGCACACACACACACACACACTCATTCCTACATATACGAGGAACACAAACAGTAAACACAACTCAAACATCTCCCAAACTACTCGAACCATCCAAATCAGCAAAACCAACCAACCAAACGGCCAACCAAACGAACAACCCAACTAAATAAACACTTTTCCGTGCACTTGTCGAACAAGCGTTATTAAAGCCGCCTTCTTTCATTCAGTGGAAATGAGAAGAAAAAAAAAAAAAAAAAAAAAAAGGACCATCGCATGTTTGGGCCACATTTTGTAGGCTCAAATTTACGAGAACTCAATTCCACTCTGACACTCGGGACACACTCTTGCAAATAAAGCAAAGTAAATTGCTTGACGATTTTCGCGCAATTTTTATTTATTTTGGGACCCCGAAAAAGTATGCTATGGTTTTTGAACGCCTCAATGCCCGTAAATCACATCGAATTGCCAAAACATTTGGCAAACTAGGGTTAAATTTCATACATAGAAATACATGTCGAATTTTTTATTTATATTGACACAAACATGGTAAATGTTTATTGTTTCTTGTTGTTTTTCGCTGGTCACGCACGATTGCTTAAGCGATTTGGGTTACTTAATTTCATGGTTAATCCGTTACAAAATGTCAACTGTCAATTGTCAATCGTTCGCTAATTGCCGATGCATGTCCATAAGTCTGTCCATTTGTCTATTTGTTCAACATTTCACTTCAAATATGCAGAAATCCTTGCATAAAAATGAATGTTTGCATGCTGTCAGAGTGATGAGTGCAGTGCGGCAGCTGATATGTTCCGCAATTGTTGAAAAGTTCATGAATATTTAAATTTCTATTGTTGTTTTCACTGTTTGTTCGACCATTGTGGGCTCTTTGGGGAATTCCCACGACAACCTCAACAACTACAACACCAAACACAAAGCAACAAGAATAACCACAAGATTCCACTGCTTGCCCTTGCCTCGTTAACGCACTTTTTTGAGACACACCACAACATGCCCTGCCTCAACTGCAACTTATGTAGATTTCGCGAATATTTCTCTCGGCTCTGTTTTTTTTTTTTTTTGGTTTTTGCTTCTTTTTTTTTTTTTTTTTTTTTTTGATTTTTTTTTTTATCTTTTCCTCTTGACTGTTTTCTTTTTCGTTGTACCGATTTCAATTTATTTTTACACGTGTCACACTTCCGCAGCCCCTGAATGCCGTTAGACTACTGCTGCCGCTGCTGTGGCTGATGTGAGACAAGAGTTTGGTGATTCCCACTGCCAGTATAATAACGAGGAATAGGCCGAGACGACGACAACATCAATAGCAACAGTCATTGAGCCGAAGGCATAGGTAGGAATCTGATAAAGGAGCTTTACAATTTCCCCCTCTCACAAATTCGCCGCACTCCGAAAATATTACAGAAATGAAGGGATTTCCATACAGATTATCACTGTTAACGAGTTACGGGGAGTTACTGTTAATGCCACTGTTAATAGTGAACGTTTGTTAACGACAAGTAAACCCTGTTATTACCATGATAATGTTCAATTGCTTGGTAAATTGATAAAAGTTTTTGTAGTTGCGGTTTAATGGTTATAGATTTGGCATCTGGTCTGCTTTCTATAGATTTTAATGACAAAAATTACAAAAAGTGAAGCAATGGTAAACCTTTTAAGAATTCTCTAAGAAAGATAGAAACATTTACATCCTCAATAAAATAGATATAGGTTAACGCTTATAGTTTCTATTATTGTTAGACTAAATAGCCACTGACTCCTGCTAAGATAATTTTAGCTCGTAACTCACAAAGTGTAACGTTAAATCTTCCTATCTTTAGCTTTAAATAAGTATAATCAATGGATGTATGGAAGGATTAATTAATCTATAAATATAAAAGGAATATCTTAGGAATAGTAGATTAAGATAATTACACTATAAAGATTAATCCAATAACATTAACTATTTAATGTATTGATTTATGATTCATGATTGATTTATGAATAAATCGAAAAATTCTGCCCAAGAAACAACTCTTTTATTGATAATATCAAAGATAATATTATTTATTTCTTTTAGATGTTGAGATAGCAAACACCAAATGTAACGTATTTACTCATAGATTTTGAATAGTTTTTCTTATTTCCCAACTAAAAATGTTTAAATCTTTGCTAATATTGCACTAAATCCCCATTTTTTGTCGCTGCTGCAAGTATTTTTAGTGCTTATGTCCATGTTAACATGGTACTAAAATTTCCTTTTAAAGGATTTTCCCAGTTTAGAACATTGCTGCCCAGGTTAATTTGAGTACTAAATTATTTTTCTGATAAAATTACCATTATTTGTCACAAATTTAGCAATGTTAATATTTTACTGTTACAAAATATGTAAACTGGCTGGCCTTAGTTAAAATTCTCTTTAACATTTTCTGTTAGATTTTAATTCCTTTTAATGAGGGGTAAAATTTCCCATTACAATGTCTTTCAATTACAGGGGGACAATTTAGGAATAATTTCAATTTAAGTTATTGAATGACGCACAGTAAATTTCAGTTAAATTTTGAAATATGTAGTTGGCAAATTTTAATTTTAAGAAAATAAAATAATGATAAAAGACAACTGTTTTGTTTCAAGCGATTTTTGTTATTAAACCATTTGATGTGACTTAACAATCAAAGTGACAGAAATATAATTATGGTATCTGCTCAACTTATTATATGATTCTTTTTCTGATCAATTAAATATACCAGTGAATGAGATATTTATTGGTATAATTGATTATATTTCCAGCGTCATTGCAATCGTGTCACCAATTAAATTTTACTTGCATACAAAAAGTTTTTCTTGAAACACAAATTTCATTGACATTTGCTACCAGTCAGCGCGAAATTCTATCAACTTATTTAACACACACACACACTACATACACCCATACTCTATCCCTTTCTTTCTTTCAAGGTGAACTCAATTGAATTCTCAACATTTGCACATCAATTATTTCAGAAGCAGCGCGTCGAGTAAGCTTTTTATGGCGCCAATGCGGAACATAGAAAAAAATATTACATAGATAGGCACATACTACATAGTACATACTACATATATATGCCCACACACAAACACACACACGCATACATACTGTGCATATACTGGTAGCCGGTACTGCAAACCAGTCAACCAAAAATTGCAACAGCACCAGCTATATAGATGGTGAAACTAACTGTTGGCAATTGAATTTGGTAGTGATGGAAAGTTGTTAAACATTAAAGCACATTATTTGGACCAGCAAGAAAGAAGAACATTGCAATTAAATCAAAAATTCATGAAAAATCTATTAAAATGATATTTTATAATTAGAAATGCTTATTAAGTAGTTATGAAGTTATCTTTTCCACAAAGAAAAGAACATTTAACAATATATTAATTAATTATAAAGAAATGTTTTTAAGTTATAAAATTGATGCTTATCTTAAATATTTTTGATAACAAATTAATTATTTGTACAAATACCTATCATTTTAGTATTGGGGTTTCAACTCTCAATAATTAATTATTAATATTAATTGTACAAGTTTTGACTTGCAGTTCTTCCCACAACATAAATACCTAACTTAATATAAAATCTGGCTTATCTTTGTCAATTCTATACAATATTTAAATATATATGTATATCTATAATTCTAGCAAAATACTTTGATTAGAAATCATATAGATCATAAGTCTTCCTGTCATCTCTAAAAGAAATCGAAACTCTAACCAAAATTTACAAACTCAGCGCAATAAAGAAGTTTAAAAAAAAAAAAGGAGAAACTGGCAAACAAAAAACAGATGTTGGTTAACTTAGGATTGACAAAGATTTGTTACCCTTTATATTTTATGATTTAATAAAATTAATAGAAAATGTATCACTTTCACTTTGTTGATGTCAGGAATAAATATATGTTAACACAAAACTCAGTAAAAGAAATCAAATAATGGACTGATGGCCAATGGAATATATTTTATCATTATTTTATAGGTATAATCAGTTTTTAAACAATTATATTTACTATATAAGAAATTAAAGTTCTGGCGCTAGTAAACATTATACCCTTTTTTTCTGCAAGGGTACCAAAACAAAAGTATCCTACATTTCCGCTGATGAATTTGTGGCAGTGGCATAAATCCAATGACAAGCATTGAAAAAATGCTTCAGCTAATACATGAAATAACACAATGCAATACCAGAAATATGAAAAAGAAAAAAAACAGAAATATAAAAGATATACAGAAAAAATGGCAGTGAAATTTTTGGCGCCAAAACCGAACAGAAAAATAACAAAAATATATTGCAAAAATAAAGAAAGAAAGAAAGCAAAAAGAAAAAAATAGAAAACAAATCGTGAACTCAACAGAAAAGTCGCTAGAAATTTATTCAGTCAACGTCGAAGTTCATTTGAGTGTCATAAATCAGTTGCTTTCCATTTTGCCACCCAGAACCAAACCAAGGCGCAAAATGGCAAGGAATTTGTTCATGGTGGTATTGGTATCAGTGTGGGCGTAGACGTTGGCGTTGGCGTTGGCATTGCCATCGTAGGGGCATATAAATGACAACTTTGACTATTGGCTGCCATTGCACGTACAACAAAAAAAACTGCAGCTTGGGCACGATTCTATGACTATGGCTATGCCGACTTGGATGATGTTACCATTGCCATCGTACATATATTTGTGCAACGCCAAAAAGAGAAAGCAAAAAAAAAAAAACAAAGAATAAAAGAAAAAATAAAATAATTTTGGAAATCGTTGCTGTGTGGAGTCAAATGTCAGGAGAAATCCTGTCGAGCACACAGACACTGAAATTCTGAAGAAATATCTCCAACTAACTTTGTATAATATGTATAAGAAATGAACATGGAATGGGGAAAAAAACACTTTTTTCATGTTATAAATCAATTTGAATTGCGCGAGCAGCTTAAAACGACAAACGATTGCAACAGGACGCAGGACAAAAGAATAAGTATATTTGCTAAAGCGGAAAATTTCTGTTTATTTAGGCAATTTCGCAAAAAGAAAACTTTTACACTCTAAGGAACAAGCATGTAAAGTGGCTCAACGATTTGGCCAAAAGGCGATGATACTTAAAATGTTTCCACTTTAAACATTTACTAGTTTGTTTTACTAAACGAGTTCGTTTATTCAAATTTTCACTCTTATTTTTATATACTAAAAGGGTATACAAAGTTTATTTTTATACTAGTTAACGAATAAATTAATTTGAATTTGGAATGAAATTGAAGAAATGTGTGTGTAGTTGCAACTTAATTGGATAATCTGAGAGAGCATTTTGAAGGCTAAATAAATACATATAGCCATATCGTAAACTTATCTCAACTTTAATAAATGTAAATTCTAAATATTTTGAGTAAATAAAGAATTATTTGTGAACGAATTAAAATTTTATGTACAATACTAAAGATAATGTGACTGATTAGTTAGTCCCCTTTTTATTTAGTTAAATGCTTAGCTATTTAATTTAAAATAATATTAATAAGAATAGAATGGATTAGAATAATGGAATAAATTTATTAATATTAATTTATTAATAAATTTTAGTTAATATTTAATAGTAAGCTTATTGAAAAAATAATTCAAAACCTATAAATTATAAATATTCCAAATATTCACAATGATTAGATCTTAAAATCTTCATTTTAAGCCTTAAAATTGCATATTGATGTTGTAATAAAATTTAAAAAATATATAAATTTATATACTTTAATTCAAGTTAGAATAAATAGTAGATACGCTCTAAAGCAAATCTAATTTGGGGAAAGATTTTTTAACTATATTAAAGATTTCAAATATATAGGTAGTATTAGCACCTAAATTCGAAAATTTCTATCAAAAGACTTTTATGTGGCATTTGACTAATCGAATATATGTTTCTTGATCAAATAAATACATATATCAACACTTTTAACTTGCAACTTAAGCAACTTCAAACTTTTTCCCCCCTTTTTCGTTTGTTTCAAGTGTTTGAAGGGTTTGAAGAATGGAGTCTTATAACCTACTAGAATGACCACAGCAGCAGAAACAGAAGGAAGAGTAGCTCAATTACACCTGAAGACACCTTTCTCACATTGCCGCACTCTTAGAGTCCGGAGTTAAGTCGACAAACTTGAAGAAGTCAAGAGTGAAATTAAACAAGGAGAAAAAGAGCAACAAAAAAACGAAAAAAGAAGGCCAACAGCAATAGCAAAAGCAACAACAACATAAACACCTAAAGCAAAAACGTAAGCATTTTCGTATTTTTTTTTTTTTTTTTTTTTTGGCCAAGAGGAGCAGGCAAAATGATGCTGGAACTAAAACTCATAACGGAAGTGATGATGATGCTGATGATTTCCGCAAACAAATATTTCGTTTGTTGTGTTAACAAGCGGAGAGGGGTTGGGGATTGGGGGTTGGGGGGTTGGTATGAGGTATGGAAAAGCAGGAAGGAAGAAAGAAAGCAAAAAAAACGAACCAAAAACAAAAAAAAAAAACGAAGTAAAATGAAGAAAGAAAGAGCAAGGATCAACATTAGCCAAGCATTTTAAGTTTGGGTTTGGGTTGTTCCATTGCCGCCAGGTATAATATGCCAAGTGTAAAGACTATACACAGGTGTGTATATGTGTGTGAAAGTGGGTGCGTGTGAGTGTGTGTGTGTGTGTGTTACCTTTTCGCATACAAAAGTGTGCGCATGTGTTTAAATTTTGCACTCTCCCCACACCTTAACCCACCCGCTTACTTCTTCATTGTTTTGCTTCCGGTTTGTGGTTTTTTGTTTTTGGCAGGCTGCAGCAAAAATGAGCTCAGTGGGTTAAATGAAAACATCTACAGAAAGACACACACACACACACACACACAAACACACACACATAGATCTTTTTATTTTCATTTTCATTTTTAGTTATGCAAATGGGTTAGGCGCATCCAAAAACAAAAAAAAAAAAAAAAAAAGAAGAAAATAAAACAGCAGCATCAAAAAAGAAAAAACATTTGCAAATAAAACAAAAATATAAAATATGAAAGTCCTTTGCCAACTGGGACTACCATTCCAAGCGGCTCTCCTGTGCTTGACACTTGCAGATTTAGCGCTTCATTTGCAGTGCCCGGCAGCAGCAGCAGCAACAGCAGCAGCATCAGCAGTTGGCAGAATGAGGATGGCATCCTGGGTTAGAATATGGGTTTAAGCATATCCTTATTTGTTGTCAAGTTTTTTGAGTAAGGCTACATCTATTGTTAAACAGTACTCTGGGCTTTAAATATAAGAAATTAACTAAACTATTTCTTAAATACACTGTCTAACATATGAAATGTCATTTAATATTTAAAAATCAAAGAATTATTTCACCAATTGCAACTCTAAATGCACTCAGTATAATTAGCCTGTTTTAATTTCGTAACAAGAAAAAAACAAAGTTTATAAAAGAGTTTTGATTGCCAAAAGTTTAAAGAAGTAGTTAAAAAAAGGACCAAAATTGAACGTCAGAAAATGGCTAAAACAGTTTAAAAGTTGAGGTAAACAGGCGACTGTTCATTTAAGTTCAAAACAAGCTACGATTTTTGTTCAGCTGATTAACAGGTTTAATTTGTTTGAGGCTATATCTAAAAATGAACTACAACTCAAGTTCAAAACTGTTCATAACAAATTATAAAACTATGTAAAATCAAAGAAATTTGAACAAATTAAGTGCCAAGATAACTGATGGACAACCTTAACAAATTACTGAAACTACACAAGGAAATGTTTGGTAAACTATTATCGGCTATTCCTTCAGATTCTTTCAAGACGTTCAAGGTGGCACATCCTGTAGGTAAAAGGTTTCAAAGAATGAGAGACTGCGCAAAGAAACCCAGGCAGGATAATAATGAGTTTTGAAATTAATTAGATAAAGAGTCGCTTGCCAAGGATATAACCAAAATGGTAAAACAAAATACAAAAGCTAAATGAGATACATATATGTACTTATATATATACATATATATTCGAATAGATTTGGTTAAGAATTAGGCATCATTTTATCAACTTACTGGATTGAAATTCAATATATTTGGCATATGGAAACCAAATACTTTTAATATCTTAAAATGAAACCATCGTAAAAAGTACGAACCATAATATATGAATAGTTTGTGGTTAGAACATAGAAAAACAAATTAATATTAACACTTTCATTATAAATCAAATATTTACTATAAACTTAAAACTTGTTGCATAGTGTTTGCGAATAAAATAATGCAATTATCGATTAAAAAATTTATATAATTTCTTTAATCCATCAACATTTGTAAAGTGCTTAATATATCAGCAAAATTGATTTGATGAATATTTCAATAATTGCCGAAATTCCGTTGAATGCAATCAATAATTCAAAATGTCAATAATCCATCCATCAATCTGTCATTTATTCATTTTGTCAGTACCTAAAGAGTAAACTCTTTCCTCTTTGTCATATGGCAAGTTAATTACTTGTATTTGCTTATATTGCATGAATAATTATATCCTTTTCACAAAAGGCAATGAAATCCGCGAGCTAAATAGTACAAACAAACATCAGATGGTAAAACAGGGAATGGGGCAAAAGCCTTAGAAAATGTACATACATAAATGAAATTGAGCGCAAATAATAAGGCATTGAGATTGATATTGACTCAGCCAAGGATACGGATACGGACACCAACACCGCCATGGACACGGACACAGACACAGACACGGACACGGACATAAACATGGAGACATAGACACGCACCCAGAAAAGAAGCCAAAAAAAAAAAAAAAGCGATTAGCAGCCAACTCAATTTATGCAATAGAAAACTCTAAGCAAAATGGTAAGTGGGGAGGAATAACTGGGTGAGGACGAGCCAAACAATTATCCTGATAAAACGTGATTGATTATGTAAGTCCGGGCAACATTTACAACCATTTTATTACACTATTATGTAGATTGGCCATATAACATTTACCAAATGTTTTATAAGTTAGATAGTTCACAACGGTTTAGTTTAGTTTATTTATCTTTTTATAAAAAAAGACAAAGAACCGGCAAAAATGTATAATAAATCGAATAGACTTTTAATATACTATATTGAATATATTTTAACTTTTTTTACATTAGCTCTTAAAGAAGAAGAGCTTGTCATTGCTGTAGATTCATAGATTTATTTTTTATCTAGATTTATCTTCTTTAAAATCTTATGATAATTTTTAAATTTTGGTCCTGAATAAGCCGTGCTATAGTATAATATATAATATATAATATAATTACCTTTTATATGACTTTTTTAAATTCTCTATGAGTCGAGAAAGAATTGTTCAATAAATACTTAGTGGACTCATAAAGATTCAGATTAATTTATGCTTGAGTATGATAATAAGTTTTAAAACATTTTGAAGGTCAATGTATGTATCTAAAGCAAATATACTATATAGATAAGCCAAATAATTGATATTCATTTGGAAATCAAGGATATCCCCAATATCACCAAAAGCTTTGCAAAACTATGTATATGAAATACAAAAGATAACAAAATTTTAAATAATGTTAAACTTTTGAACATTGGAATATTAGTCTAATATTATTTTAAATTATTTGATAAGGTTTAAATTTAGTTTCGGCAATTTAACATAAATTGTAAATTCAGTTCAATTTTAAGTGAATTTCATTTGGGTATAACTTTAAATTCAATATTTAAAAGTTCAAATCTAAAAGGGTATCTAAAAATTCTGATAATTTTGATAACAAGGAAGCAAGGACTTTCGTTTCCTGTTCCAAGAGCAACAGAGCAACGAAAATGAAACGAAAATTTTCAATCAATGAAATAATTATATGTCGTTCTATGTGTGCAATGGAGTGTGCAAATTTTCAATCAACTCGGTGGCAGTCTTCGAAAATATTTTCTGTGTGGCGCAATAAAAATAAGTGAGGACAGGCCCAACAGTAGCTCCTGGCGCCTTTTACTTCTGTGTGTGTGTGTGTGTGTGTGTGTGTTCGTATCCTGGATGGAGGAATATGGATGGGGTTTCTTCAATACTGATACTGGGGGTAAAATCTACTTAACCAAATTGATGACAATGCGATAAGTCAGACGACGAGTTAAGCTGCTTAAATGCTTATAAACTGCCAGTTCAGTACCAAAACTGAACTCAGGCAACACACACACACTCACACACACAAAAAACTAAGTGAAGGTGCGTTGGTAGGAAGGAAGGAATCAAGGATGTATAGAAGAGGATGGGGAGATGGGATAAAAATATGTGCATCTACTTTATATGATTCCTTCATATTAAGCCACATGCCATCCAATGCCAATTGGTTAGCAAACTTTTTGGCTGGCTATGCGAATTATTTGCTCTGCATATGCTCGGACTTTTGGGCTGGTCTGTGCTTGGGCTGCATAAATTGTCGTCATGCCATGCCGCATTAAATTCAGCCCTGGCACGTACAACAATTTTAGGTGAATCAGGATCTTTCCTCTCTCTCTCTCTCTCTGTCTCTCTCTATTGACTTTGGCCTTTGACCGAAACTGTTTTGCCAGGTAGGAATTGTCGTAAATATATCAAACATTCGTTCGTGCCATAAATAAGCAAAATGCGTGCACTTTCTTACCCATAATTGGCAATTTGCGTTTTGCTACTCGTTAGTTTTGTTCCATTTCATCTTTCACCTTTCACCATTGGTTCCTTTGACTTATGAACTACAAGCCAATATTGAGAAAGGAAAAAAAGGAAAGCTCATTAGCACTGAAAATGCTATAAACAATCATTAACTTGTCATGGATTTCATAATCAAACGATGTTAAGACATTGCAAATTAATCCCAGATTTTTAAGGATCTTTAACCCAAACGATTTGTTTACACTCTCTTAATATTTTCTAATTTCTTACAGTGTAACTTAGCTAGCTAATACAACTTTGTTTAAGAAAAAAAAAATCAAAAATTCTTTAAATAAGTAAAAAATGTGAAATTCTTTCACTTTAGCATATTTATATACATATATATTTATGTTTTTTTCACTTTAAAAAATGCATTTTTAAATGTTTGCACTTTTTATTTCTTGGCTAAATGCCCTAAACTTTCGATTTGGCCAAAAGTGGGGCAAAAACAAGCGAGAAAGTTTGAAACACCAAAAAAAAAAAAGAACAAAAAAAGTGCAAAAAAGAAAATCAGAGACAGAAACAAACAAAATAAAAGTTAATGCTGCATTGTCAACCACAGAAGGTCAAGCTGAATTATTGATTTAGACAAATAGGTCTGCGCTCGGATGACTTACAGCAACAATCCATATACAAAAGAGATGAGAAAATCTGTATAGAATAACGTTCGCCTTTGCCTTTTTCTCTTCCAACTGACTGGAAAAAGCGAGGGGAAAATTCATGCATTATACATTTGTCAGTTGCACATTGTGGTAATGCTTGAAATTCGTCTATGGGGAAATTGGGAAGGCAATTGACGGAAACTTGTTCAACAATTTAGCATTTCGTTTTTGTTTGTCTTTTTTTTTTGGTTTACCGCAAAACAAGAAAATATTTATTATACACAACACTGTGTCATAATATGATACATATCAATTTGACCCAAAGGACTTTAAATTTCATAACTTTGTGTATTTGTAAATTGAAATCCAAGAGAAAAAAAATAACGCCCCAAAGCACATAGCTACAAGTTATCATTATCAATAAACGGATTCCTTATATATAATTTCTTTACGAATTTGTGAAACTGTTTCGATTGAATAAATTGTTAGAAAACTGCCAGCTACAAACTAAAAGTTAGTCAAAGCAATTTACTAGACCGTAAATCATATTCTCTAAGGTAGATATGAAATTGATTTATATGCTTGGCCCATGATAAATCATGTTGAAAAAAAAAGGTAGAAGGAAAAAAAAACAAGAAAATATAAAAATAAAGGGAAAACAAGCATAAGTGTCACTTTATATATATATATACATATACATATATAAGTATATCCAAATATAACAAACAAGTAGAGTTTATAAATATATTTATATATATAACATTGCGTATAAAAATGTCATGCCAACATTAAATTTAACCCAAAAAAGAAAATTAAAATGGGTTTTCATTGATACTAAAAAAAAAGAAGAAAAATACAAATATAAAAGAAAATATGAAAAGCATCCGAAAATAGAAAAAATTCCTCATTTAAATTTACACTTAAACGTTTTTAAGCTCAAAAATATACGGCTCAAATAATACAATCCTTTTTGGTGCAACTATCCTTATACCTTTCTTTCTATCGTTGCCTAGTTAACAATGGCGAATCCGTTTAAGGACTGCTGCGCTTCAAGCATCATTCTACTAACAAAATTTAAATGCGATATGGACTATAGGCTATCGCTTTGTTATCGGAATCGCAAATTCATTTGTGCAGATTCATTCTCACAGCATCACTTTGAAGGTACCTAGCTGCCAATATTGCTTTGATGCATTGCATCCCATTGTTTTATTCATTTTTACATTTTTTTATTCTCTCTCGTTTATTGTTCAGTTTGTGCACTGAAAACATTTTTGTGCTGTGTCTTCTCCAAATTAGAATTTTATGGAGCCGTTCTCCTTTGCTAACAAAACTCAGTTCAATATGTCAAAAGGGAGCTAAAATGGAACTTTGTAGTAAAAGAAAAGGTAGGAAGTCTTGAATTAAAATTAAAGTACACACACACACACACAGAACAATAAAGGGAAAAGAGAAATAGTTCAATAGTTTGGCCCTCACATACACACACACACACACACAATATACAATGGAGAGTGAAAAGGAATATGAACCATAAATAGCAAACAAATGGCCACATGGGAACGCTTTATCTAGAGAGTGGGCGAGAGGGAGAGTGAGGGATAGTGGGGGTGGTAGGAATAGTAGGAGAATTGAGAGTGTATAAACAGTACCACAAAAGCAATAGCAAACAAAAACGGAGCTAATTACATTTTGAATGTGTGTGTGTGTGTGTGTGTATATGTGTATGTGTGTATGTGTGTTTATGCCTTCGTATTTGTATATTTGTATTAGTGACCAAAAACAATTGGTTGCCAAAATTATCTGCTAAATTAAGCAATTTCAATTCAACAAACGAAACGTAAAAACAAGACAGCAAATCTAACGATTTCCTTTTCGTCCAAACTGAAACCTGAATCCAAAGCACAGTTACGTGTGTGTGCATATATGTATGTGTGTGTGTATTTTTATATGTGTGTGTGAGGTAAAAAGGAACTTGCACAAATCGCTTGCTAAGTAGCTCATAATGGCCGCTTGGTTCGGTATATTCCCACAAGCGTGAAAGAAGTAGGATAGGGTAGGGTAAGCTATGGGGGGGGGGCACTGTTTAGTGGCCATAAAATAATGCAAAATGCAGCCATTGAAACTGAGCAAAAACTTTTTACTTATATAAAAGTTAACTTCCATCTAAAGTGCATATAGCAAAAGGGGAATTTCTTTTCTTTAGCAAACATTTTCTTTAAATATGTTCAATTCAATTGCGAAGATATTTTAGTAACAACTAATATTATCAGTAAGCTAATTTTAAGCCAGATAATGTTATTTTTGCATTAATTGCAAATTTTAATTTTTTTTGTTTCAGGAAAGAGTGAAATTTAGAATCTATAGTTAATTTTATAATTCAGTTTTCAATATTTACATATATATTAAGTATATAAATTTATCTCAGCACAAACCTCATAGTTTTTTTTTTTAGTGAAAATAGATCCCCAAAAAGAATCGATCTCATATTTTTTACTACGATTTTTAATATACGAACTTTTAGAACTAATTAATCTGGTTTTTAATTAAAACATTTTTGCCTTATAATACAAAGAACTTCTCAGATTATGCAGAAGCTGATCTTTTTTTTTTAGGTAATCTTAATCTTAAGATTAAAAAAACCAAATATAATTGCAGATTACATTTTCATTCAACCAAAACATTCAATGAAAAATCGGTGACAAAAAATCTACTTTTCTAAGTACAAAGAGTTGAACAATTAATTGTGGAACTTATCTTTTAAATACTTTAAGCTTTAAGATTAACTATCGTACAATACATCAACTTAATAGATACATTACCAAAATTGTGGTCAATTGGTTGAAATGAGACATCATTATGAGGACTTTAATCACATTCAGCGCCTAAAACTATGCAACAAAAAAAGCAAAAGAAAATTTAACTGAAATGCTGGACAAAAACGTATAATTATTGAGCTACTCCTTTTGGCTAGGTGAGCAGTGGATGTATGTATATATGCTTCTGTCCAATGTGATTATGTGTGTGTGAGGGTGTGTATGTGTCAAACTGTTAATGATGTTTTGCAACTTTACACACATACACACCCACACACGCACACACATTTCCAGACCAGGCCACACACTTTTAGCATCCAATTAGCGGCAAAACGGGTTCCAAGCGGCCATTTTTTCCCCTCACCCAACTGAATGCTTCTGCTGTCTAACAAGCACTCGAATCGCTCTTTTTTCGTACAGGCAAACTCACATATGTTTCATATGTTTGTTAGTTTGCACACAGATACACTAACACACAGACACCCTCGAGCTTTTATATGTGCAGAGGAGCAAACAACAACAAACATAGTAGTGGGGGCCAGATGAAAAATGGCAACACTTTAACTTTTGAACGGTATGGCGTCTCTTTTTTTTTCTACCAAATGCGTTTTCCCTTTCCCCTTTTTTACATTTTTTTTTTTTTGTTTTTTACATAATAGAACTATGACTACTGCAATAGAAAATAAAAAGCAAAAAATAAAAGTGTTAAAGTGAACCAACTCCTGGCTAGTGAATGGAAAGTCAACAACCGTAAAGATATCTGAACAAATGTTGAGCGTTACAGAAATTCCAATTAAGTTTTAAATTTTTATCATATGATGGAATTTTTCTATTTTTACATTTTCCTCCCGACTTGAATACGGGCTAATCAACAATATAAAAAAAAAAGGAAAAAACCATAAAAAGCAAACGAAGAAAACATATTCAAGAGTGGAGCTTTCTCTTGCCTCTCAGCAAGGCAGAAGTTTTCAAGGTTTTTCCGTTCTTTTTCCATGATTTCGTTTTGGCAACTGCATTCGAAATTCAAAGTACATGGTAGTGCCATTATGGAAAGTAATAAACCAGACTGAAGCAATTAAAACATGTTCATGTACCACAAGACCTAAAAAATAAAACCAAGTTCTTATTTCATTCTCAAAAAAAATTGAATTAAACAAGATTTTCTTTAAATACAGGAAAACAAACCACAAAATTTAATGTAAGGTGCAAATAAATACAAAAAAAACTATTTTTAACGTAAAACTTTTCATATTCGAATTATTTTAAAATATTAATACATTATATTGAATAGTCATTTTATATATGTAAATACATATATAAAATATTATCTTTAAAATTTTTGAAATATAAATTTTGTACATTACAAAAAATTAGTCAATTCGAGGAGTAGATCTAAATCTCTTCAAGATCTATCAAACAAAATTGATCTTTGGAGTGATTTTACGACATAAATAATACCAAGGATTTTTTCTACATTTGATTCAAAGGTGGACTTACTAGCTAAATAGCTTTAAATTTAATAGAGTATACACATACATAGTGTGTTTGGTAAATAAAAGTTGATCAACTATAGAATCCAAATAGAGAAATGACAGGTTCGGTAGATTTAAAAAATCAAACAAAAATTATATAGATATATATAATATCTAAATTTCTTCAACAAACTTAGCCTTGACTTTTATCCTTCAGTCAATTTTCTATTGTTGTGTTTTTTTTAAGTCCACAAATTCATTTCAATCGAATATTTCCGGCATATCAACGGCACATCCAACTTTTTCTAAAATATTACAAATTACTGAATTTTCTTTTAACAATTTCCAAAACAAAAAATCCACAGAAAATGTTTCGTATTTTGGGCGTAGTTGGTAGGAATATTTCAGCGCGTAGGCCCTTTATCGTTCGTTTGGCTCAGCAGTCAAAGATGTCCACTAGTTTGCTGTGTCGGTCGTCGATTCGGAAGCCACGTTCCGATGGCATCAAAATGACTGACATTAACATTTATGACCTGGCCAAAGGAGACAAAGAATTCGCACGCAATTTTCTTACATCTCTAAGCGTGCTAGATAAGGGAAATCCAATCAGTGCATCGTTGCCGAAATCGGATGGAGGAGAGTCAAACGTGGGCGGGTCTGTTGGTAATGCTCCTGCTAATGATGCAGTAAGTAGTACCGGCTCTGTCTTGGACGTGGATGGTAATCCCATTGTACCAATTGAAATTGATGGTTGGAATCAGGATTATGAAGAAGGCGATCCAACTGTCCAAAAGCCCAATACTGTGGACATTGGTAACGATGACGAATATAAGCAGGAAATGTCCCTAACTGTACCCGAATCGCGTGAAGGACAATTTGAGTATAAAGGAATCAAAATTACATTGCCGAAAAAGGCCTCCAAGGATGTTGGCACATATCGTTTTCGACGCGATGCCGAAGATTTGCAAACGGTAGCTGATGACATTCGTGTCGCTAAATTTGACAAAAAATAGATAAATGTCTATTGCAAACACAAGTATTTGGCATTTCTGACTAGATCTTCCCCCCCAATATCATGTCAATTACTTCAGCCCCAAATTTATTTTTAGATATTTGTATTTTTAATCCACTAGTCACCAGCACACACATACATACATACATTCAATTATTCGATTTATCATTCAAATGTTAAATGACAAAAATTAAAAGAAATGAACAACCCGTCAGAAGTTTCTTTAAAAGATTCATCACCTGCGATGTACTTGTACAGGATTATGTACAGGACATTTTTATCGAGGTTTGTTTTGAACCGAGAGTTAATATCTTCAAATATCGGTTGACTTAATGTGAATGAAAAAAATTCTTATCTGGGCAATTCCATAATATGTATACAGTTTTTCTTATATTAATTTTGGTTTAAAGTTCAAATAAATGTCATGGAATTATTTTAGTTCTACGATTGAGTAAAAAATTTCCAAGCTTTCTAAACTAAAAAAATTATCAAATTAAATAATTATCAAGTAAAGATGTTTTTAGATAGGCTGAAACTGTTATATGACCGATGAGCCTTTGTCTTTAATGACAATAAAGCAAATTAGACTTGAACTGTTTGGCCAACAATTTTTATGAACTTCAAACAGTTAAAAATAACATGCCAGAATATTTTAAATATAATGTTTATGAATTATTTAATAATTTATTTCATGTATTATTTACTTACCATATCAATTATGGTGTTTCAGTAGTTAAAAATATAAATTTTCGGTTTGTAAATCCTTTAACACATTTTTTTTTTGTGTTTAATTTACAGCGAAAGATTTTTCAAGTTTATGCCCTTTTAAGGCTTTTCTCCAAGTTTTTTTTTAATGCTTTTGGTCAAATGATATCCGTGATTATGGCTTGGATAAAGGATAAGAAAAATAAGGTTATTTGTCGGTGATTTATGCAGTGACAGGCTAAAGAAATGGCTACGGCTTGGTCTCCGTTTTCAGCCGTTTATAATGGCAACCACATTATCGATGATGGAGTTGAGCCAAGGCCAAGGATATATTGCATAAAATGTAGGAAAATAATTTATGTCAAAATTTGTCGAGAGTTCATTTTAACGTCTGCGTTTGGCGGCTTCAGCTCCTTTACTTTTTGCTTTACGTTTTCCAGTGGATGAACGATCTTCCTCCTCGTCGTCATCTTTAAACATGGTATCTTCCAGTTTGCCTGTGCGTACTTCACGATTAACTTTGTAGGCATCACTCATCTTTTTGATATTTTGCTTGTGGACCAATTCATGCTTCACAATTCGATGGGGGTAATCCACACCGAGAACACAGCCATATTCCCTTTGGGTCTGTAATGTAGCCAGCCAGGGCTCATATATCAGTTTGCCAGGATACTTGGCCAGCTCGGGACAATATTTGCGTATATAAGTCCCTTGAGGATCAGTTTTTTTGCCAAATGCAACTGGGCTATAGACCCGAAAATATTGATGAAAGAATGCCGATGCCGATAGCCACATCCAATTTCCTGCATTTAAGGCCCAGTCTTGATCCAACAGCAGTTGCTCGAAAACCCTTTGACCCTCCTCCCATGAGATCCATAGATCACCGCGTGTTAAAAAGCAAGCCACTGCATGACGGGCTAAATGATGGATCCAACCCTCTTGCCGCAATTGACGCATTATCGCATCAATAAATGGATATCCCGTACGTCCATGTGTCCAGGCCTCCAGATGATCGGGATGCTCTTGCCAAGGTATTTGCAGACAATAGACATTACCCAACATGCGATCAAAATTTGGTTCGGCTGCTGCCACAGTATAATAGAATTCCCGCCATAGTAATTGGCCTACCAAAGAAACGGGCGGTTGGGAATGCTTAGGTTGCCTTGCTAAAATTTCCTTAAGACGCTGATAAAACAACCGGGCACTAAGGCAGCCGAATTTTAAATACGGACTCAACACAGTGGTACTTGGCTCCAATGAATTGGGCGACGTGTTTGGCTTTTCAAAGCGAGCCACCCAAACCTCATCGCTGAGAGAATTATCCATGCGACGCAAAGCCTCACTTTCACCTGGAAAAAAATTGTTTAAAATTAAATAAAATAAAATTGGTCAGGATATGCAAGAGAAGCCAAATTTAAATAGAGTTTTCTATTATAAATATGTAAGACGTTTCATTTGCATATCGTGAAATTTGATCCTTTTAATTACCACCAGGAAAAAGATTTGGTCCGAGTTCGTTTGGCTTTTTGACCAACTGCTCCATGCTGGGATAATCATAGACTTGCTCCTCAACTTCTTCCAGTTCATCTTTAGGCGGTTTAGTTTCAGCATCCAACTTTTGCGGCCTATCTAACACTTTAGCCAGCTTCAGTTTTTCGACTAACGCCAAGAACTTTTGATATGTAATTGGAGCCTTTCCCAGATTTTTCGCTATGACCAATTCTGGGTTGAAAATTGTATGCGAACAATGTGTCTCCACTTTGATGCCCTCCTCTTTGGCCATCTTCTGTATAGCAGCATCTCTTTTTAGGGAATAAGGTTCGATATCCGACTCAAAAGTAAGCAACTGGACGCGCCAGCTCTTGAATATTCGGGGAAAGACTTCAACTGGTTTGCCTCTTACGACATACAAACGGGAATTCAATTTTCTTAGCTGCGTGTCCAAATCTTGAAGGGTTTGTTGCAGAAAACGCCAACGATTGGCGCCCACTTGCATCCAGTCTAATATGCCAGGATCTAAGATAAATATCGGACGAACATAAAACTTTTCCGGCGCAGCTTGGGCGGTGGTGAATATTTGCAGCAAGGCAGGATTATCGTGAATCCGGAGACCCTTACGAAACCAATGTATGAGTGTGGGTTTAGTTTCCATATTTATTTTAGCACGTGTTTAATAAAGCTTTAACGGTTCTTAATGGACTTGTTTGTTATTCAATTCTTATTCAAACAAAAAAACGCGCGTGTGTGGAGGAGGAAGCTGCCAACTTGATGAAATTTCCTACTGTGATACAGAGTTGAATTAAATTCTGGTAATTTTATTTAAAAAAAAAATTATATCACACATATTTGTTCAACAAATTTTATTTACTAATTATAATCTTTAATTAATGCAATATTAAACCACTTTCTTTTACCTATCATAAGAGAAAACAAGAAGTAATATCAATATATTACAACATAATTAACGTTAATTTTAATTATAAATTTCAATAAAGCTTTAATTAGAGTAATAAAATTTCAGTTCTCCAATCAAAGTTTTTGCATACCATACTTGGGACTGAAAGTATTATTTATCTTGCTCAGTGTGAACAGCTGACAAGAAAAGCCAAAGATACCAAATTTTAATAATTTTCCAATAAGTTGGTAGTTTGCGCAGGCCTGCACCGGCCAACAGAAAAATAAAGGTTTATTTTTACACAAATAAAACAAATAGTTGGGACTTAATTGTTTAACAATTAAATCTAATAATAGACTAAATAAACTAGTAAGTGTACTCTGACTTTATATCAAGGCAGAATCGATGAAATAACACGTTCTACTTCCGTATTTTATAGCATCATATCAAAAGCGGAACAGGGGCAAGGACAAACTGTCGCCAAAATGGATCTCCTCGACTCCATTCTGTCATCAATGGATGCTCCGCCAGCTACTAACGAGCAACAGAAGACAATGATAAAGAAACAAAGAGAAATGATGGAACGCATGCAAAACAAACAAAAAGAGGAATTGCTACGATTCAGAAAATATGTAGAGGAACGCATGGGCCGCTTTGCCAAGGATGATCGATTATATATTGAATTTCAGCCGTTAGACAAAGTGCATCGTTCGATTATCCATGAGATAGCCGAAAATGGCGGTTTCATAGCTATGAGTTTCGGTCGCGAAGAAGTGGACAGACATTCTGTTGTTTACAAAAAGGAGCATGCACCTAGTGAAGATGAAGTGACGGCCCGCCGCAATGGCGATGGTTGGAATGAAGAAATTGCCAAAGAATATGCAGAAAGACGAAAGGAACGCCTAGCGCAAGAGCAAAGTGAGCAAGCCGAATTGGCAAGCTGCAGTTCCGCGTCCCAAACCTTAGACAACACAGATCAAACAGGATCAGCTAGTAGCAGTGGTGAGATCAAACCCACATCAAACTACAAAGCGAAATATGCTCATCTTATAGGAGAATCGGCTGCATTGCAAGCGGCTCGCAAAACAGAGACAAATCAAAGTTACGGTTTTGTGCCGAGTAAAAATAAAAAGGACATGCGTTCCATAGAGCAAACTTTGGCTGACATTCAGGCCAAAAAACGACTCAAGCTCCAGCAGCAACAGGAACAACAAGAACAGCAGCAGCAAGAGGAGGAACAGCAGCAAACCCAGGGTCCTGCTGATTAAATTAGAAATTGTTTTCTTAATTTTTTTGTTGAAATTCAGTTTTAGTCACTTGCGAAAAAAGGAAAGTCGTAATCGGACTGCCATGTTAACTTGTAAGCAATTCAATATTATTGTTGGCCAATAGGACGCATAGAAATAGCAGTAACCTATAAATCGTTAGAACAAGTTATATACTACGTATTAAACTGCAGTGTCCAATTCGCAATATCTATTTATATAATAAAAAAAAAAACGAACAAAAAAAAAAGCAAATTGTAAATAAATTTAAAACATTTTTAGTGTTGGATAACTGCAAAAATTAGAATGTCCTAAAAACAAAATTCGACGTACCGTTTGCAATAATAAAGTTAAAATAAATTAGTTCAAGTTACACAATATCGAGTTCGGTAAATTTACACTCAAGTATATTTACTGAATTTTAATATTTAATTTTAATTTTAACCTGCCAGAAATCAACAGTGTTTCCAAATGAGTAAATGTTAATTAACAGGCTCAGCGAATGGCTAATGTAAACTAACATGAATTTGCGCATTCTGTTATACACTACAGCACCATGTGGACCACGTGTTGGGTGAAAAAGTTTAAACATGGAAAAAATATTAAAAACAGGTTAAATATAGTTAAATAAAGTAATCTTGAACATTTGAAAACTTTTACTGTAAACAATTGGCAGAAGTCGATTTGGTGAAAGCGTAAGTAATAAAAATGTAGATTAGCAATTGTGATTATATGTATTTATCTGATGACACTTCATGATAGGGACATCTGATGTCTATGACTGATTTATCATATTGATAGTAGATCTGATTATGGCAATAATTATTTAGGGATGGCGTTTCTTGAATTGCAATTAATCCATAGGTATTTTATATATGTTTCCAGATGGAGCACCCTTTTCAAACGTGAGACTTTTTGGTACAAGGAGGCAACAGATGATTTTTAATCTGTGGGATTACCTGTAAGTTTCTTTTTACTTAATCCATAAAACTTAAGCAAAGTGCATGTATGATGAGAACTTATGATAGGGACATCTGATGCCTATGATTGATTTATCAATTAATAGTAGAACTGATTATGTGCACATATGTACATATAAATACATACATAATATTGAATTCGCATTTCTTGATTTCCTACTAAGAAGTACCACTTGTTAATTTTTTTTGACAGATCGTTGAATTTTGGAATTTCCTGGACACAAATCAGCATATTGTCTGAGTGATGATGCCTGATTTTTGGGTTTATCTGTAAGTTTTAAACATAATTAATAAAACATGTAAAGTATGCATGATGAGAGCCTATGATAGGGACATCTGATGTCTATGACTGATTTATCAATTGATAGTAGAACTGACTTTTTAAAAAATATAATTGACTACTTTTATTTCTGAAAGCATAGTGTAATAACCCCCAATACTATTTTTTTTTTACAGATGAACGGATCGGAAAATCATGCCATTCGATTGGAATGTAAGTTTTTCTGCTTAATCCTCCTTAAAATATATATCATTTTAAATGATGAAAGCTAATGATAGGGACATCTGATGTCTATGATTGATTTATCAATTAGATAGTAGAACTGAAAATGTCCAAAAATAAATAACAAGAAAAAACAATGTTCCCTGCAATCTAAATTTTATTTTCTTACATTTTTCAGGCTTGCGACTTACTGGACATGAATAATGAGACTGGTGTAAAATCAGTATAGTAAATTCAATCAAATTCAGACATCTGTATGTTTTAATAAAAATTTAAAAGCTCATTATTGTAAATAAATTCGGACATCTGTGTATTATAAAAAAATTTGGAAAGTTTATTATTTTAAAAGAATTGACTATTGGCGGGTAGTATCTCAGAAATGAATTATGATATGGTATTCTAAAGTTTACCAAATTCGGTCACACTGACGATGGAGCAGCTGTTTTGGGGCTAGCCGGTTTTGGTTCTATATTTTATTGTAAATTGAATTGGCAATCAAGATCGACAAGTTACCAAATTTAAAATGATGCCCACCAATTCTGATTCACGTCGTCGACTCAATGCCGGCATAGCAGTGAATGCTACTGGCGGCGACTATATCAAGGACTCCGATGACCCCACCGAGGTTGATGGCTTCATAAACGAACAATGGGTTTCGTCCAATGTCAGTTTGGAGGAGCCAACACCATGGAAAACCATATTCATAATACTCTCGTTGTTTACAGGCGGAACTGTGAGTGTAGTTCAATGTTCTGCTCTTTTATGTTTTTTTTTTAACATATATTTTTTTAATTATTGTTTGGCAGATTTGCATTTGCTGTGCCACTTACGATTGGTTTTTGGATTTAAACCAGGAGCGGTCGGATCGTATCTGGGCCTTGATCATTATAGGAGCCTTGACGATTATACCAGGAGGATATTATATTTACGTGCTATCTTGCATACTATTCCATCGAAGAGGCTTTACTATGGATGATATCAGACGCTTAGGTTGAAGTTTGGTTTTTAGTCTTTACTTTAGTTTGTTAAATGGATTTATCTTTTGTTGTTTATTGCAATTCATTTACTATATTTTCATTGGCATATTTTGTTTCAACTCTCTAGTCCAAAGTTTAAGCAACAATTTGTATGTTTAATATTATTATTATTAGTTATAACTTTCACAATGGGAACCATTTGTTAAGTGTTGTATAAAAATATTTTGTATATATGTATATGAATTGTTATCAAAATGTTTGTAGGCGTAAACGTCAGATTGCTAACTATATTGATAACTGAATCGGAGAATATGGTAATGTGAAACAAATTATTTGCATCACATTACTCATATTTCCTAGCCTAAAGCTTTTTAACTTGTAATATACATATATATATAGATTTATATTATGGCCATTCTTTTTCTATCAAGCAATATACATACATTCATATATATATATATATATATAAATACGGGGTTGTTATGAATTCAGATTCGGATCTTCTTACAAGCCTGTCTAAATATTCTAATTTTGCATTTATATATATTTTGAATGGTATTTCGAACCGATAATTCATTTAATTCCATCAATTTTTGGAAATTTGAGCTTAATTATATACATTGTTATACTGTATTTATTTTATAAACAATTGCTTTTGATTTCATTATTTGTTTTTGATAGGGGAATCAAATTGTATATGAAGGGGGGCCGATACACACACATACATACATATATAAATATAACAAAATTAAACTACCATTAACAAAATTACAATTTTTTCTTGTTTTGTTTTATATGGGTTTTCCTTAACTTTTAGTTTTAGTTTACTGCTCAACAACGGTCACCTCAATGGGTGGTATAAATTTCCAGACATGCGCCTGCTGCTCATCGTAGCTGGCGGAGAATGATTCTAATTGACCTAGGTTTGTGGTAGTTGCTTCCAGCTGGGGCTGCGGTTTGGTCGAGCACTCAATACTGGCCTTAAATCGTCCAGGGGTAAAGAATATCACAGAGCAAACGTGTTGCATTTGCTCTTGCTTCTCCAGAAAGGGAATACCAATTCTAAAATTACATTCAGATAATAGATACAATATAATAATATTTGGAAAATCAGTTTTAGTACAAATAATAGTAAGAAATGATTACCAAATATCAAATATATATCTACAGAAAACTTTTTTCTTAATTATTTAATGTCTAGATTTTTTTTAAAACTCTTTGGGTAGTTATAATCTTTATAAACATTGGAGTGATTGCCATTTTTATGGACATTACAATTACAAAAACGTCGGTTGACTTACCTATTTGGTCCAGAAATGACCACGCGTGTCTCTAAATTGTAATTTTCCATTCCATTTAAATAATCCTGATAAAACTTAATGCTCAGCACCAAGTTCTTTAGAGGTTGCAAAGATTGATTTGTCAATTGGATACTAAGGAGCGATGATTGACCCACTGTGCATACCATTTCGGTGTGCGGTTGCACTGGAGAGTCGCGAAAGGTAATGTCTGAGAAATTATAATAAAAAATAAAAAAAGTTCAGAATTTAACAATTACTAAATTTAAGAGATTTGACTAACCCCATTGCAAAGGTGATACTGTGGTCAGATCCACCATGGATTGCGCCAGCACAATGCCACGCAACGAGGCAATTCCTTCTATATCGGTTCCCGTTAGTAACCAACTAATCTTCACTCGCTCGGCTATATGAGAAGAGCAAAGTTTGCTTAGTGCATCGTTAAACGACAGCAATTGCGTGCGAAAACAAAGTTCTGAAATTTGAATAAAGTATTTAAATTTAAAATATGAATCATTTTAGAACGATTTAAGTCTCATCCAGTGTCACCTCTTTCTAGATTTTCTGCAGCTTCCTGCGCTCGTGCCGCGCACACTTGCTCCAGCGAACATCGATCCACTGGTATGGGCACACGACAACTTTCTTTGGCCTCGATGAGTATATTCTTGTTATCGGTATAATTGAGCGACATCTCTTGAGCGGTTAAATTGGATATATCCAACACCAAATAGAACTGAGAGGCTCTAGAAAAAAAAAGAGCAAACAATTAATTATCCAATTGTTTAAGAGTTAATATATATATTTCTACTTACACTTCGGCTGGTAGAACGTCCCAGCCCGTGATTTGGACACTAGGCATTAGTTCCAGATTCACGGAAACCGCACATTGACGACAATAACCCGCAATAAGCCCTTCGCCACCTGAATACTTTAGTCGCACCTGAGCTTCAACATGTTGGGAATATTGAGACCCCAGGCTGGATGGTCCACCTGCTCCGGTACCGCCAGGTTGAATACTCAGATGAGCCAAGGAATGTGGACCACCCGAAATGGTGGACCGAAAACTGGCATTATTAGGCTCTTGTCGACTATTTCGATGCTGAGGTGAATTAACCCTCGAGGGTAAGCTGGCATGACCCGAAGCCGACATATTTGAATAGTGTGTTATCGAGGAAGATGGTCCATAATCTCCAGCTGGACAGCTGGAATGTACAGAGGCAGCAGCTGGTACTGGACAAATAAAATCGGCTTCAGCATAAATGTGCAAAAGAAAGTCAATGGAAGCTAGCGGTGGCACGGGTAACTTGGCTTGCAATTCCTCTGCATCGAATCGAAAGATCTTTTTCTGTAAATCCTGCTCCACATTGGAATTAATATTTATCTCCAAATGCTCCAGAGGCAGTGTTGAACTCTCGTTAGTAATTGTTATCGTACAACTGGACGATTCACCATTATACAAAGTTAGACTCGCCGACGTGACCACAATGTCCGAGCTATTCAGATTGCTGAATGTCGCCGTTTGTGGAAGGGAGGTTTTTACTCCAATACGTGGCAGGGCGGGAATCACATCGATCAAATAATTGGGCGGAAAGCTCCGCTTTCTCATATGTTTCAGTCGGCAATTGGATTTAACACCAAGCGTGTGTGTGCTATATCCCTGCAAATCTAATTGCCCCGTCTCAATAGGTGTCCCATGAAGGGAGACATATGTGGGTACATGCGGCTGAAGAACAATGGTTTGCGGTAAGGATTCAAAGACCACACCATTGGTTAATAGACGCATATCAGTGATGGTCAATTCAAAGGGCAAAGGATTCCGCAGTCGCACACACACCTCACTCAGATCGTTCTGTACCCACAGGAAAGCTAATAGCAAAATATACAAATAATATTAAAAGATGTACATACATATACATATAACATTAGTTATAGAATCTTTTACCTATTTTATTTTTATCCTTTTTCTTATCTCGACGATCCATGGAATTAAAATGTATTGGAGTGAATAGAAATGGACCACTATCCGCTTTGGCCACTTTAATTCTTTGCGGCCTTAAATGAGCCGCTAAATCCTTCACTATTAGATCCATACAATAGGGAAGATCGGTGAGATTGGCGGGAGGTATCACAGTGCCATTCTCAAGCACCAGAGGTACAGGCGAACCCTCACATTGGGCGCTCAGATTCTGCAAACGATATTCACGGATATAAAGGATTCAGATATGAAATATAAATGAAATCCCACCTGCAATTGCACAGCCATTTCACTTTGCTCCGTAGTGGACATATTATCCCATTGGGTTTGTAATAGAAATGTCATATGCCTTGTGGCAAGAGCCGAGTGACCTAATCGTCTTGCAGCCGAAATTAAACTTTGAACCAAATCAATTTGCAAAGCTGGCCAACCAGATGAATTCTCCAATACCTCGAGCGGATCCAAAGATAGTAAATAACCCGAAAAGCTGCCCAACATTAGACGATAGCTTTGATTCCAATCCGGAGCTTGACTACCCTGCTGGACATGCTTTAAGGCAGCCAAACGTTGAAAGAAAGCTGCTTTACGCTGATAACCAATCTGCTGATAGAGATCCGTAATGACTTCAAATCGTTTGACTCGTTCCGGCTCACTCATACTCAGATTGATATAAAGAATATTTTGTAAAAACACAGCCACATCCAATGGCCTATTTTGCTCAATGCAAATCCGAGAGGCCTTTAATGCCGCCTCAGTCTCCACGGTAGCCGCATGACGATATTTACTGTAGTTGATAATTGCTTTGCGATAAAAATTGGTTATCTCCTCGGGCTTGAGTATGTTCGGAGGCAGTTCACCATTTCGGGTGCCATGTAGGGGGGCTGGAGCAGATATTGTGGATGTGGAAGATGATGATGAATTGGTAGTAGGTGTGCCAGAATTGGATGAATTTGTTGTGGTTGTCACTAGGGAAGATACCGATGAGCAGGAAGATGAAGTCGATGTCATGCGGACGTCGTTTATATCGAGAGGATTTATCTTTTTGGTCGCATCGCTGGCGCGCCATTTTTCTGGTGTGTTTCTGAGCGGAGATGAGGTGCCAGCTTCCTGAAGAGACGCATTACGATGCAGAGTTTCCAGCTCCCTCATTTGTGGATATAGCAACACTGCAGATGCCGCACACAAACCTTCCTCAGTGCCCCCAACCCATAGGGAATCTCCCACAGATCTTAGAGTTTCATTGGCATTGTGATATAGAGTCAGAGCATCATCCACTAAACCGGCTTGTAGGGATAAATCTGCCAAATTCTTCATTACTCTTCCAACACAACGCTTGCGATTATTCCTCGATTCCATATCCAAGCCCACAAAGTCACGCTTCTCGAATGGAGCCAATAGCAATTGAACCTTATCTGCCTTCTCCCGTGATCTCTCCAAGCGACGCGACTCCAGCACCCAAAACAAGGCCTGAGCAAAGTCAGCAATGCGTGCATCCAAATCCGAGCAAGAATCATGCTCGCGATAAAAAAATGCTTGCGATTTGAAATTAGATGGCGTGGTGTAATCATCCTGTAAACGATGATTCTCCTCCTCGCCCTCTTTTACATCGGGACCAAAGAATATGGCACGGAATTCGTATAGGGTGCTTCCATAGCGGACTTTTAAAGATTCATGCTGGCGGCAAAGCTCATTGAGTTCGGTTTGTGTGTCAAATTTTCCAATGGTGATAAGTCCCAATAATCTGCGATGGGTTTGAAAGTCACCCCAATCGTTATGCTCCACGGGATGATCATGAATAAAACGTACCCAAATCGAACGCTGATGACCACTGGAATCTGTAAATAAAATGGACGATTAGGTTTAGTTTAGACAGAGTGATGAATAAGAACTCACCAGTTACTTTTATCTGGTTGACACGACGCACTTTTTCAAACGCCCGTTGAAGTATGCGGGCCCGGGATGGTCCCACACCGCGGAGCAGAACCAGTAGGCAACTATGATGGAGAGCACTCTGCTCATAGTCGGGTCGTGACATAACTGACTCCACGTTGCTACCATGAGACAGCATAAGACCAACAGCAGCACGCATTTACTTTGGTGTAGAAACAATTCTCTACGGGAATTGGGATCCTGCTTCTGGTCAATGGGGATATCGATTTGATCCCAGCATGTGGCCGGCTTAATGGCTGTCCATTGTTTTGAGATAGTCGGACAACTCCCACTATTAGATCCAACCTCCCCTTTTTAGACTTCTCCACTACAGCCCTTCTTAAATGATGATGATGTTGCGTTTGCTTTCACTTCAATCAGATTACGCCTCCCCAACTTTTGCTTTTGGCCGATTACTTATGCCACATGGACTTGCGGCAAGGTCAAGTGTTAGTGGGTTTCTTTTGACAGTTATTATGTAAATCCAAAAAGAAATTAAACGAAAACAATTTAAGATAAACTTTTTAATGAAGAAATTGTCCAAGAGAAATTGGCGAAATGCAGGCCACACTGGTAGTTTATTGCCACTATTACCCACTTAAGAACTTTGGTCACATTTAATCAGTTCAGCCAAATATTTTACCGCTATAAATCCCAGTATTTGTAGTTGAAGACATCGGAATCGTTGCAACTAGCGGTGCAAAACTATCGGTTGTCACTGAGTTGAAAGATTTTGTTATCATCTCTGTTAAATAACAAAATTAATAAAAGCGCGAATATTTGCTTGGTGATGTGTAAATCACTCTATCGACGATTGTATCGTTGACTATCGAGACATTAAACCATAGTTTAATAGATCGATAGTGTCCTACCATCAGTGCTATCGATATTGCTATCGATAGTTTTGCACCTCTAAGTTTGAACATGTGTAAGAATTTATTAAATTTGTTTTAATATAATTTTTTCACATAAACCATGAATTTGTTACCTAAAACCCGCGAAGAATTCGCACAGACCGACTACTGGAATGAGTTTTTCAAAAAACGCGGTGAAAAAGCTTTTGAATGGTAAATACAACAATTTTGAAAAACGTTTAGCAACATGTTTGTTTTTCGTTTTTATTGTTATTTTATGTTGCTTATACATATTTGTCTTTAGGTATGGAGAATATCTGGAGCTATGCGATCACATACACAAATACATTAAGCCGGCAGATAAAATTCTGATGCTTGGTTGTGGTAACTCGAAATTGAGCATGGATATGTACGACACGGGTTTTCGGTAAGGACATTTAATTTCGAAAATCGTAACATTGTATTAATGATAATTGCAAATGTAAATATGTAGGGACATAACAAACATCGATATATCGCCGGTGGCTGTGAAAAAGATGTTGGAATTAAATTCCAGGACACGTCCAGATATGAAATTCCTTCAAATGGATGCAACATCAATGAGTTTTCCGGATGAGAATTTTTCTGTGGCCCTGGATAAGGGTACATTGGATGCACTATTTGTTGATGATACAGAAGAGACCAAGGAATTAGTCAAAAAATATTTTCAAGAGATACTTAGGACTATGCGGTAATTAGCACAAGAAATATCCGAGTTTGAATGCATGGCCTCATGATCTGCATACTCTTTAGGAATGGCGGTCGCTATGTTTGCATATCTCTGCTGCAAGAGCATATTCTTAATTATCTGCTACAGTTCCTGCCTAGTCACAATTGCATGGTCCGGATTGTTCACTGTCTTGGTGTGGAACAATCCAACAAGGAGAAGAATGCCGATGATGCCTTAACTTTACCAGTTTTTGTGGTAGTTGCAACGAAATTTAAAAGTCTTCCTATGCCTATATTGGAATTCGGCTTGGGTAACGATAAGATGCAACGATTTTCCCTTGCAACTGAGTTAGCCAATGCTGTTAGTTCGGTCCAAAAAGCTGCCTTGGTATGCAATGGTTTGGCTCGTTCTAATCTGGCTGGACATAATGAAGTTACCATGGATTTGCATCGTCCAACCGATGAAACGCCACGTTATACCGTCCATATTTTAGATCAGCCACCATCACGTGGTCTGGGCAAATATGCAGCATTTATAGTTCCTCAGGGCAGGGAGATTGAATGGCTTTTTGCTACTCCAGCAGGTCGCAAAAAGCTACAGGCATCGGCTAAGTTTCAACGTCTTGCAGTGGTCACATTACATCGTGATCAGGTTTATAGCACATTGGATGATGTAAAGTCCGAACTGGGTGATAGCATTAAGAATCTAGCCCCAGCTGGACTGACTGAGCAAATTCCATATCTATCTCTCGGCTCTGATGTGGGCAAGAGAGAAACTTTAATATGTGGCTTCTCAAAGATATCGGGTGATTTTCGTATAGAGGAAGTTGAAGCCAATGGTAAAACATTGCGCCGCCTTATCTTTTTGAGCAATCAATTTGTCGTACAATCCGAAGCTCTAGTCAAGACAAGTAAGTGTGATGTTATAGTCCCTTCTTAGATATCAAATAAGTTATGCGACTTTTCATTTTCAGTAAAAATCAAAGGCAAGAAAGAGCGCAAAAAGATTGATTTCGGTTATTTAGCCTGCCAGCATCATTTGTATATGTCAGTTGGTGTTCAATTATCTACAACATTGCAGCATCCCCAAAAGAATGTGGAAAAGGATGTGCTTGTCATAGGCTTGGGTGGCGCGGGCCTTTGTAGTTTTCTTCATGCAGCCTTGCCGTAAGTTTCAGAATAATTTCAACTACTGATTATTTATTTTTTTCCACTATACCCGATCTACACTTTTAGGCAAGTTCGGATTACTGCCGTTGAAATAGATCCTATTATGCTAGAAGTCGCGGAGCAATATTTTGAGCTCAAACAAGACAAACGACTGCATGTGGTAATCGATGATGGTTTGACCTTTGTGGAACGTTGTCGTAACGAGGGTACGATTCCTCTATACATGTCTAATTCGTAAAACATCGTTAATGTGTAGTTCTTTTTTATATTGTTATCCTTAGACATACACTTTGATGCCGTACTCTTTGATGTAGATAGCAAGGATCTTTCATTGGGCATGAGTTGCCCACCAAAAAGTTTTCTAGCTCATGATGTACTGCTGCATATCAAAGAAATCATTGGACCCAAGGGTCTGTTCATGTTGAATCTTGTTTGCCGCGATGAGAGTTTAAGGGGCGAGGCTCTGAATAATTTGCAAAGCACTTTTCCGGCTGTATGCAGTTACAAATTAGATGAGGATATTAATGAAATTGTTTATTGTGCCAATGATGAAAAGTACAAAACTATTGAACAATGGAAAAAACAAATGGGTACGGCTGGACGTGGCCTTAATGGAGCAGTCAAAGAGCAAAAATTAGCTACTGATGATGCCTTGGAAGTGGCGGAATTCTTAAAGGAGTTGAAACTTTAACAGAGTGAAAATATGACTATAATAGTATAAGTAAAAATTTTTAAATTTTTATATAAATCGATACAACTAAATAGTTGTATGCCCTCAACTGTTTTATCTACATACACCGATTTATAATTGTTTTATATAAAAGAAACACAAAATTGTTGTTTAAAGAAATGTTAATAGCATTTATAAATAAAAAATATCTAAACTATTAACTAAATTGTATTGTATAAATTGCTAATTATAATAGTAATAACAAATATAACTTAATTAATTGGCAAAGATTTTGCAAATGGTTCGTTTCGTTTTACTTTTCGCTTAACAATTAACTAGAAACTAAATTTAGCAAGAATAATAACGAGGTTTGGAATAATAAGAATAATTTAAATTAAACTATTTTCTAGGTTCCGCTGATTTTTTTTTAGAGATATTTTTCCTTGTTGTTGGACAAAATAATCAAAATGATAACTAAAAAACTATATAAGTACTATATTTAAAATTGTTTTTTTCGTTTATATATCGCTTTGTTTTGTTTTTTTCTTTTAGGTTTGCAGTCATTTGCATTTCATTGCAACAGAGAAAAAAAAAGGAACTCTTTCATAAAATGTTAGGGGGGAAACTCTAATTAAAAATATTAATTAATTAATTTTCCCGTCATATAAAAATAATTTTTAGCTTTTGCTTTTTCATTTCATCGAAAAAAAGGCGAACACAATGCATAAAAAAGAAAGAAAACATGAAAAAATAATAAGTCACTATAAACAATCAATTTGTTAATTAATAACTGGGTAATTGACTAAATAACTAAATAGGCAAAATCAAAAAAAAAAAAAAAATCAAAAGACTTTGCGAAATATATTATTAAACGCTCGCTGTTTTTTCTTTGTGGTGGATGAAGTGGTGCTGCCACCACTGCTGCTATTGCTGCTGTTGGCAATGCCACCGACAGATGCCTTTTGGACTAGGCCATTGCCGTTGGTATTATTGTGATTGCCGTTGGCACTCTCCCCGGAGGAGAGTATGGCCTCGCCAAGTATGCGAAATGAGTTTTCTGTTGAATTTAAAGGGAAATTCACTTCCGACAACGATGCACTATCCAGACTGTTGGCATTCATTCTAGCGGCAAGTTTTTGCTGATGTTTCTCGTTCCTTTTCAGACGATACCATTCCCAGGAAGTGGCCTCATGAGCTGAATGGCTGGATTTGATACCGCCACTTAGACCATTAAAACTGCCACCTTTGCTCTTGCTCTTGCCAAAGGGTGACTTAAAAAACCCTGGCGATGATAAACGACGAGATTTCTTGGCGTTGCTATTGGCGGAGTTAATTGTAGTGATTTTGCTATTTATATCTGGTGTATGACCAACTTTGCCATCTACTGTGTCCAATATCTGATAACCGGAAGGACCTTCGGGCATAAATTCATTGTAAGCCAAATCGCTGGTTGGTATAAAATTTTCCAAATCATCATCGTCGAGTAACAAACTCTCATCGTAATCTGTTTGGGAGGGCTCTTCGTACTGTTCATCTGGCGAATAAGTAGCTGGGGCAGATTCCTGTCGTTTAAGACCGACGCCTACTGCTGACAGAGATTTCTTTTTATGCGCCTTAACTGGTGGTTGGTGCTTAAGACTTTTCAATGTATCTGCAAAAAAAAAGCAATAAAAATTTATGAAAACTGTTATCTTAGATGATGTAATTAAAGTTAATATGACTAAAAGGTGGTACCCATGACTGGGAGAAAGTGGCATGAATGGCACAAAACATTGGGGAATACAAATGAAGCGGAGTCCCCTCCTTTGCTTAACCGTTTGGGTTAGACTGTTAACGTATTATGCTATATGTTTTATATGAGTCCTTAGAGTTAATTGTTCATTTCGGTTAACGTAACCACTCAGTTTTGATGACCACATTTCATATGAATGATTGCACCTTTGGATCGGATGATATCACTTTAGAATTTACTCACCCACATCGAAGAACTTGTCACATGCCGTTTCCCCCTTATGCCATGAATTTTTGGCTCCCTTTCGCTTGTGGAGCGATGCCCTTGCACTGGCACTTAACATATTTGCAGTTATATTATTGTTACTGCCATAGCAAACGGATATCTTTCGTTGCCTGTTTGATGTATCTTCGGGCACGGTTAAATTATCACCACATTCCTTTAGTATAAGCATGGCCTCTTCGCTGGGTCGTCGCTGTTTCGCCGGCGATTGTTTCGACTCATCCATCATTTGTTCATAGGATTTGCGACGACATAATTTCTGTTTTTGTTTGTTACCAGCTGTGTCCCGCCCTGCTAGTGTTGGCTGTAGATGTTGGGTTTGGCGTCGCAATTTACGATAATAGACAGTACCCAGTACTAGCATAAGGAATATACAAGTGCCCACTAATATGATGACCAGAATGCAGGCTTGTACTTGGTATGTTAGGGCTCGCACCTCGCCCGCCAGTTCGGCACTTTGTTGCTGATAGATCTGCTCTTGCTCAATATAACGACGACTCTGATCTTCAAGCGTACGAACAGTTAAAGTTTGTTGTGTAAGCGTCTGCTGTAATTCCTCCACTTGTTTCTTATATCGACGCGATAACTCCTCCAGATATTGACCAGACAGCGACATATTGCGTTCGAGTGCCTGTGGAAGACAGTGAGGGAAAATTGTAAATAAAATAAGAAAAAAAAAAATAATTTGCAGACTGTTGTTTTCTTTCAATGACGAGGATGATGATGACGTTGGCTGCCAGGTAGGTGGTAGCATAGCGACCTTTTTGTGTGCAAAAAAATAAATAAAAAACTGTTACAAGGATGAAGTGGAAAGCCCTTGGGCGGGGCCCAATACGGAAACCGGAAAGTAGCTACCAATTGTAATGGTTCAACAACACGCAACTTGGCTATAAACAACAACCCATAAAAAGAGTAAAAATATCAAGCTAGCCAAACAGTTTTGGAAATACCCTAATCCTAAACGGATAAAAACGATTTTAACTTTCTTAATAAGGAATTCTATATGCTCAACAGAAGTAAATACACTATGCCACGTGGGAGAGTTTATAGGCACGCCTGTTATCACATACATATGTAGATGTTTGCGTGGGTGGTTGCTTAGTTGTTTCTGTAAGGTTGTGCAATGACGCACTTGGTCTTATGTGGAGTAAAACCTGGGTCTAGTTTACCATAGTCGATGTTTGAAGACTTACCTTAATGCGATTTGAGAGCCTTATGAATACAGATTCGGACTGTGGACCATTTGTTATCTTCTGTTGTAGATTAACACCAGCTGAACCACCATTAGTGGCTCCACCTCCATTGACAACAGCAGCGGCAGCAGCAGCTGCTCCACCACCAGCTGTAATCGAAGCCACAGTTGTGGTTAGAAGATTATCAATTTCCCAATTGGCTGGATTGGTATCCTCAATGGCCGGGTCCGAACTGCTAGGTGTCTCTGTACTGGTGGCGCTGGTTGATATAGTTGAGCTATCCTCAATGCTAGCCTCTGTGGGTGAGGGTGTTGTTGGTTGTTCTTGTGATGTGGTTGATGAATGAATATTTGTTTCAGCTTCCTCAGTGGCATGTGGAACATTAAATATATTAACATCTGCAGGTGGTGGTGGTGGTGGTGTTGGTTGGTGGTTACTCGAAGAGGCAATGGGTGGTTCAACAACCGATGGTGTTTCTTTAACAGGCAACTCTTGACTGATTATCGTCTGCGGATTTAGTACTTCTAATGTGGGTGTTGAGCTTTGAGACGAATCTACGACATCTTCTTGAACAATTTCATGGCTAATCTCGGGAGCAACAATTTGGGCAAATGGATCATTCTTTGATTCCAAACTACTATGCATGGAGTCGGAGAGATTCACTGATGCAGTTTGTTGCTGTTGTTGTTGTTGCTGCAGCTGCTGCTGCTGCTGCTGCTCCACTGTTATGTTGTGTTCCACTTGAAGAAGTTTGCACAAAGCACCCACTTGCTCCGATGGCAGCATACTCACATAATAACTCTGTCGCTTGGCCCAGGAAAAGGTTATCGAGGTGGTAGATAGACTTATGCCAAATTCTTCTTCACATATGCGACTCTGGAGTAGATCTCCACGCAATTGGGGTAAATGGAGTAACAATTGCAATTGATGAAATTGACAGGATATCAAAGTATTAATCCTTTCCACCAATGTTATGTTGCAATTGGCACAGCTAAACGTTCCAAACGATGCTGTACGACAAAGTAGCGATTCGGTTGACCATTTGAATGCCTTGGTCGGCTTGACGAGAACTTCGGCTGCTTTTTTCACCATTTGGATGACTGCATCGGAGGCACTTTGAAATATATTACCACCGCCACCACCACCGCTACCACTATCACCAGTCGATGCTTTTTGTGTCTGCTCCTGTTGTCCACCAAAATCATCATAGAAATCATCTAGATCATCGCCAGGACGAATTTCCGTTTCAAATGCTTCATATTCTGATGTACCAAATACACGAAAAAGTGAAACAGGACAAAAATGTTCCTTCGAATAATGCGAATGAATATCAACACGAACAAATTTTCCAAAGAGATGAGGATGCAATTCAAATGTCTGAACGGTACGTTTATCCTCGGCTGCAAATCTTCCAACATTGCTCCAGTCTCGTGTGGGAAATCTTTTGGAAACGGCAACAGTAAAATTTTTTGGTGACGAACTAAACAATTCAAAATTGGCCAATTCAACTTTTTGGGCCTGTATGGCTTCGCATAATTCAACCACAAACCAGATGCGACTTCCGCATGTACTTAACATATACTCATCACTGGAATGACTCAGTACGGCTCCTGTATTGGTGGCATCCGCATTGGATGCAATTATTTTAGCACCACAATCGGGTGACGCATAATTTTTGGCTCGTAATTTCAGAGTGGGTGGTTTGCCATTCCCCGAACCAGTTATATTTCTACGTTGTGCCGAATTATTAACCACTTGTTGCTCCTGCTCCATAGCCTGTTCACGGCTAGCCTCGGCTTCCATTTGCTTTTGTGCCCACTCTGAGAATACGGGCATGGGCACTTCTTCGGCGCTGGTCAAATTGCTGGTTGTGACCGTATCATTAGCCTGTCCCATTATATCGTTAGATGTCGTCAGCACATCGTCGCTGCCATCCATTGAGGCCATAAGGATATCATCTGTTTCAATACCTCCACCCGGATCATTTATCTTTAATATTTGCTCATCTGTAAAAGATTAGAAAGATGAGAAATATTTCTTGTAAAGTTGCAAAGGTTTTTTTATTTACCCTGTTGAGGCATTTCTTTGGAATTTTCCTCCTGCTGCTGTTCGTGTGGTTCACTCCTATTGCTAGCTGATTTTGTGTACTCAGCGTTGTCCAGAATGACTGGATCCCAACGATTCTTATCTTTATGTTCCAATGGCAGCTCTGTTACAGTAGGCAGCTCTGTTATGATCTCTGGAAAGCTGAAAAAAAAGAAAATTAAAAGATTCATTAATAAGTTGATTAAAGCAAATATTTAAAAATCTTAAGGTTTGTATCCCCATCCCGCTTTTTATATCAATTGATAAAAGATTTGAAAAATACTAAAATTATGAAGTCAATAAATAATATTGACAAAAACGAAATTGAGTTCGGATGCGGAACTTTGGAGTTCATTTCATTCCTTATGTACATATTGCCTTATATATTTTAATCTCATATATTTATGTATTTATAAGACTGAAAGTAGTTTTTAGGAGTGATTTTATTTAAGTACTAAAAACTTTAAATCACAATTAGTCAAACTTGAAATTAAAAATTTATTAAAGTCGCTTCCTAACTAAGCTATTCCGATAATCTTTCATTAAATGTATTATTAAATCCTTTAAGGGTAATCCAAAATATAACGCATAAAGCAGGACGACTGTCTTAATTTATAGTTTTACCTTATGTACATATGTATGTACATATGTATGTATATTATAGTTAAAAATTATTTTTAAACTTTTTAAACTTTTTAAATTGATTCCATTCTAAAAATTGTCTTGCAATCTGGATTTGCTTAATATAATCTCAAATAGTATCCATATTGCATATCGGTTAAAATTATCCAATTTTTAAATTTTTTAATAATAGAAATACGTATACATACATACATTTTATAAACTATTTTATCGACTTGTTTTCAGATATGTATCTAATTAGTCTTAAGTCTTGTTCTTATTAGTTTTTGGATTTAAAACATAATAAAATAATATTTATTAAATGCATACATATGTATATAATATATTAGGGATTTTTTATTCGCTTAAAATTGTTTTAAATTAACACAAATTTTTTATTTTTTTATCTCACCTCATAAACACCGTCGATATGGCTATAATTTGTGAGAACCATATAATCCAGAAGAATATTAAAAACATGGTTAAATTTGTTTTTAGCTTTTTTAACTCACTACAAATGAATTTCATTGCACATTGTAGCAGCATTTTGTTACTTAAATAATTCAATTATCATAATTAATTTATCATTATTTGATATTGAAAAAACACACATTTTCTCAACTTGACAACAGCTGTGACCGTGGCTCAAGATTAAACATTTTCTTTTTTATCCATATTTACATCTGTATACATATAGCATATCTGCATTGTATTCATAAGAATATGATATCAATTTCTCAATCACTTTGATTTTATTGCATGTGTGAGAGAAACAGCCACGTTGGAAGTTATTTTTCAACTGATATTAACAAAAATGATTAAAATGTTAAAATTGTTGGTGGAGCGAAACAGAAAAAATAACCCAGACAGAATGCCTGTATATGTGTGTGTATGTATGTATGTATAAACACCATCCAAGTTTTAGCTCTCACTTCAATATAGTACATATGTACATACATATGCACATATGTATGTATGTATGTATGTATATTTAATATACAAAACTGAATGTTATTGTTTTAACAAAAACAATAGCAAACAGCTGCTACTATTCTTCTACAACATCTCCTACTCTTCTGAGAGTAATAATGTAGTACATGAAGAAAATAAAATAAAGACACTTTCTGTGACAGATACAGTGAGAAGCTAATGAACGATTTGTAAATTCACTTTTCAAAATTGTGCGATAACAATCAGAATTGTCATACAAACAGACTATGGGTTTACAGTAGAACCTTGGTTAACGGACACATTTTTCTGGGAAAAAACGAACAAAATTTCGCAACCTCAATTCCATATGTACATATACATATTTCTGTGTGTTTAGCAACGAAACACGGGGAAACCCCGAATACACATTGTATTTTTTAAGACTTCGTCACACTGGTGCTATCTGTGTTTATCTTTTGTTTCAAGCGCATAATTACCTATGCAATTAATAAGAGATGTTGCTCTATTTTTATTTTGTTTTTATAAAAGTTGCAAAATAACGTAAATGGAAACTAAATGAAATTAAACTAAAAATCATTGAAAAATATCACAAATTTTTGAGTGAAATCAAAGATTTCAATTATCCTCCAATAGATATTCAGTTCCTTAGAAAATTTTATACAGCAAAACATTTATTCGGACACCCATATGATACAACTTTTTCCATTAAGAACTTCAAATGTATTCAACATAAACAAAAAAATTATCCGAATAATTTTTGTGCGTAAAAAAGTAGGTTTTTTGATTGTTTTGAGATTTTTTCCTATGCCAAAGAAGGTTTTTTTTTGTACCATAAATATGTATATATGTAAGTAGTATGTATATGAGACTTGTTTGCAGAAGTTCAAGGAACTTTTATATTCAGTAACTTGATTGATTAATAACTAATACTACCATTTTGTATAAGAATTGTAGTTTAGTTTCAGTTTGCTAAACTTTTTTCCTTAAAATAAAAACAAATGTTAACATTTTTATACATTTTTAAATCTCTAAATAATGTAAGAGCATTTTCAATTCAGTTTTAAATATTATAATACAATGGATAGATGCAATACAAATATAGAAAAGTCATTTGTTTATTTTTGGCATATAGATTGCAAAATATTTTTGCCAATTATACTTATTTCGGAAAGAACAAGCACGTGTCAAAATAATGCAATGCAAAAATATGTATATTATTAAAACAATGTAAACTTATCAAAAATATGTATGTACATACATATGCATCAATCTATATATAACTATTCAAATGATATATATATATGAATATATATAAAAGTCCCCAAAAATGATGCCAAGTGCAAAAAGTGCGTATGCAAAAAAAAATTTTATTATTCCGTTGACAAGATTATATATTCATAATTTATAAAAATAAAACTTATGAAATGTGTCAAGACAAAAATGACAAGCAAAAATAACGAAAAGGTAAGTTTAATAATACGATGTATGTATGTGTATGTATATAACCTAGCTAATAATCTGATTTAATTTAAAACTAAAGTGATAACCTTTTAAAAGTTCTAAAATAAGGAACTACCCAAACTGACTGATGAATGAATTCTTTGGAAATGAATTCGTTGATAAGAAAAACCTGTTTTATGTGTTTTATTTATGTATTCGAAAGCTCTTGAAAAGTGTTCCATTCTTGATCTAATATAATATATATGTATATGTATGTACATATAAACGATGCCAAGGTAATATAATTAATATGAATATAATTAAAACAAAAATAAAAAGATATCAAAATGATTTATGCAATTGTTAATCTTGTAATTTTTATAAGCATTTTCCCCCCACTTGGCCAGTGACCCCATTCAATAAATAAATCGGACAATAAAGTGTTCACATATAGATGCAAGATATATGTAGTAATCGTCGAGCCTTCTTAAAAACAAGTATGTATGTATTATTATTATTATTGTTATTATTACAATGTGAATGTGTTGCCTATGAAAATGCTGCTTTTGTACTATGTAAATTTCCTGCTTCAGTAGCAAAAGTCGTAATATTTTTTCTTCTCAGACTTGTCTCGCATAAAATTTGTTAAGCTTTTGGGGTATTTCCTATATGCGTCAAAAGACTTTAGTATATACATATTTATATATTATTGACATACATGTAGACATATGTACATATATACATATGTATATGTGAAATGTATTTAATCAGTTTGTGTGACACTTAAATAAAGTTCACATGACATCTAAATTCACACTTTGAAAATTTTTGTGTTCCACTTTGCGTATGCGTAATATAAAGAGTTTGAACTAAAATTGAAATATAAAATTAGAGAGGAAATTAACAAAAGAAATTCAACCAAATATTTTAGGAGTTTTCATTTGTACTTTTAGGCTTCTTTTAATTTAATAATATAATGTTCAATTTAATAATAAAATTGCTGACTGCATAACCCAAAAAAATATAAATAGAATGTGACAAAATGAACAGACTAAATCAAAAAAAAAAAAAACATTGATAAATAAAACCAATTTATAAATTATTATTATTTCATTATTAACAAGCGAGAAAGTTATAAAATTAATAATAAGCTACGTAGTTTAATTATTTTTAAGCAAACTTTTTTCTATATACTAACAGAGCAAATCATTCGATTTTAATGAAGAACGATTATTTTAAAATTATGAAACGAAACTTTCTCGATATTTTCAAAAATTTGTAATTTCATCCGTTTTGTATACTATGTATTTCCCTCAAAATAATTCTTGAAACTGTTAAAAATATATTAAAAATCGGATTTTATTTTTACAAATTTTAATGCATGACTGTTTAAATGAAGAATTAAGTGCGGTTAGTAGCATTAAAGATTATTTTAGGTTGACGCATTTCAAACAGTTTTTGTATACCCTTGCAGAGGGTATGGATATTAAATTTGGTCAGAAGGATAGAAGAGGAAGCATCTCCGACTATATAAAGTATATATATTCTTATCAGCATAACCCTTCCTTATTAATAACAGAGCTAAAAATTTCAACATAGGTTGCTTTTTGCTGCAGGCATTGTATATCTCGGAATAATCCAAATTGGACGAATATATCATATAGCTCCCATAGGAACAATCGGTCATGAATATGGTTTAACCTCAATAACTCTTGTTGTTTCTTAAGCGAATGTCACGAAATTTAATATTTGTGATTAATTAATACTTCACCAAAGTTTTATTAGAATGGGTTGACTATATAAAATATAAAAAAAATTTTTACTTTTTGTTTCTCAAACTATGGAAAGAAATTTGGTAAGTATAAAAATATCTCTGTTCAGAAATTTGTCGACTATATGCTATAGCTTGTTCCTATTTGCTTTAACCAAAATATAAATAGCATAATTTGTATACTCCTTTCCTTCATGCTTCTGGTAAGATATATACATAGAAACAATCTGCAAGGGTATACAAATTTCGGTATGGTCGAAGTTAGGCCATCCTTCCAGTTTTATTATTATAGTAAATTAATATCGCCTGTATTGAATTCGTCATAGTTTCATGAGAATATAAATAATATAACTTTGTTATTATAATTACGAATACCATGCGATTATTAATCTAAAGGTCAAGCTAATTTCTACTTTAAAATTTTGCACTACATTTGAGATGTAGTTTTTTAAATGGTTCGCTTTACTATATAGTCAATAGATTTTGATAAAACTTAACAGAATCAAGAGACTTTTTTTTATTAAACTAATAAAAAGTAATTAAAAAGGCATGTAGCTAAACAAAAACCAACATATTTTGTATAGTGACTTTTGTGCCAAATAGATCGTTGGCAACTTTTTTAATCTATGGCTGATATTGATGAAACTTGGATTAGGTACCCCTTATATAACTATAACTATGTATGTATAAGTATATAGTTTGGTTGAAAACCCATAGGGAATAGTGATTTAAGGTTAAATTTTTCTTCAATCACTTATATATAATCGCTATATATACATATATATCTATATATTAACATATATGCATTGTAACGTTCTGAACAAACTTGAAGTGTATATTTTTTATGCATAAGCAAATATTTATAATGAATTAGCAATTAGGCATTTGTGGTAAGATAAATTCTTTTGTTAGGCACATTAGCTAGACTTGACTTAATTTTTAAGTATAATAATATTTCGGTAACCTCTTACGCATTATGTATTAAATCAAAGTCATCAATTAACTGAATCGTTTTGCAATAATACTTGAAAAATCAGTTATCGTTTTACTTAATAATTCTCCGAACTTTATATAAGTAATCTTAAGTAATTATTGTTCATGCTCGCTTTACCCTCTTTAAAACCAAAACTGTATTTTGTAACCAATCAGTTTGAGTGCCCTTCCGATGAATGAAAATAAAAAACAAAAAAAAAAAAAAAAAAAATAGGAAGGAGGGAGGAAAACCATGGAGAAAAAAAACTATGCCACAACAACACCAACAACGCACAACAACAGCAATGAAGAAAATGAAAAAATTATAGGAAGACAAGTTACGAGAGCGCAACGGACGCGACACCTGACGCCTCTGCAGCATCTCAACTGGGGTAACTTGAGATGATGTCTTTAGGTGGGTTCGGTAGGTATCCTCCTCCCATCATCTTTACTATGCTCCCTCTCGCTCTATCCGCTTGTCTAAACTGTCTGGTGGTGTCTCCCATTGGAAAACCTCAAAGTCTATACATGAAAAAGTCACGAAAAACACTTGAGCCGAGACTTGTAATAATTAGCAAAACATTTGTATGCATTTTTATTGCATAATAAACAACTCATCACATAGTTATAGTATGTTGTTAGGTACCTATACATATATGTACAAACATATATTGGGTATGCAAGAAGCTACCAATAACCGCAATATATATATATATATCTTCTTCCACATATGTACATTAGTTTTCACTTTATGCTAATTAAATGAACTAAGGCGAAAATTGATCAATTTGGTGCAACTGTATGAAAATATTCTATATAAATTCTTAAACGGATCGACCAATTGGTTACCATCTAATGCAAATTCTCAATAATCTGCAACAACCCACAATTTATGTCAACAGCACACACACACACACACACAAAGCATAATAACACGCCCACCAGAAATCTATCTTTCTATCTATCTACATCTCAAGTGTGTGTGTGTGTGTGTATGTGTTTATATATATGTAGTATATGTATATACTACCCAGCTGGTGGCTGATAGTTGGCATATTTATGACTTGTCTTCTGTCTGCCGTGAGTCTACATCAAAAATTCACAAACTGTGAAAATTGTCTTGGGCAGTAAGCCAGACATTCAGCTAGAGATCAAGTCAGAGCAAGACCAAAATCCATAGGTATGTATATATAAATATATATATACATATGTATATAGAGCTGAGGTGGTACTGACATATTGGGTTAGCCCGTTCCGGCAGTTTGCATATTGCCTACGAGTTTGTCAGGAATTTCTGGCTTTTCTTCTTGCATTTGAATAATGAATAATTCACATGAATAAAATAATTATTTCATTTTTCATGTGTGAGGAAAAAAAGTGAAAATATCATAAGGAAATTTTTTTAGCAAACAATATTTAGAACGGACTAAAAAACTAAAATATAAAATAGAATTTATCTCAATTCGAAACTAAAACGACACACAGTTACGTCTTACTTTTGATGCTTTGATATATGTATTTATATATTATTTTGTTTTCCTATGAATATCAATGTCGATCGATTATATCTTTATTATCCAATATATATAATAATGGGATATTATTCCAAATTGGTTTTATTATTGTCCCAATTGAACAATCAAGGCGGATATAATATAATAAAATATATAAAAAGTACATTTATCTAAATATAATAATATACTGCAATAATGAATATATATTATTATCGATATGCAGTTAGCAATCAAAATCACTAATTGTATGTATAAATATAGATCCTCCTATTCATAACGCTTCTTAATTGAAGTGATAAGTTTTTAATTGTAATTCACAACTAGTTCTTGCATTAAAGGATCTAAGCTTGTCATGAGTCGATAAAAATGTATCACATAGTCTGTTTTTTTTTTGCTTATATGCCTTTATGATGTTTTCTGTGATATTTAAAAATCCTGTTATATTCTTGGGATCTTTAATTTGAGTTTTTTATAATTTGTAACTGAATGATTTTATAAAATTATATTCAATTAAAACTCTTAAAGGATATTCCATCGAAACTTATGAAAACTATTTGGCTTTAAAAATGTTCACATTTTAATAAAACAATCTTTATATATGTTTATATTCTGATTGCATCAGTTGTTTTCGCAAAATTAAATTTAGATTTAATATCTCTAAATTGTAACGCAGATAAATTACAGTGTGTTAAAGAAGTCTTCTATCAGCACTAAATGGTAGCACACGAAATAAATTCAGATATTATGTTTTATATTTAATACTGGTGAACTACCAAATAAATAAATATTTTCAACAGATCACTTCACTATGGCAATATAAATGCGTTTTAATCGTATTGAGATTAAACTTTCATTGAATGAAAAAAATTTTTTTTTTAATTATTTCAAACAAGTAAAAAAAATAAAGCAGATTATCTTTTGCTAAAATGATAGTTGTCACTAATAATTTACATAAATTTAAATATTTAATTGTTTAGACTTTTAATGACAGGATATTGGCAATAACATCCCGCTGAATTGATGAGGGGATAAAAAATGAAATGGATTAACTTTTATTATAGCCATTCGAATAACACAAAAAAATACTTTAAAAAAATGTTTTTGGATTGAGATCATTGTAAAACGTGGTTTTTATTAAGCGCCATAGCTTAGTTAATTGTTGTTCGTTGAACTTGAATTCAATGATTAGATGTAGAAAGTGGATCAAATAAATTAGTTTTCAAAATATTAACTCATTTCAGACACGAAAATGTATGAGTTAATTTATTAAACCAAAGTCAAGAACCAAAAACAATATTTATTTATATATTTTTTTTAGTAATTAATTTTTTTTAAAACAGAAAGTTTACGTAAAAATAAAGAAAATAAAATAAAACTGTTTTGGTATATTGAGATATTTTTCACGCCTATTGAAATGAATTGCCGGCATTAGCTTCAGTCGATAAACACTCGTTATAGATAAAAGTCATTTTAGTTAGCATGTATTTAAGTTCAATTAATGCCAAAGTAAATAGTATTTAGTTTTCGCACAGTTTTTTTCGTTGTCAAAACTGGAATTGTAATGATGATTGGTTAGTTTGTTTGGTTGTTTGATTGGCTTTCTGGCTGGATGATGATGGATGTTGCTTTAACTTTTTTAATTGATGAACAAACTCAATTATAGACAATTTGTGGATTTTAATGGTTCCACATCCGGTTAGCTTAGATGGTCAATAAACTAGAACAAATATTTGCATTAACAAAAATCAATAGAATTTGTTATTGGTTATTGATATTGCTATTGTTGCTTATAATTGTTGTTGTTGTCGCTCATTTTAAATAAGCTCTATTTATGGATATTTATTAAATAAACAATAATTGAGAATTGGCAACTACTTTGAAAGCCAACAATCAAAAAGGAAAAATCAATCAAATGAAAAGGTCGCCCAGAAGGTTGTCAGCTGTTGTCAAGGAGTTTAGTTTTCAATGTTAATATGTGTAAAAATTTACATTAAATATTGGTTCCAATTGATTTAATTTTGTTTTTTTATTATATATATATATATATATATGTAGGTTAAAAGTGTTTATTTGTTTCGTTCTTTTGCTAGTCAAGTGCACAGCAGGCACAAGGACTCAAAAAACTACACGCACAATCATGCATACACACTGATGCAAGGATATATTATCTATGTAAATAGATATATGGGAACGGATTTATATAATATATGTATGTATGTATATTTATTTATTTTTGTCACGTCTACGTCGTCTTTATCCTTGTATTTGTATCTTCACTTCACATTGCGCGGCACCACTCAATCCGAGAGCCACCACACAGCGGAGGCGACAAAACGCACGATCGCACCACTGGAAATCGAAATGAGAACTGAATTGTATTAACGGAGTAAACTCTAGGTAATTGTGGTCCAAGTGTGCAGAAAATTAACCGGCCATATGTCGCACACACACACACACAAATACACAGCACACTCTGCTATAATCAAAGAGACAGAGAGAGAAAGAGAAACGCAAAGAGCGAAGAAAACAAATTTCTCACTGTCTCTCTCTCTCTCTCTCTGTCTTCCCACTTACTCATCATAGTAGAGAGAGAAAATATTTTTGCTTAAACGAGACTCAAAAACAAAAAAAAAAAAACAACAACAACAAGCATTCGGCATCATTTGTAAAATGCACTTGCAGTGCTCTATAGCAGCAGCTCCCCTAGCTGAGACGTTAACGTCGACTGCATTTTACCGGCAAACTTGTCACACAACATTGAGCTAACGCTTGTTATGTCTCTCTGTCCGTCTGTCTGTCTGTCTGTCCTTTCGTCCATCCCGCCTCTGTCTGGGATATAAACTTAAATTGATAACAAGAAAGAAAAGCCTCGATTTTTTTTTTTTTTTTTAAAGCGACTGGAGAGAGCTTTTCACACAACGTTGTTTTTGGCAATGATAAGATTATCGCTAATTGAAAGTAATACTAACCAATCATTTGACTTAAACAATCTTAATATGGCTATAACTATTTCAGTGTATATGCATTTTAAATTTGTATAATGTCTTTCTTTATGCCATATTTATTTGAATATCTTTAGAAATCGGTTTAGATGATATTAAACATTTTTGATTTCAATCTTTCGTATTTTTATTTTCGGAATGATTAAACTAAACTGAATGAAACTCCTTAAAGGAATTTTAAATTGAATTTGAAGGTTTACTAATGAAAGAATTTTTTTAAATTTTAAGAATATTTTATCCATATTTGTTTTAGATTCTATCTTTGGGGTTTTTTCTTGAAATAACAAGTAAACCTGTCATTTTTACCTGATTCTCTTTTTGTGCACTCTTTGTGTGTTATTAAATATCATTTTTTACGATGCATTGAGAACGATATAAACATCCCAAAAAATAAATCTCCTTTATTTTAAAGCATTAAAATCTTAAGGTTTGAACTAATGAAAAATATTTTTTAATTTTCACAATATTTTCGAACAGTCAGTGTTTTATAATCAGTTCAAGTTTATCCACTTACATACGTTAAAAATTTGTTTTTATGTTGTTTTTTAATCATTTGTGTCTAAAAAGCTTTACACTTAAAAAAAAAATTTTGGGTTATATAAAACTAAAATCTTATGTTTGAACGAGGGGAAATTTTTTATTTTTTCTCCACAAATAAGTGAACTATCAGAGTTCAATATTTCAGTTATTCACTTACGAAGAAGCAGGTTTTTTTTTTCTCATTCCCAATTTGAATTTATTGAAATAGTTTTTGGGAAATTTGGAAATGCATTTTTTTAAGAAAAATGTTTAACTTCAACATTAAAAAAATTGAATAAAAAATCTATTTATTCAAATTATATTATATTATATTTAGTTAGCCTAAAAGTTGATGAAACCTGACTTATTTAAGATCAGATCCATAAATACTATCTTAACTTTTCGACATTTTACCAAAAAAATTTCCTCAATAAATTATAAAATTAACAGTTATGATTGAAAAAGTGCCTTCGATTGCTACCACTCCACACACAAGACTCTAACTCTAACCACCCACAATTCAAAAAAGACAAACAAAAAATTATGTCTCGCTGATGGAATCGTAAAATATTTTTGTTGCTTTTGTAATGTATTATTATTTATCCTCCCAGTGTCTCTCCCTTTGGCGCACAGCTGCATAATAGAGCAAAGCAAAAGTAAGCACCACCACCACCACCATCAGAAAGAAAAAGAAGGTGTCGGAAACGACTTTTTAGCCCCCACAAAAACAAAAAAAAAAAAAAAAAAAAAACAAACCAAGTCGAAGCACAAGCAACGATTTTACTCAAAGCCCCCAAGGAAGCAACATAGTCTTCTATCTCTGTCTCTGCCGGTTGGTCTGTGGCATTTTTGTGTGATTTGGCTTGTGACAGGTTTATGTCTAAATCTGCAAGCTGCACAGGACCATTAGCATTTCAGGTGTGGGCAACAATATACAGTTGTAGTATAAAAAGCAACAACAACAACAACAACAAAATACACAAAAGAAATAACAAAAAAAAATTTATATTTTCTATTTTATAACAGATAGATAAAGATCATAAGGATGTTTGACCAAAAAAAATATATATGTATATGTACATAGTATATATAAAACAAATATTGAAATGCATAATTGCCACAAGTGCAATGAAAAGTGAAATGTAGCTCATAAATTGGCCAAAATGCAACCGCTGGCAAGTTGCAAAATACAGCAACAATAACAACAACAACAATAACAAAACAAACAAATAAACATGCAACACAATGCACGAAAAACAAGCAAGTCCTATAAAAAAAATTAAAAAATCTTTTTTTTTTTTTGCTTTTTGCCAATTTGTTTAAGAAGCAAAAAAAACCAGCCAAATCGCCGCCAAATGCCTTTGATGATGTTAACTCCTTTTGTTCAAAACAAAAAAAAAAAAAAAAAAAGAAGTTAAACAAATAAAAAAGGTTACAACGGGCCAACAGTGTCAATTGAATTGAACGATGCCAACTTTGGCTGCTGCTGCTGGTGCTGGTGCAGTTCCAGCCAGACGCCTGCATTGAAAGATAAACACTTGTAATCCGAAAGTGTTTTCGAACCCAAAAGGCGCTTACACAATTGACTCTAACAACTAGCAACAGCAATAGCAACTAGCAACAACAACAACAACAACAACCAGCTACATTGAGCACACACACGAGTTGTTAAGTGGTTGGTGGCATATGTGTATACCCAGTCAGATATATATATATCTATAGTCTTAAGTTAGGGGGAAAGATTGTAAAGGGTACCGCGTCTTTTTACTATGTATGGAAAGTGCAAAAGAGATTTTTTTTTTGTTTTTATCTATCTGTGTAGTTCGAGATGCTGTCAAAAGATGCTGTTGCGGGTGAAAATCAAGGCAAAGATCAGGCCAAATAAGGTGAATGCAATTAAATTTCAAGTTCAATAGGTGCCATTTAATCATAAAATAAATGCCCATTTCTCCACATATCGAACTAAAACAATTTATTGCCTTTAATCCCATAAACTAAACTTAAGATGTTGTGCAAATCAAATCAATTTTGGGAAATTTAATTTTATAAATTATAGCAATATTATAAATATACGTATGTATAATATATCACAATTTATATAATTTAATTTTATAATTAAAAATCGATAAACTATCTATAAAAGTTTTTAAAATTTATAATACATAATTCAATTTCCTTTTTTTTTTATGTATTTCTAAAAATTTCATTTTGATTTAATTTTTGCATCTCTAAAATAAAATTTCAATTGAATTTTTAAATTTTAAATAATTTTATCTAGTTTTCCTTATATTCTTTAATTAAAACATTAGTCAATTTTCCTGGAAACTAAAAAAATTGTTCCACAAATCATTTTCAAAGTAAATCATACGTAGGGGGAAGGAAACAAATGTTCGTTTTATTTCTTACTTGCACTTCATTTTACATTGGTAATTAATTTTTGTTTCGCCCACTAAAAGCAAGTCCGATTAAATTACTCGCCTTTTAGACACGAGAGTAGATCGTAATTTCACCCCTACGCAAATTGTTTTCGATTTCAAAAATAAGAATAGCACTAAAACTTAACTCGAATGTTAACTAGATTGAAATCAAACATTTCCCATAAAGTTTCGTACTTACTTTACTTTTGTAAAAATTGAGTTTAATAAAATTAGGTAAATCAGATAATGAAATTCGCAATAACAAATCCAATCACTTAATTAAATTGATTTATAGTCGTTTTTTTATATCATCTATGTCATTTATGGCACGTAACTATTTTTTAATTAAACCATATAGTAGTTCCCATTTGATTGGTATATAAAATAGGAAAATTAAACAATAAAAATTTATGTTTAAATACCACAAAATATACATACAAATACATATATATACTTAATGTAGACCTTTTTTCTTAGTTTTTCCCATAATTTCATAAATTGCAAGTTGTAATTTATCAGGATTTTTGACTCATTCATGCCAACTTAAATCTAAAAGGCGGTATATTTTTTCTTTCTCTTTCTCTTTTTCTCTCTCTCTCTCTCTCTCTCTGACCATTTCTATTGACAGCAACCGCTTAAAAAATGATTATTAATTTGTAAGTATCACAAAAAATTCAAGAAAAAATATTGAATAAAAACTGCAGCTGCTTTAATACATACAAAATACTTTAACCACCTCGCCTTCATCTGTTTTGCCCCGTGGAACACCTACGCCTTGAACATTTTTCACTCCGCACGAAGCCCAAACGGCGGCTACGCGTCTGTGTCTGAGGCAACAAAAAATAATAAAAAAAAAAAAAAAAAACAAAGCTTGATAGAAAAAATGCCGGCAAAAACCAAGAAATGTAAAACCGGCTTTTCCAACAGACTTTGAATGAAATGTCCCTCCCCCCCTCCCCCCCCCCACACCCAGCAATAGACAAGAGAAAAATATGCAAGAGGAATGTGTGGCAAGCAGATGAAGACAAGTGAAGGCGGCGTATGATACGAGTATGAGGACAATCAACGCATGATCATGCTACTAACTTAATCAATGCAGCAGCAGCAGTTAGACAAGAGATCAGTTGATCGTTGCGATCAACAATTGATGGACGAAAGTCAACGACGAAAATGATAATAATGATGATGATGATGATCATGACGACGCTCACTACTACTCACAATCAATTAAGTATTTGGCCAAACGATATGTTTTTTCCATTTTTCCTTCTTTTTTTTTTTTTTTTTTTTTTGTATTTTATTATTATACTATGTTGTTGTTCAGATAGATAAGATCATAATGATCTGTGTGGTGTGGCCCGTGCGGTGATCGTTGAGCGATCATTGACAGCAAAAATAATGTAAACTGAAGCAACACAAATCAAATCAAATACCAAATTATTCCACCAGCGCCCCAAAATATTTGCATAAATGTCGAACTGTAAAAATTTCTGTTTTTAGTTGTTTTTTCCTTTTTATTTAACATGATAATGGGTTTTTGCCAAGTTTGATTACCGTTCAACAAGATCATGATGCATTTGAAAGCAGCAAAAACAGCAAAAAATATATATATATATATATATATATATATTTTTTTTTACTTTTAGAGAGTCCTTTACAACAAGAAGAAAGTGAAAGTGAAACGATCTGCGACGATCACCTGCCAACTACTACACACTATGTGTGAATTGTCTGTCTGGGAAAAGGCATCGCATCCACTCATTTACTCCTCTCACCTCCATCTCCACCTCCACCTCCACCTCCAACTTCTCCTTCTCCTTCTCGACATCTCTTATCTGTTTGCTGGCTAATGTTTTCATTCTGAAAATTTATATGCCTAAATGAAAGTTTTTCTGTGAAAAACTAAAGATAAATCTCATTTCCATACCATCAAATCAAATTTTAACACTTTTACGTCAATAAATTTTCTATTGAGTTAAATGAAAAATGTTGAGCAAAGCCTTTAAAGGATCAAAAAAAACAACAACAACAACTAAAGCGTTGGCGGATTTCGACTACCCACAGCGATGTTTTGTAAACGCAGTTTCATTTTTGTAATTTTGAAATGGCCACCAATATGGGAAAGATGTAGAGACACACACACACACACACATAGGCATAGACAGACATAGAGTTCGAGTTAGCCAGAAAGAGAGAGAGATAACAGAGGAAGAGACTTGACGAGGAGGCATTTAGAAAGTACGCGCGCCACTCACAAAACAAAAAATAAACTAAAAAGAAAGACAAAATAAAATGCAGCAACAAAAAAAAAACAAAAAAAAAGAAGGAAAACCGAAAAAAAAAAATAAATTGAAAAACTGTAAAGCAAATTACCGGCAAAAGGCTTTGTGACAAGGCATAGCGTGGGTGGGTAACTTTGCCGCCTCTGACTCTCCACCTCTGTCTTGGTCTCTTCTCTGTGACTGTGGTCGTTCGTTTTGGTCGTGGTCATGGCCTGGTATTGGAAATGGTATTGGTTGCTTATTGCCGGCCGAAGGTAAAACTTTGCTAAACTCTGCCAGCGTTCGTTAATTTATTATTTTTCAAATATTTCTACCACATGTCCATGCAAATATGTTTCCCTAATTAGCTCGAGGCTATCAATAAACTAACGTTTTAGGAACCAACTAAAAAAAAAAAAAAAAGAAACAAAAACCACAAACCAGACACTTTGCTTAAAAAATCGATTCTTAACTAAGTCGAGAAAAAAAAAAAGGAGCAAACAAAAAACTTTTATAGTTTACAACTACTTAGTATGTGCCAGTTCTAGAACGTTGAGATTTAAAAAAAAATCACTCAAAATATAGATGAGAAAATGTCGTCAGAACTTTTTTAAATCATGTAACAAATTAGTTAACAATTGACTTAAAACAGAACTTGTAGTTAAGTGGACTGAGCTTTATTAATATTTTAATCTTGAAATGATATAATTATAATGTTAAATGAAGGAAAAAGAAATTAGGAAAAAAGATGGTCGGTTGTTTTTTCAATTTTATAATTGATTTTAATTTGTTCTAATATGGTCATATTGTACATCTGTTTTGCTTCAGTAATACATACCGATATGTCTAGTTGGTTTATTCCATTATATATATCTGGGTTATAATGTTTTGTTTAGCTTACGTATAAGATATACATTTTGCATTCAATAAAATTTATACATTTGTTTGTAGTGCTCGTATTTGTTTCGAATCCCTTATGCATGTATATATAATCTTTTTTAGTATTAATCATAAGTTCTACGAAATTGAAATATATAAATAAATAATAATATATCTGTAAAATATATATATACATACTAATATATAAAATATACATAATATCTATAAATATATAAAATGTAAAATACATAATAAACATAGGATATTCTTCAAGTTGTTAATTTTAATTTGTCTTTTAGTAAATTAAAACTAATCAAAGAAAAGTTAAGTTTCTTCAAGGAAGACTTAGTCATCTTAGTTTTCTATTTATGGGATTTAGCATAGCCTGATCAGTAAATATAGAAACTACATAAAAGGATGGGTCAACTTCGACTGTGCGAAGTTCGTATACCCTTCCAGATTGTCTCTATATAATTTACCAAAACTACATATTAAGGATTATACGAGGTCTGTTTTTTAGATTTCAGGAATAGCAATGAGGAACAAGCTATTGCATATAGTCAACAAATTCTGTTACAACTCAACAGACATATTTCTATACATACAAAATTAACAAATACCAAATTTCGTGTCCCTAGCTTAAGATACAAAAAATTTTCTTCGACTGATTGTACCCACGGCAGCTACATTATAAAGTCAACCGATTCTGATAAAATTTAGTCGAAGTGTTAAGTATTATTAAAGTCATAAATATTAAATTCTGTGGCATTTGCTTAAGAAACTTCAGAAAAAACAACATTCACGCCCGTTCGTTCCTATAGCGGCTAAATGATATAGTCGTCCGAACGATACAATGCCTGCAGCAAAAAAAGTGGATGTTGAAAATTTTAGCTCTGTAACTATATGGATCTCGGAGGAGAAGCTGTTTATCCAAACAAACTGACGACTCGTCTACCTAAATTAATATTTCCTCTGCAAGGGTATAAAATATTGATAGATTAGACTTTCTAAAATCAAGAAAACTTAATCTATAGCATTTGGTAAATGTTAAATGTATAACCCATTCTATAATGCACAGTCGCTCCAAAATTAGAATATTCTTTAGGAATCCGTGAATTTTACTTTAATAGTTTGAAAGTCATCCATCTCAACTCAAGTTTTATAATTCAGAATGGTCTATATCGATATTACTTGGTCAGCTCAGATTTTAAAATAATCCCTAAGATATTCTTCTCAAAAATCGCCTTTATTTTTAAGCATTTATCAAACATAATTTATATTAGTTTATACAAAAAAACATTACTTGAATATTATTTAACATTACATTTAGTGCATATTTTATTTATAATGAAAAATCAAATGTTTTTGAATAAATTTCTTTTATTTATCTTTTTTTTTTTTTTGAGGTAAACAAAAACAATTTGTTGACCAAAAAATCAATTATCGCTTTTCAATGTCAAGATCAAATTACATAGAAGCTGTCAACAAGATAAGATATGTATGTATATATATACTAAAGCTATATAAGTATATAAATAAATGGCGCCAGATGCACATACCACGTTCAACAGATTGACAATCACAAAAGTTATAAATAGATATCAACATATTAATTAATCGTCAATTAATCAATATTGAATTGCACTTATTGCTGTGGAAACTCTTTATCAATGAATGGATGTACAAACACACACACGCGCACACGCAGCAGCAGGAGAGGAAAATGCAATTAGTAATTGTTTTTCCAAATGTGTTTCTTATGTGACTGACCGTAAGTAAGCAAATGGAAATTGTCAACAACAAAAAAATATTGATATTATATTGGCAAAGTATTGACTATTTTTAGAAAAGCAAAAACAAAACAATTCCATGTTGACCTTGAGCCCTCGAGTCAGCGAAAGGCAACTTTGTTTTTTCTGATCGCATTTTAAGTAGATTTTAAAATTATTTTTTTTTTTCTCCTCTCTCTTTCTGTTTTGACAAGTTTCATGTGAACGAACTTGAAAATCGTGCGTAAAGCTAAACGACGTGACAACAGCAATGGAAATTGTTGATAAGAATGTATGTATGTATGTATGTATGTATATATATACATATATAGATATAGTAATCTGTGCATTTGTCGTATTGTGTTATAATCCATGGGAGTAGTAAATAGTTTCAGCCAACAGATGATAAGTTTTCAATTGAAAAAATGTTTCGAGGCCTCTGTAGGAATGTGTTGCCCCACACAGTTCATCATACGGATTTAACCCCCATAATACATATGTTCAGTTCCGTTTGCCCTCCATAACTTTATCAGTTACAAATTGAGCGAACATGATTTTATATGAATTCTTACAATCTAGATGTGATAATGTAAGTGATAATATCATTCGAAATTCATTGAATATAGTTTACTCCGTTAAAATGCTAAAAAAAAACATATGCTACTTACTGATATTTAGAATTTTAATTTCAAAATCAATCAACATTTTATATTATTATATATGCTTTTGTGTTGATTTAATCAATATAACTGTAACAAGTACCGATATGGAAATGTTTTAATGTCTTAATCAACAACTAGAAGTATGGACTAACTAGGGCGTACCGATTTTCAAATACTTTTGCGAATCGTCTCTTTCACAAATATTTATAATTTAGCAAAATCGTTAAGAACTATATAACGCTAGCAAAATCTAAATTTAATGTCCATGGATACAGAAAAAAAGTATTCATAATCAAAAATTTTTTGATCCGCTTGTTCCTATGGCATGACAATAAATGCTATATATTGTCGACCGATTTTATTGAAACTGAGCAGATACACATATTCCTATATATACTTAGCTTACAAATACAAAATTTCAAATTTTTCAATTCAAATCTTGAAACAAACAAGTTATTGATCTAAAACTTTATATTTGCCTGATTATATCTAAAGTCCTATATGTTATAGTCAACTGATTTCCGTCAAATTTAAAAAAATGTATTCAAAAGTATGTATATAAAACTAATAAAAAGTTTAGCCTTGTTCCGACTGATAGTCAATATGGGTAAATCCGAAATATATAATACCTAGAAGAAAAAGAAGGCTATGTCCAAAATTCCAGCTCTGTAGCCTTAAGAATGAATACAGACTAATGGTCAACTTAGAAAAACGTACTGATCAAGAATATATATATTTCTTATGGTAAATGCTTCATTGTTCTACCTTAAGTTCATTGTTCGCTTTGAATGCCAACAATGGGTTAAGAAAGAGACAGAAAACGAACAGTGAAAGCGTAACAATAACTGGAAGGTAAAGCTAACCTCTGTTAATGCGACGTTTGTATACGCTTATAAATTCTTCATTTGCCAATTTCATTTTACAAGATCCAAAGTAGTGAACCAATTTTAATAAAATTAAGTAGAATTCTAAAAAATGTTTTATTAAACCAAAAAAAAATGAATTTAGTTTACTATGTACAGAAAAACAGTTGAAATGTATTCTCTAGATGGGTCTGGGTAACTACTTTTGGGAAAAACGACAATTAAATTAGATTGGAGCAGAATATAGATTTTCTCTTTTAACTTATATATATAATATATAAACATTTATCATTGATTGTTCATTATTAATTAAACTACTTCTGTTCGAATAACATATTCAGTCGGACTTCACTATAATAATGATCTGTGAGTTCAGACCAGCAAAAAACTGTAAAGAAACTTTATTATATAGAAATTTTATATAGCACGAAAAAAAAACAATTTTCTGAACCGATCCCTCTTTTGACATCTATTTGATAGAGTCAACGGATTCTAATAAAACTTGGTAGATGTTCTTTATCTATGTAAACCGAATATAATACCAATTTTTGTTTATATTCTGTTAAAAAGCAATTAGGTATAAACGTAAGACTTAATTTTAGATCGTTTATTTAATAGGGAGGTACATATATGATATAGCCGATCGATCAGTATGATTTCAAGGTATACACAAAAGCCTGTACACTTAATAGCTGTAAAACTCTCAGTGGAGAGAACGTGGAGTCAGATACAAGCACATAGCTATATCAATTTCACTTGCCTAGCTGATCACGAGTATACATATGTACTCTACATACATAGTTAAAAATACTTCCTTCTTTGTTTTTTTAAAATTAATATACTCTTCTCGTAAGGGTATTATAACATAACACTTCTTTATCTATCGCTCACTCTCATTTACCCACTTCTTTCACTCACGCTTTGTTCCGTTTTTTTTATTGCTTACGTTCAAGTTCAATGTAAACAAAAGTCACGTCAATTGTAAGAAAACAACAAAAACAAAAATAAAACCGAGTATGGGAATTTCATTCAATTGATAATTATAATTACGCCCACTTTTATGTAAATATGTCACACACACACACACATCCATACAAAGTGTATCTTCCCCCAATAAGAAAAATTATGTAAAAAACAAGGTAACTCATTCCATACGATTTTTGCCCTTTCGGAATTTGATTATATTGGATTACTTTATTGATTTTGATTACGTGTATTGGTCATTTGGTCATTTCGGTCTAAGCTTTTTATTTATTATAAGCAATTTTCTTTTGTTTTGAAAGATATTCCGGTTCTCAGTTTATAGGTTGATATGGAAACTTATATAATATATAATAGTATAACAATTTAATGACAAATTCCTTTGTTTAGAAGGAAAAATTCAAGGACAATTCACAAAAATTAACCAACCAAAGAAATTTTAAATAAGGATTTAAAGAATTTTTTTAAATCACTTTTTTTAATACACAGATAATGTATTTGATTTTAATTTGTTAGCCACTATTAACAGTCTAAACAATATCCCTTAAATAACTTCATATATTTGTATGGAAAATGTTTGACTGGACCACAGTGCTCTACAAATATGTACACATGATAAGCTATCATATTTCAATATACATTTATACGAGAATGCCTTATATATACATACATACATATAAATATATATATATGTATATATATATACATATACAATCTAAGGAATATATATGTATATATGTACATATATTCATGTCAGAGCTAGGACAGGATACTGTATGTGCTTTACATTGTCAATATAGATATTACACAAAGGAATTCGTTTAAAACGTGTCTTATATTATAGTTAAACAGAGCTATATAGCTAGTTTGTTGTATTAAAATTAAATTCTGGGCTTTTCTATTGTTCATTTTGTGTTTGATTTGCTTTTAAACTTACCCTTTAGCAGCTTGTTGTTGTTGTTGTTGGTTTTGCTTTGGTTTCAGCTCGGCCTCGGAAGGTGTTACACTAACACTAGGCACTTTATTGTAATTGTTATTAGCATTATTATAATTATTATTATTATTATTTAATTGATTATTTGGCACTTGTACTCCAGCAGCAGCTTTGTTGTGAGTGCTGCCATCTATCGATAATACCCCCGCATTGACATTATCTGCATTTGCATTATAATTGCTATTTACATTAGCAGCAGCTGCAGCTGACGGCGGCGACACCACTGACGTGTCTTTTGCCATATTACCACCTTTCCCACTCTCATTAACCGGCTCATAGGACGCCGTTTTAGTTCTTGGCTGATTGCCATGTTCTTTCATCGATTCAGTATCTGCCACTTGAGTTCTTGCTTCTTCTTCTTCAACCATTTCGTTTTCTATTACTTCTTTGGCGGCTTCGTATTTATCCGCTATTTCTGTTGCAATTTTCTTAATTTTTTTGTAATTTGGTAATACTTTGTCCTTGTCTGGTGGTTCGGGCGTCAGTATGGCTGGTTTGGGTGGCGCCTCCGATTGTGCTTGATGTTGTTGTTGCTGTTGCTGATTGGTGGCAACTTTCATTGCACTATTTGATGTTGCTGTTGCAGCTGCCACATTGTCGTAGAGCCAAAAACAGCAGCTGTAAGGAGTGAAGGAAAGAGGAAATCAATTTTCAATTGGAAATTTTCAAAAGAAATATATACATAGATGTTTAGTGAACATACCTTAGTATTAAATTTATGTACATAAAGCGCACCAAATGCATGCGTATCTGCATTTTTAATTATATTGCTTTATTTAAATTTTATTTACTTTCAATTACTAATTTTTATTCAGTGTAAAACTGAAAATTAACGGTAGTTCTTTTTTTTGCCATTTGCAGTACACAATTTTAGTTCGCGCACGTATGACTCTTTTTCACGCTACTTCATTGAGTTTACTGTATATTTTTAGCATTTTCTATATCTATATTGGTTTTAAACTAATAAATAACTTAAAAAACGAGCGCAGACAAAAAAATTTGTTCAATGCGACAGAAAACAACAAAAAAAACTAGAGATGGTAGTTGATAATAGGAAGTTATCGATTTGATCAAAACTGTGACTTGTGCGAAATTATTTGCGAAAAAAGCGATCATACTTGATAGTGATGCGAGGAGTACTTCGGAAAACTTCCTTTTTAAACATAAAGGATATCAATTATAATTTCTGGTTTATTTTTCAAGTGGTATTTGTTAACATATCGATATTTTTACTGCTAAAATAAATAAAAAATGAATCATCCGATAACTATAGAGCTTGAAACTTATGCTTAAACCCTACAGAAACAATGCACTTGAATTTAAATGACATATATGTTATTGTCTCTATTAAATATATGTATCTATTATAAATCGAAAAATATGCATTTATTAAACTAACACTGCGAGCTATTGCAGCGACCAATTGAACTAGTTCCGTTTCAACAATTGGCTATTGTTGCACTTGTTGTGATGAATCGCAACAAAAATTGGAGAAAAAAAATAAATAAAAATTAAAAGCCATGTCATTCCTACGTGGATCTGTCAACTATGTGTGGTGCACCACCAGTGTCCTTGGAAAAGGCGCCACCGGCTCTGTGTTCCAGGTAAGGAATGCGTAATACCCAATATCTTTGCATATCTCTGATTTGAGACCACTTTCTGCACTTCACCTCCTTCCCTAGGGTGTTAATAAAATTACTGGCGAATCGGTGGCTGTTAAGACATTTAATCCATATAGCCACATGCGGCCAGCGGATGTGCAAATGCGTGAATTTGAGGCCCTGAAGAAGGTTAATCATGAAAATATTGTAAAGCTGTTAGCCATTGAGGAGGATCAGGAGGGTCGAGGCAAAGTGATCGTAATGGAACTGTGCACTGGCGGCAGTCTGTTCAATATTCTAGATGATCCCGAGAATTCATACGGTCTGCCCGAACACGAGTTTCTCTTGGTTCTGGAGCACCTTTGTGCTGGCATGAAGCATTTGCGTGACAATAAATTAGTCCATCGTGATTTAAAACCAGGAAATATTATGAAATTCATATCAGAAGATGGTCAAACCATTTATAAGTTAACAGACTTTGGTGCTGCTAGAGAACTGGAGGACAATCAGCCATTTGCCTCGTTGTATGGCACTGAGGAGTACCTGCATCCCGATCTCTATGAGCGTGCCGTTCTACGCAAATCCATACAGCGCTCGTTCACAGCCAATGTAGATCTTTGGTCGATTGGAGTGACACTTTATCATGTGGCAACTGGAAATTTACCTTTTCGTCCTTTCGGTGGCCGCAAAAATCGCGAGACAATGCATCAAATTACCACAAAAAAGGCTTCAGGTGTTATATCTGGTACTCAACTTTCAGAAAATGGACCCATAGAATGGTCAACGACATTGCCACCACATGCTCACCTCTCGCAGGGTCTAAAGACTCTGGTGACACCTTTGCTGGCTGGTCTGCTCGAAGAGAATCGTGATAAAACCTGGTCTTTCGATAGATTCTTTCAAGAGGTGACACTTATCCTACGAAAGCGGGTCATACATGTGTTCTACATGAATCGAACGAGTTCGGTTGAAGTATTCCTTGAGCCCGATGAACAAATTGACAATTTCAGGGAACGCATTTTTATTCAGACTGAAGTACCACTAGAAAAGCAAATTTTGTTGTTCAACAATGAGCATCTGGAGAAAAAGGTTACGCCACGCACAATAGGTAACACTCGAAGGATAATAAAGTTATATATATGTATAAATTAATCAATATATTTAAATTATTGCAGCCAAAGCCTTTCCTGTGACCACCACAGAGCAACCTATATTCCTCTATAGCAATGATGATAACAATGTCCAATTGCCAAATCAATTGGATTTACCCAAATTTCCAGTATTTCCACCAAATGTGTCTGTGGAAAATGATGCCAGTTTGGCAAAGGTAAACTATTGAAAATACAATTATGTATATTAATGATCGTAATCCCTCTAATTCTCCATATCTTTAATGTAATATTTATTGTACATTTAACCTTTCAGGCTGCCTGTAGTGTGGGCCATGAATGTAAAAGACGTGTGGATATCTTTACGACCATGGATATACTTATCAAAAAAGGAGTGGAACAGTTTATTGAAATGCTGATAACCACCATCGGTTTGCTTCTTAAGTAAGAATTTGAATTATCAATGTTTATATAAAATTAAATTATTATTTTACTTGACGCAGGAAAACGGAAAGTTTTGACAATCTGTTGTCTACAGTGATTGATTATTCCGATGTGGTGCAAAGCATGACCAGAGTGGTAATATCAAGATGACTGCCATTTGACTATAAGTTAAATTAATCAATATTTCCTTTAGACCAAAGGTGATCAAGAGTTAAAGTCGTTATTAAATGCCTTGAATGTGGTTAAAAGTGATTTTGATGGAGCAGCCGATGTTATTACACAAATGCATAAACATTTTGTCACAGATGATGAACTAAAGTAAGTGCTAATTAAATTTAAATGAAAGATAAGCCTTTCAAGAAACAACTTGGTATTAACCATTAAAATCCTTTTTAGCGATCAATGGTCCTCATCAATGCATGGAAAGAAATGCCCTTGTCGCACTCGTGCCAGTGCCCAGGCAAAATATCTTGTGGAACGTTTAAGAGACTCCTGGCAACATCTTTTAAGGGATCGGGCCACTCGTACTTTAACTTACAACGATGAACAGTTCCATGCACTTGAAAAAATCAAAGGAGATCACAATGGGAAACGTATTAAAGCCTTACTAATGGACAATGTAAATCCTGCGGTAGCGCAAATTGCTGAATGTCTAGCCGATTGGTATAAATTGGCTCAAACAGTATATCTAAAAACTCAAATTCTTGAGAAGGATGTGAGAGATTGTGAGCGTAAATTGAATAGCATACGTGATGAGCTGTATCATGTTAAATCGGATCTGAAATTAGATGTGGATACAAAGACAATAAATAATAATAATCAATTGGCCAAAATCGAGGAGCGCAATAGATTGCGCATAATGCAACAACAACAGCAAGAAGTAATGGCTGTGATGAGAAAAAATGCTGAACTGATTTCGTTGCTAAGCCAATTGGGTATTGGAAATGGGGCTATAGACAACACTTTGATACAGGCCAAACCAGATTTTTAGTTGTACATTCAAATACTGAAGTGGAGTTTACATTATGTTCATTCTAATTTATATAAAGTGCACTAAGTTAAAAACTATATAAATAAATTTTAAGGCAAACATTGATTTTTTTATAAACAGAAAGCGTTATCTTTGTTGCTTAAAAGAGTTATATAAATAAGTATTAAAATAATATAATATACTTATAAAAATATTTGTATAAAATGAGAGCTTACGATGATCGTTTTCACTATATTAGTATATAGATTGATGCGTTTTTAAGGTTTTGAAACTCGATATGTTTGCTAAACATATTCCATTTAAAAAGTAATTTCAAAAACATTTTTATTAACTAATGAGTTATTTTTATTAATGATGACAAAGGTTAAAATATTTTATATTTCTATGGACGTGTTGAGTTGCGATCTCTTTGGACCTATAGATATTCTTTATTAAGATTTTTATATATAGTTTTCCTTATTTTTGTAATTTAGTCTGCAAAAATTCGTTTTTTTACACATTATTTTTATTAAAAGTGATTTTAACCGTTTGGACAATAGCCCTGAAAATTTTTTTTTGATAAAATTATTATTACGACCGTTTGGACAATAGGTCAAACCTGGATAGCAATTAATTTTTTTTCTGATAAAATTATTATATTAAAACAGAAAATCGTTTGCATTATAATATATAAGTTATAGTAAATTGGTTTGTGTAAAATGTAAAATTGCAAGTAATTTACCTCCAAAAAGTAATTTCAAACCCAAATTTCTCTTTTAGTATTTCTTTTAAAAAGCCTTATCTAGTAACTAAAACAATTATATTTTAGAAATGATAATAAAGACTTTTTGACATCTCAAACATGTTTTGTTGTTGCTTATTTATACGAATTATAAGTAGTTTATTAACAACGATTTATTAAAAAATATTTTAATTAATTATTTTTAAATCTATAGAGTGGCGCCCTCTATACCACTTTTCAATTCTTTTCTCGTAAGATATTGTTTTTCGTTTGCAACCCTTTTACAACTGTCAGTTGACATTTTCTTTGTGGGGCTTCATTCGGTTGAAATATTTTCGCATTGTTCATAGTATTCGTAGTTAAACATATTTTTTAACTCGAATCGGAAAAGAGGAAAAAATCCGTTCCATGACTGAAATTGGGGACAGTAGTGAGAATGATGAATATGATGAGTTATCGGAGTTACGACAACGCCAAAAACCCGAAACCCAAGTCTCTGTGGATGTAAATGGAATCTTTTGGAGTATATCTCTTTTTTTCTTTATGTAATTACAATTAATCTATTGCTTTAGGAGGCCTTCGATTTGGATGACTTGCTGCCCACAATTGGTGAATTTGGCAAATATCAGAAGCTATTGGTATTTGGCATTTGTTTGCCTGCTTGCATTCCCTGTGGATTTTGTGCCTTCAACCAGTTGTTCATGGCCGATACGCCTGATGATTATTGGTGTCGTGTCCCCGAATTGGTTGATTTTGATGTGGAGCAGCGCAAATATTTATCCATACCCATGGAACAGGTGAATAATAAAGCAGCCATATGAATGTTAAATGTATCAGTCGTGTGGGGGTATTTACCAAGGGGTCAATCAAGCAAATTGATTGTGCGTGGACATAGAAAAGAAATGTCGATATCGATGCAATAAAGTGTAGCCAATTTGTTCTTTTCTTTTTCTTATAAAATCTATTCTTTTCTTTCTTATTTTTTTTTATAGGAAAATGGCGACTTGGTTTATAGTAAATGCTTTACCTATGGCGTCAACTGGACTCAGTTGTTGGATCCCGATGATGTGGACAACTATCTGACCACACTGGAGCCAAACACTAGCTGGCCATTGATCAAGTGCAATCAGGGCTGGGAATATAATACAAGCACTGTCTGGTCATCCATTGTGATCGATGTGGGGCATTGAAATCCATATATAGAAGCTTCACATTTAATTCACATCACTTTGCATGTAGGGAAGCTTGGTTAAAACATTCCCCAACATAAAAGAGGTCCCATTTTTACCAGCAAGATCAATTATCCTTTTACAAATAGCTGAAATGTTAATAAACTTTACAGTTTGATTTAGTTTGCGATCAGGATATATATCCCACAATCGGTCTGGCAGCTCTCAACACTGGTGGTCCTGTGGGAGTTTATCTATTTGGTTTACTAAATGATCGCGCCGGACGTAGACTTTCCTATTTCACCTGCTTGGCCACTTTATTGGCTGGCAGTTTGATGACATCTCTAAGCAGAGATTTCTGGACCTGGGCCGGTAGTCGAGTAATTGTGGGCTTGACCATACCAGCTGTATATCAGATACCGTTTATTATATGTAAGTGAAGTCGAAAAAAACATCATAAAAATTTCTTCTTAGTGAGAAAACGAAAGCATACTTTTGTGGGCATTTTTAAATAAGCCAAAATATTTTGTTATATTTTCTACTAAATTTTATAATATTTTGTTATACTAAATACATTTTTAGAATATAAGATATCGGATCTTACCTATCTGGTAATTCTTATCATATTTTATTACAGCTCTGGAGCTGGTGGGTGAAAACTATCGTTCTTTTGTTACAGTGATGACCTGTACTTTCTACACCTCTGGAATTATGTTGCTTTCGGTGGTCACCTATCTAGAGCGAGATTGGGTACGCCTCTCCTATTACACATCTCTGCCATTCTATGCCTATTTTCTGTACATGTTTTTTATGCCGGAATCTCCACGTTGGCTTTTGATGCGTGGTCGCTTGGAGGAAGCATTAAAGGTTCTTGAGAGCATGGCTCGTGTAAATGGACGTCAATTTCCCGAAGTGGTGCACAGCAAATTGGAGGCACAAATAAAACGGGACAAATTAAAGAAGCAAAAGAAAAAGGTGGTTAATGTGGGTCTTATGGATCTCTGTCGTACACCCAATATGCGATTAAAAACAATATTGATAACTTTAAGTTGGTTCGCTAATGAGACTGTATATCTGGGTCTAAGTTATTATGGACCATCATTGGGAACGAATCAATATGTTAGTTTCTTTTTATCCGCTGTTGTGGAATTGCCAAGTTATTTATGCTGTTGGTACTTCATGGACACTTGGGGTAGACGTTGGCCACTGAGCTTATCCATGATATTGGGGTGAGTTAGAAAAATTGTTTTAAATTAGCTTTAATTTAAAGTTAACAGCCTTTAATTCCAGGGGCGTGGCATGTGTTATAACAGTAATGCTGCCCGATGATGCTGTTGATGAAACTCTTGTATTATACCTAATATCCAAAGCATTGCTTTCCGCATCTTTCCTCATCATCTATCCTTTTGCGGGAGAATTGTATCCCACACAAGTGCGTGGCATTGGAATTGGCGCCTCGAGTTATATAGGCGGATTGGGTCTAATTGTCATTCCATTTGTCACATATCTTGGCAAAGAGAATCTTAAACTGCCTTTGGTGATAATGGGATTTGTTTCAATGTTGGGCGGTTTGACGGGCCTCCGTTTGCCCGAAACTTTGCATCATCGTTTGCCCCAGACCGTGGAGGAAGGTGAAGAGTTTGGCAAGAATTGGCAGCTTAAAGATTGCTGCTCATGCAGCAAGAAACCGTAAATTGATACAGACTAATTCAAGGAAATTTATCTGTACTAATCTTTATCTTTATTTCATAGAGACGTTCTATCACCTCCCACATCGTATGAGAATCTTGATGTCTTGGCCGGTTCCTCCAATAATGCCTCCGAGGTAGAGCTAGAATTACGCGATAATCGCCGTTTAAGGCAACAACCTGACAAATCAGATGATCCAGGGCCCAGTGTTTCGGGTCGTCCTGCTCATCGTCCTTCGATGAAACGTTTAGTTCGCCAGATGAGCATAATGGACACACAGAGAATGCATGATGGCACAATGCAGCTAACGCATTGGATTTAAGTGCAGTTAGCACAAATTAAATAAATATTGTTTACAATTTTTTAAAAATTGTTCAAATAAAAAAAACAAAATTCCATTAATAAAATATTATATGTATAATCATTGAGCGCAAATTTTGAATTTTGATTTCCGATATTTCTGACCGAATGATTGAGAACAATGAGCAAAAGAAAAGTCACTTAGAAAAAACTTTACAACAAATTGGAAAATTTTTAATTTTTTATAAAAGTTGAAAAAAAGTCACACCGTATTAATTTTAATTTTAATTGCAATAATAGAACAAAAACAGGAAGGTAATTTCTGCAAGACGAAGTCTGAATACCCTTTGACCAGAAAACAAGTAAAAAATATCAAATAGTTTAAGAATTGAGAATTTCGTATATTTGTTGTTTTTTATTTTATATTTTTATAATAAAATCCCAAAATTAAAAAACTATATAACTTATAAAAAACAGTCTTTTAGAAAAAAGAAATTCATATAAGGGCAAGATTATATCCAATATGATGATATTTTAAAATATTAGAAAAATAAATATAGTGATTTTTATAGGAGTTAAAACCCATCATGTGTTATGGACTCAAAAAAAAAAAAAATTACTTAAAATTATAAAAATTTTCTATATATCCGGTAAAAATAAATACATAAATAACTAAGTTTAGCACACACTGAGAAAAATAAGTATAATTGCCATTATATATTAAAAATATTTCTTAAAACAACTATGAAGCTTATATAGATTTATTAGTAGAAAGACTTTTTGTAAAAAGTTGTATTTTGTAAATTTTCCAAAATCTTTTTGAAAATTCTAAAGATTATTTTGAACTTTTTTCTTATGTGCATATGTTGAATTCTAATTGAATGCATTGATATGTTATTGTTTGTAGCGGCCTTTTGATTTATTCATTTATTCGATCAATTATGCAATTAATTGTTGTCAAACAAAAAAGAAACTTTTTTTTTTTTGTTTTGATTCCTCAAATGAGGAATGAGAAAATTGCCAACACCTGTCAGCCGCATACTTCTGACTGTCACTGTAGGAAGTGTATAACATAGAGTATGTAATATGTATATTGATCATAGTTCCTTAGATAATAATGTAGCTATGTATGTATATAAAAAATTTAAAGTGCAAAGCAAGCGACGCATAAGCTGGAGCAATGGACAGGAGTATGGCTGGAATCCTTAATCAATCGCCTATAAACGATAAAGTCCTGGTTAGCAACCTAATGAATCTACCAGAGGATATCATACGCTGGATATTTGGCTATTTACCCCGGCTATGTGATAAAGTGCGTCTGGCCTGTGCGGATCCAAAATTTCGTCAGATTTTCGAGTCATGGGCACGTAACCAAAAGAATACACTGGATGCTGAGGATATTGAAATGATGAATTTGCTCGATATAATTGATTTTTTTACTGTAGCCGGTCCGTTTCTTCAAGTACTTAATATAGATTGTGCTTCATTTCAAAAAGAATCGTTACTGGTGGAGTTTATTGTACAGTTTTGTAAGAATCTCGAAGAGATTAACTATTCCAATGCAACGGATGAATTTCATTATGGCACCATAATGTCCAAAATGACCAAATTAAAACGTGTGTCCATCGATTGCATGGACGCGGAAGATGTACTTAACTTTAATTTAGATTCCAATCAAGATTTGGAATACTTTGAATTGGTTAACGGTTGCTATACTGGTATGGATTTAAGGCTAATATGTATTAATTATATATGAATTATTATTCTGATTTAGGCAAACATCTATGCGGATTTCCAAAGTTGCATACTCTTGTCCTGCGCGATTGTCTACTCTGGAATTCTGGTGAATTTGGTATACCCCTAAGATCTTTACGTGTTTTAGATCTAGATGATTGCTGTTTTGAGGTTATGAATCAATCGTTATATGAAAAAATAGCCGAAAGTTGCCTTAACCTGGAGGAGCTATCCTTCTCTGGTTGTGATATGAATTTCGAGGTCATAGCCCAATTGCCAGAACTGAAACGCTGTACTCTAAAGACCTGGATGACATCGAATGAATTGAATATTGGTTTTCTTTCCACACTGGCCGAACAGAAGGGCAATAAACTAACCACATTGCATTTATCTGGACAATTTCTTATTTCCGATGAGCATGCACGTTTTCTTGGCCAATTGAGTTCACTAAAGGAATTGCGCTGGACCAATAACGATATTTTAGAAGATGATCATTTCAAATTTTTTAATGATCTTAATATGTTGGAAACTTTTGGTCTATCCTGGTGTGGACGGATTACCGACTTGGGTCTTATGAGATTATTGCGAAAATGTGAACAGCTAAAAATCTTTGATCTAACCGATTGTGAATTGATAACCGATGAGTTTGTAATCAATGCTATGGCTTGTTGTGCTAAATCGCCGGGGAAAAATGTAATAGTAAATGTTAAAGGTACTAAAATTAAGGAAACTATGCTAACGGTGAGTGATTCTTGAAATTAATAGCTATATTTATGAAATATGATTGAAATGAATTTGTCATAGAATAATAGACTACAAAATTTTGTCCATAATAAGGATATTTCTTTCATAGAAAAAAACGATATCTCGTAATGATCACATTCAAATATAATATAAGAATTGAAAATGTTTGGTTTGATTTAACATAGTCGTAAAATATCTGTTAATATTACTTAGACTGCTTTTTTAATAGTTTTCCCATCTTTTTATTAGTGTAGGTTAAGAATAAGTTATGGTTAACAGATGATTTCAAATTTCAAACTTTATTTACAAAAGTTTGAAATATATAGAAAATCGTCAGTTTTATTTCATGAATTTTATTTCCTAACTATATATTTAAATTGTACCTATAATTTAATTTCTTTTAGCATCCCGACTATTTGGCACCCTTCAATCATGTAAAGCTTAATTTTACAAATAAGTGAATGGATATTTTAAATATGGAATTTAGTTAAATTCACAATGGCCATCATTCCCATCACCTGGTCTTAGTCATCTACCTACACACGATGGGGTAGCCAAGTACAACAATTGACTCACAAGGAAGTGCTCTCTATAGTGTCTATGGTCAATATTTATGATCACGCACACAATGCTCCATTAGCCAGCGGTTAATTGTCAGAGCGCGCACCTTGGATGCACTTAATACAATAAAAAATACAAAATAAGTAATAGCTATGAAAACAATTTGATATTCGATACGTTTAGTTAAAAAAAAAGGGGGGGGAGGTGGGGGGTGGGGATTCGTTACAGTTCGATCCATGGAATCGACTTAACGATCGATCGAGCAATCGATTCGAACAAACTATTTGTAATAAATTTTCACATTCAATTGTTGCTTGAACTTTGTGTGTGCGCCAATTGAAATGATGTCTGTGTTAGAGCAGCAGGAAGCCCAGCAACTTGGATAGCAGATACCAGTTGGTGAGATCAACTCACCTGCGGTCAGTCGATTGGTTAGTCATCGGTCTATCATACCTTCCCCCCCCCTCCATCATCTCATATCGTTTGCTGTTCCTCGCTGGTAGTCTCGGCGATTGTTATTGGCTTCCAGATTATCTGACCTCGTGTTGCTCCTTAAATGGTTATAGCTTTGACTTGGTTGTAGTACACCACATAAAGTGCCTTGACATGTTCAGGTGTCTGTCCCTCTCTACCTCCATGTCTCTTGAGTGTTTGACTTTGTTTTTCTTTTTGTTTTTTTGTTTTCTTGTGTGTGTTACTCTTGACTAATTAGTGTACTTTAACTGGTTTAAAAGATATTGTTTGACATTTTACAATCGAATAGTGACTTAATGGCTTATCTGGCGCATTGTGAATCTTCACGTTAATATGTATGCGAAATATCTATGGATTATATGGTATGTTTATATCTAATAGTAAGTTGCATGAGAAGTTTAAATTAAGCCTCAATTTGTATATACTCAAAGCGTGTCCAATCACGCCTGTGAATTATTTAAAAAAAAAAAAAATTTATATCTTTTTTTTTTTTTTTGTTGTTATTTTCCTCTTTATTTCATAAGAGACAAGCCTTAAAATTGCTCGAACTGATGCCATAGAAATTCGTGTTGTGGGTCTATGTGATGATTATGGGAAATGGCTTTTGCTATCGCTTAGCACACCTTTTGCCAAGTGAACTTTTGAAGTGTATTTGCTTTTGTTCAGATGCTTGGGAGAATATTTTAGAGGCGTCTATAAAACATTTTACTGTCAAATAAAAGGCACTCATAAAAACGGATTGAATAACTTTTTTCAATATAACCATCCGGCTTATGTAAATTTTTTTATTTTCAAAATTTAAATAACATTTAGTATGTATATAAAAAATAAACTCTGCAATTGATTTTGTATTAATTATTAACTATTAAAAAGGAAGTCATATTTCATTTATTGTGGGAGTCTAATAAAGGAAATAAGCTTTGATATCTACGGAATCAATGGAAATAAGTTTCGAATATCATGTATAATGTTTTTAAATTGACTAAAAGATGGCCAACTTTGAGCCTAAAGAACATTGTGAAAATCCATTAAAGGAACTTAAATTTCTAAAATTTGCAATTAAGTCTAATTTTGATCGGATTTGGAATATTACATTTTTATTTGCTTCTTAAAATAAACTAAGCTTTAAGTATAAGCCGACTTTTGCAATTTTCAAAATTAAGTCAATAATCTTTTAATGTACTTTTTTATCCGATTTAAAAATACAAACATGGAAAAGTAATTTCGTATTAAATGTGGAGTAATTCGAATTCGAATTTTATATACCTCACCGTTTAAGCCCGGCTTTGTCTTGATTCCTCGAAATATCAAACTTCCGAATGGAAAATTTGTAAGGATATACAAACTTTGTTAAATATATCGCAGCCTTTTAGTTATAAAGCAAATTTGAAATTTAAAAACGTCAAAGACTGCCAAATAAATAATATTATTTTAATAATTTGAAACCATGCATTCTTTTTATTAGATGTTTGAACATTCCTTTGTCATTTATAGAACTCAAATTCGAAGTAGAATTACATGGTTTTTGAGTTATTTTTGCAAATTGTTTCGTGGCACGGCAAATGCAATAAAAGGCAAAGAGCTGACGAAATTAATTTTATATTAAATTACATTATTTTTGTGTGTTGCTATTGCACGATTCGAATAAAAAATAAAAAAATCAAACGATGATGATGATGATTATGATGATGCAAAGTTAATTTACACTACACTCCTACTTGTTCTATACATGAACTTTTGGGGCAAAAATGATTGGCACATTAGCACAAATTGTTAGTACATCTTATTTAAGTCGTTTAATTAATTCTACAGATTCTGCAAAATAGACAAAGTCCCCCCCAAAAAACCACAAAAAAAACAAAAACAAAAACAATCAGCCATCCACACGAATTCAGTTTGCAACTCTCAGTTTCATTTTCAGGTCCAGCTTTAGTATATTTTTTCCATGCCTGCCAATTGCCATTCGAAGACGTGCGCAGGCTTGTCAAGGCTTTACGGATCCATGTGGCTATTGCCAAAGCTACCTTCAATTTGACAAAGAGAGAAAAAAATACATAAAAAATTTATATACATACATACATTTATACCTATATATTTATAAAAACAGAACAAAAAAAAAGAACCCGCTGGCAGACAACCGACAATTGTTGCATGTTACCTTTCGATTTGTTGTCCAAGCTCTTCTGGAAATTATTGTACGTTCTGACTATCAATTGATACAAATCTCTGCAATTTAGAATATAGAGACGTAAATGTGCTGAAGCTTAGTTTTAGTTTTGCCACATTGAATGTCAATAAATAATACTGAAAATAACCAATGAAACGAAGATCCAACTAAGTAACTAACCAACAAACAGTATCTCTCCATATTCAATGCATACCAACACACATATATATACATACATATATGTATATTTATGAATGTATGTATACACAAACAGATCTACACATGCATATACATACATATATAAAAAGTGGAGAACATGGCACACGGGACAGGTCGAGGTCGCCAGCTGGAGTTGTCCGGTCTGAAGCGCCGCAGGTGAGAAAATGTCCAAAGCCAAAAGATGCGACTTGGCTTAGCCAACATTAAACATGCAATGCGGTAACTGGAAAAACGGCAGCTAACTATCATATACACAGTTAAAAAACTTCAATATTGATGTGGTAACGAACATTTTCATATCTTGTCAGTAATTTTTATAGCCAAATTGATGAAATTGCTTCATTTGGTATGCTCTTCAAAACAGGAATTTATACAAAGGAAATTGGAATTCAAACAAAGCAAATATTTCTTAACATAGTATGTATAAATTCTAAAAGGATAATATAATATTGCCTTATCAAAACTATTACAAAATATAGATAAGAGATCTATATTCGTTAAAGGCGTATTAATGTTTTTTTGCGAATGGTTCAAATTGTTTTTAATTAATTAAAATCGCTTGGAACAATTTTATAACCGAAATCTTTTAATATATCTCAAAAAATTCGAATTTATTAATTAGATTTAAATGAAAATAATATAAGAAAATTATTGAATTTTCTAATTACAATTGATATAAATTTTTTTCAAGTGTCTTTTAGCTTCATATTTAGTTGTCGGCGGCATCTTCTACCATCTTCTGAATACTACAATTGGTCCTCAGCTGTAACATCGTCTGCTCTTTATCAATGACAGATTGTGAGTGGGGAGCCATTTAATTTATGGCAATTTTCACATAGCTTTTGTTGTACTTGCTTATAGATAGATAGAACTCTGTCTGGGTTTGTCATGCCACTTTAGATCAGGTTTCCACTGCCCGAAGTCTGAGTTATCCAATTCATTAAGTTGGCAACCTTTAAAGCATATTTTTTTATCTACATAAATCAAGTGTTTATATGAAGCAACTCTAACTACGTAGCTAAGTGACATTGAAATATTAAATCAATCGATTAAATTTTCTATAACAGATCCGCATTACTTACCACATACATTAATTTCATAATAGTTATCCATTTCACAATTTTAAGTTAATTACAATTTATTTCTAATATGTATACATAGTTATTAAACTTATCAGGACGATCTTTTAATTAATTGCCAAGTTACGTACATAATTTAATTTTCCAGTCCCCAAAAGTATGCTGCAAAATATTAATATTGCCCGTAATTAGTATTGGTATTTGTATAATTTGAATAATGTTTTATATCTTAAACTTGATGTTGCGCACTATTACTATATCATTATACAAATTTCGAGGTAATAGAACTAATGCCAAAACCATTGGACAAAAAACATTACCTAAATGAAGAGCTCCCTTTCTCTTAATGCACAACTGAATTTTCTTTGTCGAAGGATTCAGTTGATTTAATCTATATTTATAGTTTTTCCCTAAATAAACCAATTTGCCATAGGAAAATAAAATACATAAGTTTATTGAAATCTATAATTCAGTTTCCAGATTAACGATTTCTCTTGCTTATTTTTAAAAATCTATTTATTTAGGCTCAGGTCCGTTACACCTCCCGCCCCGCCCCCTATAACTGTAGTATGTAGTCTTTTTGGTTATGTTAGGTCTGTTCAAACCTATTTTTGCAGCACATCAAGCAAAATACAAAAAACATGTATATATATATATATATATATATATATATATGTATATATATATAAAAGAAACGAGAGAAAATACCTGCACGTGTCGTTATCCTTTGGCTATTTTTACTTCCGCTGCAATGGAGTGCACACACAGGTGGAAAAATGGTTTTCGGTGACATCATGTGGGCAGCTCTCACCAAAAATAGAAGCCTATCAGCCCGGCCTAACTGTGACGTCAGATGTGAGTGAGATAGTGTGAAAGACCATTGGGTTGTACTCTTCTTTTCCATATGACGTCACACGAGAGCGGGAGAACAATACAAACACAGAGCAACGCATTAACAACGACGTCATCAATTGGTTTCCTCTCTTTTAGTTGCGCTCGCTCTCTCTCTCTCTCTGTCTGTCTGTCTCCGCGTGTATAGAGCGGGAGACATAATGACGACGCCGTTGCTACTGCTGCCGGCCGGTGTTTTTTTTTTTACCTGTCTGTCGTTGTCTGGCTCGCTTCAATGCGCATGTCCGCGTCACAGCCACGCGCCATTTCAGTTGTAGCAGCCCAAAAGTTATGACGTCTTTGATTTTTATTGATTAAATGTGACGTCATTGGGGTAGCGTTGAAGTGCGGCCAACCGCCAAGTGGTAGACTATAAATAATGCATAGTAATTATCGCTGAAAATTGATAACCTAACAATGCTAATTGGTCCACCTCCACTTTAATTTCCTTTCATTATAATGACCCCCCCCATTTTCCATTTCTATTTTCATCTGCTACTAGATTTCTCGTTCATTAATTTTAAATTAGGATCTACTAGGGTAAGCATCGTTGTACTTGCATATGGGTAATTATGCAAGTTATTTAAATTGAAAATAAAAATTTTTTGAAATCGTTTTCTATTCATCATGGCCTAATATCCTCCTACATCTAACAGTTACATCTATAGTTTGATTGATCAGAGATTTATCTCATTGATATGGAAAGTGCCCTAGATCTCGGTCTGGTTTTTAATAAATTTAGATAATTTTTAATCAAACATTAATCAAATACCCAGGGTCCTTTTATTTCTGGTCACATGTTGGAAGGAATTCTTAAAAATAAGTCAATCATTTATTTGGGGCTAAGGAAAACTTCGCAAGCCGTCTATAAAGAAAAATTGTTTCTTAAAGACAAATAAAGTTTTTAAAAATTTTTTTTCCATTATGGTATTATTTATGGTATAATAAAAAATGAACCAAAATAAATTTCATTGTTAATAAATAAAAACAAATGAAAACAAATTTAATTTATGTAAACTACAATTTTTTCAAGTTTTTTGAGAAATTCAGTTCACGACAGGAAACTCTAAGGACGTATTAAGTCTCCACGAATCAAGTTAAGGATAACTAAATGACTTTGGTGTATTTTTTGTAAGGATCATAAAATCTACTATATAATCTCAGTTTATTGACAAACATTTGACAATTTTTAATTCTAAATCAAAGTAAATAAATATCTCATATACGTAAGGATTTACTTTTTAGAAAATTGATATTGATTTTACTATCAATTCTATGCGTAGTAAATACGTAATAGTCAACAAATATCTATACTTTGGGCTTGTCCCGCTGAGGTCAAAGACACACAGATACACACAGCTACCATCGGACATACAAACACACATGTGTGCACTTAGAAACACGCATATATATGCATGTAGGTGAGCACGCACCCAAAAAGCCGGCAGACGTCATATCCACTTTTTGTTGTTTGACGTTGTTGTTGTTCTTGCTGTTGTTGTTGTTGCGGAGGCTTGAGTCAATCAATTCCATTCAGATAAGACAGCATATAGTCAGTCAGTCAGTGAACACTGTACAGTGTACACAGTTAATGGGGGCGAATCACAATTCGAAGATAAAACGACAAAACCAACAAAAATGTTGCCTACTTTGGGGCGTGCATGACGAACATGAAACTAACGTGTGTTGGAACTTCACAGTTTGTTGAACGTCCTCTGACGCGGTCAAGACGAGACGTAACAGCGGAAGCAAACCATAAAATCAATGCCGACATCGTTGGGTGCCTTCAGTTCCGTTTTGAATACATGTTTACGTCCGTTTGCGTGTCGATTGTTGCGTAGGGAATTCATTACCAATGAAGACAGCGAAACCAAGTTAATGGAAAGGAAGGGGCGACAACAAAGGATAAGAAGTTGGTATACCTCAAGGTCATATTAAATGAAAGATGACAGATGTGAGTGGGTCGATTTGTCTCAAGGTTCTTTTGGGTGAAATGAATGTTAAAATGAACTTGATTATGGGTAGGAGAAAGAGAAAATTTATAAGAAGGAAAAAAAAAACTAATGAAAGTTTTGGGGGAGAAGACAAACTTATAAGTGGTTACACAATCAATATATGATTGCATAAGGTAGACGAATAAATAATTTGAATCGATGGAACTTAAAAACTCTAATTCAAATAAAATTTTCATTTAGGTCATAAATATATAAAGCAGAAATATTAAAAGATAAAGGAAAAAATTCTATCAAATTTGATTCCATTTTTTGTTTGTAGTTTTTCATACCAACTTCATTAAAATATAAAGATTTCCACACCATACCACAATTCAAATTCTTATTTTCGCAATGCACATTAGCTAAGTAATATTTCACTTCCACGAATCTCAAATTTATTATGCCAAAAATAATAATGTTTAAGCTTTGAGTCAGTAAATCATCTGGCTAACAGCTTGGATGGCAACAACAACAACAACAGCAACACTTACAATTTTTTATAATATAACCAAAATTTGCATTGCTTCATCCATTGAAATGAAAATAAAGCCAAAGCGAGAGTCATGTCAATTGGGCGTATACTTGATATTATGACATGTTCGCCTATATAGTCGTTTAAAATTTTAAAATAGCCCAAAATTGCCAGAAAAAATATTTATAAACTACATCAAAACAAAAGAAAAAAAATAGTTACAAATATTAATAGCAAACGAACCAAAAAACAAAAATACAAAAAAAGAAACGAGAAGAAAATACAAGAAACCAAAAATAATGACAATAATTCGCCACAAAATGCACCTGCAGGCACAAATCAAGTCAACGCTAAGGAAGGTTGGGTCGTCGTCATCATCGTTTCACCACTATGGTAAATGGGCATGTCCAGGAGTAAAAGCAGTTTTTTTTTCATTTGTGTTTTTTTCTTTTTGTTTCTTGAATTTTTTTTTTTTTTTTTTTTTTGGTAAAGGGTTGGCGAATTTTGCAAAGAAAAACCAATTTATGCAAATGAGTCAAGAGGCGCCGTTGCAAATGCAAGGCAAAGGCAAGCAGCAACAATGCAAAGTGCCGCATGCTAATTGAAATTTACAGAAAACCAAACCGTACAGAAATCAAAGCTTAAATAGCAATCAAAAAGAGCAAAAATTCCTTAAATTAAACTCACGAACTCTCAGCGGCAACGATGCGAAAATGATACATGCATTAAAATCCACCAAAAAGAGCAACAACTGCAACAATAGCAACAACAGCATTAAGTAGACGTAGCAAAACGAAGCAAATTTGGCTCAGCACATTTAGAATATCATCGCAACCAAAAGCCAAAAAGCAAAAACAAAAACCGAACTGAAATAGACAAAGGCCCACAGAGACAAAAGCAAGGAGTGCCAAAGTTTCGGTTTTTTTTTGTTTTTCTTCTTTTCCTTCGACTTTGGCTTGGCATGTCATGCTTAATACAGCCAATAAAACCACCAGCAATCAGCAACAACAACAAGAATCACAGCAACCGCAAAAGTCTTTGGAAGCGACTCCAAACAAACTTCAACTTCAAACAAGAAAAACTCCAACGCAAAGCTTAGCTTATGCCTAGCATGCATTTTTTGGGGCCACGAGCGGGTCAAGCCAAGCAACCAGCCAACCAGCAGCCAACATAAGCAACAACATCCACAACTAACAGTAGTTCAGAGTATCTAAATTTTAACCACCATTGTAAATCTATTGTTTTATATATTCTAGAAGTAAAAATTGTAAATGATAAAGTCTAAAATTTTTATATTAGGACAATTGTCTAACATCAGAATATTTTCTTATGAGGAACACTCTAGTGTAGTATAATATTTCAGAAATATTCAGCAAATTTTCTCACTTCATAAATGGCAATTTGTAAATTTTTTCAATTGTGGAAATTTAAATATAAAAATCTTATTAATTTATTACCATTGCAACAAATATTATTTTATTGCTTAAGAAGTTACGTTTTCTATATTATTATTTACCTATCATTCTTAAAATACTAGACCATTCTACTTCCGTCCACATTTTCTACTGTAATCGCTTCACTGTGCGCTTAACGGCAGAGCATATTCACGATCCATGTATGTATGTATGTATGTGTGTATGTGTGCATTAATGTGTGTATGTTGATACCTGTGTGCGCCTGCAACAAAACACAGACCAGTTCCACTTGCGTCGCTCCCAAAAAATCCAGCTAATATATATGTACACGAGAAGCCACACCAAGTTGAAGCTGCAACTTGAGTGCCGTCAACCACACGCCCCCCTCCAATCGCCTTGCAACATGCATCGAGTCAAAGCCGAACAACAAACGGAATAGTTATAACATTATGGGAAAAAATCTAGCTAAAACGAAAGGAAGAGCCACTGCGCCCAAGTTGCCGACTCCAGTGACTACAACAACAACAACAACGACGACGATCTCACGTTTGTCCCAAACATCAGCATCCGCCTCTACCTCTCTATCTCTCCATCTCTCTCTCTCTCTCACTCTCTTACTCTCACTCTCTTTTTCTCGCGTACGCTAACAACAGTTAGAAAACGTGGCTTGGAACCTGTCTAAAAATAGCCACAACGAATGCAACCAAACACACGAACGAAAACGAAAACTAAAAACGATGCCGGCCTCACCTACTAAGAGACACCGCCTCGACTTAGACAACGACTCTTGACTCTCACTCTCTATGCCGAACTGTCGGCATTAGCGTCGATGTCGATGCCGATGTCGATGCCGATGTTATACGTCAGTTAAGCTCAAAGAGAGGCCAACTAGCTGTTTGCCGATCGTGTTTATGAGCTGCAAAAGCCGGTGTCAATGGTAAAGTGCATTAATTTCAATCCATACTACTATTTTTTTTTTTTTGTTTTTTTAATTCGACTTGCAATATTTTATCGGATTAAAGAAATTTACTAGAGTACAATTATAAGTTGAAGTACTGCTGAAATGCTGCAATAAAAGATTGGTAAATTTGTTAAGACAAAGTAGAAAAAAGTAATGCTATAAAACATAAACGATAATAACAATTCATTGGATATATAGAAATTGTGTGTAAGTTTAATTGAATTATAAAATATAAAAGAAACATTTGTTTATTATCTTTTTCATTTCTCTAATAACAGCTTTAATAACTACTAATATAAACGAGGATCATTAACAAGTAATAAAGATCTAACTTAATTTGAAAAGTTTTAGAATATTATTTAGAATCTTAGATTATATGTGTATTTTAACGATGATGTAGATTATGTTTTAAAAAGTACCACAATTATTACAATTGCTGTCAATTAAAATATTGTAAGTGCTAACTGTGATTTGTAATTTTAGATTAATTTTAGCTAATAAGTAAATACTTGCATACATTTAAAAGCTTGAGACAACGAAAATTTGCCTTTTAAAATTTTGGTCGTGTTTTTAAGAAAAAAAGCACACAGACTGTGTAAGCAATGTTTAACAATAAGATATAAGCCTGTCTTAAATATCTGCAAAAAATCTGTTTTCTTTTCAGAGTCATTTTTGTTATTTATCTTCTATTATGTTAATTTGATTTGGATTTCCTTTTCGAGGAAATCTGCCCACCTTAATAAAAACACACACCCCCCTTACATTTGCAACACCGAAGTTTTGATACACTTTACATACTACAGTTATCCTTTTACATACAGGTAGCCAACAAAGAGCATCAGGTAAATTTTTATATCCTATATGTGTTTCATAAGCAGATCTGCTTTACCATCAGTACATGGTAGGTATGTACCTATATGTGTATATATGTATACATTTTTGTACAAAAATATGTATATAATTATGTTTGTACGTTTATGATAACACCTACACAAAGAATAACAAAAATCCTGTGAAAAAGAAGCCCAATACATGACAGTAGCAGGAGAGGAATTCCTGTTGCCCACAAAGCCAATGCCCACACACATTCATTATATAGTCCTAATGGAAGGTGAGATGTGGTAATGGTGAGAAGGATGCGTCCGCTAAGTGGGCGGTTAGAATGGAACAGGTGAGAAATAATCAATCTTTGCAGCCAAATGGGAGAGACAGAGACAGTTATAGTCAGTTTTATGACGCAAATTATTTCCGTTTTCGTTTTCGCTTTTTATAGTTGCTGGCATACTTATACAGACTGCACAGTTATACATATATATATATATATATATATGTGTGTGTGTGTATGTGCGTGTAAATGTATGGCGTATTGTTGGTGTAGTTTTCCTTTTAGCTTCTTGTTGTTTTTATTTTACAGGCGCAGGCGCCCTAACAACGACGTCATTGATTTTTCTCGCACGAGCGCTAAACTGATGAGGTTTGCTGGTAAAATGTGAATGACGTAATAGCTTAGCCGCAAAGGCTTCGGCTTCGGTTAAAAGTGCCGAATCAAAAAACGCAAAAACAACCAAGGTAGGTCGTGTTTTCTCTCTCTCTGTCTCTCTCTTTCTCTCTCACTCTCACTCTACTGCTGGCGCTATGGCTTCCGATTGTTAGCGTACTCTCCCTTGCTCTCTCTTTCTCTCTCTATCAGACTGTTTGTTCTCTTTGATGTCTCAGTCAGCGTCAGCTGGGGCAGCGACAACGCTTTGAATATAGTCGCGTGTAACCGTTAAGATAAGTTCAGTCGCGTCATAGACGCCGCATTGTTAACAACATTTTCTCATAGCAAGAACTAAGCAAAAAATCAGTTAAAATAACTAAGAAACTTTCAAAGAAATTCAAACATTTTGCTCACAAAATACATATAACTAACGGCACTTTTTAAATCGTTCAAACAGTATTAACTATACAAATATATATATATATGTATACATATATATACAATATATATGTAAAAATAACACAAAACAGAATCATTGCAACAAGTTGTTGAAAATTATAAAATCGAATGCGGAAACGGTAGCCGGTCTGACACTGAGAGGACGTATGTGAAATCATTTTGTGGTACAACATTGCGTATACTTAATATCTTTCAAAATTATTGAACAATTGAAATTGAAAGTTAAATTTTGAACAACTTTTCTAAGCGGGTGTGTTTGTGTTTTAACTTTAAGCAACGTCCTTGTGCCTCCTACAACAGCTATATACAAATATATATATATATACTACGATATCGTATATATATATATATATAAGTATATAAGCATCTTTATATATATATATATACATACTGAGTGCGTAAGTCATTACGTCGTCAGTTTGGTCACTGCGCAAACGCCATCACAAGTGCAACAACAACAAAAAAAAAGTTATAGTAAATGCAAAAACAGAAATCGCGAGTTCAAGTTTAAGGACAAGGACATTTTGCAATAAGAACAACAAACGCGAAACATGTCCAAGAGGCCTGATTACAACTATAATACGAATCGAGGCAAAGTTTGCATTAACTTTGCTTGCCAACAACTTTTAGTTAATTACCACTAAATACTTTTGGCCACAAGTCGCAAAAGGAGGAGAACAATTTGGAATTGTCGTGCTGGATCTCAAGCGCCTTCTAGGGCGCCAAACAGGTGCCTAATCCAATTAAAAAAAAAAGAAATAAAGAAATAAATATATATATATATATACATATATATAGCAATGAAAATATTTCATGTTTCATATGTTTTCTGTGTGTCTGTGCGTGTGTGATTTTCTGTTTCTATGTGTTTCTTTTATGTTATGCTTATGTTTTACTTAATATCATCATAAAGACTTTACTCAAGCTAAAGACATATCTATGATGCGCGATCGTCTTGCTTCCTTAATTGTGGTGAAGCAAGAGGAGCAGCTTCAACAGCAACAGCAACAGCAAACATCAGCAACATCAGCGGCAGTAGCAGCAGCAGCTGGCACATTACAATCCATGCCCATTAAATGCGAATCGGCTTTATATGCCCTACCCCAACAATATTATGAGATCAATAATAATTCCTGCTATAGACAAAATTTGAATCAAAATCAGCAGCCATTATTGCCGTTGCCATTGCCACCGCCATTGATTTATCCCTGTCGTAATCTATTTCCCGATGGTTGTGATATTAACCACTTAATCTGCTGCAGTTCGAATACAAATAATACCAGCACCACTACAAGTAACATATTCTCCTCCAATTCGCCGTTGTCCTCGTCCTCGTCATCGTCGTCCTCTCCATCGTCATCATCAATTTCCAGTTATACATGTATGTATTTTTTTTTTTATTTTCTTTATTATAAAAAATTTTCTTTCAAAATACCTTCATTTTTATTTTTCTTGCTGGTGTTGGTTTCTAATCCTACTAATCGCCAACGCTGCGTATGCGCAATATTACGCATACGACACATTACCAAATCTTTACACAAACAATGCCAACATAAATTTTGCATCAAAAAGAGAAGAGAAAAAAAAGGCGCATCCTAAAAACGGTGAAAATATTAAGCAAATAATACAAAAATGAGGGTTTCATTTTTGTTGTCGTTTCTATTTCTTCTTTTTTGTCTTTATTTTCCTCGTCGATTTTTATTTTTTGTTTTTCTTCTCATTTTCCTTTGCTCGTCCCAATTGTGCGATGTACACATGTTTACCAGCGTCAGCAAAGCATCGCACTAGACAGCAACAGACGGCAGGCAGAGAGTCGAGTCAAAATGATTTATAATCTGTACACAATAAACTATACACACACAATACACTATACAAATATCGGAAGGGTTAGCCAGACATTGCATTTGCTATTATTAATAACATAAAAAGGCGAAAGTGGAAACGAATAAATATAAATTCAATTACCTCATGCATAGATCAAAGTGTCAGGTGGCCAAAAAAAAGGATTAGAACCATTTGTAATGTATTTTGTGATGTAATTGGTAAAAGAGAAAGCTGTACTTTACCCTGAAATTTATGCATATGAACTAGAAAATTTTATAATTGTCAGATTTTCTTTAATAGTTTTTAGTCTTTAGTTTTCTTTACTATTTTGTCAATGATTTTACTTTCAGAAAAATATTATTTACATTTGTGCTTCAGTGTAACTTAATTTAGAGTTTGAATTTTTGCGATTAAACAAATAAATTTTACATTAATTTAAATTTGTTTTTATTTTTGTATGAGTAATTTTTAATGATAACTAACAAATTTCAAAAAATTCAAAGCAAAGTTTTTATTGCTGGATTAACTAGGACAGAATTAGAACAAAAAATTCTGCATCTCATTCTGCATTCATCATCACCGATTGCTTTTAGCCAGCAATTAATATTATAATTAGTAATAATGAACTATATTAATTTAATAACTAAATATAGCTACACCACTTGCATAACAGAGGAGTTAATTTTTATATATAAGTATCAGAAAAGTCTTCAATATCCTTTTCATGTCAATAATTCTCAAATAAGCCACATCACCAATCACGTTGCTAATCTTCGCGTGCTACTTATCACCACAAAGCTATAAATATATTTAAACTAAAAAATGGTAAAAAAAAGCGGTAAAAAACCATAACAATATAAATTAAAAACATTCCCTTCTAACCCTACCTTACCCTACCTTCGATACCATAATAAGAATGAACAAATTAAAACAAAATGAGTGTTAAAAAATTGTATGTGGCGCCAAAAGTCGTTGAATGAGGGCAAAAAACTAAAGCAAAACAAATTGGCAAAGATGCATTTTAGAGCATATGACCAGGCTAACACCATTTGGTGATGACCATAAAACGAGGACGGATCATGACGCCAGCGAGGCCATGAAATCGGAATGCAAATTGTTACAGCCAGTTTAATGGATTAGACGGGGACACGGGACCCAAATGCAATACACACGTCATCAAAAGAAAGAGGGCTAACGCGAAAAAGAAAGAAACACAAAAAATTGAGTGCCCAATATATATATACACTGAAAAAAGTTACTATTAAAAGTAAGATCAATATTTTTGCATTATTATTTTCTCCAAATGTTTGAATTGTTAAGCAACTTTGTTAAATTTTATTAAAAGTTTTAAGTAAAGCACAAAATGATTAAGTTTTAAAATATGTAAATTCTGTCAGTGTACCTACATATAAATTAGAAAAATCTTGCACTTGAAAATGACGAAATGAATATATAGCGATTGAGAGATGAGAGAAAAGTGGAAAAAGAGTGTGTAAGCGAGGGAGAGCAAAAGCAAATGCGTCAACTTATAAAATGCATTCATCTATTTATTTTCGATTTATATCGAATATTTATATATACATGCTTACATATGTACATTTCGTGTTATATTTTTCGATGCCCACGTGCTGATGACGTCGCCAATTTGTTTCCTTTTTTTTTGTTTTTGGTCTGCAATGAGACAGCAAATCTTGTAAAAATAATAATCACGAGTCATTTTTGTAAGTTTTTGGCGTGTGAATAAGTTAAAATTTCATTTTGCTTTCATTTCTTCTTTTTTTTTTGTGGTCTTTGTGAATTGTATTAATCATACGCCCCGTATACGTATAGAAAACCACATAGCCTCTTCGTTCGGGGCGTAGCCAATTGCAATTTCAACATATATCAAGTTATCTTGCATTAGCTCTTTTTTTTAAGTGTTTTTTTTTTTATTTTCAGTTTTCAGATTGTTGTTTTCTTTTGCTTTTTGGGTCTTTTCGTTTTGGTTTTTATTTATATGAATCTTATTTTATTTTTTCGTTTGTCTTGATCTTCCCTCTCCGAATTGACCCCAAGCAATATGAGCATGATAAATGATGCAAATACTCTCGCATATCTATGACATCCCAGCTACTGCTGCCTATAGACCCGTCTATTGTTTTTTTGCACGATCCATCGTGCGTTTTGAGTTATCTTTTTGTCAGCTGTCGGGATGGCCATTGTCGAGATGAAGATTGTTAGTTGGAGTCTCTCTTTTAGCCCCACTCGTAGGTAACTCTTCTCCTCACACTCACACTCACTGAGACACACACACGCACACCGGTTTTCTGTTTGAAGCTTCACCAAAAGACCAGTAGTCTATCGTTTTGTTTTTGCTTTTATTTTATTTTATTTTATTTTACTTTATTTATATTTATTTGTGTCTGTTTTTTTGTTTTATTTTGGTAAGTCAGTTAAACGCAGGTGTAGCATGTGAGGCGTTACCTGGTTGCCTTTTCAACATGCTAAATTGTAAATGTCTAAAATATTCTTGTGTGGCTAATACATTAGTATACGAGTAATTTGTAATATTTATCAAAAGGTAAAAAACGTTTTTAAAAAGGTTGCACTAATGATAAAGCTATTTCTTAACGTGTTCATTATTGTAATTGGAAGCGTTAAAAGTATCATTGTAAATTTAATTGATATGATCAATCTTTTACTTCCTTAATCATAGTCGAATTGCCCTAATGATAAGGCTTTAACTAAACAAGTTTCAAATTATATAGTATCATTGCTATTTTGCTCTTCTTATCCATATAGAAAAATTAAAAAAAAAGAATTATCAAAATTCAAACCACATTTTTTTAACAAATTAAATTTTAATTTGTTGAAACAACATTTTTTCGTTGAACTTACAAACAAGTTGTTAGTTATTTGAAAGAAGTTTGGCAATAAAAACAGCAAAAGTTCCATTGCGAATTTATCAATGACTGTTTAAGCTCTTAATGGATTTTATTAGCCAATTGAGAAGCTAAAATCTTGTACTTAAAGAAAAATATATATAAAATATTTGATCAATTTATGTAAAATTAGGACAAGTAAAAAAAATAGTATTTATAATCAATCTTCTTGAGCAATTATTTAATTGAAACTAACTGGCTAATAATAAAGTACTTAAATGAGAAGTTTGGTAATACATTTTCAAAAACATATAAAATCCAACTGAAATCAATCTTTTGCTCGTTTATTGGTTTTACTATGCCATTAAAGCGTTTATAGTTTTTATATTTATTCTTCTTTTTCAACTTACACTTTTTCCTTTGTTTATTAGAAAAACGTAAAACCACTTTTGCTCTTCATTTTCACAACCCAAAACCACGAAAAGAAAAAAAAAATAAAGCAATCGAGTTGCTTGCCGACTTTAAGTATACCCTGTAGCAAGTAGAGATTAGAAATTAAGAAATTAAATTTGATGAAATTTTCCTAAAATGAATAACCGAAACTTATACTGCTTGTAGAAATTTATCTACTTGTAGAAAGTTAAACTGCTTGCAACACCTTAAACTGCTTCCAGAACAAAGCAGTGCTCTCGCGATATATAACAGTTGATCTTACACTTGGCACTCCAGTACAAAACATTTAGTCACATATCTCCGATATTTTTGTTCCGATTTCAACGAAATTTGGTCAATTGGTACATATTATTACATTCATCATTGTGATACCATTCATAAAACTCTTGTGTTTCGTTTTTTTCAATTTTATGGGGCGAAAGTGGGCGTGTCAAAATCGACCATTGGCTCTACTGCTAATGCTGATCAAGAATAACTATACTTTATGGAGTCGGAAACATTTCTTTTTCTCAGTTTCATAAAATTTGGCGACTTTAACATACCTTTTTACCCTATGAGTACAGGGTATACAAAAAACACTGGCATAAAAACAACAAAAATGATTTGTTAATTTATCTCTATGCTCGTCGTATGATTGTGAATCTGATGACGATGAGCTATAGCTCTTCAATATTAGCGTCTTATGAGATTGCTCTGCGACTGCTTAATTATTTGTGTTGATTTATGCGAATTTTATTTTATAACCACAAAACTGCAAAGACAGGTAGATAGACTGAGACCAAGAGGGGGCGGTACTATTGGAACAAGAGGGCGGTGCTGGTATAGTGGTGCTATGCCATTATTGTCTTGTCTGATCGATGGCTTAAACATTAACAACAATAAGACGAGCATAAAATCAAATCCAAAATCCCAAACATCAGTTCCAGTTTGATAAACAAAAGATGAAAATTTTTGCGGGAACCAAAACCTCAATTACGTAATAATTATAGATTGTCTTTATCTCTTTTCCCTTTTAAATAAATTGTATTTTATTATGTTGATTGTTGTATTTAGACTTGTGTCTATATGTGTGTGTGTGTATGTGTGTACTGCTTTTTATAATTATTAATTACATATTGAATTATTGCTCTTTGTACAATTTGTTCACACGCTAATGCCATTGGCAATTTTCAAAAGTGGGATAGGTGAACTTTAAAAAGGATATATAGAATATAATAATTATTGCTTTAATATATAAATATTTTGATACAATTTGAATTTATTTTACGAAAATGTTATATCTCATTCATATCTAAAAAACCTAAATCCTTCCGAAACCCAAATGATTTAAGTTCTTGATACGTTTAAATATGTTAAATAAGTTATGCTATTTTTTGGGATAAAGTTAAAATAGACACATGTCTGTATATAGTAGCTGTATATAGAAATATATATGTGTGTGTTGAAAGAGTATTGATAAGTTTGTACACAAATACATGTATATCTTCACTTTACAGATTGAAGAAGTTATTATATTTGGTTCGAGGTAAACTAGTCTACCTTTTTTTTTGAAATCATGTTTTTACATATAAATATATTTATTTTATAATGATGAAGTTTAATTACATGAAAAGAACAATTTTAAATAGTTTAAATAACTAAGTTTATAAGATTGGAAATTCTTTTTAAATATTATCCGTTTAAATGGTTCTAACTAAAGTCTCTATACAAATCTGAGTTATTTTTTTAAATATGAAATACTTAGCTAGGAGTCTAAAAACCTTTTAAACTTACTCCTTTCATAACTTGAAAATTTTTTTAATTTAATGTAACAAAATTGATTAAGTTCCACGCTATTATTTCTATTTTATATCTACTAAAATCCCTATACATATATATACATATATTTACTTTGTATTTTTAAATACAAAATAGTAAAACGAATACGGAAAACGTCTGCATAGCATTGCTAAAATAATTTTCTAAATTTATTTGCATTTAATTTAATTTTAAACCAATTGTCACTTAATTAGTTTGTTTGGGTTCAACGCATTCTTTATTGCCATCAACATAGATACAGATACAGATACAGATACATATACATAGTTGTATATCTAAAGACATCAGATGTATTGATAGATACTCGTAGATGGATGCCACTTTTGCCATCAGATGCTCAGGTCATGTGTCGATAGCTCATTTCATTTTTAGGATCGTTTCGTTTTCCGCATTGTTTGTTTTGTTTTGATTTCGAATTCGACTTCGATTTCGATTTCAATTGCATTTGCATTTTCAATTTGTTGCCGAATTCTACCGATTATATATTGGCGAGTGCATTGTCCCCGCCAAATCACGCGGCCGATGTCACACTTTGGCATGCAAAGAACGTGCAGTTCGGATAATTATCGGATTTGGATAGACTAGGAGAGGCCCCGGAGCAACATCATTAGTAGAAGCATCATCATCTTCATGATGATGATCATCATCATCATCATTATCATGATCAAGCACTGGCTGCTGCTACCTCATGGGAATGCATTTTCGAGGCGTCGCCAGAGTTCAGCTAGCAGGTTTTCATGTCTCTTAGTATTTTTGTTAGTTCGTTTTTATTTTTTTTTCGATTTTTTGGTTTTTTAATTTTTTGTTTTTCTTTTTTTTTTTTTTTTTAGTTAGTTGGTCGTTGGTCAATTTTGACTGTATTTTGGCTGCTGGCGTTGCATATGTAAACCTTAATTTGAAACTGATTGGATTGCTTGGCCGTTGGCCTCTGACCATTGTTATTTTTGTTGTTGTTAGCTGCTGCTGTCTCGTTTTTCTTTATTTTTTCTTTATAATTTTTATATTTTGTTTATGAAAAAAATATATAATTTTTTTCCTTCTATCTATCCATATGTATATATACTTATATATATATATATATATATATATATATTTGGTTTCCTAATTTTGCCATGCACTTGATGAGCTGATGGCTTTGATTTGGTTTTTGCATGTTCAGTGAGGTATGGCACGGCCTTTTGAACGGCGATCAGTCAAATAGGTAAAGTTTTTGACTCTCGGCTCTTTTGCCTTGAATTATGAATCACAAAATCACAATGGTTGTAACCTCTTCAAACCTCAGAGAAACCTTAGCCAACAATCAGCAAGCCAATTGTTAAGAAAAATATCAATCAATATTATTTGATGCCAAAATAAAAAGAAAGAAAACATCAGGCGAAACCTCTTCTTCAATTAACAATTGCCATATAAAGGGTCTTCCTAGAAATCTATAAAATAATAATCTATATACAAATGTAGCCAGTGTTGTGCGATTAAAGACAGCTCAAGATAATTGAATTTTCTATAGTACTAAAATCCAATTTACCCCATCTTATATACAAATATAAAAACGAATACAATAAAACTTTTGCCAGAAACAATTTAATTTTATTGAACCTTATTAAAGAACTTTTGCCTTAACTGATACATTGTAGATATATATTAAACTATTCTATACTTAAAGTATCTTCCATATGACCATCTGCAATTTACTGTCATTTTAGCCTAAAATTGAAATGTCTTTTTACGCAATTATTACAAAATTTTACCTCAAAACTAAAGTCGTAAATTTTAATCAGACATTTCTGCAACATTCGAAAAAAAAAAACAAAAATTTCCTATCACAGAAGCTAAGAATTTCACAGTCAACGTTTAAAAAAAAAAAAAAAAGGAAGAAAATATACAGAGTTAAATGACAACAAAAATAGCAACAAATTTGTTGCCCATAATGATTGCTTGTTTAATTTGATTATTTTAATTATTTGTTAGCTGTATTTCCTTTGAGCAATAAACGATCCAATGTGCCATGACGAATGTGAGCAGCGCCAGCCAAAAAGTTGGAAAAACCTCCAAAAAAAAAAGAAAAAAATTATAAAATCAAAATCTTAGTAAGAAGCTGCGACTTAACAAGTTTTTCCCCTCCATTACCTCTACCATCTTCTTCATCCTCCTTCTCCTCCGCCTCCGCCTTCATCATGTTGTTTGGTGTTGTAATGTGCGTTCGAAATACAAAAAAAAAAAAAAAAAAATGTAGAAACTACAACATAAAAATGAAATAAAATAAAATTGTTTGCTAATAGCAACTGTTGTCGGATAGAAGATTCGTCTTCGTTGTGTCGTCTTGGATGTGACCATGCCAAAGCTTCATTCCGTGATTCGTGCACCATGCACCGTGCTCCATGTTCCGTGCTCTGTCTGCCTAACCGTTCTTGTCTTAAAAGAAAATTCAAGCAGCAAAAACATAGAAGAAAAAAATTGCAAAAACAACAACAACAACAACATTTACAACGAAACTACAAGTTGTACAAATTTGTTGTTACCGTCTGACTGTGTTGGAGTTAAAGCTCAACCAGAATCCAAAAGTATTTAAAGATTATATACCCTTACGAAAGGCTAGAGGAAGTCATTTATTAATTTTGTTATTCCTCATAAATTACAAAAATTATTCATTCTACTTACTCATCTTTGAAGGTGTAGACATAAGTTATTACATTATATGACAATAATCATAAACTATTAAAGATGAGTTATGGCTAGATTATGAATACAGAGATGAATTTCGATGCAAAGTTTCATTCTTGTTGACTGATTCGATTTAGCCAAAGGAAAAAACTTTTCGTCATTAAACTTTTCTTTTTTGAAAACCTTTAAAATAGAATTACACAAATCTTAAATTTATAGATTGGTTTATATTGTTAATTATCTCGGGTTATATAAGTGTCTTTGAATATTCATTTGTTAATAATTAATATTTAATTATATAAAATATTAAAAAAGGTAAATAACTTGAGCAATAAAAACTGAAGGCGCCCACTCATAAATCGAAATAATAATTTGCATTGGCAATTTTAATATTTAAAAATAAATAAATTTTAAAATAAATTAATATATCCATCTTAAGGCTATATATATCAAATGATCTAGACTAGAATTTCTATTGGAAACCGAATGGTAAAATGTGGGATTAGGTAAACAATTTATATATAAAAGAATAGAACCAAAAGTTGGTCAAAAAAACCTAAATCTCGAACAAAAATAAAAAAGCATTCATTAATCAAAAGGATTTTTAATTTATGCTTGAATCTTTTAAATAATCACAGATAAACAAAACAAAAACAAATTTTGTTTATTTCATTTAGTTTAGATTCTTAGTTGAATAAATATATATACTTATGTATGCATGTATGTCCACAAATAGAAGATATATTCGTATATATGTACATATGTATGTAAATATATTCCATAAAGAAGTCATAAAACATTATGTGTATCCTTCAAATTGATTACCAATTTTGATTAGCCCTTGTGGCTATAAATAAAAAATTGTATAATCGCTAATGAGTAGGCGTGACCTCTCGATATTCCAATCGAGAATAAGACCCAATCAAAACGAAAAAAATATTACCAAATAATACAAAGTGTATTCAGATTTCGTTAGACAAGAATGTCATATGAATTTTCTTTAAGGTTTTGTTGTTGTTTATTTTAGTTTTGTTTTTTTTGTTGTTTTTTTTTTATTTGGCTACACTGTCAATTGGCTTGTTTATTTCATGTTTTGGCGCGTAACTTGTTTGTTTGGTTGTTTGACTGTTTGGTTTGTAGGCGCACACTTGAAGATGCAATTGCAACTGCAATTGCAATTTTTTGCGAATATAAAGTTTACTTTTGATTGGCAGACAGACCAAGTGTTGAGCAAACGAAAGTTGGATATATATATATATTTCTTTTTTTTTTTGGTTTTTTTCTTCATTTTGGTTTTGGTTTCTTCTTCTTAGTCTTGCTTGTTTTTGCATACGCATATTAAATAATAATAAATAAATGCGAAATGAAAGCACATAACTCAAACAAAAGTGCAAAACTATTTTTAAACGCAACAACTAAAGCCCAGCCGGAGGCCCAGCTCACGTGCAAAAATAAAACCAAGTAGCAAGAAAATCGAAGAAAAACAACAAAATAAGTGAAACCTATTTTCCGGCTTGACGTTATGTTGATGGCGTAATCGTAGGGGAAAATTTCAATACATACACGCGCGCACACACATCCACACACACACACACACACACACACTGAAAGAGTGGGAAAACACACCCACCCTAAAAATACATGCATTGTGGCGTTGTGACGTCATTGAAATGTTTGTTGGCTCTTGGTCTGTAGGTCGGGGTCGTAACAGCTGCCAGCCCAAAAGAAAACACGTTAAAACTTTAACCTACCGCTTGCTCCCTCAACTCCCTCATTTGGCATTCGTTTTGCCTTTCAAGGTCGTTTAGCTTTTACTCTCTCTCTCTCTCTCTTTATGTGTGTGGCTTTCTCTTTTAGTCTCTCTCTCTCTCTCTCTCTGCCTTCTTTGTCTCTCTCGTACACTCTTAGCCCCACGATGATTTCACACTTGTGGCCAAAACCCCCGCGTGCAAAAACAACAAAAAAAAATGAAAAAAGCTCATACCCTTAGAGCCATTGCAGTGTTGTTATATATATATATATATATATATATGTATATATATTTACACGCCTTCTTTTCGTTTTTTTCTTCTTTTTTTGCAAAAAGTTCTTTTTATGGTATCTACTTTTAGGGGCCTTGAGAATGCGATTTTAAAGTTGGTTTCCTTGCACTTCTTTATTATAAAGTTAAATTGTTTAAGATTTATTTATTTAACCAGTGGATATGAAAGATATCCATTGATATAATAAGATATAATTATATTATCGATCTATGTATGTAAAAGCTCATTTGGAAAAACTCATTAGCGTACTTTATATCAATTTCATATCTTTATACACCTTTACAAAAAACGGTTCAAGCAACTAATAATTTTAACTAATATTCTTGGCAGGTGTATAAATTTAACTAAACAATTTAAGAAGTAAGAAGTATTTGGTTTGAATATCCTTATATCCTTTTAATATAAAAATAGTCAAATACTTCTTTTGATAATCAGCATTATAATAATATCTTAAAAAGATTGGTATTAAATCTTTACGTCTAATTAAATATAATAACTAGATATTCAAACCAAAACTAAACTCAAAATAATCTTACCCAATTCAAAAAAAAACTTGAAATCTATTTCAAATCAGTATAACTCCACAATAGAGATAGGAATCCTGCTTTCAAACGTAGTATATATCTTGGATATGATTCATCGAATATTTCGTAACTTTTTGCTGTTAAGTTTTCTTTTTTTAAGGAATAGTTAAGACTACTCAAAATAAAAAATTAAAAATTAAATTTTATATTAAATAAAATTTGAATCCAAGCTGCTATTACCAATAAGATAATGCTTTACATCTAAACAATTAATAGAAATTTTAATAACTAACTAAATAGAATAAAACCTTATTCAAAACAGAATTTTCTTACACTTAAATTTCATATTTTTTCAATTAAAATACAAGATGCTTTAAACAACCTTTGCCACTACATTTGTTATTGAATATTAAATCAAATCTTGGTTCAATATAACCAAATTAAAGATAAACATAAGTCAGACATATAATTTGCATTTTAGTAGGCGTGCCAAAAGACTGATCCCTATATAATTAAAGCCAGAACCACTTGGGCCGCTTTATTCTTGTTGTTGTTGCCATATATCTACTTAAAGTGTGTATTTTATATATGTATATGTATTTATAAACAACACGCACTTGGAAATATGAAAAAAAAAAAAATAAATAAAATATTAAGTGATGACGTCCTTGGCTTTGGACTGTTGCAACACTTTTACACACGCATACACACAGCTGGGTTCACATTGGATCGATAAAGCGACGCAGGACATTTTAAGGACTCGTCTCTGTCTGTGTATACTGTTGCCATGTGTACAAAAGCATAATATACGGCACACAGACAAACACATAGCAAAACAACAACAAAACGAAAAAAGAAAACTCAATGACGTCAAAGAGGAAGTGAGATGGAAATAGAGACAACATTTGTTTGTGTGACTGTAACTGTGACTGTGACAGTGACTATGAATATATATCTGTCTTATACTCTCACTCTCTCACCACACTTAAAACTCTCTTTAAATATTCTCTTATACTCATATTTGAAATATAAAGTATACGACATGCATGCTGCTCATATCAAACGAATACATATTAAATGCAAAAGATTTCCCATGAAAATTGCAGTAGCCAGTTTCAACTCTCTGACAATTAGAAAAATCAACAAAAAAAAAATCCTCAATTTTCGCTGACACAAAATGCAGCCTCAACACATGAAACTCGTTGCTCACTTCGTTAGTGCCAAATGTAGTTTTTATGTAGCAACAAATCATCATAATAAAAAAAATTTTATACAAAAAACGAAATTTAAAATATAAAAGATATAAGAAGAAAAAAAAAACGAAATAAAAATCGCTGAAGATGCCACTAGCAACACGGCAACCGCATCAAGATTGGCTTAATTGAAGCAACACTAGCTACAGCAACAACAGCAATAACAACAACAGCCACAACAACAACAACAACAACAACAGCAACATTAACGTGTAGCACAACGAACATGTCTCATTACCAAGTCAAACACATCGAGACAATGTGACAAGATTGTCAAATAGCAAACAAAATGACATCAAGCATTAAGCATATTGAATGCAAAAAAAACCGAACACCAATAAAAAGAAAAAAAACTAAAGAAACTAAACTTTTTTTTTAACTTTTAATTTAGAACATTGCAATTTAAATAACGGCAGTGGTCGAGACAAAGACAGACAGAGATCTATTTATATATGTATATATATATAGTATATATGAACATATATACATACATATATACAAACAAATATGTATGTATATAATATATGTACGTCATTCTAATTAGCATTTCTTTTGTTATAATTTTAAGCAGCTTTCAAGCTAGTTAATATACTACTAACAGAACAACAACAATAACAACATAAAGAGAGAAAAAAACAACTAAAATTGAATTCATAAATTTGATTGGAACCGCGCATTTGCTGGGCAAACAGAATTTTAGCCACTTCAGTCAAGATTTCAGATAAAATTTCGCTATATGATGACCTTGAGTATTTTTGATACCGTAGTAAAATGGGTATATCAGTTGTATAAATTATACAAATAAATTCTCATATTTATTTTATAAAAATTTGAGGCGGCAACTTTTAAGCTTTTCTTAAACTTTTTTGAAGAAATTTTTCGAAATTATTATCAATGAATTTACTATTAAAATGAAACACTTTAAAATATTCTTCATCAGGGCAAATTTTTTGAACTTTTTTTCACTTTATTATATGTATTTCAAAACTGGTTATACATATACATATGTATGCAGGGTAGCATGGTAAAATTGAAAATTATAAAGGGTATATACAAAATCCTCCACCTGCCTTGACACATTTTTTTATTGCTTTTTCTCATCATATTATTCGCCAAGAATAGATATTTATGATTAGCGCTTTGGATTTAACTTTCTATAGTGATATTTTTTATAATTTAAATGAGCTCATATATGATCAGATATGGTTTGGGTTATGTTGGCAGCTAAAAATGACTTGTTGCAATACAAGTTTCAGTATATATATATATATATTTTTTTTTTGCACATTAAATTAAAATATATGACTTTAGAAATTTATCTTATGCTTCAGAATCTGTTTTGTGTTTGGGCTAGAGATAAAGTGTTTAATAAATGTTAACAAAATATCTATGGTAGTCCGCAAACAAAGATTAATGCATTTATAATCGCATTCATTAAGATAAAGTAAACAAAGTTGAATTAAATTAAATTAAGCTATTTAAACTCATTTAAATTATATTTGAAGATGAAATGGAGCAGAAAATATTATATACTATTAGATTATTTAAATTTGCTGAAATAAACAAAGTTCATTTACAAGACATTTATTATTAAACACACACTTTATATAAAATTAGTAAAGTTTTTTTTTGTATTTTTACTTTCAAGCCTCCGCCTACAGAAACAATAATTAATTTTAAAGATACTAAGGTTGACTATTACCTACTATAATGTATTTTATGATAATGTTTGATTGGTTGACAGTTCCTTGGCATCAATATTTTATTATACATTTATCAATAAATACAAAAATATCATTATTTTGCCAAAAATAACTAATTAACTGAAATACTACTTATTATTTTAGTTGCTTACATTCTAATCCATATGTGAGCTAGTTAGATGCATATTTCAAATAGCATTTTGAGTAGTTAAACTTTCGATTTTTTCTATAAAAAAACCACTAACCTGAGAGTAATAAATTTCGATAGATAGATAAAGATTTTTAAGTTCAAGTTCAAGAAAGTTTTTTTTTTGGCAAATGTTGTAAAAACTTATCTTATATTGTTCATTCACCTCACTCTAAAGCAGGATCTAAATTAATATGTATTATTTGTTAGCGGCGCCTCTAGATCGCCCCATTAAGTAACTAATTTATGTGCCATAACCGTGAATCATTAAACCAAAGTAACAATAATGAAATGAAAAAAAGGTGAATTATCATTTCGATGTATCTTCAATCTGAGTGTATCTCTAATCTCAATATTTAATAGTCTTCCACCCCGCCCCTTCATCCACCCTCATAGAGAGTCATGTACATAGCAGTAACTGTGCTTTTTGTGCATCATAAAAAATGTTTAATTAATTCTACTATTCCTTTTGTTTATATACATCATAATATGCTTGTTAATGAGTTGCTCTTAGCCGCAAATTAAAAGCGACAACTGCAAAATAAAAGTTTTACTTTGACCAAAAAAACTCCAAAAATAAAATAAATTTATGACCAGACAAATGTATTGAGCAAATGTTTATTTAAATTAATTAATTACTTAGTGAATTTGAATTGAACGAGAATTCGTTATTGTGTTCTAAATACACAATATTTGATGAGATTTCACAACGAAACACTAAGCCTTAATAAGCCCCCCTACTACCTCACCGCAACTGGCCTTGAAAATCTCATATTCTTAGCTATACTATATACATACATACATCTATCACATATGTATATATATATATATATATAAATATATCTATTCAATTAGAGTTGTAGCCACTTAACTTGTATATTACATTTTGCAGATGCCAAACATGTTGGCAACTCTCACAAATTCTCACAACAACTGACCAAATGGCAGCCAATAAAATTGCACAGATGTTGCACTTTTAGCTATGAAAGGAACCATCACTTTTTTTTTTTTTTACTTTGCCATGTTAGTTATGCCTTTTGGGTATTCATTCCCCTAGGCTTTGTTCTAAAACTTCTTCACAAAGTTATTTTTGTTTAATTAACTCATTGATCTGTGGGTTTTTTTTGTTTTGTTTTGTTTAAAACATTTGACAATCGCTTTTAATTAACATTGCTTTTAAGCCATAAAATTGTTTTAGAGAGAAATTAATGCCTTCAAAGTGGACATAAATTTAATTGAGATTCAAAACCCAAATCACAAATAAATCAAATGAAATTGTTTATCGATTTAAAATGGTTTTCTATATACATATATATGTACATGCATATGCATCATATCCTTGGCCTCTCTGACTAAACATACTGTCAAACCTTAAACAAACGCTCCCACTTTTGCCTGATCGGTTTATTTCTTGTTTTCTGTTTATTTATTTTGTTTTTCTTTTTTTCAATTTGGTTTAGACCTTTTGACTTGCCTAGTTAACGGTTTCGAACTCTGCTGTTTTTGCCTGATCAGGCAATTGGATAATGAATGATGCTTTGAACTGTGGCAAATTCTTTTGTTTTGTGAGCAGTTTAACATTGAACTTTTTCATTTTGTTTGCATCGATACGAGAGCGACACTAACTAAAGATAGATATACATTTCGATTCCCACAGCATTCAATGATTTATGGATGGAATAAACGTATGTAAAAAAAAAAAAAAAAAGAAGAAAAAAAAAGGCATTTGGTTTTCGATTACTTTACCAATTGCGGATCTAACGGATGAAATAAGAACCTTGTTGTTGCATTTAACACGCTACAGACATATATATATATGTATATATATCTATATGTACACATACACACACCTTAGAAACAGCCACAATAAAAATAAAATGCGATGAATTATGGGGCAAGTTTTTTTTTTCTTCTCTCTTCTTCGATTCGCTTCACTTTGCCTGACTTTTGCACTGCCAATCAGCATAATCGGTGATTGGGTGATCGGTGATCGGTGATCAGTGATCGTCAACCAGCAGCCATCACTTGCCACCAATTGTGCATCGATCAAAGTTAGACAAGACCTTGTGCATCCAATTGCTAAAAAAGAAATGCGTGCAAAAATTTTATTTTGGTTTTTTGCACTTACAAGCAATCTATCGAAGGTCTTTTTTTTAAATATTTTTTAGATGGATTTCCATCATATATTTTTGTTGGTAGCCCAATTAAAATGCTATATACAAAATGTATACGATTTCGGCAACGTTTCTCGCGTGCTGTCGAGCTAAGAACAATTAGCATAAATTAAAATTGGTTTACGGCGCAACATTTGCACGGATGACACACACCAGAGGTGCACACACAAGACAAGACATCGGCTATCATTATGATCATGATGATAATGGGCACAATCATGATGCCAGTGATGATAATGATGATGATGATGATATGATGATGATGATCATGATGATGAGAGTAAAAGTGATCCAACCGGTTTAACACTGCTAAATTCTATAGTTAGTCTCTAAATTTATGACCCGAGAGCAGCAGCAGCACCGCTAATACAGCGACGATCTTAGAATCAAACGCAGCTTTTAATCGCGCCATATAAAGCGCAGACAGCAACACATATAAAAACAACAACAACAGCAAAAACAGAAGAAAAAAAATCACACAAAATGCTTTGCACATGCGCCGCCGCATTGCTTCATTTTATTTTTATACCCTGTACCCGTAGGGTTCAAGGGTATATTAAAGTCGCTAAAATGTATGTAACAGGCAGAAGGAAAATTTTCCGACCCCATAAAGTATATATATTCTTGATCAGCATCAACAGCCGAGTCGATATAGCCATGTCCGTCTGTCCGTCTGTCCGTCGTCTGTCGTCTGTCCGTCTGTCCGTCGTCCGTCCGTCCGTATGAACACCTAGATCTCAGAGACTATAAGAGCTAGAGTAACCACACTTGGTGTCAACATCCGTCTAGTCCATACGCAGATCAAGTTTGTTTCAAATTTTTGCCACGCCCACTTCCGCCCCCGCAAATTAGAAAAACTATAACTTGAGTTCTATTAGAGCTACAGTATTTATTTTTGGTAGACTCAATTATATAGCCAATATGTACGATCGACTGAATTTGACCGAAATCGGTCAATAAATATCGGAGATAATACGTTATATGTTTTGTACTGAAATTCTATGGGCAGCGGCAGCTGAAATGTGTGAGCGAGATAGCATGCGCACGTTGCGTTCATTTGTACCGAATGACGCATTAGTTTCGTTCACTGAGATGAGTCAATTAATGGGGATTTGGATGGAGTTTGAGTTTATAAAATATATCTCTTATTGGTACAGGGTATACTCCAAGTCGGCAAGGACGACTTGCTTACTTCATTTTTTGTATTATTTTTTTTCTGAATACCCTGTAGCTAAAAGGATAAATAAGTATATACATATCATATACAGAGAAAGCTTCAAAGAACATTATAACAATTGCCTATGTTATACTTTCTAGCTAAGCCTTTTCTTCTTCTTGAGATTCGAAATTTAATTAAAATAGGTATTGAAAATTATTATAAACAGTTACCTCTATCACAATTATCACCATAATATAACTATTATCAGTTAGTTAGTTAGTTTATTTTATCATTACCAGTAAGTTTAACATAACATAACATAATATATAACATATTTATTAGTTAACCAAATGCATTTAGTTCCATTTTGCATCTTTTCACCCAAAGACCGTAAAACTTCCCCTGTATATTTTATATTTAACATAAAAATGTAATGCTTATACCATAAAAATTGAAAAAAAAAATGTTTTGGAAATACTTATTACCAATAACATTGGCCAAAAGTAGTCGTTCATTTAAAGTTTTTAATTATTAATTTAAAATAATTTAAACACTTATTACCAACAACATTAGCGAAAGAAAGTCAAGACAACAGTTTTTTGTTCTTCATTTCCTATTAAATTAATGTGAAACAAATATTCTATTTTTTTTTTTTTTTAGTACAGGGTAAATTTTAAGCGAATCTGGGAAATGTACAAATTTTTATCTGTTGTCATCATAACTGTGATTTTTGTATGTTCTTTTTTTTTCTTTTTGTTTTTGCTTTTGCTTTCGTTTGCTGTGTGTGCTTTTGTGCGCCTTTGACCAGTTTGAATGCCATTGCTAATGCTTAAAACAAATAGAAGATTTAGAGACATTCTTCTACAAAAGCCGTTGATTTGACTAAATTAAGCGCAGCAACATCAGCAACAGCAACAACAACAGCAGCCGGCAACGGCATTAAATTGTAATCAATTTTTATATGTAGAATTTGTTGTTGTTGTGGGAAGACGCATCAGATTCAGCTTTAGCACACAGATCATCAACTGGTTTCCATATAAATATATATACATACATATATACACATTTTAATATATATATTTATACAAAATTTTTGTTCTTACAACTTTATAAATGGTCAGTGCTCACCGAACTGTCAACAGTCATTTGATTTCTTAAAGATCCGTGCGAAATTTTTTTGAACTGATCATAGTCGATGACGTTTACTTAGTTAGTTAGTAAAAAAAAATTAAAAAAAAAAAACAATTAGACTTTTGGGTGCATTGTCTTTTTAATTTGTTATTAGCAGAGATTCAAAAATTTATAAAAACTTTAATTGACCTAATAAGGTTTAACGACCAATTAAATTACTTTCATTTTTTTAGACAATCATTTTGCATATAAATTAATTTATTTAGAATTTGAAATTACTTTCATAAGAAATTTAACTCATTCAATTATAAAAAAGGTTTTAATTATGAATTTGAAATAAGACTGAAAATATATTTCTTTGTTTCTAAATAATAATTAATCAAACAAATAAGTTAATCATTAGATTATTGATTACAAAAAATTTAAATTACTATATTACAAAATAAGTTTTGTTTAAACTTATTTGCCCAAAACATTGCACAATATCCTTATGCCTACATATGTAGCCACTTCAAATTTTTTTTTTTTTTTAGCATTCGAGAGTTTCCTTCTCACTTCAAGCCATTTTTGCATGCCGCAACAAATTAATTGTGTAATTAAAATTCACAATTGCGAAGTTTTTTTGTTTTTTCCTTTTTACCAATTTAGGTAAATTTGTTAAATAAACGCATATGGAGACAAAACTTCCTCAATTGTTGTCCTGAGTGCAAAAGAAAGAGAAAAAAATAATTCGTAGGAGAAACAAATCGTGACTCTTCTGCCAACTGTTTGTTGGCTTTTAGCTGCTGGTTTGGTATTGCCAAAGTGAAATCAGTTTGCGATCTTTTCACAGCAATAATGCATATTAAAATGCCACGCTAATTGTTATTATAGGCAAACGATGCTCCATCTCCCCCAAATCGACAAAACCAATACCAATATACTATGGTACCTAACTCACATGGTACCTGTCCCTATGCCATCCTATCGTATCTTTCAATCCCAGTTGGCGGACTTGGACCGGCAATTAAGTAATAGACAAACACAGTTTGCGTGTTGCCAACCATTCAATGGACAAATTTTTATGCACAAGTGGCGGATGGGAATATGGGAGGATGGTGGACGGTGTATGTCAGATGAAGCACATGGAGTGTAGTTATACAGCTGACTCTTGGCCAAGGCGTCGCTTTAGTGTTGTCGTTGTCTTTGGCTATTAATTATCGCCAAAAATTAAAAAAAAAACACACAAAAAAAGAGAAAAAAAATGGAAATACCCATTGGAAACTGTCTGTTAGTGGGTGAAGTAGGAGATGAAAAAACCTAGAGAAGAGGCAACTAATGAAAATAAAGACAAGTCTCTCAAGTGCAGTTGGACTTTTTATGCATCTACTGCAAAAAAAAAGATTGGTCAACACCATACTCTCTTAGAGATGAGACCGTGAATAATTGGATAAAAATAATATGCGGGCCACAAAGTTTTTGGGTTTTCTATAGAGCCAAGTCTTGACCAAAGTTTTAAATATTTAGAAGACGTGTCCAGACACTGTGCTATCTCTAATATTGAACACCTTCCATTCGATCCAATTCAACCTGTAGGTTAAGGCAGAAAGAAAAGCAGAGACTTTTTTTGTACTATTTGCAGATTCACTTTGGATAACTTTAAACAAAGTTGTGAGAACCGTTTTGGGTTAAAGATTTTTATTTTTATTTTTTTTTTTTTTTTTTTTGGTTTTCATTAACTAGGCCATTGAACTGTTTCATAGGCACTGAACATTTTAGTTTATGGAGGAGCGTAGTCACGATGCACGAGGCTATTGCCTGCTGCTACCCTGAAACATGGAAAACAATGGAAATGACTTTTCCACCATTCGAACCCACACGACCATAATAAAACAATTATGGCAAACTTACAACCAGAAAAACGATACCAAAAGAAACAAAAAGACAGGGAATAAATATCGATGGCAAAAATTTATCACACCTTAGTTAACCTCAACACCTTGCCTTGCCTGAGCAGCAACAAAAACAGCAACAACAACAACAACATCAACAACAACTTGGCAAACATCGACGACAAACGTGGCTGGAATGCGACTATAAAACCCCTCGACTTTGACTTACACTGACTGCAATAAGTTAATAGTTCGATATTTGGGAGAGACCAACAGATATTATATGTATATAATCTATCCAACTACATAGTAGACAAAAGCTGGAGAAGCGCCCCAAACTAAACCAAAGTTGCAAGTATTTTTTGGATTTTTTTGATTTTTTTTGTTTGATTTTTGAAAACAAAGCTTGTCTAATAGCAAAAACAAAACCCCGAAATAGACGAAAAGAAAAATAATACGAAGAAATACAGAGAGCTTGGCTTTTGGGTGCGTTCCGTGAACTCCACGATGTTTGTGTGTCAGCAGCCGGCATGCCAGACGCCGACAAGCAACACCATCAAACCAGTGCTAATGATGTACCACCAATCCGAACCGTTCCGTTTCTTCCTCCTCACCCTTTTGAAGCCCCAGTCCGAGTCCAATCCCAATACACATTCATTGATCATGATGAAGTTTTCAGTTTTCAGTTTTCAGTCTTCAAGCGCTTTGGGGCGCCTTCGTGTGCTTCATTATTGATTTAATAACAGTCTTGGAAGACACGCTTAAACTGCAGTCAAAAACTTCATAGAGTCAAGTTGCTTTTGCCTAGATAGAGATTATTATTATTATGATGATGATGATGATGATGATGAAGGTGATGATGCCATGAATTCCACACCAAAACGAAACCAACCACACCAAAAAGACCAAAAAAAAAAAAAAAAAAAACAAAATTTAAACCATGCCAAAAGGCAGAGTCATGTCAATCTGATGTAGATGTGCATGTAAATGTGGTGCGGATGGGTTTTAGGAATGGTGTGTGGTGGATGCGGCTCATGATGATTATGTTTAAACACTTTAAGACCAAATTGTTGTTGTTGCTTTAGTTTGTTATTGTTGTTGATGTGCATATGAGCACTTGATGGGTTTACTTTTCAATGTGGGCGTATGTTTTCTTCGTTGCCAAAATGAAAGTAAAAAAAAAAGAGAGCCTTTTGAAAGGAGCGAAAATTAACTAAATCTATGCAAATTTTAGCTTAAACTTATGTGCATGACCATAAGGGATTTATAATAAAGGAGGAAAATGGGTTGTTTGTTACGAATGGAAATTATTACCAAACTCTCCTGGGAGTTTTTGAAACTCTTTCGAATTTTCTTAGTTAGTCTGGCACTCTTTAATCTATAAAAACTCAATAAAATTAATAAAAATTTTTAACAATTAATTTAGCATGACACATAAAATTTTTGACAAAAAATAATAATCAAAAAATTATTAAAAACAAAATTAAAAAAATAATAATATAAGAAATAATAATAAAAAAACATTAATAAAAATAATATAAAAAATTATAATAAAAAAATTATAAGAAAAAAAATAACAGCTATTATTTGACTAATCATAAAAACCAGAATAAATTTATTTATTTTTTTTTTTTTTATCAGGGCATATCCAAAAGAATTTAAAATATTTTTTATGTGTAAAATGAAGACTCTACAGTTTTCACTTCATAGCACAAACAAAGTTCCAAGGCTTTGACATAACTGTATCTAATCCTTTTCCTTAACTGTTTCTAATAGTTTTCTAGTTAACTGGTTTTAAATATACAATTCTTACCCATCTTTTTTTTAGAACCTATTCGCCATTTTATTCTCTTGTCTTTAAATAACCTATCAGTCGCTTTCAATATTCCACTCCTAAAAATTGTTTGATTTTGATTTCATACACACACACACACACACACACATTTATTATAAACATTTTGAGGCGCCTAATTTGCATCTTGGAGTGGGAGTGGGATTGTGGACTATTGGTGTATGGAGTGGAGAGAAGGCGGGCTCTGTGTCGCTGGGTCAAAGGTGTACATGATGCAGCAGTGCATCAACGTCGCCGTCTGATTGACATGACTGAGACAAAGATAAATAAGCTGCCAGTTTTGGAACGCCGCTTACATAATTACGGGCATGGAATGGACGGTTTTTTTTTCCATTTTGCCGGTTGCCAGGCAAAAGCGCATCCGAATAGGTGCAGCTAAGGTAGTTGGCTGGGAAGCTGGGAAGATTTTGGGCAGGCAAAATAAATACGAAAAAAAATATTTGACACAATTTTTTATTTCAGTTTTTTTGTTGTTTTTTTTGTTTTTTTTTCTAGTTTTGGTGGTGGCAACAATGCCAGTGCAGCAAGTTTTTTTTTTTTTTTTTTTGCTGCCTTCTTCTGAAATATCAGCTAGCTATCAAAACACGCGAAGCAACCAATAAAGAAATACTCGAACTCCTACTCCAACCAAATAGCAGCAACTCCTCTCGGAATCGTATTAGTGTTAATTTTGCCATTGCCTAGGTCTCTCTCTCTCGCTCCCTCGCTCTCTCACTCTCTCCATCTCTATATTTCTATCTCAGTCTAGCTATTGTTTCTTGCACGTTTCGGTTTTTCGGTTTTCGCTTTCGTTGAAAAAAAGCAAACAGTAGGTAGATCTAAGAGAGAAACGAATTGCAATTGGAAGAGAGAGAGAGAGAGAGAGAGGGAGAGGGGACTGTTGGATTTTTGGGGGAGACTCCAAATCGATTACCCCCGCCAAACAAAGCGAGCAGTGCCAGTGTGTTTTCCCAGCAGGTTGCAACAAACACCAAAGGCAACATGCATTAAAACGCCAATAATATGCCTTTGTCTGGTTTTGGTATCTGTGAGATGCAACTGCATCACGGTGCTGTACCTCCCCAACTCTCCTCCTAACTAAATTCAACCTCAACCTCATAGTCTCAGGTCTCATCGTCTGCACAAATTGAGCCTAACCCATATATTTGTCAGTGAGTTTGCGACTAGCTCATGAAGATTTGATTTAGTGTGATCAGGCAGCAGCAAACTTGCAATTCGGAATTGTTATTTCGTTGCATATCTAAATTTAAGTTTTATATATCTTTTAGATATACAATAGATAATTCTTTTACTATGATGTAAAATGGCAAATTTAACATCACATTTTGTTGTTTGCCAATGAGAAAAGAAATTTGAAAGGGAAACATACATACAAGTATTTAAAATAAAATCAACAGAAAAAAAAAAAATTAGTTGAAAAAGTGTTCAACATAGTCTTAAGTAAAAGTTAAAAAAAAAACTTTAGTTCAAAATATGTTAAGCTAGGCTAAATCCAACAAAGCCTAAAGTCTTTAAAAAAAAATTGAAATTATTTGACAAAAGAACCTAAAAACATTTATTAAATTACTATAGATAAATAATAAATTCTAAATTGCACATATAATATTTTTAATCCTTTCACAAGTCGCCAATAAAATTTTTAATATACGGTTTTATCTTACTTAACAAATCACAAAGATATAGTGAGGTATAGGTAATTAAAGTATATACAAAAGGATTAAAGAGTCATATTTTTATAGTTAAAAGCAAAAGCTAAAATATTTTTTTATTGATTGAATCAAACTGAAGACACTTTTTATGTTTATAAAAATATACTAATTCTTTTAAATTATTGATTTATTTTGTGCTCAAACCAGATCCAGCAATTAACTAGTCATTTTATAACTTTATGTATACATAATTTTTTAACGTTTGTTATCTTTTCAAATAAATTAACTGATAATGATTTTTTGGTGCTATTTGAATCAATTCAATGCAATATTTAAATTTAAAACTATAAAATTTTCTAATTTGGCTTAATATATAGAATCCTCCATATTATACTATATATATACTAGTTTAAAAACCGCTTTTCTTTGACTTCAAAAAGTACTGTTTGGAGTGATATTAAAATTAATTTATCTGGCTTTATATCTTTGAATAGAAGAATTTCTTTTTTTAGCTTTCGAAATATCAATATCATGCTGATTGTATTTTTTTTTTTTATTTGTAAAAATTCTAAAACTTGCTCCTCTTTGCATTCTTAGTCAACTGAGCTGAGGATGATATAACATGTCAATTAAACCAGTTTATACTTTTGCTGAAAGGCATCTGCATTTGTCTGACTCTATGTGGCTAACACCTAAACGGCAAATCTTTTATTAGAATAATATGCAAATTATTTTTGGTCAAAGCAAATGTTGCAGTTCCCTCTCGATATACTTATATCGTTTTATGAATCCACTTTTTGCATAATGAACCAATGCGGCTGCTGGGCAGTCCGATGTCTCTGACTGACCTGATGACAAGTACTAAAACCAAAATGTATATAGTGTATTGGCCAATATTCACTCACATACACTCCACACACACACACACAATCACAAACCAACTGAGATTCAACTGGTTAAGATGCGCTCAGACAGGTAAAAAAAAAATGAGAAGAAAAAAATGACTTCAATCCGTTTTGGATGGCTCAGGTCCGAAATGTCCAAGATGGCCTTCGATGATTTGCAACGATTAAAAAACGATGACGTTGCTTTTCGGTTTTTTTTTTTATTTTTCGATTTCAGTTTTGGTTTACTTAGCATTCAAAGTGGCGCAAAGAGATTTATATGTATATATAGAGAGACAATGTTTTTACTTGAAATTCTTTAAACAATTTTTCTGTTTTATATTGTTTATATGTATATGTATATATTTTTTTCTTTTTATGCGATTGTTTGTTTAGTAATGTTGTTGCTGCTGTTATTGCGACTGTCATCGCAATAGTTTAGAGCTAACACTTTCCATGTTCAACTCAATTGACCTTTGGTTGCAAACACATTTTATAGTTCTTGATTAAAATCCACATTCGGTTTATTTTTTGTTGTTGTTGTTGTTGGTTTTTCTATAAGTTTACACATTTTATTAAGACATTGCTGACACAGTTTTTTTTTGTCTTAACTTTGGTTACGTTTAATTGTATGAACATATATACCATACGTATATATATATTGGTTTTTAATAGTCACATTGTTGATGTTGTTATTATTGCTGTTGTTGTTGCTGTTGTTGTTGTGTGTGTGTAGCATCAAATGTTGTTGATGGCCAAGATTAATACGGCTTGGTCGTATAATGGCCAATTGCTACTTGATTTATGTGACTAAAATCGCACGGCAATAGGAGAGGGATGTAGTTAAATTGTTTTCAACTAGCATTTAACTTTTTTAATTGAAATTTAATATTATTGGTTAGTTATTCAATTTTTTGCCGAGGGCTATATGAAATAAGATTATTTTTATAAATCCGGTCGAAGACTTGAAAGATGTTCTATAACGTCTTTCATAATAATTTTTTATCTGCTGATGCAAGAACAGATAAATCTTGTATATTTTTAGATTCTAATAATAATTCTTTAATATTCTTTTCCCACCCACTGCTTTTTAGTAAATTAGCTAATATTTATAAAGAAAATCGTTTTGAATCTATAAATTGCTTTTAGAAATTGTTAAAATGTCCTATCTTCAATTTCAATGAATTATTTATATAATGAACAAAAGTGTAATAATGATTGATCATTCAGATTTAGTGGAAAAATTAATAAAGTCTTTTACGGCTATCAATCATGTGTATAAAAAACCAAGTTTTAATTGATTAAGTTGAACAATATTGCACATATTTTACATATACAGTAATGAAGTTAAAGCGTAACTTTAAATTTAGCATAGAATCCAGTTTTAATTTGACAATTATGCATGCTTTTTGCTAGCTTTCATAAAAACTGGCAAAATAAATGATGGTAATTTTTTTTGATTAATTTTATATGGATTCTAGTGTGTCATTATGAACGTCCAACATTTTACAAAATATTAAATCCACACTCAATTGATCCATATTTTATTTATATACTAACATACTTTATGTAAAGAAGAGCCTTTTCTGCCCTAATATAGTCTGAGTTTTAACAATCATTTTCACTAAGATAGACGAAACAAATGAAACAAGTTGTCCTTGCCGACTTTGACTATACTTTGTATCAATTAGTTTATAGTTTAAAAATCAAAATTTCTTGAAACCCTAATCAATTTATTTTAAAATGTAATTCTCTTAACATGACACAATAGCAAGTACATAACCGATACTTATACTGCTTGCAGAATCGTTTACTATGTACTTGCAAAAACTTATCCTGCTTCCAAAAAAAACTGCTTGCAGAACAAGGCGCTGCAGCGCCTATCTAACTAGTCGTTGCACTTGGCTTTTCAGTGCGAAACGCTTTTTCATATATCTCCGATATTGGTTGTCCATTTTCAACGAATTTGAATTTCTTAACTTAAAGAATTTAATGATAAATTATTACTAATATTTTTTAATTTAAAAAGTTTTAATGAGAAATGGTAGCTTTTTCTAGAAACCTACAAAACAATAATTATATTCCCTTAGGCCATATTGATTAAACATTTTTCTCCCACATTTCAATGGAAGCTATGCAGATTGTTTTTTCATATATTTATACATACTTTACATAGATATATTTTATGTTCAAATCATTTTTATCAATAAGCGCTCCCTTTTTGTGAGCCACCAGGTCAAATAAAAAGAGATAATAGAAAAAAAAAGGCAATGAAACAATGCCACCAGATCAATATGAAATATCATTCCATATTTGGCCTCCAGTCATTTAGAAAGCAATTCATCGAGAAACTATTGTGGCAGTAACCAGAAAAACAAAAACCAAAAAACCAAAAACCTAAAAAAAAAAAAAACTACCGTGGGCTACTGCCAAAAATGCTACCGGGAAGAGTGCGCGATAAACATTTAAGATAACAATGTGCCATTGTTTTTATGGCTCAAAGTAGCGTTAAGTTAGCCAAATTATTTGGGTTGGGTTACATCTTCAGGGATTTCGATTAGTATTGAGGATTTTGGGATTTTCGATTCGCATGTTTCTAATTGTGATGTCTTTTCCTTTTTTTTTTTTTTTTTTGTTTGGGGCAAAATTTCTCGTTAGATTGTTGTCGTTGTTGTAAAGTTTTTCCCTCATCATTTTCTTTATATTGTTGTTTTTTTTTTTTTTTGTTTTATTTACAATCCAAGCTCGTTAACAAATTTATTATAATGGCTATGAAAAGCCAGTCAAAAGGTTTCCTTTGCTTCTTCTACTCTTCTCGTGTTTTTTGGTCATTACATAAGATTGCTAATTTTTTCCTTTTGGTTGTTTTTTTTCGGTTTTTATTTTTATTTTTTTTTTTTATATAATATCGTTAATACATATTATTTGGCAACTTGCTTTGTTCATGCTCCAGGTCCAAGTCTTGTGTACTTTGAACTGCGAACTGCCTGGCTACAACATGGACATGGACATATGTATGCATCTGCCGAAATTGACAGACAAAATGCAAGGAGGTAACCAAAAAGAGACCCAAGACTGCAAAAAAAAAAAAAAAAAAAATAGAAGAAGAAAAAACAATGTGCAGTGACCCAAAGAAATGGTAATGCGAGTATGGTTTGCCATCTTCGTAGTCATCGTCTCAGGGGTTTGGACGGCGCACAGGTCAGGCCAGGTTGTTTTTTTTTTTTTATTTTTTTCTTCTTTTTGGGTTTTCTCGTTTTTGGCAAGGCACTCAGTCATTGAGTCAGTGGGTGCAACGACAATGAGATGAAGCTGTATCAGAGATGACAACGTGAAAGATTGTATGCATTGTGAACTATAAGTTCAATTCAGATTTTGGTACTATTTTGCCTATAATCAGCTATATACACACTACTTTGGATATTCTCTTAAGAATAATAGGTTCGGAGATAGAAGATGAATGAAATAACTTATCCTGGGGTTACTAATGATATCTTTACAACATGGAAGGCCTATAACTCAGACGGAACTAGTGAACTAAGATATCAGCACTTATTTGTTTACTATATAAAACCCAAATCCTACCAAAATTATTCAACAAACTCTTAGAGTTTCCATTTATTTTAAGTTTTTTTAAACTTTGCAGGCATTCGATAGATGTTTCAGAAAGCTTTTACAAGACAACTAATTCTTAGAATGGTTAGACTATCTAGTTTATACTAGAATAAAAAATACATATACATATGTATACAATATTTGAACTTCTTTCTTTACACCCGATTTCAGCATTTTCCAACTCACGTTCTCCTCTCTATATTTGCGAAAATGCAGTCATTTCGTGTGAAGTTTTGTGAGAAGTATACAAATGGGTTTCAGGTTCGTCTTGGGCCAAAAGGAGTTAGTCATTTTTACAGGTTTACTTTGACTGTGGCTGGAACGGCAGTTGTGGCGGCGGCTTCGATGCTATCGCCTTTGAAATCCACGAACAGCGACAAACTTCCAGACGAAGACGTTTTGGCCTAATAGACATAGAAAACATAAAGGTAGACAGAGAGAGAAAGAGAGAGAGAAGCCGGCATATAAAATAAGAAAAAGAAAAAGAAGATAAAGATGAAGGAAGAGTGAAACAACAAGTAAAAACAAAAACTTCCTGCAGAGTACCTTCAGATGATGATGATGATGATGAGGTCGTTCGTTGAATCGTTCCTCGTACTTGTTTAGACTTTCACTATTAATTGTCGATTTTCATCAATTGTTGCCCATTGTTGTTGCTGTTGTTGCTATTGTTGTTGTTGCTTAATGGGCAATGGGTAATGGGGTTGGTATTTAAAGTTGTGCAAAAAAAAAACCCAAAAAACCATCAAGAAGATGAAGAAAAAATACAAAGCAAAAAAAAAACTTAAGAAGAAAACCCAATTTCAGTACTCATCCCCCATCGTATCGCACTCCAAACGAAATTCATATCGAAATTGGATCTATTACTCAATGGTGCCCGAGTGAGAGACAATTTGATTGATTTATGCAATCGCAAGACTTCAAGCCTTATTTTCCATTGTCTGAGTCCAAGCTAATTGCCTAGTGAAGACGACTACGAGAAGTCTATCTCTGTGTGAGTGTGTGTACCTTTTGGTTGAGTTTCGGTTATATCATCCATTCAATGGTATGGGCAATTTAAACTAAAGATTCGTAAAGATTTGCGTCCGCATTTGCATATGTACTTATCTACATACATACATACATACATAGGTTAAAGCAATTGTAACCAAAATTTGACATAGTTTTTCCGCCATTAGTTTTTATAGAGAATACTTCTATAACTTTTAAATATATTTTGAATATCTGTCACTGCCAAAATGCCGCAACACCTTTTTTAGCCAACTGACTTTTTGGCTCTATGTTCATTCCGACTTTTATTTTATTTATGTTTCTTCAATGATTTTATTATTTTTTTTTTTTTACTAAATGCAGCATTTTAATAATCAATAAAAGGAAAAGTTATGCGTTTCGGCATTCATTTGATTTGTTGTTTGGTTTTTTATATATGATAACTTGAAATTCCAAACAAATATGATAGAAATAATTTTTTGTAATTACTTGAAATTACAAGTTGAATATTGTAAATTAAAAAATTCTCAAACGTAGCTCTACATTGTAAAATTGTTTTGCAGAGATAAGCAATTTACGACAAAGTTTTATTGCAAAGTATGTAAAATTATTTACTATTTAATAGGTATATAAAATTAAAACAAAAATCAACATAATAATTTTTGAGCACTCGATTGAATTTGTTTTGGGTTTAATAGAACCCAAATTTTTCTCAATTCCTAGTGAAAAGAAAACGTTTATACAAATTTTTTGGTTTTAAATTTTGACTTAAGAATTATAGAATTGAATTTGGTATTCACAATTTTCCTTAAAATTGATTTCGCAATGAACATTTACAATTTTCCGTTGTTCCTTGTCATGAAAAAATATCATGAATATTTATAAATTGTCTATCTATGTTTATATCAATATTTTTTTTGACGATTTATTTTTGGTTTTTTTTCTACATTTTTTGTTTCTTTTTTTTTTATCGCTGCCCCCCTGTGAACTATGTCCACGTTTTTTTTCTCTTGTAAAATAAAAGAAAAAAAAAGAAAAAGAAACACAGACAGCAACAACAAAAATTATATATTAATTTGTCAAATTCAACGACATGTTAGGAAATAACAAAATCTTGAAGGTTTCTTTTTTTATTAAATTTTTCATATTTTGTCTTAACTCTGCTGTTAGTTAACGCCAGTTTATAACTAATTCTTGTAGATAAAATATACAAAAAAAAAAAGAAATAAGAAACAAAGTGTCAAAAAAGTCAATCGGCCAGAAGTCAAGACAAAAGTGCATTAAAGAAATATGTATGAGATACAGATATATATATATGTACATATGTGTGAAAAACGTAAGAAGGTGAGGTTTTTTGAGGGGCATATAATAACAATAAATATAATAATTTATGGTTAATAGATTTTGCTGACAGTTAAGGTGATTAATTTGATGACGATATGATGAATAAGAGAGTTCATTTAACTGCATGTAAATTGTTATTAATTTGTTTCACATTTGTAATAAATAGTAGGAACAATGATATGTTTAATTTTAAACACTCGAAATACAAACGAATGACTTTTGAGTACTATTATTAAATAATTAGTCGTTATTTAATAAGGTGTTAAATCAACCGATCAACTTTTGATTCAATATTCAAAAGATTATTAAAGTTAGCTTTTATTTAAAATATTAAATTTAATAGATATAATTATTTTTAAATAGTTTAATATATTTAATTTGCAAGCATTTAATACTCGAATTTGCCGTTAAACATCTACTAAATAGAACATTTAAATGGCTTTATTAGTTTGAATGAAAAAAACTTTATATTAAAATCGATCTACTACAGACTTTTGATAACATGTTTTCTGAAATTTTTACTACATTTTATACATATATCTATTTATTTTATATGAGAAAACGATTCAATTTTATTGAATATATTTAAGAAACAAAAACTTTTACATAAAATAAAACCAATAAAAACAAAATTTAGTTTACAATTTTCTTAATCCTTAAAATTTTTGTTAAGAGATCATATAATTCATATATGCATATATATAATTAAAGTAGTTAAAGACTAAGAGAATACCCCAAAATTTGATCATAGAAAGGTAGATTATGGGATATATATACATGTATCCAAATAAGTTCCTCGAGGTTTTAAGATATCAACCAGGCAATATATCGGCTTAAACTAGATTGTACGCCTTATAGAATTTTCTCCAAGTGTAATATAATACCGATATCCCTTCTTAGGATTTGGCAACAACGAATAAGCCATAATATTCATTTTAATCAAGCGTTGCACATAAAAATAACCACTAAGCACCCGCAACGTGCCACAAACGACGACGGACAAGTAGACAATTTATTACATTTTATGTGCAGCATTAACCAAGATGGAGATGTGATCCTCGTTGGTTTGTTTCTTTTTTTTGTTGTTGTTGTTTTCGTGATCTTGCCTCATGTCTAACCCCGCTGCACAATCACAGTTGAGCTAGGTGTCTTATATGGACAGTAAAAGAAGAGGCTGAGGACAGAAAACTGAACATTTCTAATTAAGACATTCGATATGGTGGGTTTGCGTGTGGAACGCAAGACAATTGGGCAATGAACATTATAGCAACACCACCAAAACACCACCACCATCACCACCGCCTTATGAATCTTCATCTTTGTGCAAGACAGTAGCAAGATTTTAATTTTTTTTTTTTTTGTTGCTTTTTTTTTAATATTATTATTTTATTTTGGCATTTCACCAACCATTTAGCATAAAGCACACCCCAGTGACTCTTTATCTAACCATTTGACATTCATGTTTGAGCAACAACAAAAAAAAAAATAAAAATAAAAACGATTCTGAATATTAATATAATTTTCTTTATCCTTGCAGGTGCAGCCATAACCACATCAAGTGAGCCACATAAAGCTAAATTCGCTGAGCTAAGTCCACGATATTCAGTTAGTAAATTGAAAAGCGTGAAAACAGAGAGCTGTGGAGGAGTAGCAGTTGAAACAACGGCAACAACATTAGCACAAGCAACACCAACAGCAACACCAACAGCAGCAACAATTTCAGTAGCTTGTACAACCACCAACACAACAACAGCAACTGCAAAAGCAACAGCAACAACAACAACAAAAATTGCTATAACAACATTGAGTGCCACAGCAGGAGTAACTCAAGCAGCAACAACTACTGCGACAACAACAGCAACAACAGCAACAACAACAACAACAGCAACCAATATAAAACCTAGCCAAGTTAGGCTTAATAACCAAGCGACAACAAGCATGTTACTTTTGCAGCCCAATGTAAGTTGATTCAAAATTAACACAAACAAACAAAAAAAAAAAAAAGTAAACTAAAAGGATGGGCGTAGATCGCAATTATATATAACTTATCCGAATCATTAAGAAGTATATAATACTAGTAAAATCTATATTTAATGTTAATGGGCTAGGAACAAAAGTTTTCCATAGAAAAACATTTTTTGTTCCGACTATTCCTATGACAGCATATATAGTTTATTAAAACTAAACAGATATATTTCTATATGTACCTAACTTACAAATCGTGGCTCTACCTTGAGAAATAAACATTTATGAAAAATTTTATTTGTGGCAATTGTTCGTATGGCAGCTATAAGATATAGTCAACTGATTCAGATAAAACTTGGTGAAGTGTTAAGAAGCATATTAAGATAGAGGCTTTAAAAACAACCGAGTTATTGAGAGTTATTGAGGTTAAATCTTATTCACAACCGAACGTCCCTAAGAAAGATATATAATATACTCAACCAATTCTGATAAAACTGGATGTTAAGAAGTATACCAAGCTTAAGAGGCATTTGCCTGAAAAACAATAGAGTTATTGATGTTAAACCATATTCATATACCTATAACAGTATGTATAGTTATATACACATAAGTAGTCGTATTTGCTATTCCCGAAATATAGCAACCCTCGTACATACTTATATACTTATAGTTGCAGATGCTTTCTTCTATATATTGCAAACTTCTGATCAAAGTTAATTTAACCTCTGTAGAGTTGTAAGAATCATGAAAATCTAAGAAAAATAACTTGAAATTATAAATAATTTGAATTCTAACTTTTAGAGCTATGATTAAATAAATTTCTAAAAAAAAACAACTAAATCCTAAGGGCATTCTTTTGAAGATCAATCAAGAAATTAAAACATAAAAAGTATAGTAAAACAATTCTAATATTTAACTGGATTTTCACTATTTCAAAATCTAAGACAACCAGAAATTTCATTTTAAGTTTCGAATTCAAATATTTCGAATAATCAAAGTTTTGCCTTAAGGATTGAACTAAACTATGAGTCGAGATCCTTTGTTATATACAAAAAATAGAACAAAGTCATAAAAATCAAAAAGTAAAACTTATAGTTTTTTAATGCCTTGTTCCTTCGATATAAATATTTTATATATTCACACATTGTTAGCAATATTTGAATATTTTGGAAAACATGTTGTGCATGAAATATTGTGATATGCAAAAATGCCATTGAAGGGTATCGTAAATTAACCATTGTGAGGTGTGAGCAACCCCTCATATAAGTATATACACCCGTTCGAATCACAATAGACATCTAATTAAAGGGAAAATCTAGTATATATTTTGGCAATATATTTTGCACCATAACCAATTAGAAAATTATCATTTCGGATTTCAGGGGGTTGATGATTAGAATACGAACCAATCGGAGTGTGGTAATGAAATGCGCATGTCTGTTATGGGACTCCACCCCATATTAGATTATAATTTGTTCATTTACCTTGTTGAGTTTTGACAATGATTAACTTTAGTCTTATTTGGACTGTCTTATCTTACAGAGCTCCTTTAGTTCACTCTCTCCGTTTGATAATTTCTCCACCCAAACTGTGTCGACGACGACAACAACTACGACGTCAGCCATAGGACATCAACATCATCTCCATCACCATCACCACATACACCAACAACATTTGGAACAGCAACAACAACAACAACAGGAACAGTCACATCTACAGCAGCAAGAGCAGCAACAATTAATTAATTTACAATCACAACATTTACTAAAAACCGAATCCCTGCTCTCCCATGAGGAGGATCAGTTGATTAGCAATCTGACGGACGCTGCTGTGTCGCATAGTGAACTCTTCTCGGATCTCTTTTTTCCCTCCGACTCGAATAATTCCCAACTGTCACCAGTTTTAGAACATTCTGCAGCCAGTTTTAACGATACCCAGGGTGGAGGTGGCACCTCATTGCTGGGCAGCACTGAGGATATAACCAGCTCCATTGAGAATCTTACCAAATTGACTTGCCTACGGGATAAGCGTCTCTCCTCTATACCAGAACAGCAACTAAATTCATCTGCTGATCATCAGGATCAGCAATTGTGTTTGCTAAGTCTACGTTCCAGCAGTGATCCGGCAATTGCTCATCACGCGCATCAGCAGCAGCAGCAGCAACAGCAACAGCTACAGCAACAGCAACAACATCAACACCACCAACAACAGCAGGCCTCTTCGCCCGTCCAACTTCAGTTATTCTCACCAATTGGTGGTCCACTGTCTTGTGGCAGCAGCCTGCCCAGCTTCCAAGAGACCTACTCTCTTAAATATAATAGCAGCAGTGGCAGTAGCCCCCAACAGGCATCCTCATCATCGACGGCTGCTGCCACACCCACTGATCAAGTGCTAACATTAAAAATGGATGACGATTGTTTTACCGCCGATGTTATGTCTGGCTGGAATACCAATCAGGGACAATTGCAGCAGCTGCATACGCTGCAGACACAAAATCAAACGCAAACGCAGCAATCTCAAAATCAATCTCAAAATCAATCTCATATGCCGCATCCTAGTGCCACAACACAAAACAGTAATAGCAATAACAATAGCAATAACAACAACAACAACAACACCAATAACAACAACAATACAAATAATAGCAGCTCAAGCAGCAGCTATAACTATCATGGACATTTCAATGCCATCAATGCCACCTCAAATCTCTCACCCAGCTCCTCGGCGAGCTCTCTATATGAATATAATGGTGTGACATCCACCGATAGTTTCTATGGCCAACAGCAGCAGACCTATCAACAACATGTAAGTGAACCAAAAATAAAAAAATTCCTTAATTTTAAAATTAATCTGAAATATTATGGAAAAAAAAAATAATCAAACTAATAATTTAGATTATTTTATTTTTTTTAACTGTTTATATGCCTTATTAAATTATTGATTAATTTCTAACGAATTTTATGAATAAATTTATTTACTTCATTTTGGTTTGTTTTTTTTTTTTTATAGAATTACAATTCGCTTAATGGCGAACGTTATTCCTTGCCCACATTTCCCACCATTTCTGAATTGGAGGCAGCAACTGCTGCGGTGGCCGCGGCAGCAGCAGCTGCCAATATTACATCCGTAGTGCCGCCAGTGCGTCGTGCTTCATTGCCCATACAACGGACTGTATCGCCTGGATGCAGTTCATCTGCTAACACTATTGTTGCTTCCGCCCAGAGTCCCAAACTGGCCAAGTTAACATTGGGCCAGCGACACGCACATGCCCATGCCCTGCAATTGAGTTCTGCACCAAATTCAGCTGCCAGTTCACCGGCTAGTGCTGCCGGTACAGATCTTCAAGCGGGAAGATTACTACAATCAACATCACAATTGTGTGCCGTATGCGGGGATACGGCAGCCTGTCAGCATTATGGTGTAAGGACCTGTGAGGGATGCAAGGGTTTCTTTAAGCGTACCGTCCAGAAGGGTTCCAAATACGTATGTTTGGCGGATAAGAATTGTCCGGTGGACAAAAGACGACGCAATCGCTGTCAGTTTTGTCGTTTTCAAAAGTGTTTGGTTGTGGGCATGGTCAAGGAAGTTGTGCGAACGGATTCCCTTAAAGGACGACGTGGCCGATTGCCATCAAAACCAAAATCACCACAAGAATCGCCACCCTCGCCGCCAATCTCACTAATTACAGCCCTTGTGCGTAGCCATGTGGATACCACGCCGGATCCATCCTGTTTGGATTATTCCCATTATGAGGAACCATCCATGAGCGAAGCTGAAAAGATACAACAATTCTACCAATTGTTAACCAGCTCTGTGGATGTTATCAAACAATTTGCCGAAAAAATTCCAGGATATATGGATCTAACACCCGAAGATCAGGAATTATTGTTCCAATCAGCTTTGCTGGAGCTATTCGTCTTGCGTTTATCCTATCGGGCACGAAGTGATGACACCAAATTAATCTTCTGCAATGGCATTGTACTCCATCGCAATCAATGTCAGAGATCATTTGGCGATTGGTTAAACGATATCATGGAGTTCAGTCGAAGTTTGCACAATCTGGAAATAGACATATCGGCATTTGCCTGCCTCTGTGCTCTAACATTAATTACTGGTAAGTACAATATAAATAATTTAATTAAAATATTATTGAGTCTGCATAAAAATTGTATTCAAATCAATTCAAAAAAATCGTTATTTTTTTTGTTTTTTGCAATTTATTGCAGAACGTCATGGACTACGCGAACCGAAAAAGGTGGAACAACTGCAAATGAAAATCATTGGTAGTCTTCGTGATCATGTGACCTATAATGCGGAAGCCCAAAAGAAGCAACATTACTTCAGTCGCTTATTGGGAAAACTACCCGAATTACGTTCCCTGAGTGTACAGGGTCTGCAGCGTATATTTTATTTAAAATTAGAAGATCTAGTACCAGCACCAGCCCTCATTGAAAACATGTTTGTCACCACATTGCCCTTCTAAGGACACACACGAAATGACAAAAGAAAAACCAGACAAAAATAAATAAAACGTTGCTTCCTTAAATCCTAAATCTAAGTATAATTTATATAATAAGTAAGAAATGATAAATAAATCTCACAAAAAATACAACAAAAAGAAACCGATATAAACACAACAAAACACAACTTCAAAAATCAAGTGGAAGTAGTAGGGTTAATTTCCAACCAGGTCAGGCGAAACCATACCATGTTAATATAACAAAACCCTTCCACATAATTACCCTAATGAATAATTTAGAAATTCTCTTTCGAATCGGGCCATTTCGTGACTTGTCAGTGGCCAGAATTCACAACTTGTTGACGTTAATTGTTAAATTGTTTAATTTCAACTGTCAAAATCAATAGGCACGCATATGTAATATGTAATCAATAGAAACGAATAGCCAATACCCAATGATAAATCCTTTTATATTTTCTGTTTTAGTTTTTATTTTGTTCGGTCTTGCCTTTAGCTAACTTCTAGTCAATTGTTTTAAGCATTAAATTCATATAGAATTAATTGTAAGATGTACTTAGATGTTGTCCACCATAAAAACAAAAGAACTACTAAATTAATTGGTTATATTAATTCGTTATATATGTACATATGTACATAAGTGCATATACTTGATACATATGTATGCAATAGTAAAAAAATTAAAATTTTCTTTGCAAAACGATTTCAGTTTAACATATCTCATTAACTATTAATTATATGTGCTCTTAAAAACTTGTCCCAAAACATAGTATTTTTTGATTTCTAGATATACATAGGAGAATATGAATATATGTATGTATATGAATTCATATATATATTCTTAGATTATAGGATCCTCAGTTCAAGTTTTTGAATTGCACGAATCAGTGCACAATGAGAGTTTAAGTACCTTTATGTGATTTGTGTCTGACACAGAGATCTGCACACAAATACACAAAGCTAGCAAATAAGATAAATATATCTATAAATATGTAGATTTAATATATAGATAGTTAACTTAAGTATTCTTTAAATCCTAAATCGTTTTTCTATATGCAGTTAGTACGTTCTAAACGGATAAAACCTTTATTTATCTACTCCTAAAATGAGTTCTTAAAGAATTGCAAAAAGGATTGCCAGCACTTGATGTCTCTATATGTAGAATGTTTGTGAATGGATATGCCCGAGTGTGAGTGTGTGTGTGTGTTTGTGTCTGAATTTGTATGTTAATCCCCCCTCTATGTGATTTTGTGATAGATTGGCATTGAACTCTACACATATGTATACATATATACATATGTAATATAATTATATTTCTCTAGATTTATATATGTGTCTAACTTTTTGTATGATTTATTTTATATAGAAAACTTTTCTTTGAAAAAAAAAAAAAACAAAAGAACGAAAACAAAAAGAACGAAAACAAAAAAATAGCTAGCTAATATTGAAAATATGAATTCATGGAACCGCCTTCAATGACAACTTTCCAATTATGTATTACACAAAAAAAAAACACAAAAAAATAAAAAAAAGAAGAAAAATTATTATATTTTCTATATATGGCAAATTCAAGACTTCTATTACCTGTTTAGGCTAACTAACACTAACTAATCCGGACAAAACATATCTCTTCAAGCTTTCAAGTGCACAGGACACACACAAAACAAGGTCAAAGAAAAAGCAAAAAAGAAAAAATAAATAAAGAATGAAACCCTAAGTGTTATTAAATTTAATTTTTGTTCCCAAAATGCATACATACATACTATTACTATAATTATAAATATAATATAATTATGACCTCTATTGGCATGCCTAGAACATTGAATGTTTGCATTACCATTTAGATAGAGAATTAATAAATTATCACATTTTAATTATAGATTTTTTACATAGATACATTTAAGATAGTATATTCACCACAGAAATAAGCCAATTAAAATTTAAGAAACACCGAATGAAATATAAAAACCAGAAAACCAAACTAACTTCGTCCAATATCGAAGATTCTATATCCTTGCAAAATAAATCAGAACGTATTCTATAATCAAGCTGAGCAATCTTTTACGTATTACTTTTTACTTTACTTTTTAGTAAAATGCAAACAAAAGTAAATTGAACATGTTTGAATATTTTCAAAGCTGTAAAAACTTGAAATATTGTCCGATATTTGCTACTTGAACTAGTGAACTAGTTTATTGATATAGTATGAAAAATACATTAATAAAAGCATTTGCAAAGATATAATAAGTAAGTCCATCGGCTAGCAATTTATAGCAATATAAATGTTAACAAAAATTATATATGTATACATAAAAAACATAATAGTTGTAACGGTTACAAAAGGATAACACAGGATTACAGTGAAACAGGAACAGTTACGTGACCAAAATTAATATTGTGTATGAAATGCTAGATAGGTTTTTGGGTTCGAAACCCCCAATTTGATGCCATTTTATAGCCGTTACATATCATTAAAACAAAAACTAAAACTAAAACTAATAATATACAAATAATAAGTCGCTGTTAAGAGCATAATCTATATATAGTGTAACTAATATATTGTATCAATCATGCACTTAGCATATAGTGCAATATATATATAAATTAATATATATATAATATATATATAAATATATATATATATATATATATATATATATTTATATATATTCAACTTGCATAGAGTATAGAGACCTACATTGTACCTACATAAATATACAAACACACACAAATATTCACACACTCATACCTGAAACAGACATCAACGTTTTTACATACATTTAAACATAATAGATATATTTTGAATAGAAAACTTTTACAAAAATTCCTTTTCTGGGCCCCCTGAATTTGGCCATAATAGTACATCATATTTTCTGGGTTCTATTGTCCTTTATTCGTTTTTGTAATTTTATACATATTATATATACTATATTGTACTTGTATATTGGTATATAATAATTGAATGTCAAGTGCATATTTTTGAGATACATAAAAAAAAAACAAAAAACAAATGTGAATTTTTCGATGAAACAATTTTTGCAACAATACAAAAAAATAAACAATATAGAAATATGAAACCTTTTTAAAATATTGATAAATATATACATATATATATATTTTGAAAAAATATACATACATATATATATATATATATATATATTTGCATATACATATATATTTTATGATATTTAAGGGCTAGAAACGGCGCATAAAGCTTTATAATGGAGCAGAGAAACCAACTCAAAAAAAAAAAACAAATAAATTGGCACAAATTACATAAATAAAGTAAGTTAATTACACCAAAAACAAAAACGAAAAATAAAAAAAAAAGAAAACAAACAATGCAAATTAAATAGTGTTCTATTGATAACAATAGTTACTTATCACATCTGCAACATATAGTTAGTTAGATTAACTAACCTATGATATAATCATTAAAAGATATGCGCGTTATAGTAAAAACAATACCTAAAGATGCTATATACATTATATACATACATACATATACACATATATATATTTATATCGTTATAATTATATAGCCCGTTGTGTAATTTTACTCTAATTTTATTATTATGTTTCATTTAAACAATTAAGTACCAAACAATATGCATATGAATGTTAAATCCGAAATTTTGCGATTTCAATTTAATTTCGATTTAATAAAGATTTAAGCATTAAAACAAAATCAAACCGATTGTTTTACTTTACTTCCATAAATGTTTTAAAATTCCAAATCCGTATTATATTCTCCATTTTAAATGTAACAATCCTTTAAATATTATAACTACAATTTTGATTTCACAAGGAGGCAATTTACAATAGATATATGGATACATATTTCCATTAGTCGCAGTCAAACTTATCGTAGAACCAGGGTAAAACAATCCTTTTGTGGATTGATATCGAAAATACATCCATATATTAAGGCTACTACAAAAACAAATCATATATGGGAATCGGTAGGAAGATATGAGTTTTCAAACCTTTATCAAGATTGTTTTAATAATCACCAAGGGATCGGAATAAAAAACACTCCGTTGAAATGCACCTTCGTTAGACTCAATTATTATATATAAAGTAATATATATAAATATTAAAAAATATTAACTAATCATTAACTATTCTCATATTTGAGAAGGGAAGAGAAAGACAAGGTGTTTTACTTTAGATTTTTTTTAAATGTTATCAAAATCGGTTTAAAAAAAAAACAGGTGTTTTTCTTAAAAATTAATACAATATAGTTACTTTATATTCTATACATTATATAATACAGATAGTCAGATGTAAAGGTTTCTCCGATTCGTTATTTAGCCAAAAGTCCATTGCACTTAAAATCATATAAGTCATCCATTTCCAAGATTTAATAATTCTAGTTTAAAAATAGTCAGTCTTTGGCCTTATAACGAATAGGTAAAACGTTTCTTTCTATGTAAAAAATAAGGATAAGTTCTCAATGGCAGTATTATCTTTGTTATACAATATATACATAAATATATCTAAAAATAAAAACAAAACATAAATTTTAAACATAAACAGGAAGAAACGACGAAATGGCATTTCGGCAAATTGGACACCTGTCTTCAAAACGCTGTTCAAACTGTTGGGAGCACTCCTTGCACAGGCAGAGGTGACGGCATGGCAGAATAACTATGTTACGGTTCCGGTCCATACAAATCACGCAGCCAGCACGATTATTTGCCGAATTGATATCTATCGGTGTGTCTCTCATCATTTGCATCATCCAAGCCAACTGTTGATCTGTCCAAAAATATGCACTTCTCATTTTGGCTGCCATTACAAGACGCAATCGAACAAGTACATATTCATTCAAAAAAATGTACATATAACGCCGATATGTATATAGAGCGAGGAGCGCAACTATGCCGGTGGAGAGTAGAAATAAATTCTTTAATAGCTTCACGCCGAATTCCACACCTGAATTGAAAATAAAGTCCAAGACATAGTCTGCGACAGCAATAATAGCACGTGGTAATAGGAGCACTACCCACAATACAATAGTTCCTAAGGTAATTAGTAGATTACAGATAAACTCTATAACTCCAATGCCGGCATCCTTGGCCAACTGTAGTCCATCTCCAGTCCCGAAATATATATAGTCAACTACATCTAAAGTGACAAAGCCCACAAAATTGAAGAATTCAGAGATTTCTGTAGCTCCAATTTTAATGATATTCCACGCAAACAATCCTCCTTCTACAAGGCAGTATCCGACCAGCCAACTACCAAAAAAAAAGTAATAGATAATAGCCAAGATCGTATCGATTACAATTGCAATGGGTTGAAGCAGCACCAGATCGACAAATCTGCAAATGGCTAACAGAATTGAAAACATTGTTGTTAAATCATGTTCACTTCGTTGACTGAAATAATAACAAACAATATAAAACGACGCCGACGCCGGCGAATAAAAATCGATAGTTTAATCGATAGTCATGATGCATAATTTAAGATTACAGCACTCTAACAAAGTTCGTGACGTCAGAAAAGCAAACGAGTTGTAATTCATCTAATCTGGTAATTTGACATTTTAACATTCATTTTTGCAATCAACGTACCGTTGCGATATTACTTATGTTATTTGGTTGGTGGTATCTTTACTGTTAAGTAAAAATGTTTATTTCTCAGCAAAATAACTTCAGACTATAATTAAACAAATTGAATGTATTGTTTTTACAGCAATTTATTTATATGACAAATGAGCAAAATAAACAGCAACTTTACTTTTTAAGCATATTGCAAATATTTATAGATACACAGTACATTTATGTTTCTGAACCAAATTATAAGAAATTCGAAAATTTCTCACAATCTTTAACCAATAAATTATTTTTAGTTTTTTCGGTAGGCTTAACACCTACTGAGAGATTGGCATTGTAATAACCCACTTTCTGATCGGCATTGCCATACAATCTGTTAATAAACCAATAGCAGGCAAGGAATCCAACTGTTCCAGTCGTTAGGAATAACAATAACAAGCCCATAATGGTATAACCAATATACAAGATTATTGAGTCGGTATCTTCATATACCAACGATCCAGTGAAACAATAGAAAAGCATATATAACGATACACAACCGGAACCTAGAAATGAACGCCACCACCAGTTATAATCCAGAACACGAAGATGATCGTAACAAAACAAAATTGTACACTCTGCACAGATTATGACTTCAAAAAATAACATCAGGAGGAGGATAGGATAATCAGACGTCGAAAAAGCATACTTGATGGAGGACAGATTTATATATATAAACAGAAATGGAAAAAGTCCGCATAGTAAGATTCCAGGAATCCGACGAGTTAATATCGGTGATACAGGAATGTCTCGAGGAATGACACTAGCGTATACTTCTGCCTGCTGTAAAAAAAACTTATGAAATATTCAATAGTTCAAAAACGAAAAATATAAAATGTAAACTTACTCGCTTGTAAAAACCCAAAGAGGTTCCCAAAAAGTTTAATGGGAAAGCCACAAAAAGTAACAGCTCGAGCAAAAACGAAATCGAGTTAAATGAAAGGGCTCCAGAGCTCTTATTTATTTTGAATATTTCATTCATTGCTAGAACCAGCATTAAAAATACTCTATAAATGGGAGATAATATGAAATTATTATTAAACAATTTGAAAATTTATCCAATACATCAATAGAATCAATAGAATATTTAATATTCTGAAAATTATATACTCACCCAGGTATTGCAAAAGTGCAAAGAGCACTGTCTGACCATTTATGACCTCCAAATCTTTTGTAGAAGCGGCCCGCAATATAACCACCGAGTAATCCCAACAAGCCAAATAATACCAGTGCAAAGTATAAAACACTGCTTTGATACTCGGGCGGGTTTAAGACCACCAATGCGAAGATTAGAGTGAACACGAGAATAACCAAAATTTGGACACCGAAACCAATTAAAGATGACAACAGTGTACCATTGCAGGGTGATCGAAACACATCATCTTTCAGCAAAGTCCATGGAGAGTTTTTGTTCTTATCCTTCAGAGATAAACTTCTTAACAATGAACAAGTCCAAACAGTAAAGATAACAAGAAAAAGCAACGTTTCAAAAATGCTAAACCAACAAATTGTTTCATCGTTATCCCCGTTAATAAGATTCCAGCGATCAGACCACTTAATGGTATCGTTTCGAATAAATTTCACACTATATTTATAAATGATCGACAATTTCTGGCCATCTTCCAGGGGAACATCGGGTATTAATGACTTTAGAGAATGCTTCCCACAAAAATCATCAAGTGTCACTTTTACAGCAACAATGCGGGCGATACTTTTGCCAAAACCCACACCCCACTCCTCTTCGGCACCACTAGTATATATAATCTCGAAATTGAAATGATTGTTGATAAAGTAAAACATGGCATCAAGACTGGTCATGTTGAAGTAATTGCCAACATCAAAGCCCTCGGGGCATATTTCATTCGAGTTAAGTTGTCTACAAAATGTCACTGGTATGCTATCCATAAGCCAATGTTGTTTATAATTCATACGAATTGCCTTCTTTAATTTTGTAAGCCGCTGTTCGCTGTCCTTATCGCCTCCTATGTAATCCTTCTGACAGATCTAAAATAAACATAAATGACAAATATTGTTATTATGTGCATATGTATGTATATTTAATCAGTTCAGTATTTACCGTAGAGCAATGCACATCGTTTAGAAATTCAATGTTAACTGGAGATGGTTTTATACGATCACCTAAGATCTGCTGACCCATATTTAGAATCGGTGGATAACTTTCATCGGCCAGACAAAAATCAAAATCATGATACTCGTATGATAAAAGCGATTTCTGGCTGGTCAAACGATTTACATATGCATTAACCATGGGCTATCAGAAATAATTAAAAAATTAAATTTCTAAGTATTAAATATTATATTAACTTGCAGTGGTGAAATAAAGGAAGAGATGTACATATGTACATATGTATGTACATATGTACTTAAAATATCACTGAAGCTACAACAATTGAACATACTGAGAAAATTCTTTCGAATATGTACATACATACATATATATATGTATATATGTACGTATGCATTACATACATACATACATATACATATGTATTCCAAAATAAACCGATAGGAATTTTCATTATTGAAGTAGCTTGCAAATGGATAAATACATACATACATATGTACAAATGCATGTATGTACATATATATATATATACATATCATAAAAGATTAGGCTTAGGAAATACGCGACTCATTTATACTTACATACATACATATGTATATATACGCGCGATTCAAATATACATATGTACATACATACATATGTATGTATGTATGCATGTACATACACTACACACACTCCATTCAATTCTTCTAAAATTTCATTCGGATTCTTACCTTACAAGCTGAATTTATATTTATAGCGTCTGTTCTTGTGCAATAGGGTACCGGCTCCATACCGGGCCAGTGGAAAGCTTCGATCATTTTAGTCTGGCCTGTTAGGAGCACCAACAAAAAGGGAATCGTTCCCAAGATTGTTCTCATATTTATTTTGCCAACCTTTGATTCGCTGCCGTTGAATGAAAGTTGTGTACTGATCGCAGAATTCACTGTTCAAGTCGATCGCGTCGCAGAAAGCTTGCAAAAAATAGAGAAAGAAAACAAAAAAGGCGGCGCTACTTAAGCCTGATATGACGCAGTTTGCATACCCTTGGAAACAAAAATTTGAAATCCAACTTGTTTAGTACATCAGCTTGAATGGGAAGAACTTTGAGACATTGATTTCCCAAACTAAAATCTCGAACTTATAAAGGGAAAACACAAATTAGACATTTTCTTCATCCATTAAAGCAGTAAACAATGCTTCGAGCTGCAAGAGCAAATCTTGATATCAAAATGTGTATACCGAATATTTAGGGTATTAAAAAAGCTCCGACTGCACTATAAAATTAAAACACGTTTGTTGTTCTCTTCCATTCAAATTTCTTTTATTCTCTCTCGCTCTTTTTATCTTGCACACAAAACACATTTTACATTTTTGCTAAAACTTACCACGTACAAACTAATCAGTCATACTATTGTTTATAAACATTTAAGCCACACTTCAATTACTCAAAGGAAAAAAAAGGAAACAAGTTTTACAGTTTTTTTTCTTATACAAACATAAAAGCTCATACTCATTTCTCTCTCTCTCTCTCGCTCTCGCTACTTAGTTGGTAAAGAGTGTTATACTAGCATACACAGAATACATATTCGTACATACATCATCATCACGCTCATTAAAATATTGTAATTTGATTGGGCTAAAGCACCGCGCGTCAGCGTTACCAATTTCCTCATACATACATATATGTATATATAATTGTACATATATGTTAATTATAATGTAATGTTTAGTTATTATTTATTTATGTATATTTGTTGTAAATTTCACTAGTTTACGTTCAGTTTGTATGTACGGTATTTATGTACGTAATGTTGTTAAGTCCCGTGGTGTAAAGTAATTCATTGTGAGTCCTTAAGTAAGTAGTTGGTATGTAATGTATAGTGTAATGTATAAATAGTAAGTCTCAGTTCTCAGTATAAAATCAGTACCATTTGTTACGTTTTCAATTTGTTTTTGTAGTATGTATTCCATTGTTTGGTATTTTGTTTTTCTAGTTTTATATTTTTACAAAAAATATGTTTCATTTTTTTTATATTCTTTATCGTTTTTCTATACTTTATTCTGCTGCGCGTGGTGCTTTATTTCTTTAGATTTCTCTTACTTGATCTCACAAACACACACACTCAAACAGGCATACGCTCACACACACGCATACACAATACAAATTATCAAATCACAGGCAAAGTTACAGTTACAATATGTTTGTAGCACAGTTTTTAGGTGGTTACAAAAACTTTTTTTTCATTAAGATTACATCAGACGACAGAAATGACACCACATCACTCAATCTCTCTTTCACGCACACGTTGACGTATGTACATACATACATCACTACATACTACTATTATTAGCAATTGATGAAATGAAAGCATTTTGATGTAGAAATCAACTTTCATTTCACCAAAATTACATAAAATTAACTTCTTTTATCTTAATTGTAATGAATTGAAATGATATCTTAGTGTCTAAAAATTACAAACTTAAGGATAGCAAAATGAGTGATTTTACATCGTTTTGCATCATTTTCATATTTATAAATTTTTTTTTAATGTTTGATTGGAATGATTATAACCACACACAATTCTCAGTCACAGTCTCACACACTAGAGTTTAATTATATTTAAATGTTATTGTATAGTTCAAACATTTGCTTTTTGTGCTAGAAAAGGTTCATTTGTCAATCATCACATAAATTCCACATCATACATCATACATCTTCATTTACATCATCACTCTCTTTCTCTCTCTATCTCTCACTCTCTCTTCTCTTTCTCTATTTAAATTTCTATCTCCCTGTGAAAAATGTGCAAAGAAAAGAAGAAATTTGTTAATTTTTTGTGCTTTAAAAATAACTAACTACTAGTTATATAACATTAGTTTTAATTTCTAATTGATCACTTACATTTTGCATACCACAGCCATAAACGTACAAGTTCCATTCTTTTGGCGATCTCGTCGGGAATCATTTGCATCTCATCTCAATAGTCACCCAGCACTCAAGCGGCAGACATTCACACACATATATGTATAAGCATTTCACGATTCATTCCAGGTTCATTCAACGCTAACATATATATTTTTATGTATTAATATTAATCTAATTCATTTTGGCATTTTTATTTTTTAAAAAGAGTTTCCATTTCATAATTATTTCTATAATTTAGAAGGCATAAAATAAACAATAGTTTGAAAAAAAAACAAGCGAAACAACTTTTTAAATATTTTTTCCAAATTTAGTAGTCATAAGCAAAATTTTTTTAAATCAGGAGGTATTACAAATATTTTTATCTCTTTTATCTTTTGCAACATAAACGATTAGAATATTGAATCGGTTACAGTTTTTAGTTCTTTTTATAACCAAATTCATTTATCAAGAGTTTATCAAGAGATTTCCACTGACCAATGAATTTACTATAATAGACTATAACAATTATGAAATGGCAACTCTTTTTTGTTAGGTAGAAAACATATTTCAAAAATAAAGAATTCATTACAAAAATGGAATCTTGTTTACAAAAAAAAAAAAATAATAATTTTGATTGATTCCATGAATTCGAAATTTTAAAATTGATCTCCAGAGCTTAGATATTATCTATCATATATGCTAATCGATATACTTTTTAAAATAGCTTCATTCACACACACATAATAATATATGATATACATTTGATTTTTGTGCGAAAAGATTTTAAACGGTTAATTTGATTTATCCATTATATCTTTTTGCTTGTTTTCGTAAATTTATATCCCGGTTTTGTCCCACATTCGTCTTCATTTTAATATAGTTTACTTGTGTTTTGTTGTCACGTCTTGCGTTAGGTAGTTTTTGGTTATGTAGTATTAGTTAGTTTTTGATGTATGTATGTAAACGATTTCTAAACTAACTGCTTTGTATGCGTATGTATCGAGTCCTAAAAACAGTCGTAATCAGTTGCAAGTTGTCTTTATGCGCATTCTATATGTCTATACATTGTAAAATGAAATGTGAAAATTGTACATACGAAAAAAATGATGACAAAAATAAAACAAATGGTTTTCCTTTTTTATTTTTTTGCATACCCTGGTCCGTGTTTTTTTGTTAGTTTAGTGTATCTTTTATTTTTTTTTTTTTACCTATGTATGTACATACATGTTGTTATATAGAATACGATAATATATGTACATATATATTATGCTGCAGGTAGTTATTCGGTTGTTGTTCTTGTTGTTGTTGTTTGTTTTAAAAATATTGAATAAAACGAAGATTGTCGTAAATTCCGATTTTAAACTTATAATTATCACTTTTTTGACATTTTACCAAAATACACAGGCAATTTGATAATTTGGAAAAGAATGCGTTTTAAATTATTTTGAAAGATCGGAATTTAGAACAATCCAGAACAAAAAAATATTACAAAAAATTATAAATTGTTTATACATTAAGCGTAAATTTTTTTATCATTATGGAATCAAAAATTTGAAATTGAACTGATTGCTGTTAACTATTTTAAGTATATAAAGGGGGGGCCTTTGGTAGTATATATATATATATATATATATATTCATGTTATATATATATATATATTGTGCACACATGTTATATATATAGATATATATACTAAGAAGACAAAGATATAGAAGTTTTAATCAGGCAGTTGGCTGAGACAATTTCATTCGTTTTAATTTTAATAAACGTAATAACGTAATTATCCGAAAATTTCATAATTAAAATTTTTAAATATTTGGTTTATTTTGGTTGCCACACCCCCTGCATTTTGTACGTCCCTAAGTCCATTTCGTAACTAGTTTCATAAGTATTTGCAGTCGATTTTTCTTTTGTTTAATTGTTTTTCTATTTTCTTTGAGTTTTTTTTTGTTTCTCAAATCCGTTTAAAATCTTTTGTTGTTGGTTTTACCTAAATACAAATCATTCGTTTTTTTTCACTAGACATATTTTAGTAGTTTCTAATAATTTTTTTTTTACTTTCTCTTTCTTACAATTAATAATATCACACACCAGACACATGCCCACACACATGCACTCGCATACAATGAAATGAGTTCTTTTGTCCTTGGATTTTGTTTTTGATTTATTTTTTTTTTAGAGAGGGGAGAGGGGGGAAATCCATTCAATCAATCACATAGCATTTTCTATTCAATCGTATCGAATTGCCAGACATCCATCACAGATTCACACTAAAGTAGGTATATATTTATTAAAAAGTTGATTAAAACATTTATGGATAAAGTACACGTACTCGCTTTTTAATCACTTGTCACTTGTTCACTCCCATGTCACGCGTTTATACTAGTCTATAATATTTATATGCATATATATATATATATATATATATATATATATATATATATATATATATAAAATCATTCACTTTCAGGCACTCATCATTCGTTCAGACAGATTCATTGATATACCATTATTTAGTTCTAGGACAGAAGCATTCATACATTCATATATATATATATATATATATATTTCACAATCTTTCTTCTTTCACTCATTTTATCACACATACAAACAATTCATCATCTCTCTGGCATTCATTCTTACTGGATATTTTTTCATTTCTTTTTGTTTCGTTTTTTTTTTTTTTTTTGTTGTTTTTTTTGGGATAGGAGAATACAATATTAATGCTTATTAACTAATTATTGGGTATTTTTTTTTTTTTTTTTTTTTTTTTTTGGGGGGGATACCAAGAGTTAATGTTTCCACAATTTCTTTTTCGTTTGTAAATGATTTAATGCCGATTTTTGGTTAAACAACTAAATAATAATAAACTCTAAAATCGGTTTGGACATTATATGTTAAATGATATATATAATTTATAATATAGGAATTTTCTTTTGGACCCAAAAAGATAATGAAAGAAGAAAAGTATAAAGAAAAATAAGATGCTTAATTGTCATAATTGCTTATTAAGTTTAGTTTTGTTTTGTATGAGCAAGCAGCCTGCATCAGACATAAGAATATAACATTTTTGTTTTAATAATTTATCAATAGTTACTAGAGCTTTTGGCTTAAAAATAAAGTTGTTTTTTGTTTTTGTATATATATAGTATAACTATGTATAAACAATGTGTCTTAAATTTGTTCGAAAGTTGCACAGCAACAATATATATATATATATATATCGGACAAACACTCTTATTTATAAAGAATTCGGACTTGACTGAAATGAAAATGATTGCATTATGGAGGATAAAGCAAGAAAAGAAAATATTAATGAATTATATTACACATTTGATATGTTTAGATTTTGTTTGTAAATATAAATAAACATATATGTATATAGATAGATATATATATATACTCACCAGTTTGGCTGCAAAACATTAACATTTGAGGGGGGGTTTGGGGGGGAAACATTAACCTCTATATAAAAAATATGAAATTTACTGCGCAAGGACATGGGTATTCATTTTCTTAATTTCCTTAGCTGCCCAAGCGCATAGCATTTTGGTGCGTTGCAATTTGGAACGTTTGCCGTCAGCCAAAAATTGTGTTATAACCATATCATCGAGCAATGGATAGAGACGTGGCCCAAACGATGTGCAAAGATCGCCAATAAAACCAGCAGCACTGGCCATCATTGAATCAGATACATCACCCTCTTGGGCAATGCGCTTAATAAAGCCAATTATGTGCATTAGATGCGGTTCAATATGCAAAACATCGTTATTAGCTGTCTGATCGACACCTTTAAGACCCTGAATGATGCCAGTATAAGCCTCAAGAACACTTTCACGCAATTCGTTGATATACTCGCTCATATCATAATTATTGGCATCAGTCTGAAAGAAAAGAATTAAATAAATTATATTATGTTGCTTAAATTTCCCTGTAAGCCCTTGATCTAGCTTATTCTATAGGAACATTGAACAAATTCAAAAAAGAATGAATCATCTTTTGATTTCAAAATGTTTCTGTATTCTTGTAAGAATTGCAAGAAAAAACTGAAATTAAGCACGCTCAAATTTTGATGCTAGATTATAAAAAAATTCTACAGAAACGATAACGAAAGCAAAAAAATAAATTAAATTGTTTGTTTAACATTGTTATATGATAACTTTAACCATGTGTTGGTTATATGCATGTGACTAATGGTTGGGTATCGGATTCAGCTTCAATAATATTTATATAGAGAATTTAATCCACAAAATAGAGGAAAAAAAAATGTAAAAAATTAAATAAAAGATGAAAAATAATTACTTACTTGCAAATTGGAGGCGGCCTTTAGCAGCTCGAGAACTAGATTTAAATATTTTAAAAAGTCATGGCCAATGCTAAGAGCCATGTCACCAAAGGCAGATAGAATTTGTGGCTTAACACTTCGATGCAAAAGTGGCTCAGACAGATTGTGCATTAATACAGACATTATCTCATCGCAATATGGTACAACCAGATTCTTGAGGGCACGACAAATGTCACCGGTTACACCAACAGCAGCACAACAGACTTGATATTCGTCATGATTCTTTAGGCCCATAATGAGAACATCTTTAAATGCGGGCATATATTTGGCAAATTGTTGGCCCAATAGTTCAACCAATGTGGATACGGCCATAAAGGCATCCTCTTGTACACCACCCGACTTGCCGGCACTCGATTGGAACATGGTTAAAAGTGCGGTCATTATGGCATCCGATATCTGTGGAGCATCCTCCTCCCGTACCTTACGCAACACCGATTGCAATGTGGCACAGAGCAGGGATTGTAAATCATTGAACTGATGTCGATCACTGTGATTATTGATATGTGTTTCCATTTGCATGACCTGATTCAATCGCTCCAATATGACAATTGTAGTGCGCTGCACCACCAAATAGCAATCAAGAGGAGAATTCTTAATCATATCCATTAAGGCCTCATAGGCAGCGCTACGCAAATTAGCCTGAGCACCATCGGAACGATCTGTCGTCTCCAGCAATTGGGTAATAATCACCTCAAAGTATGGCGATAGAGCATATGTTTCTGGAGTTTCACCTTCAGTTGTAATAGCGGCCTCATAAGCAGCATTTGAGAGACCAATAAATGCCCAACAAACATTTGCAGCCACACGGGGTTCCGATTTTAGGCTTGTGACAAAACATTCGAGAAGAGTTTGCAAATATGTCTTATTGATGGCGGCTTCTGGTATAATCTGGTGTAATAAACAAAAAGAGAAGAAAAAAATAAATAAAACATAATACAATGAATGTCTAAATTTAAATAGATATAAAATAAAGATTTAATTTTTCATAGGTAACAAGAACAGTTGCCAATGAAGATGACTATATAAGTAGCTTTGAAATTAGGCTAAATGGAGAATTCGAATTTGAATTTGGCAATTGGTTTTCTTTAATTATCAATATAGATAATACATAGTTTTCTATACTTACATCGCAAATACGGCCAAAGGTCCAGGCAGTGGTATCCCTAACAATGACACTGGAATCATACATCAAGCGAATTAATGTGGGCATAGCCTGTTCGACCAGTGGTTTTAGGGTATTTGCCTCCAAACCGTTGAGAACCGAACCGAATGTCATTACAGCGGCATCACGATAACGCCAATTGGGTGACTCAATGTTTTCTTTGATGAATGGCAGAACATGTGGCACTATTTCATCCTCACAACAGGTGGCCAAGAGCATAAGACATACAGATGAAGCTTTAGCTGGACTCCATGTGTCCTCATCATCGCACTCATCCTGTTTGGTCAACTTTTCCACAAGCACGGGTGTAAGGAATTGCAATGCTCCACGTGCATAATGTTTCGATACACGCTGTGGCGGTCGTCCCTGATCGGTAGCCTCCTGACTCTCGATGGCCAAATCGATCTCCTCATCGCTTACATTTGACCAGAATTCAATGCCTTGCAATGCTATGGCATCATTCTCCGATTTCATGGCATCTAATGTGATTGGAAATAGTGCCTGGGCCATATAGGGTTCCATAAATTGATAGTATAAGGTCATAATCTTCACCAGACACTGCATGGCGGCCACACAGATTTGGGTGTCTAAGCATTGGGTTGCCTCGCACACCACCTCCATTATGAAATTCCTTTCCATTTCTTTTTCAAAATTAGCTTTTGTGAATTCCAAAGAGTTATTTAATGCTGTAGTGGCAGCCAATCTCACATGGTTACTGGGTTCCATTTTACGCATCCCATGGATAATGGCAGTTAGCACTTGATTCGATTGATTCTCGAGTACACCATATTGTATATCCTGGCATATATAACCAATGGCCTCCAGGGCCGATTCACGGTGCATTTCACTCGAACACTCGCTGACCACCTTATTGACCAGTGTCTGAATAAGCATGCCCCAACGATTAATTGGCAATTCAATAACAGCCACATAGGCAACACACTGGGCGGCACATGATGGTCGTGTATTCTCTGTACCCAATGCAGACAAAATCTACGCAAAATAAATTATTAAACATAATTCAAAACGAAAAACATTGTTTCATATCCCTATTGAATTTTTGGATCTTACATTATTTTTAATGAGTTCTCGAGTCGAGTCCGGGAATTGATGCCAACGATCTTGATATTGTTGGCTAACCTTCTCATCTTTGCTGGTTAAATGGTTCTTCAATTGGAGACCAGCCGCCATACGAGCCACAGGACTATTTGTGATATTCACCAAAATTTCGGATAGAGCCTTAAGAAACTCTGGCAAATTGCCAGCGGCTGCCTGCTCCAAAAAGTTCTTTGCCGAAAGTAGCTCATTTTTGTCTAAAAAAAATAAACAAGTTTTGTTATTGTAAAAAATTGATGAAATATAATTTTAAATTTTTCAATCGAGCTCTATATTTTTAGAAAGCTTTCAATTTTACCATTATAACCCAAATTTTCCAATAAAAATACATACATACGTAAATATGTCGTCTTAATGAAATTTATAACAATTGCAATCTAGCCAAGAACATTTGCACTTTATTTCAAGCTTCACTTTCATATTTATAGGTTAAGTCTCCCCCTGCCTATTTTCTCTATCAATTTATAAGTCCTTAATCAGTGAAACAATTTGGCAACATAATTGTTCATTTATGTACATATGTATGTAGATATATTAGAAGCATGTGTATGTACATATGGATGTACATGAATACGTACATAGAAGCGCACCTACATATATACTAACATTCTTGCTCTTATGTGTACGTATGTATGTGTGCGGGCCCCTAGCAACCAAACATACATACACATTCGATTGCAACCCTGCGCAACATACATATACATGTACACACATATAACGCGCGCGCTCCTCCCGCCACCAGCAAACAAAAAAAGAGAAAAAGATAAAATAGAATAGTCCACAAGGAGATGTCCCTGAATGTCTCAGAATAATTTCTCGATTTAAAAAAAAAATTCAAAACTGTAATCCACTAACCTGGCGACACCGTCTTCTCCAAAACGGCAATTAATTGTCTCGTAATATCGGAAGTCATTTTTGCGCTTTTTTTTCTGTTTCACTTTACTTTCTATTTCGTCGTCAACGTCGTGCGTAGAATGTTGAGGGAAGGGACGTCGTGTGTTAGGGAATTTTCTTTGTAATCCTTCGTTAATTAGTTGTCGAACAGCTGCAAGAAAGCAAAAAGAACAATTTATGTAGCTATTTAATATAATTATTTTTTTTTGAGAGGTTGCAACACCTTGAACGTCACAGAAATTGATTTTTTCTCTCTATTTTGCACACACACATTTGAAGTTAATTCACACGGTTACTCAAAATTCGATCACGTTTTGCGTCACCTTTGTTTCTACTTGTGATATTCAAACATGTCTCACCTGAAAAAAATGAGGGCTTCTCTCCACGTATGTGATTATTTAATAAATGTAATAAGAATTTTGTCTAATTATGTTACAAAATTCGTCTTGAAGCGCTGATAATTATTTTTTATGTGACTGAAATGGAAGCGAAACAGGCCGGTTCCGAACAATAAAGTATCAACTATAAGTTCGAACTTGCACCGATTTTATCTAAGCAATCGATTTCTTGACGAAAGTTATCGAGTTACAGCGCTTGGTTGCAACTGGTAGTTGTAATTTGAATTTTTTAAGTCAAGCGATAAATTTTTCATTCTCCTGTTCCCAATGTAAAATCATAAGGAGTTAACAAGAATTACTAGATTGGATTAATTTGACAGTTAAATTGCGGAAAACAAACACATTTGCTTATATGCTAACATACTTCACAGAGGCGAGCAAAACGAGTTGCCAGGTCTGTTTTTTTTTCTATTTCGGCCAGATAAAGAAAAATTAAAGGAACTGAGTTTAGAAATAATTGGAATAAAATCTTTGTAGATCGCTCCTGTTTGCTAAAGTTAATCCCGCTGTTTAATAACCAACGAATAGCAACACCATATTTGCTTTAGCCGAATCCAAGGAAAACATACATACCTGAACCATGATAATCCTGTCAAAATCGCTAAATGGCTTTTGTCAAAATCTGAGGATCTTAGTGATCCTGCTGCATACAGTCATAACGAATAGTTTTAATATACCTGGCTTGGCACCGGCTAATTTCTGTAAGAAGTCCGATGTCTCATCCCCATGCATGGTATGTAATTATTATTTTTTAATAAAAAAAGCAACTGAAGTAGAACAATAAATAAATTTAAAGCATATACTAGAAAAATCTAACATCGGTTCCTGTGGGACTGTTTAGACGGAATTGCGTTACAAAATTAAGAATCTTTATGATTTGGATTTCGAAGTTATTTTTCTTACGTAACATTCATCATCTATGAACATACATACATAGATACATATATAATGGACCAATCCTTGGAATAATTACTTGGATGTGTGACGTAATTATTTCAGTTTGACCTTAAATTTAACTATAAGTTTGCTTTGATCCCTGTTTCGTACTGATCCTTACAATCTGTCGGTGTATGAAATGAGTTGGCTTCTTGTCTGTTCCAAACATTCTTATGTTTATTGTTTTTATTTGATATCTGCAAAACTTGTCTTAAATTTCCAGTCAGATGTAATTTTGTATGTGAATCGGTTAAATAGTGAGAAATCGGTTATACCCTATGAGTACCATCATTTCGATTTTTGTTTGGGAAAGGAGGAGATTTCTCCAGTGGAGAATTTGGGTCAGATTGTGTTTGGCGAACGTATACAACCAGGCCCCTATAACATACAATTTCTGGAGGATGTTGAGTGTGCTAAGGTAAAATTATAGAAATTATTTATCTGAACAATTCATAATCTGCGCTACATCTTGTCAATCAATTTATAGGCCTGCGTTAAAACCTATACGAGCGGACAGGACGATAGCGATCGCCGTTTGATGCTTTTAAAGAAGGGAATCAGTTTGAATTATAAGCATCATTGGATTGTGGATAATGTGCCAGTTATATGGTGCCAACCAGAAAATGAAATACAAAATTGCAGCATTAGCTTTCCCATGGGTTACAATCAATCTTCAAACTATTATCCATTTAATCATGTGGATCTCGAGATAACGTATCAAGATGGTGCAAGTGAAGTTGGGAGCATGGGCAGCAGTGGACGTATTATTTCGGTTAAGGTTAATCCAAAATCTATTAATCACCCAAATCCCGATAAACCCAATTGCTTGAGCACGGATCCATTGGCCATCAAGGAGGGTTCCCTCAAGTCTGGCGAAGTTCTTAATATTGTTTATACATATGGAGTAAAATTCATACAAAATAATTCAGAGAAATGGTCATCCAGATGGGATTATACCCCGGAAACCAACCACCTATCAACCTATAATAAATGGTTGAAAATTTTAAATTCATATTTGAGCGTTTTCTCTAGTTAAAATCTCGGCATTCCTTCCGAAATTGAGATTAATTATTAAAAGAAGTAGAGATTTTTATGATACAAATTCGTATTTATTTACTACATCAATTTTTCATAGATATTGAAATGGAAACAATATACATAAATACATAACAACTGTTCGAACTCGCTCCGATTGCTTCTTTGCAGTCGATTTTTTAACGAAAGCTATCGCCCTACACCGCTTGGTGTCAACTGTCAGTTGCAATTCAAATTTTTTAAGTCACTAGAACTGTTTCATACCACTTATCTAAATGATAAAATTATGCAAAATCCATAAAAATTACTAGATATTTGATAGCCTTATAGTGGAACAAAACACGTTAATATACATATGTACAACACATTTACTGCATTATCTCAGTGCGAGGGCTACCACAGCGAGACAAAAATAAGTTGTCATGCCTGTTGAATTTGTTCTTTTCTTTTTCTGTCAGATGGCAACTCTATGAATAAGGCACTGCTGACGTTCAGCCAACAAAAAAAAGAAGATACGAAAAGGAAACGTAGGTGGAAAAGATCTAAAGGAACTCGGCTGAGAAATATATACAATTAAATATTTACAGGTCGTTTCTCCTGCCGAAGTTAATCCCGCTGTTTGTTAACCAACCAATAACAGCAGCAACTTTATCTTACCCGAATCCAAGTTAAAATAACCTGAACCATGATCATCCTGCATAGATTCCCGACCAGAAGCTGCTGCCAACAGCTGGGAATATTGGTGATTCTTTTGCATACGTTGGCAGTAGTTAATAGTTTCTACTTGCCTGGCTTGGCACCGGTTAATTTCTGTAAGAAATCCGATGTCTCATCAACATGCAAGGTTTGTATATGTGTGTACTTGTGTGTGTGTCTGCTGTGTGGGTGTGTGTGTGTATCTTCAACTCTTGTTGTGTGTGTGTTTGTTTTATGTTTTAACAAAAATCGAACAAATTGCAATACTGATAAATTACATTAATGGGTATCTGACCCCCTCAAACCCCCACAATACCATATCTACCCAGCGCTGACATTTCCCTTCACTTTAGCGGAAACTAGTGATAAGGCTGCCGCTGGTACTTCGTATCCAAGTCATTGGCATAGGCATATTATAGACCCATTACCCCCCTCTTTTCCACATTTTGCGCCATGCTAGATTCGGCTGCTGACGTAGACGGTCGGTTGGTGGTTTTTTTACTTGTATTAGGCACGCTTCAATTATATATGTTATATGTACCTACATAAGAGTGAATGACGCTTTTAAAATTCTTGTTAGTTCAGTTGGTTGGCCACATTTTAGCTATCATGGTATTACATTAGTGTGTCAATTGCACATTGCGAGGGCCCAATCTTTGTTTAATCTAAACATTATTGACTTGCAATAGACAACTAAGGGTATATATATGTACATATATATGTCTTTCCAGCATAAATCAGAGTTTATCCCATCATATGTTTATCTTGCTTTCTTAATATCGGGTTTTTTGTAAGGAAAGTCCATCTGAATCCGATTTCGATAGCTGATAAGATTAGAGTACGATGATTAAATACTGTAATTAAATATAAATGTTTTGTAAACTGATTTTACAATGATCTTTATCTAATAAGTATTGTTTCCATACTTGATCTAATTGTATTTGTTTTAAATTTTTCAGTCGGATGTTATTTTGTATGTGAATCGGTTAAATACAGAGGAATCGGTTATACCCTATGAGTATCATCATTTTGATTTTTGTTTGGGAAAAGAGGAGAATTCTCCAGTGGAGAATTTGGGTCAGGTTGTGTTTGGCGAACGTATACGACCAGGTCCATATAAAATACAATTTCTGGAGGATATTGAGTGTGCCAAGGTAAGATATGTGAAATGATTGAACTGAACGATTCATAATCTTTGTCACCACTTGTCGATTTATAGGCCTGCGTTAAAAGCTATACGGGCGGACAGATGGATAGCGATCGGAGGATGATGGTTCTAAAGAAGGGAATCAGCTTGAATTATCAGCATCATTGGATTGTGGATAATATGCCAGTGACATGGTGTTATCAATTGGAAAATGGAAAACAATATTGTAGCATTGGTTTCCCCATGGGTTGTCTTGTGCGACAGGATGGCGAGGGTTGCCCTATTAATTCTATATACAATCAACCATTGCACTATTATCCCTTCAATCATGTGGATCTTGAGATAACTTACCACAGTGGTGCAAGTGAGGATTGGGGCATAAGCAATAGTGGACGTATTATTTCGGTTAAAGTTACTCCAAAATCGATTAATCACCCAAATCCCGATAAACCCAATTGCTTGAGCACAGATCCATTGGCCATCAAGGAGAGTTCCCTCAAGTCTGGCGAAGTTCTTAACATTGTTTATACATATGGAGTAAAATTCATACTAAATAATTCAGTGAAATGGTCATCCAGATGGGATTATATCTTGGAATCCATGCCCCATACAAATATCCAATGGTTCTCCATACTCAATTCATTGGTCATTGTCCTCTTCCTTAGTGGCATGGTGGCCATGATTATGCTGCGTACCCTGCACAAGGATATTGCTAGATATAACCAGATGGACAGTGGTGAGGATGCACAAGAGGAATTTGGATGGAAATTAGTTCACGGTGATGTCTTTCGACCACCACGCAAGGGCATGTTATTGTCTGTGTTTCTGGGCTCGGGAGTTCAAGTGTTGGTCATGTCCATGATAACTTTGGCATTTGCTTGCCTGGGTTTCTTATCGCCAGCTAACAGGGGTGCTTTGATGACCTGTTCCATGGTGTTGTTTGTGTCACTGGGTACGCCGGCGGGCTATGTTTCAGCGAGAATTTACAAGAGTTTTGGTGGCGTTAAGTGGAAGAGCAATGTCATTCTGACTTCCATTGTGTGTCCAGGGTGAGTTTGTGTAAACAACAAAAAAAAAAACAATTCTTTACATCATTTTTATATTCCGTTTTTTTTTTATCATTTCAGTGTGGTATTTTCTCTTTTCTTTGTAATGAATCTGGTACTGTGGGGTGAGAGTAGCTCCGGAGCTGTGCCCTTTAGTACATTGGTTGCCCTATTGGCTCTTTGGTTTGGTGTCTCTGTCCCTTTGACATTTGTGGGTGCCTATTTCGGATTTCGCAAGCGCGTAAGTACCAATCAAAAATTGAATCAAATCAAAGAAAATTCCTTCAATATTTATTGGTTTATTTGTTGATAGGCCCTTGAGCATCCAGTGCGTACGAATCAAATACCTCGACAGATTCCTGATCAGTCCATCTATACTCAACCCATTCCCGGTATTGTGATGGGCGGTGTTTTACCCTTTGGCTGCATTTTCATTCAACTTTTCTTCATCTTGAGCTCATTGTGGTCGAATCAAATGTACTATATGTTCGGATTTCTATTTTTGGTCTTTCTCATCTTGATCATAACATGCTCGGAGACAACCATATTGTTATGCTATTTCCATTTATGTGCCGAGGACTATCATTGGTGGTGGCGTTCGTTCCTAACGTCTGGATTTACGGCCGTATACTTGTTCGTCTACTGTTGCCACTATTTTGTGACAAAACTTTCGATCAAGGATAGTGCGTCGACGTTCCTATACTTTGGTTATACGGCCATTATGGTATTTTTATTCTTCTTGCTGACTGGAACAATTGGATTCTTTGCGTGCTTCTGGTTTATACGAAAAATTTACAGTGTGGTTAAAGTCGATTAGATTTTTTGTTTTAAGACCACAAATTTAACACTTAAGCATAATGTGTGTGTGTGTGTGATTTCTGCAACAGTAAGACACAATGTTTTCTGTGCATTATATTGTAATTGAGGTATATATATATTTCTAAAGATATATGTATATATATATCAGAAAATATATATACCTATATATATATTTATATATATATATATGTTGTACTAAGAAACGCGCAATAATCTTTATGTAAGAAGACGGGGACAAACCCATTTGTATAGTTCACACCTTTCATTCTATTATTCTTTAGGTCTAAAGATTAGCAATGAAGTCCATTTTCAAGAAAAAACAATTACAATTATATATATACATATAATATAGTAAGAAAAATAAAAAATAAACCTGTATTCGAGTTATGTCTGCTTCTATCATTAGATCGCCTCAATGACAGCCCCCGACCTCTAACTCTTGAGGTACTTTTATGTATTTGTAATATCCAATAGAGAGGCCCGTTTAATTCAAGTAATTTAATTTTCTTGCAATTCAAAATGTGTAAAATTTCTAACTAATTAAGTTTAACTATTTAAATCTAATTTGAGAAGAGAAAAACTACAATAAAACATAAATTATAAAACAAAAACAATTGTCAATAAGTCAATTAAATATTGCAAATTTCAATTTGCAATTAACATACAATAATGGAAAATGCATTGAGATGCATCTTGCAGATTGGATTTCGATTATTTGATGAACAGTGTTACGAAATAAAAGAACATTTAATCAAATTTAAATTAAGGTAAAGACTGCTAAAATGAGGGTAATTAAGTTGGGCAATTATTAAATTATTTCTTTTCTCGTTTCGGACCAGAGGAATGAGGAGATTGACTTTCGATGCATTGATATTGAACTGAGATCAGCTGCAATATAATCTATATGGCTTCAAAATAAACAATTATTAAATATTTATTAAGTTTACAATTCAAAAATTATTTACAATCTATATAGAAAAAAAATATTAAAGCTACAACTTGGCTTTTAAAGATTTAATATTTCCTCCGCCTGGTAGTGATAATATTCCTTCCTCCATTAACTGCTTTAGTTCCTCAGATTCCAGATCCAATTCATCTAAAAGTTCTTCCTGCTTATCATGTTTTGGCCATGCCTTACCCGGTGTTCGACTTAATTTCGGAGCTGGTTGTGGGAGCCAAGATTTATCCACTTGCTGAAAAGTATTTCTCTCTGAATTATGATCATGCTCATGAACTTTACGCCAATCCAGAACAGGATATACACATGCATCCAAATCTTCAAATATTTTCGACCATTCTTTTTGAGTTTTGGTTAGAAATGATTTAGTTAATAACTCTTTGCCTCTTTGCTGATGCTCATCGCCAAACTGAGGTAAATCATCTGGTAAATTTAAACGTTGCTTGATCACCTCAAAGAACTGGGGCTCCAGGGCAGCCACAGACATGTAGAGGCCATCTTTCGTCTCGTATGTATCATAGAAATAGGCACCACCATCGAGCATATTGCCTCCGCGTTCGCCATTTGGCGTCCAAATACCAAGATCCCGAGACAAAAACAACCAACTGGCCACATAAGCAGCGCCTTCCACCATTGAACAATCAACAATTTGACCACGACCAGAATGATGACGCTCCAACAGTGCCAAGCAAATGCCTAATGCACATATTACACTTCCACCAGCAAAGTCGGCCAAAAGGTTGATGGGAGCCGTTGGCTTCTCAAGCCTCCGGCCTAGCATGGAAAGCACACCCGAAATGCCAACATAGTTGAGATCATGTCCAGCTCTAGAAGCTAGGCGTCCTGTTTGCCCGAAACCGGTTAGTCTGGCATAAATTAAACGTGGATTTGAATCACAGAGTTGCGATGGACCCAAGTTTAATTTTTCCATGACACCGGGACGAAATGGCTCAATAAGGACATCTGACTTTTGGGCCAATCTTTGGACTAGCTGCTGTCCCTTAGGCACTTTTAAGTCTACACACATGGAACGTTTACCATGCTGCAAAACATCCAAACTGTTGTCCAAGACCTATTGAATAAATGTAAAAACGAATTATGATATGAAAAAACAAATGGAAGGATTTTCATCTGGTTTACCTTGTCAATTCGTGTCACGGTGGCACCAAAGTCACTCAAGATTTTGCCACACAACGGACCAGGGGCTAGACCCACAAATTCTAATACTTTTATGCCCTTCAATGGCATTTTATAAATATTTTTAATATAAAAATGGTTAATTGCACTTTGAACGTCATTGTTGGCTTATTTAGCCATATTCAAGCCAAAAGCTCCTCTCATTCCAAGACTTTTCAGCCCTGTAAAAAAATGTAAAAAAAAAAAACCCACCAACAGAATGTCAACACAAAAGAGAAACCAGAACAATATCAATCACAATTAAAATTTTAGCATTAAATCATACGGTTACACAAAAACTCTTAAAAATTTAATATAATGCCACAACAAAGACGCAAGGTGGCCTTCAGTGGCAAAAAGAAGAAGGATCAATTGCTGCAAAAGCGCCACACAAAAGGTAAATAAAAAAAAACAAGAGCCCTTCCCCTATAGAACATGCCTCTCTCGATCAACAACAATAGCCGGCTGATGACATATGTATGTATGTATGTTAGAATCAATTTTTTTTACCGATTCCAGGCCCACCAAAGTATTTGCGCAGCACTCAAGAATCCTATGAAGACAGTGATGTGGCCCCTGAATCATCGCGTAAACTAATGGAACAGCCATTTGGTCGTGGCGGTAATCGAAACAAGAATGTGAATCGTTATAATCTACAATTCTATCAGGAAAGCAAAAAGGAAGTGGAACAAATGAAACAAGAGGCATTTAAACCGTTGGCCGTTCTCAATCCCAACGAGCGTGAAATTGATGGACAATATTTTACTGATTTTGATTTTCCCATTCGACCACCTTGGAGTGAGGGTAACTCAAAGGAACAACTTGATCGTAGCGAGAATCGATATTTTAAGGTACGTCCATTGATTACTGTGTTCCAAAAGCTATTTAATCACGATGCCGTAGTCGATGAGGTCAATCGCCAATCTGCTCCAATATGTACATATATTAATCCAATAAATGGTAATATTCAATCCTTTTCTCTTCAGGAATACGTTGATGAACTACAAAAAAAGCAACGGAATGGTGATATTAAAGAGCTCTCACTTTTTGAGTTAAATTTGGAAACTTGGCGTCAATTGTGGCGGGTTTTGGAATTTTCTGACATTTTACTGATCATAGTTGATGTACGCTATGCATCATTAATGTTTCCACCATCACTTTATGACTACATAATCAAGACACTTAAAAAACAGGCAATTGTCGTTTTTAATAAGGTTGATCTTGTCGAGCCAGAAGCAGTGGTGGCCTGGCGATCATATTTCCAAGAGCATTATCCCGAATTGCCAATAATATTGTTTGCGTCCTTTTTGCCACGCTCTCGCAAAAGCAATCAACGGGGACCACAAGTTTCCCATCGAAGAAGCATGGAAGGCGTCTATAATATATATCGGGAATGTCAGCGATATGTCAAGGGGGAAGTTGATTTATCAGCTTGGGAGCAGAAAATACGCGAGGATATGCGTACTGAACAATTGGATATACTTGAAGAAGTGGCCACTGTTGCAGGGGAATTAAAGATCAGTAGTAGCATTGATACTACGCCCCATGAGCATGTAAAATATCATAATGGTATCGTAACAATCGGTTGCATTGGCTTTCCCAATGTGGGCAAATCATCCCTAATCAATGCCCTTAAGGGACGAAAAGTGGTTAGTGTTAGTCGCACACCAGGACATACGAAACATTTCCAAACCATATTCCTAACACCATTAGTCCGGCTCTGCGATTGTCCTGGCCTGGTCTTTCCATCATCAACTCCAAAGTCACTGCAAGTGCTGCTTGGCAGTTTTCCCATTTCCCAATTGGCTGTGCCTTATCGATCGCTTCGCCTGCTGGCAGAAAATTTAAATTTACCGCAATTATTGCGCCTCAGCCTGCCCGAAGAATATGATGAATGGTCAGCGGTGGCCATATCAGATGCTTGGGCCTATAAGAGAGGATTCCTAACCGCCAAGGCTGCTCGTCCAGATCGTTATAGAGCGGCAAATCATATTTTACGCATGTGTCTGGCTGGTCAACAACAATTAATTCTACAATTCTATCCACCTGGCTATGGGGAGCAACACGATAAGTGGCTACTTCATCCGGATCTGGCGGATGTGAAAAATTATCAACAAATCGAATTAGAAGATCCCGAGTCGGAGGCCAATGGAGATACATCATCTGTTTGCTCTGACAGTAAGAAAATCATATTAAAAATTGAAAATGCAACCAAAATATATACATATATTGGTTACGGTTACTATAAATCGGTTTACATTATTGCTATTCGAACAAGACATCGTTTTTTAATTTGATGACAAAATTTCGTTGCAAATTGCATTTTAAATGTTTAAAAAGATTGAGAGAATGACCTGAAATAGGGAAACCAAGTTGAAAATGTGAAACAACGTAATTTTTGGGCAAAGAATATAAAAATATCGTTAGATTTGCATTAATTTTTTAACTAAGTAAAATAGTTGAATCCATAATTTTCACTATCAAACAGTCTTTTAAACTATCATTCGTAAGATCGTTGAAGAATCAAATTTTAATGACCTATTTATATATTTGAATGTTCAACAAAGATTCCGTTTGCATTTCCCAGAGTATTTCTAAATAAGTTTAATAGAAAATACAATTACTTTCTCACTCAGCTGCCGATAGCGAGGACGATGATGAGGATAGCTCCAATGATGAGACGAATGCCGATGAGAGTGAGTGCCCATTGGAACAAGAGGCTCCACGTTCTCGAAATGTTTTTGCATTGCTAGAGGATGACTGACCAAAAAAAATAAACATAAAATAAAATAAATAAGGGAATTATGCGAGAGAAGAAATCCCTCATTACAATTGCTATTTGTTATTGAACGTGCCTCTTCGAATTTGCATATATAAATAATTAATTTATATTACTAACTTATATGAAACTAAAGTAAAAAAAATACATACAAAATATTTTTGGTAATATAAATATGGAAAATGAAACTTTGATACCTACTTCTTACATAGAATCGATTAACAAAAATTTTTTTATACAATTCTTGAGTATATTTTAGTAACATAACTTAACTGACTGGTTGAGAGATTTGTGAAATGTAAAGGAACGATTTTATATATCATCTATATCATCGCCCGACATATAGTCTTCACCCGATTTTCCATCTAGCGATAGTAGCAATTCGATTGCTTCAATTAATAATAAATCGTCTTCACAATCGTTTATTGGTGCCGGATGGAGGGCTTTCTTAAGAAGCAATCTTTTCAGATTTAAACGCAATTCAATTACAATATTTGCTGTTTGCGGATTGCATTTGAAACTGTAAGTATTAATCAAATATTTTTCTATCAAATAGATTTACAAAGTTATTTTGTTTAACTTACTAATAGGTTTTCGCCACTGACAGATATGGTGTATTTTGATAGACACCGCATTCCACATCATCGCCAAATATTACCAAAGCCATGGGAAATACCATTGTGGCATCAAGGAGATAAAGATCTCTTGATTTTTGACGTTGATAATAAACAAAATAGCTAGAATCAAAAGATGATTCACCACTGTTCACGGATGATGGATGAAAATTGACACGACGTCCATCATCTGTTGCCATATGATGAATTGCGCGAACACGATTTCGTATCTGACGGGATTTTCTAAAATCACAAATGAAATTTTATTTAAATTTGAAAATTAATCAATTTTAGTAGTCTTTACCGCATATGGGCCATATTTGGATAGAGGCCAGCTAATATAATGGCACGCAGCAGGGAAATTCTTTTCGGAATTTTCATTTGATTCGGAATGCTGGCAATTCGAATGCTTTAAGAATCTGAAAAAAAATGGCATTTAATGATTAATTTTTTAAGAGTTTTATTATTTTATTTGCATGAATATTTACTTGTAATTGTGTAGACACTCTGAAAACTGATTTTTCATCCGTTCCAATTGGTTTAAGGTCGTGTAACTAAGAAAATGTTTGTAGCAATATTCTCGATCACGATGCCCTTCCCGACTTTCACGATAGCACACTATGGTGTTGTGTATCATTAGGTGATCGCTGCGCATATTTCTGGCAAGATGTCGTTTAACCTCATCAACACGTTTCTCTTGACCTAGTGGCGTATAGAAGGGTGTTTTATATGATAGTACCGCCGCTGCCGAGGTGACGGGATCAAGGCAACGGAATAAAGCCGACATCAAGATCATTTTACCCATTTGTGGATCAATAGGAAGTTTGGCCAAATGTAAGCCCAGGGGTGTCAAAGTACCAAAGCTGTCCAAACATTCGATGCTATAAGGATAGAGGAGATAGATACCACATTCTTCCTTTATTCAATTTTTTTTTTTCTAGCAAAATCTAGCTTACCGCTTAAGTACGACAACACCATTAGATATAGCCTCCGGAGCCGGTGCATCAAGCACGGTACACAGGAACTTATGAGGATTATCAATATGGAGCAATTTTAGGCTCAATATGATTGATTCTAATTTACAACGTTGAATCTCTGGTTTAGGTATTTCAAGCATTGTTCGTTCACGGGCGCGACTAAAGAGATTGTAACATATGCCGGGACTAACACGTCCAGCACGACCCTTGCGTTGTTGCGTATTGGCGAGTGTTACCCAGACTTCTTCAAGCATTTGGATATTACTTTCAATATCATAGTTGGTGGTCTTGGTACGACCAGAATTGATGACATAGACAACATCATCAATGGTAACCGATGTTTCAGCTATAATTGTTGAAATGATAACCTTACGTTTACCCTGGGGGGCACGTTGAAAGACTGCCTGCTGATCTACAGTCGGCATAAGCGAATGTAGGGGATATATGACCAAATGTTCGCGCCAACGTTGGCCTTTTACTGATTCAGGTTTCTCCAGCAAACTAAATAGCTGTGAGATTTTATCAAAACTGGGCATGAAGACTAGAATTGCGCCCGGTGGCTTTTGATCACATATATAATATACAAGATCGGCTATAAAATCGATACAGTTGCAACCCTCGGATTCGGGCATACGCAAAAGATCCAGTACATTATTGTCATAGTTACCTCGAATACTTCGTATATATGGCTCTATCATAGCTCTATGATCCAGCAATAGCTCCGGCTTCTCTCGCAGAGAACGGGAGGTCCTGACATTTTTAAATCGATAGCCAGTCAGTGATAGAATATCTTCCAGATAGAGCATTTCTACAGGAAACATAACGCCTTCAATACGAAACATGGGGCAATTGTCAAAATAATTGCAGAAATCTTGCTCCCTTACGGTGGCACTCATAAGTATGACCTTAAGTCTGGGACGATGCGGTAATATAACCTTCAGTAGGGCCATTAATAAATCCGTCTCTACGCTACGTTCGTGTATCTCATCTAATATCAACACACTGACACTATGGAGTAGAGGATCGGATTGCAGCTGCTGTAGAAGCACACCTGTCGTACAAAATGTAACGGAACCACGATCCCTGGCCCTGCGACTTTCCAAACGAATCTGGTAGCCCACTGATTGTCCAAGATTCTCGCCCCGCTCATAGGCCACACGTTCTGCGACTGTTATGGCTGCAATTCGACGTGGTTGCGTGCATATGATTCGACATAATGAGCCTCTGCCCTGTAAAATGTCATGATCCAACAAGATCTGCGGTACTTGAGTAGTCTTTCCGCAACCAGTGCTGCCAACTATCAAGATAACCTGATTCCTTTTTACTGCCTCGATTATATCCAGTCTCTGGGCCATTGTGGGAAGCAAAAGTCGCGCTTTCTGTCTTGCGTCTTGGCCGGGCATCAACAAACGTTTTTCATAATCATTGAGCAACCTCTCATCCAGTTGAGGATTACTGAAATCCGTGCCTGCGTGCTTTTCCTTTGTCTCGGCTATAAACTGATGAAAATTCATATTTACCAAATGACGGAAATGATTTTTGAACTCCACATCCAATCTCTCTTCCACTGGGGCCGTTTTCAACCGGTCAAGGCATTTCTGTACACGCATAAGTATCTCCGTTGGCATAGTGAGACTAGCTCCCAGGCGTATATCCTGGCCGTACTCCTTTTTCCGCTGACGAGCTAGATTGCGATAGTACTTGCCAATTTCCTTGCCTCTTAGTCCGGGGGGTCGATTGTTTTTACGGCCATGTGACCTCGATCCAGAAGGTTCATCATCAAATTCATGTTGCATATTATATTTTCTATATAACAAACTTTGTTTTTATTGAAAAATTTATAATTTAATAAATGTAAACGCAGCCAGAAATACGGCAAACAGCTGAGCGAGCACCTACTCAAGTTGCCACACCGTTAAAATACTATACATATTTACATCAGATTCAATACATTTTACATGAAATATTTACAAAAAAAAAAAACTTTTTATTTTTGATAAATACAATTATAAATTAAAATACCGATGCTAAAATTTGGCGTTTATTTATATTTAACTAAAAACAAAATAAGGGCAAACATTTCATCGAGCCCCATATAAATTCTGTAAAAGATCTAAAAAAAACCAATTCTGAACAAGTTCTCTTTTTGATCGTCAATAAGTGAACTAGTTCTATTATGAAGTGTGTGCATAACGTCAGTTAATATTTTCTTGTTGGCGTGGAATGTTTGAATTTTGTTTGTGCATGATGCAAACGCACTAAATATCCCAAAAAACACCAATTGGAAAACTGTGTAAACTACTACTAATAATAAATTGTAATCGTCAACGGTTTGGATAAACGAAGCGTCACCAGGAGAGAGCACCCGCCTGCCGATACCGATATTTCATGTGTCACTTAAGTCGAAGCGAGAGAGGGCGATCAACAAGTGGTGGCTAGTAAAGGAAAAAAACCAAAACGAATAGAAAAACTAAAAAAGTAAGCAAAAAAAAAGGCGAACACATTTTGATTTTAGCCTAACCAAAAAAGGTAATGTATTGAAAATTTGTTTAATAATTGCCAAAAGAAAATTGTTTTTTTTTGGCCAGAGCTGCGCAGCGGCAGCGGCGTCCTAAAAACAAACAAAAATTCAGAGGCAGAAGCAAAGCACCCCAACAACAAAAACAACAACAACAATATAAGCCGTTTGATAGTGCTCTGTAGATTTGTGTCTGTGTGTGCATATGTGCTTGTTGGTGTTTGTGCCCGTGTGTATGTGTCAAGCCATTACTTTTTAGTCTTATGACGTAAACCACCGAAAAAATCAAAAGTGAGGCGACATATAAAAAATACATTAAGAATATACAAAAACAAAATGTGAGACGAAGGTGAGCGCATTTATGAATTCTCGTTTTGAGTCTCTTTTTCTACTCTTTTATTTAGACAGCGATTTGTTTGTCTTCTTGGAATTTTTTGCCGTTGCCATTTGAAATTTTAACATGGACGCGCGCATTGCTTGTTTACACACGTCCAACGTATGTATGTATGCAGATACCCTATCATGCTAACTTATTGGTTACAAAAATAGTACAAAAATTTAACATTTACGTTTAAATGGACAAGTTCTTAGGAGAAAGTATTGATCGTATTCTGCATCAATAAGTTATAAAAATTACTATACGGTATGAATTCTAAAACAAACATACATACATAAGCATAAACTTAACAAAAATTGGTCGAAGTTAATACCAATTTCAAATTTTTACATTAAATAGTTAGTGGAAATTGTTAATATTCAATTATATTTTTGGATTTATAGGCGATTTTTATTTTTCATGTTCCAATTAGATTAAAATACATACATAAATAGATATAGAAAATATATTTTATGAATATTTCAACTTAATTTAAATGTTTTTTTTAATAGAAGGGTATTTAAACTTCGATGCTATAAGGTTATCTTCCGGTATTTTGTTGCTTTTGATTTACACTACAATTGGATTTGAAAGGAGGGAGGTGGTTGTGTTCCCTATGTATGTACATATGTATGTATGTATATTCATACCCCTAATGTGCAGTGGATCTCCATATAATGGAGTCTGGACAACTACTGGAGCTTGCATGTAAACAAAAAAATATTTTACCAGAAGGCCTTTAACAACAATTGCTTAAAAATGTGCTTGTTGAAAGCATTTCCTCTGCACAGATTGCTTGTAAAAAAGAAAAGAAATTGTTGCCCCGGCATGAATACGTCTTGTTTTGTCTCCTTTACTCCAACCCACACACTCACAGACACATACATACATATGTACATACATACATACATATATATAGAGAGAGAGGGAGAGAAACACAACATAAATTTTACATTCACATCATTCACAATGATCTGAAGAATTATTACTTTTCAAATTAACATTAACAAATCTAGAAATTGACAGTTAAAACATATTCATTATTATTTATTTAATTTTTTTTATTCTAATACATTCCTAAAAATGTTTAGACACTTAGTTAGATATCAGATCAGTCTGTTTGTTTTTTAATATTCTTCTGGTTATCATTCCTAACAGTCTATATATAATTTTATGCCTATTTATTATGTTTGATTTAAGAATGATTTAACTTTGTGTATCAAGTCCAGTCATCATAAATGTACTCATGTACATCAAATCTCGTTGGCCTGGCATAAAAGAATAAGCTAACAAAAACCTGTTAACGTTCATTCCAGCGTATAGAGTAGGTTAGCTCTTCTTTTTTTTCTTTCTTGTCTACCTGATGAGATTTCATTAATGATTCATTAGTTAGAAGTTAGTGCGAAAAAAAATAATCGAAAAGAAATACATACATACATACATACATATGTATCTAAAATCCAAACATTCCCATAGATCTATAATGTGAATTAGAGCCTGTGCCTCAATCATTTGTTTCTAATGATTCATCATTAAAATCATTCTCCCAAATCTTTCATATGATTATCATATCATCATCATCATTTTGGCATTAATTTATACATTTAACTAATTTGTTTAGTTTAGCAACGTTTTTGTATTTTTTTTTTTGCTTATTTTGATTTCTTAATTAAACAGTTTTCACGCTTCACATGCTGCACCCACATTTCATTTTTTCTATTTACATACATATGTACATATGTACATATGTACATGCTAATTGTAAGCATATACACAGTGTGTATTACACACACATCATGTAGATGATCATTTGGTTAATTGTAAATAAACCATTAACCAATAATTATGCGGCTGCAATTTAAAGTAAATCCATCAGAAATCAGACCAAAAGCCACAAAGTGATACGAAGAATTTAGAAATTTAGTACAAGAGTGCAATCAGAGATCTACAAGAGGATTTAAGTGTCCCGTCGTATGCCTTTCTTTTTATACCCCTAATAGAGGGTAAGCTAAAATTAATCAAATGTTTTTAACATAGAAAAATTTTCTGACCCATCGATTTACAATCGATCAAAAAAAAAAAAACTTCAAAAAGAGAAAATTCTTTGATTTATGTAATTATTATGATGATTAAAGCCCCGACATGAATAGTGCATACATATATACATACATAGATTTCGCCCCCGTTGCAAGAAAAATCTACTCCTGGCTTCCTCATTTTCTAAATCAATGTAAACAAACAAAAAGAAGGAAAAAAACAGCTGTGTTGCCTCTTTAGGAGAGAAATGCTGCGCATGTCTATGAACTGCATGAAAATGCCCTTAGTTTTAGTTAGTTTTCAACTAACGGTTAAGCAAAATGCGTCTCAAAAAAATTCGGTTTGTTTCCTTACATATTGTTTATTTTTGAAATATAATATGTATTTAAATTTAATATTAAATTTTTCATCTTTATTTTAGAATGTCACGCCACGAAAAAACGAAATCTTCCGGAGGTGGTATATTAGATAGCCTCTTTGGTAGACCTTCGAAAACGAAAAGTGGCAGCTATAGCAGCAACACTCTGACTCATGGCGGACGACCCACCTCCACAGATAACAATGCTGTTGCCGGTGCCGAGGATTGGGAGCGTTATATACAAGATTTGCCTGATGATCAATTGGATGAAAAGTATTTGGAAATTATCGATGATATGAATATACCACAGGATAAACGGGAACCACTTTTGGCCAAATCAAAAGAGGAGCGACAAAAGATGATTCTATGGCATTTAAAAGGTAACACAAATCGATTTCGTGATGGTGTCATTACCCATTCCCGATTACCATTGTTGTCACTTGGCATTCCATGGTGATAAGATTAAAGTTGGCAAAATATGTATGTGGGTGTTGAGTGTGTGTGTGTGTGTGAGTGCGAAATTTCCAATGTGAAACAATATTCGTTTTGCTTATTTCTTTACCAATTTGCTTTGTTTATGTTCGTCTATTTTGATTTGTTGACACATTTTGATAAGTTTAATTTCCATAACAGTCAACATAAATAGTTTCTTATACTAATGTTTATTAATTATAATTTAATTTTTTTTTTTTGTTAGAATAGTGAAGTGAAAAAAACAAAAAAAAAATTATATTTGGGATAACACTTTATTTTCATTATATACTAACTACTTTTACATACATATATGTATATCTCAGACCTCATCAAGTATACTCTGAGACATAATAAACAAAATAAATGAAGTATTTTATATGATTATTTATTTTAGAAAATTGTTAACATATATGTATATAGTTGCAGTAAAATAATAATAAGAGTTTGTCATGATATATTATCAATCATTTAGACAAAAGTCGTAATTAGTGACCATTCGATAAATGACATACATACTTAAAATAAAATAATTAAATATAAAACTTAGTGCACAAGGTTATTTTCCAAGTTAATATGTATGTATATAAAATTAGAAATCAAATGACATCATTTTAAAGTATATATTTAATTTTCAAATCAGTAAGGAAAAAAAATGTAGCTTATTTAGTTGCATCGACTGTTGTAAACCCTATAGTTAGTTAGATGAATTATTTAACTAATATTTTTTTTAATAAAATTTATTCAGTTTCACAGATAACATAGATGAATTTTTTAACAAATTTTTATAAAATTTATTTTAAATTTACAACTTAATTCTCTATGTTGATAATGCTCTTAAATTAAATTTCTCAGCTCATATAGAGATAAGTGTATAACAGTGAATAACATTTTAATTAGGCTTTAAAATTATGAAAAGAGTAAAAAGTTAAATATAGAATTTATATGACAGATCTTAAAAATATCCATTCGATCATCTACATATGTATGTATATTCCAGGAGAGTTTTTTATGAGTTATATGAAAAGAAATTTCGTATTTCCACTAACAATATACAAATATGTACATATAACTAAACTTATATTAATGTCACTTCTACTTCGCTATAGGGTATATAAAAAACGGCATATGACGTTATTTCATTTATGTACTTCATCATTCGTTTGTTTGTTTTTCAAGTAACACGAACTTTTCAGTTTTGGTTGCGCTCCAGTTAATTGTTCTCCCTCATTTTCCCGGAGTACATTATCAAGTGTTGAAATTAAAATTTCAACTTGCCAGAGTTGATCTCGCCTTCTTATCGTACGTAACGGTTTCTTGTGGTCTCTGTAAACCTTGACTTTTTCCATATATGTATGTATGTATGTATGTACATATGTGTGTATTGCATGTATGTATGTATGTATGAATGTTTATCAGAATGCGTGACAAAAGCTATATACATATGTACATACATATATAGCTTTTGATATTTGTGTATGTGTATATGTGTACTTAAGTATGAAATATGTTTAAAAAGACATTGAAAATGACATTTAGTATGCATATTATACAATTTTAATTACGTCAAGTATATATGACAATATGCAAAGACACAGAGAGAGAGAGAGGAGAAAGAGAGCAAAACGTACAAGGCAAAATATATCTTGCGATTTTTTTCAATAAATGCAACGTAAATGAGAAAAAGTATGACAAAATCAGCTGAAAATAAATTCTGATGGTAATAAACTTTCAAAAGATGGTGAAGGGTGGAGGTGTCAAGAGGTAAGCAGATAGGCAAGCCGATGACACTTGTTCCCCAGTGCACCGACTAAGGGATACCTATTACCAGATTTGATAACCTCACAGATCTTTGCTTTATATTCAAACAATTCTTTATTTATTTTTCTTTTCCAAGCACTTTTTTCGGTTCCCTAAGTTTAATACTTACAGTAGTAAACAATATTGCTAGAATTTACTTTTCTTTAAAAGATTTTGATTTTCGATCCGTCCGTCTATATACAGTATAAAATATATTTATATGTGCAATATATTTCTCAAGGCTTTATCTCTTCAAAATTTTAAAATGTTGGCATATAGACAAGATAGATAGATATAGATATAAATATAGATATATAGACTGATTTGCATTATATACTTATGTGTAATCGGTATGACTAACTCGCAACTGCTTCTCTCTGACCGTCGCAAAAAGTTTGACAATACCAATATACCCCTTTACGAAGAGTATTCATTGTATAAAAATAAAGGTAAACACCTTTACGTGGACTTACCTATATTACACCTCCCCATTCCCGCCCCTCGAATGTTTGTTCTTGCAGAACAACCACTGCGCCGATATGCGAAAAAAAAGCTGTTCATTAACACGCTTCGTTTGCCGTTTGAGTTAATTAATAAAACAGTTACGTAGTGGGATCAAGAGCGCCTAACGTATGTATTTTATATATTATTTATCTGGTGGTTTTTTTTTTGGCCAATTCGAATGGTTAAAATGCAAGGTGTGTCCGCTGCGGTGGCCGTGCCAATTGTTAATTGAAATTGATTTTTAATGATTTCAGATAATATTCTTTGTACTACTTAGATAAGTACATATACAAATAGAAACTAGTAAAAGGTATGAAGATAATATTATTTACCGAAATATTCTATGATTCATTGGTGAGAAAGCCAATCGGGAAAATGATTGTCGATGTGACACATATTTTAAGTACCATATATGGCTTAATTATCTTAGCTACCATATCCTTTCGTTAGATTATTTAAAAAAATCCATATTTAATCTATTTACTGAAATCTGTTATTATAATACCTCATGATCTATAATTTGTGATCATTGAAATGGAATTGTTGCATTTGATTGAATTAATCGAGTTTGCTTTTTGCTTGGTGAAGCAATACTTAAAAAGTGGATCCATCAGTATAAAACAATTATTTCTTGGAGTACTTTGTATCCAAGAGTGCTTACTATTATTTTATCTATTAAATTAAAAATTTCCTTTGTTAACAAGACTTAAGCTAACTTGGCTCTTATCAGTTTTAGCTACTATCTATTAAGGGGTAGATAGGCTAAAGACAATAATTTTCATTTTAGTTTCATTCCTGATATTTTAGATTATTAGAAGTATTTTCCGGAAGTTTAAATTCATGCGAATTATGAGCAGTTGTGGTCCGGAAGCTCTTGTTTGGTTGGTGTTCCAAATTATTACATTTGTTGTGGATTTATATGTAATAATGGAAGAATAGATTTTTTTATCATCAGTGACATTTTTTTTTTTAAAACCGGACAGTTCCTGTGAAAGCTATTTAAATTGTATATTGATTATTGATTGTTATCAAAAATTCCAAAATAAACATATTTGTACCCTGTACCTATAGGGTAAAAGGGTATGTAACAGGCAGAAGGAAAATTCTCCGACCCCTTAAAGTATATATATTCTTGAACAGCATCAACAGCCGAGGTGATATAGACATGTCCCTCTGTCCGCCCGTCTGTCTGTAACTAGATCTCAGAGACTATAAGAGCTGGAGTAACCAAACTTGGTGTCAACATCCGTCTAGTGTCTACGGAGATCAAATTTGTTTAAAATTTTTGCTACGCCCATTTCCGCCTTGGCAAATTAGATAAAACTATAACTGGAGTTGTATTAAAGCTACAGTATTTCTTGCCATGGGCAGCAGCTGAAATGTGTGAGCGAGATAGCATGTGCCTTATAAAAAATGATGCATTAGTTTCGTTCACTGATATGAGTGAACTTCCAACCTTTTTCAACTTTTAATGCAGTTTTTTAATGCGCAAATTATCCAGAAGATTGATGTAAAACTTTTCCAAATCGGCCAAAAGATGGCCAACTTAGATCCTTCAAAAGAAGGACAACGGACAAATCCTTCGAAGGAATCTCTACTTCAGAGGGCTCCAATTCAGTCAAATCTCGTCTGATTTTGAAAAACCATGTCTTTATTTGCTTTTTAGAATCGCCACTTTTAAATGGCATAAAAATCTGGAAAACTAATTTTCAACTCGATTTTAGCAAGTTTTAGCAAGTTACACTGCAAAAATTTACGAAAATCCGGCCGAAAATTGTTTTCCAACTTTTTTCAACTTTTAATGCAGTTTTTTAATACGGAAATTATCCAGAAGATTGATGTAAAACTTTTGCAAATCGGCCAAAAGATGGCCAACTTAGAGCCTATAGAAAATTGGTAAAATCCTTCAAAAGAAGGACAAATCCTTCGAAGGAATCTTTACTTCAGAGGGCTCCGACTCAGTCAAATATGATTTTAAAAATATGGAAAACTAATTAAAATATAAGAAAATTAATTTAATGTAAAGAAAATATAATTTAACATAAAGAAAATTTATATTTAATTAATGAGGATTTCGACGAAGTCTGATTTTATGAAATGTCTATTATTGGTACAGGGTATATTCCAAGCGGCATTGCACAGTGGTTGCGCGCATAGGCCAAAAGTAAAAAAATCGATCACAAAATATTTTGACAAAATGTAATCATATTGTCTAATAAATGTCCAAATTTTTGAATGGCAAACCGATTTTATCTGGATTTGCAACGGGACATTCAAAAAATAGCATTGAAATCATGAGCACGTGGTCGTTCTCGCGCAGCTGCAGCGCTCAGTAAGCTTTTTACACATTTAAAATTGCATTTCAAACAGGGTCGGACGTCATATTGAGTGTACCAAATTAAATTCTCGAACATGAATTTTGAAGTTGAAGGTATTTACTTTAAATTGTGATATTTATAATTAACCAACTAATTAAAATGTTCTTATGTAATTAATTTATTTGTTTTAATCCTTTTTAAGTGTTTTGTGAATGTCTTTTTTATGTTTAGTTGGATTTTTAGTTGTGTTGCCACAAAATGCCACAAAGGAGTTATATGTCATTGTAATCCTCTGACTTTTACGGTAATAAATGCGTTTAGTTTAGCTGCGGAAATTTGCGGATGTCTGAACTAACGTAAAAAAACCAACGACGTCTTACATTTTTCAAGGTCACTTTGCGCTGCAAGTAGTTTGTTTACCTACTGTTGCTTTTGTCTTTGTCTTCGTATTCGCCCGTAGTAATAATTTTAATTTGTTTTTTTATTTGTCGGTATGGATTTCATTTTGGTAGGCGAATCTTATAATTGTGTTTTCGACCGCAAAAAATTGAAAAAGGACAAGGCAACATACATAGAAGACAGCGACTACATTTTCGAGTTGATATAATTGCGGAATCGTATTGGGTACATTTGTAAAAGAATTGTAACTTTTTGGGAAATATTAAGTTATGGGTTTAATAGTGGACAAGCCAAAATGTGGAGGATATGGAACTTCAATCGATGGAAATTCAGCAAGGACTTTTCTTTTAGCAATACCAAATTGTCTTCTGAAATAACGGGGTTGTATGAAAAGGTTTTGATCAGATGTTCAACCCTTCTGCAGTGGATGGCTTCAACGCACTAGAAAAATGACACGTATTGCAACAAATACGGATTTAATAAATAGATTGCTCTTAAGTTCTGATCCATATGTTACTGGACAAAGAAAGGTGCCTTATACAAAGAAAAAAACAAAATTATTAATATTATTTATTTTTATTAATAATAATAATTAATTAAATTAGTCCGATTTTAATGAAACTTGGGGTGTGTGTTTAAGATGTTACTTAACACATTTTGTGTGAATTTGGTTGAAATTGCCCAACAAAGATTTTTTTGTACTAAAAGTTTATTTTCAACCGATCGTTCGTAAGGCAGCTATATGTATAATGATCCGATTTTTCCAAATTTTTTACAGTATTTTTTAAAAAGATTTTAAATTTTTGGTGAAAATTTCATTGCGATATCACCACTAGAAGCATTTTTGACCGCGGCTCAGTGCAAGCGCAACCACTGTGCATTGACGACTTGCTTACTTTATTTTAATTCTTATATTTGTATTTTCTTATTTTGTAGGTAAAAATTCATTGGAGCGAAGCGCCAATTCTCGTTATGAGAAGCCCATCGACTACATTGAGTATCTGCAGAATGGAGAGCACAGCGAGAATAAAATCTATCAATGTGTGGAATCATTGCGTGTGGCACTCACAAGTAATCCCATATCATGGTGTCGTGAATTTGGTGAGGCGGGAATCGCAACGATTGAAAGACTTCTTACGAAAGCGAAAAAGGATCGAACCTATGAACGAATTGAATTCGAAGCTGTACGGTGCCTGAAAGCCATAATGAACAATACATGGGGTCTTAATGTGGTATTAACACCCGATCAGCATAGTGTAGTTTTGCATTTGGCACAATCTTTGGATCCTCGTAGACCGCAGACCATGTGTGAGGCATTAAAATTGTTGGCATCATTTTGTATTGTATACGAGAGGAATGGCTATGAGAAGGTGTTGCGAGCAATTACAGCTATAGCGGCTACATCTTATAAATCAGGCGAACGGTTTCGACCGATTGTGGATGCATTATTTGCATCCGATAGACAGGATCCTAAGAGGGAACTGGCATGTGCCAGTTTAATCTTTATAAATACTTTAACAAATACGCCAACTGATTTAAATTTCCGCCTTCATCTGCGATGCGAGATCATGCGAATGGGCCTGTACGAACGTTTCGATGAATTTAAACAAATAGTCGAAACAAGCAATAATGACGCACTGCAGCAACATTTCAAAATCTTTAACGAGATTCGAGAGGATGATTTCGAGGAGTTTGTTCAACGATTCGATAATGTGACATTCAATATGGATGATGCACAGGATTGTTTTGAAGTTCTCAAGAATCTAGTGACCGATACCACATCGGAACCATACTTCCTCTCAATCCTTCAGCATCTGTTATATATACGTGACGATTTTTACTTTAGGCCAGCTTATTATCAATTGATTGAGGAATGCATATCACAGATTGTCTTCCACAAAGGCTACTGTGATCCGAATTTCGAGAATCGGAATTTTAATATAGACACTTCACTACTCCTTGATGACATAGTTGAGAAAGCTAAGGCCAAAGAATCGAAACGTTCCGAGGAGTATGAGAAGAAGATTGAGCAACTGGAAAGTGCCAAACAGGAGGCCGAGGCGAAGGCGGCACACCTTGAGGAGAAAGTAAAACTAATGGAGGCGAATGGTGTTGCAGCGCCTTCGCCCAATAAATTACCAAAACTCAATATACCAATGCCTCCGCCACCGCCAGGAGGTGGTGCACCACCACCGCCACCACCACCTATGCCAGGACGTGCCGGAGGACCACCACCGCCACCACCACCACCTATGCCTGGTATGGCTGGAATAGGTGGGCCTAGACCGCCACCTCCGCCTCCTATGCCAGGGATGGGTGGAGGGCCTCCACCGCCTCCTATGCCAGGCATGATTCGTCCTGGTGGTCCCCCACCGCCACCCATGATGATGGGTCCTATGGTGCCTGTTCTACCGTATGGACTGAAACCTAAAAAGAAATGGGATGTAAAGAATCCAATGAAACGTGCCAATTGGAAAGCCATTACGCCTGCAAAAATGTCCGAGAAAGCCTTTTGGGTTAAATGTCAAGAAGATAAATTGGCTCAAGATGATTTCCTTCAAGAGCTAGCCTTGAAATTCTCCTCCAAGCCTGTAAAGAAGGAACAAAAGGATGCTGTTGATAAACCAACAACACTGACCAAAAAGTCCGTTGATTTGCGTGTACTAGATTCAAAGTCTGCCCAGAATTTGTCCATTCTACTGGGTGGTTCACTAAAACATCTATCCTATGAACAGATTAAGATTTGTCTTCTCCGCTGTGATACCGATATTCTGTCCTCCAATATACTACAAAATCTGATACAGTATTTGCCTCCACCAGAGCAACTAAAGCGTCTTCAAGAGATTAAAAACAAGGGTGAACAATTGCCTCCAATTGAACAGTTTGCTGCCACCATTGGTAAGTATATCTCAAATAATTCCTACTAGAAAAGGAGCCTTCAATTGACATATTGTTAAATTTTTTTTTTTTAGGTGAAATTAAACGTTTGTCTCCACGCCTGCATAATCTGAATTTCAAGCTTACCTATGCAGATATGGTGCAGGATATCAAACCAGACATTGTTGCTGGAACGGCGGCATGTGAAGAGGTTCGCAATAGTAAAAAGTTCTCTAAAATTTTGGAACTCATCCTACTATTGGGCAATTACATGAATACGGGTTCTAAAAATGAGGCGGCTTTCGGTTTTGAAATTAGTTATCTAACCAAACTTACTAATACCAAGGATTCGGATAATAAACAAACTTTGCTACACTATTTAGCCGATTTGGTAGAGAAAAAGTTCCCAGATGCTCTTAATTTCTATGATGATTTATCGCATGTGGACAAGGCATCGCGTGTGAATATGGATGCCATTCAAAAGGCAATGCGGCAAATGAATTCGGCTGTTAAAAATTTGGAAACCGATTTGCAAAACAATAAAGTACCCCAATGTGGTGATGATAAATTCAGTGAGGTGATGGGCAAATTTGCGGCTGAATGCCGTCAGCAGGTGGATGTCTTGGGTGAGTATTAAACAAAATATATTTAATAAAATTAAAATTGAAATTTGAATTATAATTTCTGAAATTTTTTCTTCGGACAGGAAAAATGCAAGTACAAATGGAGAAGCTATTTAAAGACCTCAGCGAGTATTATGCTTTCGATCCAAGTAAATATACCATGGAAGAATTCTTTGGCGACATCAAAACCTTCAAGGATGCCTTCCAATCTGCGTATAATGAAAATGTACGCGTTCGCGAAGAGGCGGAAAAGAAAAGACGAATGCAGGAGGCAAGAGAGCAATCTTTGCGAGAACAAATGGAACGGCAGCAACGTAAAATGGCAGTTGTTGATATGGATTCAGCTCAGGCCCAGGAGGGCGTTATGGATAGCCTTTTGGAGGCCTTACAAACAGGATCGGCCTTTGGACAACGCAATCGACAAGCGCGTAGACAGCGACCCGCTGGTGCCGAACGCCGAGCACAATTAAGTCGCAGCCGGTCAAGAACGCGTGTTAATAATGGGCAACTAATGACGCGAGAGATGATTCTCAATGAGGTACTCGGCTCGGCATAGTCGCTAAAAATCGGAAAGCAACACTTGTATATACATATATATATATATATATATATATATGACTATAGAGATATGGTAAACTTTCATAGAGATTTTTTAGGGGTTCTCCTAAATGTTAACTGTCTTGTTAAAATAGATTTGAAGAAACATTTTAAATATCCGTCAAGTAATAAATACATAGGTACGATTAAAGTTCGAATTATCTTTTAGAACAATCGATATATATATATATATACATACATATATAGAAATGAAGATGTCAAATCACATATGTATGTTAGTGCTGTAATTTATCAGACTGCGATTCGTACTCCGATTTCTATACCTAAACCTAAACCTAAAGCTAAACCTACTTAAACAAAATTTAAAAAAATTTTCTAATTTAATCTTTTGAGATTTCAATACAGTTGATTTATATAGATAGAAAAGTATCAAAAAACTTAAAATTATTTATATGTATTCTTTATTTTACTTGCCAGGTACTTGTTTTGTTTTTATTAGTTTTTAGCAGATACATTCCAATTTTGACTATGTCAAAAATTATATATACCTATATTTTTATACGCTTTCTTTTGAAATCATTATTGAAATCGGTAACTGTTGCGTGTGTTTGTACTAATAGAAAAGCAAGTAAAAAAATTCTTAATTAATCCATTAGTTTATCTTTTTATTGTACAACCATTTGGTTCTTAGAATGTTATATATAGGAATATATTCATATATTATATATATTATTTTTTTAATTGTGACATGTTGATCCTTTTATTGTGCACTTCGTTTTCAAGGCACTTGACGCAAACTATTGAAACGAGAGATCGAAATGAAATTCCTTCTCTATTTAATTTGATTATAAGTGTGTTTATCATTTAGTTTTTGAGTTTCGTTTTGCTAAACAATTGTGTTTTCTCAAATTTCCTATTTTAACAAATTGTTAATTTTTTTAACTTAATAACAATGATCATATGTGTACATTATATAACTTACAAATTTAATATCACTAGTTCTATTTAATTTTTGCTAATTTTAAAGTTCCAATTGTAAAAATATTAAATAAACTTGGAAATATATTTTTATACAATGAAAAACAAAATAAAATCGAAAATATTTTTGTATGTGTGGCGAAATCGTGTAAAAATGTAGTCATATAAATAAACAAATGAGCTCACACTTTTAATTTAAACTTTTTTTATACTATTTTTCTTAGATTAAAAATTTAAATATACACAATATAAGTACCTAACTAAAGACTATAATTTATTACTTACACCACTTTTTATAGTATAAAATATGGCGAGGATTTCCTTTTCTTTAAAAGATTTTGACGATCCGCCTATATACAGTATAAAATATATTTATATATCCAATATATAAATATTTAAGAGGCGTTACCTCTTAAAATTTTAGTGTATTCATTGTATAAAAATAAATTTAAACACCTTTACGTCGACTTAAAGGGAATTCCACCGTCATGAAACAATTACTTTTTGTAGTACTATGTGTCCCACATTCAGCTTGCACATTGTTTTAATTGTAAATATAGACTGATATCTATTTTTGATAAAAGAACTTTCACTTATGAGGGAAAACATTTCCTTTGTTAAGAAGATTTAAGCTCACTATCACTTTTTTATAATCTAATCTAATAAGGGGTAGAAAGGGTAAAGATAATAATTTTCATTTTATTTTAATTATTAAATTAGTTCGAATTATATACAGCTGAGGCCCGGAAGCTCCTTATTCATAAGTGAAAATTCAATGTCTTGGTTCTTGAAATTGATTCCTTTTGGTTGGTGTTTTAAATTAATAGATCTAAATCTGAAAAATGACATTTATTTTATTAAAAGTTCTTGTGAAAGATATTAAATTGTATTTTGATTATTGGTAATTTCCAAAAATTAATAGAAATAACATATTTTAAATTCGTTGAAGTCCAAGATATACATATTTATCTATGTCCTTAAGAAAACTTTTTTTTTATATTTGGATCAAGCTAACACCAGTTATCCTGATGATTTCACCGCTTTCAGTCGTTCAATAATGAAATCATTAATAAAATCGTAATTATGGATCAATTATGTATTTAAAATATAATGAAGTAAGCAAGTCGTCCCTGCCGACTTGGAGTATACCCTGTACCAAAAAAAGATATTTCATTTAAACAGACTCCTTCGCAATCCTCATTAATTGAATAAAATTTTTCATAAAATTCTCTTAACAAAGCGCAACACAAAATTCATGCTTTCTCGCTCACTCATGTCAGTGAACGAAACTAATGCGTCATTCGGTACAAAGCAACATGCGCATGCTATCTCGCTCACACATTTCAGTTGCTGCTGCCCATAGAATTTCAGTACAAAACATATATACGTTTATCTCCGATATTTATTGACCGATATTTGTCTGACCTAAATTTGGTCAGACGGTACATATTAGCTATATTATTGAGTGTACCAAATGGGAATATGAAAGCTTTAATACAACTCTAGTTATAGTTTTTTCTAATTTGCGGGGGCGGAAGTGGGCGTGGCAAAAATTTAAAACAAACTTGATCTGCGTAGACACTAGACGGATGTTGACACCAAGTTTGGTTGCTCTAGCTCTTATAGTCTCTGAGATCTCGATTTTCATACGGACGGACGGACAGACGGACAGACGGACATGGTCATATCGACTCGGCTGTTGATGCTGATCAAGAATATATATACTTTATGGGGTCGGAAAATTTTCCTTCTGCCTGTTACATACATTTTAGCGACTTTAATATACCATGTACCCTAAGGGTACAGGGTATAAAAATTTACACGAATTAATTTTAGCGAGTGGCCAAATTTTCCTATTTGGTATGATGCAATTGTTATAGACATGGGTCGCCGTTTTAATTAGTTTTAAAAATAGAATGAATTATCTTCTAATCTTATTGGATTATAATTTTAAATGTTTTCACAATTCTTCTTACTCGTTTTTGGGGTCTTAATTAATTCTATGACTATTTGTATTTTCTTATTTTGTAGGTAAAAATTCATTGGAGCGTAGCGCCAATTCTCGTTATGAAAAGCCCATCGACTACATTGAGTATCTGCAGAATGGAAAGCACAGCGAGAATAAAATCTATCAATGTGTGGAATCATTGCGTGTGGCACTCACAAGTAATCCCATATCATGGTGTCGTGAATTTGGTGAGGCGGGAATCGCAACGATTGAAAGACTTCTCACGAAAGCGAAAAAGGATCGAACCTATGAACGAATTGAATTCGAAGCTGTACGGTGCCTGAAAGCCATAATGAGCAATACATGGGGTCTTAATGTGGTATTAACACCCGATCAACATAGTGTAGTTTTGCATTTGGCACAATCCTTGGATCCTCGTAGACCGCAGACCATGTGTGAGGCATTAGAATTGTTGGCATCATTTTGTATTGAATACGAGAGGAATGGCTATGAGAAGGTGTTGCGAGCAATTACAGCTATAGCGGCTACATCTTATAAATCAGGCGAACGGTTTCGACCGATTGTGGATGCATTATTTGCATCCGATAGACAGGATCCTAAGAGGGAATTGGCATGTGCCAGTTTAATCTTTATAAATACTTTAACAAATACGCCAACTGATTTAAATTTCCGCCTTCATCTGCGATGCGAGATCATGCGAATGGGTCTGTATGAACGTTTCGATGAATTTAAACAAAAAGTCGAAACAAGCAATAATGACGCACTGCAGCAACATTTCAAAATCTTTAACGAGATTCGAGAGGATGATTTCGAGGAGTTTGTTCAACGATTCGATAATGTGACATTCAATATGGATGATGCACAGGATTGTTTTGAAGTTCTCAAGAATCTAGTGACCGATACCACATCGGAACCATACTTCCTCTCAATCCTTCAGCATCTGTTATATATACGTGACGATTTTTACTTTAGGCCAGCTTATTATCAATTGATTGAGGAATGCATATCACAGATTGTCTTCCACAAAGGCTACTGTGATCCGAATTTCGAGAATCGGAATTTTAATATAGACACTTCACTACTCCTTGATGACATAGTTGAGAAAGCTAAGGCCAAAGAATCGAAACGTTCCGAGGAGTATGAGAAGAAGATTGAGCAACTGGAAAGTGCCAAACAGGAGGCCGAGGCGAAGGCGGCACACCTTGAGGAGAAAGTAAAACTAATGGAGGCGAATGGTGTTGCAGCGCCTTCGCCCAATAAATTACCAAAACTCAATATACCAATGCCTCCGCCACCGCCAGGAGGTGGTGCACCACCACCGCCACCACCACCTATGCCAGGACGTGCCGGAGGACCACCCCCGCCACCACCACCACCTATGCCTGGTATGGCTGGAATCGGTGGGCCTAGACCGCCACCTCCGCCTCCTATGCCAGGGATGGGTGGAGGGCCTCCACCGCCTCCTATGCCAGGCATGATACGTCCTGGTGGTCCTCCACCGCCACCCATGATGATGGGTCCTATGGTGCCTGTTCTACCGTATGGACTGAAACCTAAAAAGAAATGGGATGTAAAGAATCCAATGAAACGTGCCAATTGGAAAGCCATTACGCCTGCAAAAATGTCCGAGAAAGCCTTTTGGGTTAAATGCCAAGAAGATAAATTGGCTCAAGACGATTTCCTTCAAGAGCTAGCCCTGAAATTCTCCTCCAAGCCTGTAAAGAAGGAACAAAAGGATGCTGTTGATAAACCAACAACACTGACCAAAAAGTCCGTTGATTTGCGTGTACTAGATTCAAAGTCTGCACAGAATTTGTCAATTCTGCTGGGTGGCTCACTAAAACATCTATCCTATGAACAGATTAAGATTTGTCTTCTCCGCTGCGATACCGATATTCTATCCTCCAATATACTACAAAATCTGATACAGTATTTGCCTCCACCAGAGCAACTGAAGCGTCTTCAAGAGATTAAAAACAAGGGTGAACAATTGCCTCCAATTGAACAGTTTGCTGCCACCATTGGTAAGTATATCTCAAATAATTCCTACTAGAAAAGGAGCCTTCAATTGACATAATGATCAATTATTTTTTTTTTAGGTGAAATTAAACGTTTGTCTCCACGCCTGCATAATCTGAATTTCAAGCTTACCTATGCAGATATGGTGCAGGATATCAAACCAGACATTGTTGCTGGAACGGCGGCATGTGAAGAGGTTCGCAATAGTAAAAAGTTCTCTAAAATTTTGGAACTCATCCTACTATTGGGCAATTACATGAATACGGGTTCTAAAAATGAGGCGGCTTTCGGTTTTGAAATTAGTTATCTAACCAAACTTACTAATACCAAGGATTCGGATAATAAACAAACTTTGCTACACTATTTAGCCGATTTGGTAGAGAAAAAGTTCCCAGATGCTCTTAATTTCTATGATGATTTATCGCATGTGGACAAGGCATCGCGTGTGAATATGGATGCCATACAAAAGGCGATGCGGCAAATGAATTCGGCTGTTAAAAATTTGGAAACCGATTTGCAAAACAATAAAGTACCCCAATGTGGTGATGATAAATTCAGTGAGGTGATGGGCAAATTTGCGGCTGAATGCCGTCAGCAGGTGGATGTCTTGGGTGAGTATTAAACAAAATATATTTAATAAAATTAAAATTGAAATTTGAATTATAATTTCTGTAATTTTTTCTTCGGACAGGAAAAATGCAAGTACAAATGGAGAAGCTATTTAAAGACCTCAGCGAGTATTATGCTTTCGATCCAAGTGAATATACCATGGAAGAATTCTTTGGCGACATCAAAACCTTCAAGGATGCCTTCCAATTTGCGTATAATGAAAATGTACGCGTTCGCGAAGAGGCGGAAAAGAAAAGAAAATCTGTTAAAGTGTTGCCATTTGAAGCTTCAATATTTTAATAATTTTTTGGTTGCTAGAGAAACTGGAAAAATGAAAAACTTATCTCCAAACACAAATTACTACATACATATGTAACTATTTTCATTAAAATAAAATGGAAATGATTAATTCAATAATTTTGTGATATTTCATATGTATTCCTATAGGTGTTACAATATATTTTTTATTCTCCTAAATGTTAACTGACTCGTTAAATTCGTAGAACTTGTTGGCTGGATAATGCCATAGATTCGAGTTAGGGAAGTTTATCGTATATATTACATATATATATATATATATATATATATATACATACATATATAGAAATGAAGATGTCAAATCACATATGTATGTTAGTGCTGTAATTTATCAGACTGCGATTCGTACTCCGATTTCTATATCTAAACCTAAACCTACTTAAACAAAATTTAAAAAATTTTTCTAATGTAATCTTCTGAGATTTCAATACAGTTAATTTATATAGATAAAAAAGTATCAAAAAACTTAAAATTATTTATATGTATTCTTTATTTTACTTGCCAGGTACTTGTTTTGTTTTTATTAGTTTTTAGCAGATACATTCCAATTTTGACTATGTCAAAAATTATATATACCTATATTTTTATACGCTTTCTTCTTAAATCATTATGAAAATCGGTAACTGTTGTGTGTGTTTGTACTAATAGAAAAGCAAGTAAAAAAAATTCTTAATTAATCCATTAGTTTATTTTTTTATTGTACACCCATTTGGTTCTTAGAATGTTATATATAGGAATATATTCATATATTATATATATTATTTTTTTAATTGTGACATGTTGATCCTTTTATTGTGCACTTCGTTTTCAAGGCACTTGAAGCAAACTATTGAAACGAGAGATCGAAATGAATATTCACTCATTTAATTTGATTAGAAGTGTGTATTATCATGTTCGTCTGTCCGTTGTAGTTCCGTCTGTTTGGCTAAACAATTGTGTTTTCTCAAATTTCCTATTTTAACAAGTTGTTAATTTTTTTAACTTATTAACAATGAGTCATATGTGTACAATTATCATAATCGGACAATATTTACATAGGCACTAGTTCTATTTAAGTTTTCCTCATAATTTTTGTTTTTAACCGAATTGCAAAAATTTAAATAAACTTGGTTTAATATGATTTTTGATACAATCAACAAGTTTGATCTAAAATCGGACGACTATATTTTTATAGGTCCCATAGGACGATCGGTCGTGAATAAGGTTTATCCTCAATATCTCTGTAAATTTTCAACCGAATGCCACGAAATTTGATATTTATAAGTTTAATATGCTTTTTCTTACTTTAACCAAATTTGATCAAATATCGGACGACTATATCATATAGCTCCCATAGGAACGATCGGTCATAAATAAGGTTTATCCTCAATAACTCTGTTGTTTTTCAACCGAATGCCACGAAATTTGATATTTATACGTTTAATATGCTTCTTGATACTTCAACTAAGTTTGATCTGAATCGGACGACTATATCATATAGCTCCCATAGGACCGATCGGTCATGAATAAGGCTTATCCTCAATAACTCTGTTGTTTTTCAACCGAATGCCACGAAATTTGATATTTGTGAGTTTAATAAACTTCTTAATACTTCAATCAAGTTTTATCAAAATCGGTTGGCTATATCATATAGCTGCTATAGGAACAATCGGTACAAAAAAAAATTTTGTATGAAAAATTTTTTTCCTCAAGCTCAAAATTTTGAATTTGTAAATTTGGTATGTTTAATTTACAATAATGTTTCTGATGAATTATATAGAGAAAATCTGCAAGGGTATACGAACTTCGGCACGGCCGAAGTTAGTCCATCTTTCTAACTGGGTCCACTTGACCCAAATTATTGAACCGAGAGATCGAAATGAAATTCCTTCTCTATTTAATTTGATTATAAGTGTGTTTATCATTTAGTTTTTGAGTTTTGTTTTGCTAAACAATTGTGTTTTCTCAAATTTTCTATTTTAACAAATTGTTAATTTTTTTAACTTAATAACAATGATCATATGTGTACATTATATAACTTACAAATTTAATATCACTAGTTCTATTTAATTTTTGCTAATTTCAAAGTTCCAATTGTAAAAATATTAAATAAACTTGGAAATATATTTTTATACAATGAAAACGAAATAAAATCGAAAATATTTTTATATGTATGGTGAAATCGTGTAAAAATGTAGTCATATAAATAAACAAATGAGCTTACCCTTTTAATTTAAACTTTTTTATACTATTTTTCTTAGATTAAAAATTTAAATATACTCAATATATGTAAGTACCTAACTAAAGACTATAATTTATTACTTACACCATTTTTTATAGTATAAAATATGGCGAGGATTTCCTTTTCTTGAAAAGATTTTGACGATCCGCCTATATACAGTATAAAATATATTTATATATCCAATATATAAATATTTAAGAGGCGTTACCTCTTAAAATTTTAGTGTATTCATTGTATAAAAATAAATTTAAACACCTTTACGTCGACTTAAAGGGAATTCCACCGTCATGAAACAATTACTTTTTGTAGTACTATGTGTCCCATATTCAGCTTGCGCATTGTTTTAATTGTAAATATAGATATCAAAAAGAACTATCACTACTTATGAGGGAAAACATTTCCTTTGTTAAGAAGATTTAAGCTCACTTGGCCATTATCACTTTTACCTAATCTAATCTAATAAGGGTTAAAAAAGGGAAAGAAGTATTTTCAGAAATATTAAATTAGTTCGAGTTATATACAGTTAAGGTCCGGAAGCTCCATATTTATAAGTGAAAATTCAATGTCGTTTTCCTCAAAATTGATTCCTTTTGGTTGGTGTTTTAAATTAATAGATCTAAATCTGAAAAATGACATTTTTTTTATTAAAAGTTCTTGTGAATGATATTAAGTTGTATTTTGATTATTGGTCATTTCCAAAAAATAATAGAAAGAACGTATTTTTAATTCGTTTATGTAGAAGATATACATATTTATTTATGTCCTTAAGAAAAGTTTTTTATTTTTGATATTTGGATCAAGCTAACACCAGTTATCCTAATGATTTCACCGCTTTCAGTCGTTCAATAATGAAATCATTAATAAAATCGTAATTATGGATCAATTATGTATTTAAAATATAAAAATTTACACGAATTAATTTTAGCGAGTGACCAAATTTCCCTACTCGGTATGGTGCAATTGTTATAGATATCGGACGAGGTTTAAATTAGTTTTAAAAATATGATGAATTATTTTCTAATCTTATTGGATTATAATTTTAAATGTTTTCACAATTCTTACTCGTTTTTGGGGTCCTAATTAATTCTATGACTATTTGTATTTTCTTATTTTGTAGGTGAAAATTCATTGGAGAGTAGCGCCAATTCTCGTTATGAAAAGCCCATCGACTACATTGAGTATCTGCAGAATGGAAAGCACAGCGAGAATAAAATCTATCAATGTGTGGAATCATTGCGTGTGGCACTCACAAGTAATCCCATATCATGGTGTCGTGAATTTGGTGAGGCGGGAATCGCAACGATTGAAAGACTTCTTACGAAAGCGAAAAAGGATCGAACCTATGCACGAATTGAATTCGAAGCTGTTCGGTGCCTGGAAGCCATAATGAGCAATACATGGGGTCTTAATGTGGTATTAACACCCGATCAGCATAGTGTAGTTTTGCATTTGGCACAATCTTTGGATCCTCGTAGACCGCAGACCATGTGTGAGGCATTAAAATTGTTGGCATCATTTTGTTTTGTATACGAGAGGAATGGCTATGAGAAGGTGTTGCGAGCAATTACAGCTATAGCGGCTAAATCTTATAAATCAGGCGAACGGTTTCGACCGATTGTGGATGCATTATTTGCATCCGATAGACAGGATCCTAAGAGGGAACTGGCATGTGCCAGTTTAATCTTTATAAATACTTTAACAAATACGCCAACTGATTTAAATTTCCGCCTTCATCTGCGATGCGAGATCATGCGAATGGGCCTGTATGAACGTTTCGATGAATTTAAACAAAAAGTCGAAACAAGCAATAATGACGCACTGCAGCAACATTTCAAAATCTTTATCGAGATTCGACAGGATGATTTTGAGGAGTTTGTTCAACGATTCGATAATGTGACATTCAATATGGATGATGCACAGGATTGTTTTGAAGTTCTCAAGAATCTAGTGACCGATACCACATCGGAACCATACTTCCTCTCAATCCTTCAGCATCTGTTATATATACGTGACGATTTTTACTTTAGGCCAGCTTATTATCAATTGATTGAGGAATGCATATCACAGATTGTCTTCCACAAAGGCTACTGTGATCCAAATTTCGAGAATCGGAATTTTAATATAGACACTTCACTACTCCTTGATGACATAGTTGAGAAAGCTAAGGCCAAAGAATCGAAACGTTCCGAGGAGTATGAGAAGAAGATTGAGCAACTGGAAAGTGCCAAACAGGAGGCCGAGGCGAAGGCGGCACACCTTGAGGAGAAAGTAAAACTAATGCGTCCGCCACCGCCAGGAGGTGGTGCACCACCACCGCCACCACCACCTATGCCAGGACGTGCCGGAGGACCACCCCCGCCACCACCACCACCTATGCCTGGTATGGCTGGAATCGGTGGGCCTAGACCGCCACCTCCGCCTCCTATGCCTGGGATGGGTGGAGGGCCTCCACCGCCTCCTATGCCAGGCATGATACGTCCTGGTGGTCCTCCACCGCCACCCATGATGATGGGTCCTATGGTGCCTGTTCTACCGTATGGACTGAAACCTAAAAAGAAATGGGATGTAAAGAATCCAATGAAACGTGCCAATTGGAAAGCCATTACGCCATGCAAAAATGTCCGAGAAAGCCTTTTGGGTTAAATGTCAAGAAGATAAATTGGCTCAAGATGATTTCCTTTCAAGAGCTAGCCTTGAAATTCTCCTCCAAGCCTGTAAAGAAGGAACAAAAGGATGCTGTTGATAAACCAACAACACTGACCAAAAAGTCCGTTGATTTGACGTGTACTAGATTCAAATGGTCTGCCCAGAATTTGTCCATTCTACTGGGTCTTAGGTTAAAAATTTAAATAACATCTGTCCTATGAACAGATTAAGATTTGTCTTCTTTCGCTGTAAAGATACCGATATTCTGTCCTCCAATATACTACAAAATCTGATACAGTATTTGCCTCCATCCAGAGCTTAAACTTATAAAGTGTCTTTCAACAAGATTACAAAAAAAAGGGTGAACAATTGCCTCCATTTATTGAACAGTTTGCTGCCAAAGTACATAATGGTAAGTATATCTCAAATAATTCCTCTGCTTGCAAAATACTGAATTTTCTGTATAGTTAAAATTCGTAGTAATTCGCATCTTATCTGATGCAATCTTACTTTGCCAATTTTAAAAACTAAAAATATTTTTGGGTTTTTCTGTCTTTTCTTTCTGCATGCCGCACAACCAAGCTGGAGCCTGAAATTTTAATTTGTTTTATTAACAAAGATATTTTATCGCTAATGTCGCGGCATCGGCATCCATAAAAGCGTTCCACACACATATAAATACAACAACGCAAAATGCACTTGCCTGGGCATTTGGTGAAGATATCGTTTTTTTTTGGTTTTTTTTTGGTGGATGATGAACGGAGGGCGCTGTTCCGGGGGACATACGCTAATAAAACTCTTCAACGTTAAATGAACCGACAAGCAAAGGCCGCGCGACAAAAAAAAAAGAAAACCGAAATAAAACCTGATGAGCCAATCAAGCGAAACCTCAATTTTCGTTTGGCTTCGGTAAATATATATATGTTTTTATATATATACAAATGTATGTACATAACATCTGAATGTATACTAGGCGACGGCATTTCCATTGGTCATACTATTTCTATGTATTTAACTCCATCAGACTTGGGCTAATTGCCTCTTGAGTTTTTTTTTTTTGGCGTATTGGCTTGGGAGGCTGCTTTATAGCCCGTGGCGCTTTGCATTGCTTTCTTTATTGGACTTATTAACTTAATTGTTGCTTTAAAACATTTTTTTATAAGTTGTTGATGTCACATTTTCAAGATATTCTAATTTATGATGATGGCATAATGGAGAATGCATTAGAAAGGATGGAGTCGGGAAAGAAATGAAGAATCTCCCTAATGGAGATAACAGGTAAAGTTGTTCAATGCTTTTTAAGCAGTTTTTTTCTTTAATGGATATTATTAAATTTTTATTACGTTAAGCCAAAGAAAACATAAAAATATATAAATCTCTGATTAAATTTAAAGTACTCAAAAAAATTCATTGATTTTTTTAAGTGTTTAAAATGCTATATTTGACTTTTTCTTAGATTTGAGTAGATCCTTTGAGTAATCGACTTAAAAAAATTTATATGAAAATCCTTATTTTTGAGCACACAAAATTACAAATTATTTGATTGAATTTAAAAGATCGACTTCGGTTAAGATTATCACTAGCAGTCCTCGGTAGATGAGTTTTCATTTTAGGCAACTGAACAACGAGGATCCGGGTTCGAATCCCAGGCTAGTGCATGGATGTAGTTTTCGTCTAAGCCGAAGGCCTTAGTTGCCAGTGCTTGCAAAATATAATTAGCTTGATAGTTTACAGCTAACCAATAATAAGATTATCACTACAAGCACAATTATGATTCTGAAATTTGGAAGATAGATGACATTTAAAAGAAGTTATTTACCACTGAATGTTCACAACGATGAATATAGCCTGGAACTTTAACAAGTCTAAAGAAGTCCTGGAAGCATAATTCTCCTTAGATTAAGCATTTTCCTTGTGTTGGAGTGAGACTGTTCAGAGTTACAAAATGATTTTAAAGTTAACAGCAGACGAAGTGGTTTTGAAAATTTTCTTGATCATATTATGATACTTGGTATATAAAGCATCTTTCAAGTTTTAGACTAGAGACTTCTGGATCAAACCAATATTAGCAGTAATAAAATATTTTTATAAAATGTTTACAAACTTTTGCAATTTGATTCTTGTTTTGGCTTAGATCATAGTTTTCCGCCTCTAATGACTTCCAGGTAAAGTTACATGTCCTGTTACATGATTTGGCCTGTTTGGTCAAAACAGCCAAGCAAAAAAAACGTAAACATCTTTGGCCTACCCTTGCCCATCCCAAGCACTAAATTCCTTTGAATTGTTGACGATTTGCAAAAAAAAAAAAGTGGGCTGCGGCTGCCTAATTACGGTGTGAACTTTATGACCATACCCATCCCAAATTCCAACCACCCACCCAACGAAAACGCCTTAGTTATTGTCCCCAGAGATAGAAGAGATCGCGACTCGAACGCGATCCTTCTGCCGCTCTTCTAGGTCACGTTCGCGTAATCATAAAACTTTTTGTCCCGTTTTACAATTTGTTTTTGTTTTTGGCATTAAGGGGTTTTTTGTTTGACCAGGTCCGAACCAGTTTTGTAAGCGTTAATAAGTAAGATTTAAGTACCAACGAGGCCAACTGCTGCCGTTAACAACATTCTGTTTGGTCTGTGTGAATATTTTCATCTATTGTGGCAACTGAATGCATTTCTAATTATTTGACGCGACATTGAAAGTTTTATGATATGCCCAGAAAAAAGGACTAAGTGATCAATGAATGTTTTTTTTTTGTTTTTTTCTTTGCTGAAAGTGAAGAGAAAATTTTCTAGAATTGTCAAGAAGGGATTACTCAATCGACGTGCGATTCTTTTGAGAGAGACTACCGTTAGAAAAATCAAATCAGTGGTATTGGAAATATATGGAACAATTTCGATCATGAACAGCAATAGGGAAATATAGCAAATAAGTTTAAAATCTGTAAAAATTTAGAATTTGTAAGAAATATCAAAGTTTTTGAAAGATTTATATCTAATACTTAGTTAATTTAAGAAAACATAAAAGAGAGATAGAATTCTTTTTTAATTTTGTTGAATTCCTTAAGAATATTGTTATATATGTATAATAATAAGTATATAAAATGCTGGAAAATCAGTATACTTCATAAAAGAACATACAATGATCACAGTTAGAAGCATAATTTTAAATACATATTTCAAAAGAATTTAAAAAACATAAATTAAAAAATCGCTTGTTTTACATACTTATATATTAAACGATTGTTTACAAATGGTTCGGCATTGGATAATATATAACTTATATGTAAAAAATGACGAAATATTTTAAATATTCTGCTTGTAGATTTCGAGATAGGAATCCAGATTGTTGTTTCTTAGCTTGTTATAACAAATATATTCAAGTTTTTACAATTTATTTACTTAATCAATTCTACCTTCACTTCTTTGACTATGAATCGAGTTTTCTTTATTTAAAGTTTTGTGATCTCTGAATAAATAAATACTCAGTAAATTAAAAATGACCAATACTCTGCAGTATTTTAGTTAATAAAAAAAAAGATTATCAATATCTGTAAACTTTACTAACAATCTTTTCTACTTAATTGCAAGATTTTTGTAAAATAAACTGCTTACATTGAAGAAGTCAAAAGCTACTTATTACTAAGTTTACAATTCCTTTTAACAATGCAATATTTATATAAATGCGTAATATTTACTATTTAGAACATAAATAAATCAATTTTATAACACCTTTTTTCATGTAAATCAAGAAATCAATTTTAAGCGAGGTTCTAATGACTCTTATTGGGCAATTAGTGATAAAACTATATTGTTTAAATGTAGCACTTAATATAATGTCAATTGTTATACAAACAATTGTCCAGACAGCATAAAACTCTAAAACCTGGTCAGTAAAACATTGATTGATTGATCGGGAACACACAATTACTTGTACGTAATGCATGTACGATAAAATACAGCATGGATTTTATATCCACTAATTGCATATATACATATAAATGGAATTACTTAATTAGACGCCTCGAGTCAAAGGCAATTGTAATTATAATTATAGTACCTACACTACAAATCGAAGCTGTCATAAACTAAAAGAAAAAGGGGTCGGTTTCTATGTTTCTCGGTTTAAAACACTTACAATTTTACCTGTACTGGAGAGAAGGCGGAGTTACGTACCTGCCAACCCCCACTGTCAACATAACAACAAATCAAATGATTTGAAAGAGATGGCACTACAGAATGAAAGAAACAGCGTGCGCAGCCGATACATAAGCCATCTTGAATTTCAAATGCGCAACGGAAATGAGGGATAAAAGAACGAGTACCAATCTTTAAAGCTGTAATTTTCGTGCGTTAGAAAGAGACAACTAGCGGGGTTTGCCCAAAGACCTGAAATCGAAATGTTGCTGGTTTTGTGTCTGGGTTTTGTGTGGGTTTTTATCAGTTGAAAAGTCTTGCATTTTCAGTACGTCGTCGACTGCGGTAAATGTCGCAACGCTAAACGGCAGTTGAAAGTAACAAAGATTGGCAGAATTGTAAAAAAATTTTTAAAACAAAGCGCGAGTGTAAAATACTAAAAAATACTGATTATCGTGAATCGATAAGTTTCTGTCAAGCTTTGTGAGAGAAGAGCTTGATCAGTAATAAAGCAAGGAAATATTACTGTGAAAGGGAGGAGCCAAAAAAAGAAAGAGAGAAGGAGGAAAAAAATTGAACAAAATACTGAAAGTAATATTGCAACTCCAATAGAAACTAAATATAAAATGTGTTAAAATAAAAGAAAAGAAACTTTTTAAAAGTGAAAAATTAAATATCTAAATGGAGAACTAAGTGATCAGAGAGTTACTAATCGTCGTACCTAACCTCAAAGAATTAAGCAAAACTAACTTGAAATCGCTCCAAAATGGTTTCACACTATTACAATCCATATACGCCGAAGCATAGTGCCGCCAATTTGGCCTATGCCTCAGCAGCCGCACAACCCTGGAATTGGGCATCCAATTATCACACACCGCCAAATCATCAATTTCTTGGCGATGTTGATTCCCCTGCTCATCATGCGGCGGCCGCCCATCAAATGTACTACAATTCCCATCATATGTTCCATCCGGCCGCCGCGCCCAGTGCCAGTGAATGGCATTCACCAACCTCCAGTTCGGCGGATAATTTTGTACAAAATGTCCCCACATCAGCTCATCAATTAATGCAACAGCATCATCACCATCATTCCCATGTTAATGGTGGATTACCAAGTAATGGTTCTAGCAGTTCCGCCAGCTCCGCCGGCAGCAGTAGCTCAGCCACAGGCGGCGGCCCTACATCGTCCGGTCCCACTCAGTTAAATGAGACTAATAGCAGTATTGGAGCCGATGGAGCCGGCCCCCATTCCCAGCAGCCACATATTGCCGAGGGTCTACCATCGCCGCCAATAACCGTATCTGGCAGTGAGATATCTAGTCCGGGAGTACCCAATTCAGCTTCATCGCCACATCATTTGACCCATCATCATTTAAGTGGCGCAGTCGGATCAGGAGGCATCAACAATAACAATAATAGCCCATCTACACACAACAATAATAACAACAATAATGTTACGCCTAATAACAATAATCGGACATCACCATCGAAACCGCAATACTTTGATTGGATGAAGAAGCCGGCATATCCAGCACAACCCCAACCAGGTAAGGATTCAATTGCAATATCTTTTTCTATAAGTAGGTTCAGAATTATTCCAGAAACGAGTTTCATATGGTTTATGAATAACGTACTTAAGGGAAAATTAATTTAAAACCTTTATTAATATTACTTTCCATATATTTTTTTCTAATTTTGTATTTAAATTCATTTTTATTATGATTTCCATTAAATCTATTGATGAAATTATAAGCCAATAGCTTAATTTGTAAACGATTTTGATGTATACTAACTAGCTAATATAAATACCAGGAAAACTTGATACAAGAACAAGAAACAACATTTAAACATAAAAATGCATATGTTAAAACAGCTGCTGCATATTTATGGATCTTCTGAATACATTTCAATTCCAATTGTATTACCTGACCTTCAACTAACTTTGGGTTTTTACCCGGATCCGCTTCATCATTTGATTGATTGAATCCACAACCATCCAAAAAATTCAAGACAGTTTACTTGCATTGTCTCTTCTACAAAAACTCGTGCTCTTCGCACTTCTTTAAGAAAAGAAAAGAAAAAAATCGAAATCAATAAAACATAATTTTTGATACAACAGAGACTGTAAGCTAATTTGACTGCAAACTGTAGAAACGAACTCCTCCACAAATTTGGCTCATAAAAATCAAATATTTGTGTTTCATTTTACGATTGGCTGATGTCCACATTGAGTGAGGCATGCCGCCTTGATTTGATTTATGCACATACATTCGAGTATGTATGTGTGTATGTACATACATATGTGTATACACACATATGTATCTCTATGTGTAAACTCGAAATTTGTTATTGATTCTGTTTGACTAATTTTGTATCGTAAATCAATTCAACTATAAAAAAAACAAACCTCAATGGGTTGATCAAATCCAATAAAAAAGAAAAAAGTTTTCTTTAATGATTTCTAATGAAAAACGCAAATACTTTTGGAGCAAGCCCGTCTGAAAAATAACTATGGTGAACCAGAAAGGCTAACTAACAATTCTCTCACAGTCAATTAGCACTTGAGGGTATCTGAAATTCCTTACTATTTAAGAAAATTACATACATATGTACATATACTGCTAGGATTTAAACAGACAAGTATCTTTTTTACCTACAAATTTTTAAATAAATTCGACATTTTTCATAACATGTTTCGAATTAGTATTTGGTAAGTTTTTTTAAATTTAAATTGTTTTTATATAACTTGAAATAAATTTGATTGAAATATTTTTTATTTTTGAAAACATCCGTATAAAAAATGTATTTAAGAAGAGAAAACCAAATAGGGAAATTTAAATTATTAATTAACATTTTCAGTTTTGAACCAAATTTTAACGTAATTTTTTTCTTATACTACTTTACTAAATATGTAAGAGTTACGGTACAGTCGAGTTTTTACACTTCACTATTTAATAGAGTTAAGTTCATATAATTTTAAGGGAGCTAAGCTTTTCATTTATTTTATTTATTTACATTGCTCATTATTTCGAAATGATTTTGATCAAAGAGATTTCTCTCTCTCTCCCATTTTACAATTTTTAACTGTAAGTTAAATAAGCGAGAGAGAAACTCATTTTTTTCTTCTCCCATTTCCATTTGCATCTGCTTCTTCCGAGTTTGCGGTGTTCAATGAATGTTTGGCATTTTGCTCTTTTCCACCTTTTCTATAAACATTTAACCGTAATGCAAATGTCAATGCATACACACGTACAGTTAAATGTTTAAACACGGATACACACAGAAATACTGGCAATGCACACACATATACATACATACATATGTACATTCATATGTACATACCGATACCCCGACGCTTACAATTTATGACCCCCAACAACTCAAAAGAGAGCCTCATGTCAAGACGAGACACGGCGATATTATTGACGATATCGACAACGATATCCATTAAGCCCATAAAATCTGTTGGCATGCAATTAACGTTTATTGCCATTGTTGTTAGTTAATCCCCCCCTTATGCCACCCCACCCCTCCATAAAGAGTTAATTTTATTTATTATACCCAAAAAATATAAAATAAAAATAAGAGAATTCTAGAAGAGAAGAAAAAGATACTATTTGTGTGTACATACATACATATGTATGTACTATGTATGTATTTATACATAATATTGCAAAAATTTCTTGATTTCTTTGCCTCCAAACGATCCCAACCCTTTTGGGGCATGTCAGCAGTGGATCCCACTTCAAATGGGGTGTGGCAATAAAAAAAAGAAGGAAAATGAACAAAAATAATAACGATTTCCTCTCTGTCTCGCTTTCTCGTTTGCCAGTTATTCAGGTATTTGCTATTGCCATTGCTGTTGTTGCATTTGTTGCTTGTACTTTTGTTTCAATGCGATTAGATTAGTGGTGGAATCAAATAAACGCCCGCCTGTCAATAAGAGTCACCTCTCTACATAGTCTGGTTACGGGTTCTATTTTCTATTTCTTTTCCTCCCCATTGAGTGTTGCTTCAATAATGTTGATATCAAAACGTGGCTAGAAAACAATTTCCCTTATCAACATTAACTCTGATATGTGTGTGTTAGTATATATGTACATACATATATCTATGTATATGTGTAGGTAAATGATAAGCAACGTCGCTTCGGGGCATATTGATTAAAACAATATAGCCATAAAACCATAAAAATTAGTATTACTTCCAATAAAAACTAAATAGCGACATTTATGGTCAAATCTTTGCAATCATTATTAATGCCAAGAACAAGAAAGGAAACAAGGTTTTCCAATTATAGACAAATGATTAATTAGTTTTGACTGATATTTTTAATTCCAGACGACATTTGTTAAGTCAAGCAACGTAAAAGAAACTTTAACGTTATTCATTAGGAGAAGGATTTTTTCGGGGTTTACCTTACTAGGAAGTAGTCAAACAAGTAACGGGTCTCAAAGTCTGATACTTTTTCTATTCATATAGAAACAAATAGTATAAAGCATAAATATATCAAAAATTAGAGAAATCATATATACATATAGTGGTTTTTGAAAGATCCTTTGAAAAATCTGTTTATCATTGTAGCAGTGGCACACTCTGATAAGTTAGGTTAAACAGAGCTTGTCGATCCTTATATTTCTATATAATATGATGATGATATAAACAGTTCTTGAGAGTTCACCAAACCGATGAGACGATGTGTGTGTAAAGTATTTTAGTGGCATACTAAAATTTTGATCTTTCTATATTTCTTTCTTTTTTGGTTTGAAGACTTTATAGCTTCAATCTATTACGTTGTCATATCGATCTAAAAGTGTTTATTGGGAATAAAAATATTACAATTGATGTTCAATTAAACAACAAAATTTTCCTATGAAACAACATATATCAGATATAAACCTGCAAAGTTTTGTTTATAGAATTTTATTAAAAATCAAATATACTTAAACATATGTATAATACCATTAAAAAAAGCAGCTAGAACAAAACCAAAAATATTTTAAAATAAATTATAAACCAATTATTTTATATCATACTAATCTATAACAACAAATTAAAAATAGAAAAGGAAAAAAATAGGCAAGGGGAATTTATACTAAATTGTCTCATTTTTTTTGTTCATTTAGTGGGGCATAAAAATCGAATGCCACCTGACACATTGAGATTTAATATGTCAATATGCACAAAATTTATATTGACGAACATAAATAAAATAAAAAACAAAAAAAAAAACGTTAAAAAGAGAATAGGAGAAATAAAAGTACGGGTAATGTGTATCTATAGAAACAGCCATGCTTAGATTTATATACGATTGTTGCCCAAAAGTCTGGTACTAGAATTTGTGATATTATTATTATTATTGTAGTTATTGGAATATCGATGGTTGAATACATTTGGGGTTGGTTTTCCTCAGTCCCGGGGCCCTGGGGCTAAAATGATAAGCCATTAAAAATGGCCACTAGGTGCAGTCAGTCGCTTGTGGCCGGCCGCCGCAGTCGTCGTCGTCGTCGTCGACGTCTCTATGTCGATTCTTATCAGTCATATCAATATTTGCTGACGACAGTTTTACCTCTCTCACCCATTTCCCAGTTTGGTTATATGTATTTTTATTTTATTTTGTTTTTGTTTCTTTTTTCATATGTCAAACCACACAAAAAAAAAAATGAAGTTGCCCTATTGATTAGCCCTCGAATTTTCAGTTCATCGCGACATTGGGCATATATATATATATAAATGTATATATGTAGCTATATGTATATATATGAGCTCTTCTAATATGATTGACATGCCTGGATTAGCATAGAACCACTCAGCCTGGGCCTATGTCACAGACTTGTTACCATTGTGTCATTTACTTTGGGCTTAGTTAACTAAACAGAACACAAATAACAAGCAACTAATATTTGTATGTGTGTGTGTGTGTGCATTGGCATTGATATTGCTTATAATAATTAAACTTTCTGTACCTATTTTGATACCCTTTCCAAAAGTATTAACAAATTATACTCCAGAAAAAGTAATTTTTCATAAAAGTATATGTATAGGACAGATCTGATTTATATAGAGATTGATTAAATATTTGAAAACCAGAAAAATATAAGCTTAAATTGAACTATATAGGAATCCTTGATAAAAATAAGTCCGAGTATTCTTTTGAATCGTGTGTCCAGACACGTTCCCAAATTCGCAATCTATTGAATTTATTTTTTTGGATTTTCCATTAATTTTTGTTATTTTCGCCCTGCCCCAAGTTAATGTGCCTTATCAGCTCATCCAAAAAATAGCGTACACACCACTAGAATCATTTCCTGTACAGTCATAAACCATGGAAAATGAAACGGGCGCTAACATTTTCAGGCCTATAAGCCTTTGGCCAACTTACCAAACCGACATTCAAATCCAATTGTCAATCAAAATATATTATATATAATACATATATGTATGTATGTATATATACAGACTATGAAAATTGCAAATATTTAACAAAATGCCATGGATGATGATAATGTTATTTGATATTCTTAATAATAATGATGATAATGATTATGATGTGAATGATATATGTTCACCTGCTGGTATCTCACAGTACCGTCATAAGTCAAATGATTGACTGCCTAACTGACTGACTGACTGGCTGACTGGCTGACTGACTGACTGACTGATTGACTGACTGAATGAAACGTGACACGTTTAAAGGAAAAATATTATGATTCGTTTACTTAGGCGATTCTTTTTATGATATTTTTCTTTGCTCTTTTTGCTTCCTTTACCACTTCTCCTCATTTACGATGCGGTTGGTAAAATAAAAACAAAAATACAACAGATTTGCAGTTATACCACCCAATATATATTGTGGTCGCAATATGCCCCAGCTTAATCGCTTAACAATACAATAAAGTAGCAATAATTATAAAAAACTAAATTAAATGCTGAAACTCAGAAATCGTCTGTGTGTTGTACTATTACCTACCGTACTTTATATATATTTATATATGGGTACTACGAATATAGTATTATGACCCATAGCAAATGAATATATGAATGAATGTATAGTGAGAAGTAGGAAACAAAGGGGAGGGAAGGGTCTACTAAATGAATGTGGGGAACTGTTTGAATATGGTATATGATAGGACCATATTTTCTGATTTTTATTTGCAACTTATAATTTTTTTTTTTTTTTTTTTGATGATTATTAGAATGTTGGAATGAGGGGGTGGGGGGATTTGTTCATTAGTTTTATGATAGATGGTTAAAAGAATTCCCCATTACGTTTTTTACAGCCGCATTCCCCTTCTATTGCTCCCAACTCGTTGCAATGCGTTTACTTTTACTTTGCAAAGATTATTCAAATATTGTTGCACGTTGACCCGAATTTATTTAACCCACTAAGATAACACTAAGAAATTTAAGCATAAATAGAACGAATGGATAAGAGAAAAGCGGTAGAAGGAGAGAGATGGACAGAGCGTGAGAGAGAGAGAGGGGGTGCAGGTAAACACAATGTGTAGGCAAGTAAAAAATTATTTCGTTGTGTTTCTTTTTACCTAGCAAAATTTATAGTTCACACCAACAGCAACAACGACAACAACAGCAGCAAATAGAATACACAAAATTTATTGCATATTATTTGATTTAATATTTTTATGAAGCGCAAATTATCAGCAAATGAGCTAACAACAAAAACAAAATGAAAAAAAAATGTTTAATTGTATTTGATATGAATGATAGAGAGTTAAATTGATTGATATGCCTTGATGAAATTCCCTTATTAAAATGATTATTCGGAAATCTTGAACAATTCATTGGAATAAAGTTTATATATATGTGCCTACATACTACATATATGTACATCGATATCGTTTGATTTTATCTTGAATGATTTTCATTGTTGCCAAAAATTTTTAAGTCGCAAATCTTTTATTATTGTTAGATTCCAAGCACCGATATCACGATGCTATATAGCCGGGTCAATATTCAATTGTAATCAGTTTGGGGGAATTTATATCGTTTTATTCTTGAATGATAATTCATTTTGTGCAAATTTCTACGAAATGAAACCCTGAAAAACTGAATTGTAGTGGCTTTTCATTTTTCGTTAATAGAACTATATAGTTCTAGTTAATAATATAAGATAATGATGTTTCTCTTTGCTACACTTTAAAATAAACAAAATGTTGAAAACTGTTTTCTGATTCTCATCAATGTTAAAGTTCCGTGTCTGGTTTTTAGTTACTATATATGTTTGGTTTATATTTTCTCACCATATATTTTTTATATTTTTTCTTCATCTATTTTTCTTAAAAATTTGTTGTTATTCCATATCTTATGTTAATTTCTCTCAACTTAAAAAAAGTTTAAGCTTTATATCTTAAGCTTTTTCATATATTTCAAAGAGTAGCAAGACGGTTCCCCAACTCTCCTTTCATCCAATCAAAAGAACTTATTTACTTTTATTTTATTTTCTGGAATTAAATACGTTAAGTTCGTACTGTAGTTTTGTTATAAAAATGATCAAGTATAGGAATTTTAAATTAACTAATAAAGACTTCTTTTAATAATTTATGATTCAGTTATAAGATGACAAAAAAGGTTTTTTTCTATATGTTTACCAAATCGAAAAATGTGATATTTTTTTTATAAATTAATCATTTTTCTTTTGGTTCTAGGATATATTGTTGTTAGTTGATTAATGACATATTTTCATATGTTATATTAAACTTTTTTCCAAATCAAATTCGATATCTTAAAACATTCTTAAATTCTAATTAATTAATTCTTTATAAATGAAACCCATCCGCAGAATTATGCAGGACACCAAATATTGAGGACCTAACTGAATTGCTGGACGCAAGCGGTAGGAGTGGTTATACGCCCCAATCATTATCTATATATACAAACATACATCCATATTTGAATTTTCTTTGTCTAATTTCCTTTTGCGTTCGATTGCATGTGCGGGTCATATATGAGACTCATATATATATCGTATATACTACATATCGTATATATACATATACATACACATATATGTATGTGTATATATGCATATAAATTTTATTGCATGCAACATTCAAAATAATTAACGTAAATTTGAAAATAATTTTTGCCTGCCTTCTAAACACACACATAGAGAGAGAAAGAGAGAGAGAGGGAGAAATTCTGGCAGAGATGGAAATGGAGGGGGAGGGAGACTCGAACCGGAGTATTTATGACTTTAATGGCGGCGACTCATTCAGGCCAAGAGCCGTGCCTGAAGCCCCCATTTACCAACCAAATTTTGTGGTCCGATGGCTGCCATTTTAACCAAATGCCACACCTCCCACCATTCCCGTATCACCCTTGTCCGGCCACCTCTCATCATCTGCCATTCGCTTTGAGCCATAAAATACAAAAGCCACGGCAATAGCTCTGTAGCTTAGAAGAGACGAGACGATGTGTTGTAGTTAAAGTTGGAGAGTCGAAGTCAGCCACAGTGCCACTGCCAATGGCGTGTTTGCCATTCCGCCATCCATCCCCTCCCCTTACCCACCATTACTCCCCTTTATCATACTGCCTTTTGCCACATTTGGCCGAGGCACGTAGCAAAAGGCGGCGGCATTCGTTTGTTGCACGCGATCTGATAATATTTCTCTTTTTCCTTTTCTCCTTTTCTCCTTTTTCCATTTTATTTTTGTTTCTTTGGCATTTATAATGCTGCGTGCCAGGGCGCGGTTGGTTCCCCTTTCTTCTGAATACGTATGAGGGGGAGCCTTTTGCTTATGTATATATGTATATTATATGCATGCATATACATATGTATGTATATGTTATTTTGTGCATATGTATGTGTGCATGGCATATAAAGTGTTTGCATGCCTCTTGTTTGACACTGATGTGCGCCATTTTGAATTTTTGTTAGTTGCTTAATGTGCATGTGCGTGTGCGTGTATGTGAGTTTGTTATTTATGGATGCCAACCATAATATACATGAGCACATACATACATACATATTATGTATGTATTTATAAAGATAGACAAAATTCATACATAAAAACTATATGCATAGCTTTTGTTTAAGTTCAAGCCAAGTTTTTGAGCCAAATTTACACTTTTCCACTAGTGAAAAATAAACTTTGAAGCCTTTAAAGTATTTTCTTAATGATTTTTATTTATAATGTATTTAGATATATTACATTTTAGATTCGTAGCTAATTAAATAAATCAAAAACAAGTTTCTAGATCAGAAATATATACTTTATTAAGTAATAAGGTAAGAAAACTAGGAAAACACTTTGTGTAACTAAAACTCTATGTTATGTACATAAAATTCATAGTTTTCTTATAATAATTTAATCCTCTATGAATAATTTTTCAAACAATGAAAGAATATAATTACTAATTAAATTAGTTGCAATAAGGAATAATTTTTTATTTATTGATTACGGTCAAACCTTATAGAAAAAATTTTCTTAAATATTCCTTTTGAAAATTTGGAAAATTTCTACAATTACGAATTCTCTTCATAATTTATAGTTAAGAATTTAAATTCAGTTAGCTATAATAACTAAAATTTCTCTTATATGCTATACAAATAGTCAATTATTTTGTATATTATATAGTACAAGATTGACAAAATGTTACATATGTAAAATATCCTTTCACGTGGTAGGCTTTAAAATATAATTTTACATAATACTTTTTCCATTTTAACCACCGTTGAATGAAATGAAAAAAATGATAAAAGAAAGATTATCTAGTATTAAATATAAGACGAATCTTAACTAATTGCTTCTACTAAATACTTTAAGTATTCCCATTGAGTCTTTTGTTGTCTAAGCTCCCATATAATGTCCACAATAATTTACAACAGAATTTTTACTCCCACAACCCCTTTTCGATAGTAAATTTTGCTAGGCTCAGGGAAAAAAAAAGAAGAAAAAAAATAAGGAAAATACAAGAAAAATAAACGTCAAATCGAATCAAATGATTTTATGATGTAATTTGAGCTAATATTTACGATATAACAGCATCTAAAACAGCAGCAAAATGCCAAATAAATGTTATTGTTATATTGTCGCTTGGGTGGTGAGAGACAAACAACAAACACAGGCAGATACACAACAAACAAACAAACACACACACACACACATATCCTCATTTATGATGGTCCAAAAAAAGGCAAACGAAAAATAGCATAAAGGAAACGAAAAAAAAGGAAAATCTGTGGCTACTTTAAGCTAAACCACAAACACAAGAAACAAAAAATATTCAGAGAAAAAAAAATCTCTTCAATGCCAAAGAAAAATCTCTTGGGTGTCGTTGAGGAAATTGCTCTTGTTTGTTTGTTAGCGGTTTGGGGTAGTATCAAGTGAGGGTAGAAGAAGAGGTAGGTGGTGGCTAAGGAACTTTTCATAGTCTAGCTTTAAGTCTTTTTTTTTTTTTTTTGGTGCAACAAATTTAAATAGATAGAAAATAAAGAGAACAGAGAACAGAGGGGCATCAGTAGCAGGTAGGTATATATATAATAAATGTTTCCCAACTGATTTCTCATAGAGTGAAAAGAGATATATGCATAACCAAGTCATGGAGGTCGTTGACAAATTAACACTCAGCAGGATAAATGGAAAGGACACACACAGGACATGCTACAATTGAGCATGCTTGTTTGATGGTAGCAGCAACCACCGTAACTAACCGCAATTGTCAAAGATCGGTTGGTCGGTCGGTCGGTCGGTCTGTTTAGCCCTTGTCCTTGTCCAATAATTTGCCCACTGGGAATATGGGATAGATAATTGTTGTCATCTTTCACAGCTTTGTCTTTAACAACAGCTGTTCAAAATAAGTAGGGAAAACCAGCTATAACGACGATGAACTTATTTTTGTTGTTTCGAATAAAAATAAGAAAATAAACACCTCACGTGCTCAACTTTGGTCTCAATATTATATAATCACCTTTTAAGTCAACTGTCTTTCTATTGCCAATTTTGTTTGCACAATTCGCTTTGTCGGCAATGAAAGCCATAAACCATTTGACTTTACTGAAAAGGGTTCTATTTGAAGAATCAACACATATATATGTACACACATAATACATAAGTAGATAGTTGTAAATTATTACACTGAGAAAGATATGTGGCAACAGATTATTATTTATTATCGATCGGTAGAAAGTGTATGTAGACTTATTATTTTTTTTATAATGGTGCAAAAGTCAAAATATGATTACAATAAAATTTACACACATTTCATTGATGGAAGGCAGACAAACATTTTTCTGATTTGTTTATCGATTTTAAATTAGTATTAGAAAACGGCTTAGAATTAGTTAAGTGAAAGTGTTGTGAAAACATGGTGATTAAGACCAATTTAAATAGTAGTTCTTTTTTTTATTCGTTCTTAATTATTGTAAAATTGACCTAAAGTCTTCAGTTTTCCAACACTATCAATCCATCAAAACTTTAATGTTAACTTAGAGAAAAGGAAATTCCACAAATTTAAGGATTTTTTTTTTTTGGCAATATATGTACAAAAGTAATACTTTAAGGTTAGCATCGAATGTTTTTTTGGAAAAAGAGATGACATTTATATTTATTCAGATTTCTTAATAGATAGCACTTACTTTACTTTGATTAGATTTCGCTAAAGTGACTAAAATCTAGCTTAAAATCAAATTAAAGTAAATTATACTTTCAAATCTATAAAATTTTAATTTCCTAAATCTCTAACTCAAATGGTTCTAAATTTAAATAAAAAACACCCTTTTTTGGAATATATTTTACCATTCTATACAAATACAAAATATATTTAGATAAAACAGTTTGACATTGGAAATTACAAATTACAACTATATTTAAACTGAACAGCAGTTTAGCATTAAAATTAAATAAATCAAATAAAACAGTAAATTAGAATCAGATTCCAAAAACCTCTTCAAAATTGAATCGTAGATCATTTAAAAAAGAAAAGAGTTTATTTTTATCTCTTATAGTTTTCAAATGAATTAATTATCGAATCGATTTTGCGCGCAGTGCCAACAATTGAAGAAGGATTGATGAAAATTAAACAATACTAGGCCTTTTCAATCCCAACAACATGGAATTACTTCCACACACTACTCACTCGATGGGCAAACGAACAACCATTAAAGCTTATCGTCAAAGCCCTCAACCCAACCAAACTGGGAGGGAAACTTCAATTTCAAACAAACTGTGTAATATAGGTTCAGTCATATATTGATATAGACCTCAACTGGGATTAGGAGAGGGCATGGAGTTGAGTCTTAAAAAGAACTATATCGTATATGTATTTCACTTTTTGAAATTTACCGACAAACTAATCTATCATTAAAGGTAATCAAATAGAAACTCCAATACCCACCCTCCCCTTACGACTATATCAAACAGACCATCCATAGACATGTGTGTTACAGTTTCAATCAATTTCAGTTACAACTCCTATGGTGAAAGAGATCTTTCACATTCAATATATCTATATAAACATATATATATATATATATATATATATATTTTTAAATTACATGCGCTTATTATGACAACCTAGCCTCAGTGACAAAGTCATAAAAAAATGTCGCACCTTGATCATAAAAATTACCTAAATATTAAATATTTCATTGTGGAGAGCCACAAATATATACGAGTGGGAATTGTACAGATTTAAAAACTTCTATAAATTTCATTGCGAAAATTTACTCGGGATCAGAATTAGTTGTTTGTCAAAATGACTATGTTATAATTTTGAGGATAATCTACATAAACTGACAAACAACCACCCACACACACCCACACACACACACACAATCATATATGTGTATATATTATATCTTATCTTTAAGATTTCATTTTTAGAGGCAGATGATGATGATGTGTTCTTTGATGGGTGTTGGTTTAGTATATGAATGCATGATATTTGTATAGAGCTCTTGGGGTCTCAGACGACAGACAGTTTAGATACATAGCTTTTTTAGCCTGGTTTTGTTGTTGTTTTTTTTTTTTATTATATATGCCAAGTTGACAATAAAACACTCGGGGTATAGTTTCTTTTATATATGGTCTATACAATTTATTAGATTATGGTCTTGAAGGTCAGATACAGCTCCGGCACGGCCCCGTCCCAAAAGAACAATGTTGTGCGTAAGTCCATGTGTGTGTGTGTGTGTGTACTAGATTGGCTAATTCTATAGTTGTTGTTTGTTGACTCAACGTGTGTGTGCTAAGGTGTGAGAAATTGGAACCTGAAAGTGGTAACTAGATAAAGCATAGAAATTGTGGGCATAGGCTATAGATAAACCTCACACTGGTCTTCCATACAGTTGGGTTTTAATGATTCTTTTATTCTAATGAAAAAATATAATTCGGAAAATTGAAAAAATATAAATAGAAAAAACTTTTACAGAATATACATATATATACATACATATATCTCTGTTATTTCATTAATCAAATTTTTATTAAGTTTCAAGGATGAAAATCTTTAAAGATATATATAACTTTACCATCAGCCATCTAAGTTTTTAAGCTTTAATTTTTGAAATCCTAGTTACAGTGAAAATGAACTTATTCATATAATATTTTTCATTGATTTACCAATTGTTGTTTTGATAAATTATCCTTTTTGCAAGACAAATCATAAAGTGCTTGTTTATCTAACAAAGGGATTTTCATTCATTTATTTCTTAATTGCACCATTAACACTTTCCCCCCTCGTAAACCTTTGCTTTACCCTTTTTAACCTAATCTCAAGAACTTGTTCTTAGTTTGCCTCAAATTGCGAAATACTTCAAATAAAAGAATAAAACAAAAAAAAAACCCATATAATAAGTATGTTTTCTTTTCTACAAATCCCCCACCCTATATTTAAGTTGATAATTTTAATGATTACAAATATTTGTACTTCCTTTTCAACGTCTAAGTTTGTGTGTGCCTTTAGTTAGGTGGCTATTATCAACCACGCCCACTTCAGGAACACGCGCAACAAAAATTTATGTATTATTGCAAAGCAGACGACTAACAATTTGTAGATTTATCATTTAAAAGGCTTCTTTGAGAGATTATGAAGCTCGGAGGCCATGAAGTGGAAATTGTGGCTTCATTTTTTTTATTTCAGTATTTAGTTTTTCTTGATTGTCATTTCTTGTTTTTTTTTTTTATACGATTACCACATTAGACTAAGTAAACGAAGTGAGACAAGCAACAATTTAGAGCAATAAATTCACGTCTGAACAAAAGTGTAAAAAATAAATAGAATGAATGTGCCTAGAGTGTAGAGAGAGATAAGCAGGAGAAGCAACATTGGTATAAGGGTAATATATATTTATACATATATATGCATTTGGCTAGCTGAATGAACAAATTTTGTATCTACATATACACACATATATACATTTATATATATTGCGCTAAAACCACGACATTTTTAATCAATGGGCAATAGGTCTTTCAAGTGATTTTCCCTGTGTTATCAAAATTAAATAGTTCGCCAATCCAAACAGAAATTTAATGAATTTGATATTCTTTACTACTCAAATTTGACTAACTTGTTTCTAAAAGCAAAAAAATATATACTTGTGACATCCAAACGATCTTAACTTAAAGAGTTAATTCATGTTAAATGAAACAGTTTTTTTGGATTAAAGATTTTCAAAAAGAATGTTTTATATTAGAACTACTTTAGTCTTCTAATTGTTTAATTAGAGTCATAATTATAATAAGAGTAATAATTTAAGAAATTATTCTTTATTAAATTTAGAAAAATCTTAAACAAAGCAAGCATTTACAAAATAAATTTCTTAAATATTTTATAATATTATATTGTGACTTTTCTGAACCTGCCCGACCAGACATTATAAGTATTCACATTTCAAATTATAGTTGTAGGTCCACAAGAAGCAAAAGAAGCAAAGAATAGTAGGTAAATGAAAAAAATGTTTTTTTTCAAAAATCAATTGTGTGTATTAAGATATATACGTATATAAGATTTCTGGTCACAAAATTATACAAATTCCTAAATCACTTCAGAACAATTTCAAATGAAAACTTTAATTTATATTTGGATATAAGAATTCTCTCAGATCATATATCTTGGTATCTCTTCATTGTAGAGCACATTTAGGGTCTTTAACACCTACGCTTTGCACTCCTTTACTTCACTCTGCTTTCGCATGGTGCGTGTCATGTTCCTTCGCCGATCGCCTCTCTCTCCCTCTCTCTATCGCCATCTCTATCTCTTTTCGTGGTTGAACTTTATCATCTGTGAAAATATTTGTTTATTTGCTTGTTTGTTTTATTTTAATTGTGAGTGTATATACATACATACATATATATGTAGATATATACATATGTACTTACCCTCCACATATAAGAAAAATTAGAGCAAAATCCCAAAGCAGCACAGAAATCTGTTTGCATTTCTAGAATCTAGATGATAGAAGCATTTGAAATTTTCTCTCTTTTACCTTAACTTTTTTTTCGTGTATTTTTGTATTCTTCTTGGTTTTTATCACGTAGGCAACTGTGGCATGATCTTATGGCCTTTTTCATGCCTTTGGTTAGGTTGTTTTTTATTTTTTGGTTTTTCGTTATTTTATTTGAATTTTGATTGACTAATTGCGCAGCACAAGCGCCAGTCATAAGAATATGGAGGCAGGGTAAGGTGTACTCCCATGTGGCGACGGTTCCATCAAAACCATCATGTTTTTCATGTTCACCGCCCGTTTAGCTTTTCCTTTGCTTTTCTTTTCTCATTTTTATACCCTGTACCCATAGGGTAAAAGGGTATATTAAAGTCGCTAAAATGTATGTAACAGGCAGAAGGAAAATTTTCCGACCCCATAAAGTATATATATTCTTGATCAGTATCAATAGCGAAGTCGATTGAGACTTGTCGTCTGTCTGTCCGTCTGTCCGTTGTCCGTCTGTCCGTCTGTCCGTCTGTCTGTCGTATGAACATCGAGATCTTGGAGACTATAAAAGATAGAGCAACCAAATTTTTTTGTAGATCCGTATAGTGTGCAGGCAGATCAAGTTTGTTTCAAATTTTGCCACGCCCACTTCCGCCCCGCAAATTAGAAAAACTATAACTAGAGTTCTATTAAAGCTACAGTATTTATTTTTGGTATCCCCAAATCTATAGCCAATATGTACCATCTGACCGATTTTGACCGAAATCGGCCAATAAATATCGGAGATAATACGTATATATGTTTTGTACTGAAATTCTATGGGCAGCAGCAGCTGAAATGTGTGAGCGAGATAGCATGCGCACGTTGCTTTGTCCGAATGACGCATTAGTTTCGTTCACTGTTAGGAGTGAGCAGGAAAGCATGAATTTGGTGTTTGGGCTTATTGCGAGAATTTTTTCAAAAACTTAAATTTAATTAATGGGGCTTTGGAAGGGGTCTGTTTAAATCAAATATCCTTTCTTGGTACAGGGTATACTCCAAGTCGGCAGAGACGACTTGCTTGCTTCATTTTCTTCTACTTTTAACAAGTATTTGGATCATGGGTTCTCTTCATCACTGTATGACTTGCCCTATCATAATTCAAATATTGTCATCTATTATGATGATGGTTAATATTGGATGAGCTCTTTAGAAGACCTGACTGACGCCAGTCAGTCACTCATTCTGGGTTTGCCTTGCCTCTGGTGGCGGCAAAGCAAAGTCATCAAAAGCTGATGGCAAAACGTTTACAGTCCACATGATCTCTTGTTGGCAGGGAACTAACTAACTTACGTCTATTTAGATTTCATCAGACATGAAATTTTGCTTGATTTTATTTTGCAACTTAAGAGATCAGCAAAAGGGGATTAATTTGAAATACATTAATCAAAAATTATTTTTTATCAGCATGAGCAGCATGAGCATTTGTGTAGATATATAAGTATACGATATTTCGGTAATTTTTTACTTTTTTTTTAATAAGAAGCGATTATAATTTGCTATTTTATTTAATATATTGCATGTATTAAACAATTTGCTAATGTTACTATAAATGTAATTCCATAAAACTGTTCGCCATTTTTCTTATATTTTTGTTTTGTTTTTTTTTTCAGGTAAAACCCGCACTAAGGATAAATATCGTGTTGTTTATACCGATTTCCAGCGTCTTGAACTGGAGAAGGAATATTGCACCTCACGTTACATAACCATACGCCGTAAAAGTGAATTGGCTCAAACATTGGCACTATCCGAGCGTCAAGTGAAAATTTGGTTCCAAAATCGTCGAGCCAAAGAGCGTAAACAGAATAAAAAGGGTAGCGATCCAAATGTAATGGGCGGTGTACAACATGCGGATTATAGCCAATTATTGGATAGCAAGACCAAATTGGAGCCAAGTTTACATTTACAGCATCCGTTGCATTCCATGAATCCCATGGCCATGAATATACCTGCCATGCGTTTGCATCCACATTTGACGGCGCATAGTCATTTGGCAGCGGCAGCGGTACATTCTCATCAATTGCAACATAGTGCGGCAGTTGGCGGTGTTGGACCGCTTTCTATGTGACCATCAGATTATGCAATCGATGTACACTATGATAATAATGATAACAACAACAACAACAATAGCAACAAAAGTATCAGCAGCAACAACAACAACAACCATAATAGCAACAATAGCTACATGGAGCAAGAGCAGCAATCATCTTTGGGGTTTAGTGTGGCTCTCCCAACATGTCCTAGTGATTTGGCAGCGGATTTGGCTTAGGATTAACAAAATATTTCTTAGTTAATCCTCAATTAATTGGGAGACCCTCAACAGTCAGACTGTAGGGAAATCTCTCAAAAAAAAAAAAAAGAAAGAAAAAAAATGGGAAAAAAAGGTATATAGAGTCAGCGGCGTCATTGAATATTGCACGTTGTTAATTTTTGTGATTGTATATTCTAAACGCTCTGAACATTGCCTTATCCCATCCCAATCTCCCCCAGAGTGGGGATAAAGATGTGAATAGAAGATATATATACATATATGTATATAAATTAAAGCCATTTCTCCTCTCAGAAAACATATTTCCAGTATGATGTATAACTGTAAAATATATCTTTATTATTTTCAACTTTGTATGTATAATTGTTTTTTGTTTACAACCATAAAGAATTGAATCTAGTTTTTTAAGTTGCCCAAGAAAAACAAATTCATTTTTAACCGTCCCATTTAAACTTAATTAAATAAATTTAAATAAAAGAAACACACAGAAATGGATAGAAGAAACACAAAGGAAATACAAAGAAGCAACGCATTAAATTTAAACACGTTCTAACTTAATTTAGTTTAACGTAATGAAAAGCACATACAAATTCCATGTAAATATATTTTTTAATAATAATCAAATTGAGAGTTTTAACGTTTATTACTTTTTATATATGTAATAACAATTAGTTTTAGTTTAAATAATAAAAAAAAATGTATCTATGTAATGCATAAATTGAGCACACAAAACAACAACAACAACAAAATATATATATTAAATAAAACAAATTAAAAGCAACAATAACAAACACAAATCACTTTCTGCCTAAAATTTTACAAATCAAATTATATGCAGATATATATATGTGTATACATATACACATATATATATGCATATATATATATATAATGTGAAATGTTAATGTAGTTTCTTTCTTAGTTCAATTATGACGGCAATTAATTTATGTAAAATGTACAAGTATGTGCTTAGCTATTTAAATAAACACACAAAATAATAAACAAATAAAAAAAAAAGAAAATACAATGCAAGAATTCTGTGTCTTTTTTACATTTTTTTATGGGAATATTGCCACTGATTTATTTGGATGAGTCGAACTTTTTTATGTTATATCTTATATTTATTTAGTTTATCTTCCAATATATTTCTTTTTAGGGTTAGGCAAAAGGCGGTTAAAAAATGTAATATATATTCATATATTGTATATAATTTTTAAATTTAGTCGTTAAAAAATTCGTTATCCATTAGGGAATTTGCCTAAAATACAAATCAATTAAAGCATAGAAAATTTAATATAATTTTTTATTTTTAACCTTTTTGCACTCACTGTATTTAGACATTGAAAATTCACACCCGAAAGTTGAAAATGGTGGAAAATTCAATACAAGTTTGGGATTTTCATGTTAAATAAATCATATACCTAGCCTGGCCTTTGTTTTAAACTAATTGTTAACTTGAATTCCAGCTTACATAATCCTTTTCCCTTTTAAATTGTTTAATGATAGTTAAATCCAAATTTTTAAGAATTACATTGGCAGATACATTTACTTACAGTTGATTAATAAATAGAATACTGCAAAAAAAAATATAATTTCATCGAAAAATTCAAAATTTGTAGTATTAAAATGGTTTAAAAATAAATCTTTAGCTAAAAGGGTTCGAAATATTAAACTGTCGTTAAGGGTTGGCTGGCTTCATAGCTATGCTCCACCTACAATCCGCATCAATTGATGGATTTGTCGATTGTTGTTTTCCTTCAGCCATTCTCTTTGCGTCTCGCTCTGTAACTATTGCTAGCTCTGTTACACACAAGACGAAACTTATAGATTTACCTAACATGGCCATAACCTGATCAGTTCTCGACATTTTGTAGCTACTTTTGATGACCATAATGGAAAATCTAAAAGAATTACATTTTTTATATGTTCACAATAAATAATACATACAAAAAATTAAGGATATACTGGGGATAAATGATTTTATTTGAAATCAAGTTTAGCTCTCACATATCTACGTATCCGATCCGATATAATATATATACATACATAGGTATAAATTTACATTATTTTTAGCATAGATAACTTTGCATAATATACATATATACATATATATATAAAATATTTTTAAATTTTTACAACAAAGTTGAAAAACAAAAAATAGCGAAACTCATCGTTCAAAATCAATAAAAATTAATAAATAAATGAGCAAAGCTTTTACTTAATCCTAATTTCATCCGATTTTGGATAAGACTTAAATATACCTCAAGTGATTGCTATTAATATTTAAAAAACAAAAAACCAAGACAAACTTTAATCTTATTTCATTTTTGATGTTGATGAAATTGATAATTAGATATGTAAAATAAGTTGATCAACGACGGTAAATAAAAATTTTATATGAATTTCTTTAATTTACATAAAAAACAAGACAAAAGTGTTTTAATTTACATAAACAAAGTGTTAATAGAACTAGAATGCCTGACTAATTTCTTCTATGTCGAACTTTGTATACCCTTCTAAATTCTCTATTTCACAATTCATTGTTTTAGCCAGATTTTGGAAAATTTTAACATTATTGCAAATGTGGAAAATTAGATCAAAAATTAGAACTCCAGATTTTAATAAGGATATAGTTTTGTAAAATCAGGCAATATTAGACTAAATGGGAGCCTTGTAAAGTTGTGATATTTTTTGGGTGTAGTATAAAACGACATAAGGCTTTCAAAAGAAATAAGTACTTTTTAATTCCAAAAACCTTTGAAAAGTTGATCGTTTCTCTATAACAAATATATACATAAGCTATGTAACTGTATAGTCAACCGATTCGGATTAAACTTTATGGAAGTCTGTATATGTATATGTATATATTTTCCAAATTACAAATACAAAGACTTCCAATAGTTCAATTATTGAGCTCAACCATTTCGATTTTCTAGAGGCGATATGATATAACTGACTGATCGGGATAATTCCGAGATAAACAATCTAAGTCTAAAATTTCATTAGAAAAGATTTCATAATCTCAAAGGAGATTGTGTTGATCTAAACAAACAGACATCGTCTTCTCGTGTCCAGTTACTCATGCTGGATAAAGGATATATACATATCTTTTTTCAGAGGGTATACTTCAGTATATGCCATTCTATAATAAACTGGGAAACAGGGAAATAAAATAACTTCGCCAGTGTTTTATATTTACATTCCAAGCAGATCATCGTATACTTTTTAAAAGTTTTTGTACTAAATAACTGAACTGAAGACTTCCTCTAAACTTATGACTTTTTAAAACAATTATTAATTGGAAGAATACCTTATTATACTGATCAAGAATGCCTTCATTTGCCAAAACAAAATTTCAAACGAACTTTATACATTCGAATAAGCCGACTAAAGGTACTTAAACCTATGTATATATACATATGCCCAGTAATGCCAAAAGAAATCCATCACTACCCTGACGCTAGTCTGAACAAGAAAAATACACGTTCTGAAGTACCTTCGTAGCCAAGTGAGGTTCTCAAGCAGTTGATTTATTATATGCCTACGATTAGCAAAAATCGGAAATGTCAAAGCCAAAACAGAAATGGATGGAAAATATACAACCTGTCCAGATTTCTGATACACATCACACACAAAAAAAAAAAAAATTGAAATCGAACCGAATCGAGACGTTTTCAGATTAAACATTTTGTTCTGTCAACTAAATGTGTGTAAGTGTGTGTGTGTGTATGTACTTATGTGTAACCCATAGTGTATGTTTGTACACATATTGAAAACGAAGAAAATATTTTGACTTTTGTATGTAAGAGAGCCGAATGCAAAAACGCACCAGAAACCAAAAGAGACAAGCAGTTACTCAGATAAAGGAAGTGAGCGGATACATTTTCACACCTACACGCTAAAAAAAAAAATACAAAAATAAAGAGTCGAAATAAAAAGAAGCGATATTGAAACAGAGACAAACGGGAATTTTGGTTGGAAACGCACTGCGCGAGTCTGTTTACATTTGTTCGTTACGCCAAATGCACAAAATTTTCTTGATATTTAAGCAGAATTCACTTTAAAAATTTATATTTTGTTGAGTAACCCGTTCGGACTTACATAAAAATTCGGCAAGGGAAGTCGCTGGCCTTTGCTCAGTCAGCTGCAACGAAATGTTTGACTTTTTGCCGACTTTTGTGATACATTTTTTTCTCGTGAGTGTGTGTAAGTGCGAGAGTATGTTTTATACTCCCTCCCTCCACCCGGCTACTGGCATTACACATGCCAATGCCAATTACAGAGAATTCACAGCTTATGTTTTAACCCGCCATTTTGTTGCATAACTCTAAGTATTTTGGTTTGGTAACCAACAGCCTATCCTATCCTATCCTATCCTATCGTATCCCATCCAACAATTGATTTATGGCAACTGTAATTTTTCTTGTTGAATAGAGTGAGAGATAGAAGAGAGGAAACTCTTAAGAAATGAGTGAATGCAGTTGGCTTTGGCCCCTTTTTCAGACTGGGAATGGGAATCGGAATGGGAATCGGTATGGTATAGAAATGGGGGCAATAAAATGTATGAAATGATCTTTTTAAGATCACTCACGAACGGAAAAACTTTTATGACAATAACAATACACAGCAAGAAATGAACTAAAAAAATATGTAAAATTACATTTAAACATGATCAATAAGAAGTACTTCTCATACTTACATATATATTTACTAAGTGTACCATTAAAAGCAACTAAAAATTTATAATACAAAAAAAATATGTCAATTCTAAAATTATAAACAATGAAGCACGCAATCAGTGACACTTTAAAAATATAATTCATTTGAAATCGCAACCATTTTTTTTAATTTAAAATTAAATTTTCTTAGCCTGCCGCAACTCCAAATTCTCAAGTTTTCCGCTCATTCCCATCAGTGGTCGAAACTTTACTGCTTGCGCAAACTTAAACTGCTTGCAGGACAAAGCAGCGCTATCTCACGTACATATAACAGCAGTTGTTGCACTTGACATTTCAGTACAAAACGTTTATTCGTATATCTTCGATACTTATTGTCCGATTTTACTAAACTTAATCAACTCGTACATATTAGCTATAATATTTAATAGAAATGCGGCACCTCTCGGTATATGTTTTATTAGTACTGAAAAGTTGCAGTAGAATAGAATAGAGTAGAACACTTTTCCATATTTTTTTCAGTGCACTTCTAGTTATGGCTGCTGCTGTTATTGCCTGTCCCAATCCCCTACCTTCCGTTGCCACTCTGCATCTGTAGCTGTATCTTAATTGGCACCCATAGAGGATCAGCAGCAGCGACCCCTAGAATCTTGGTTTTGAACTCAGACTTTGGTATTATACCCAATCATCGTAACTTCTGCTTACAGCTGCCCCATTGTCGTCTCCGTTTTCGACGTCTTTGAGGCGCGGCATGGCCAATAAAAGTTTATGGCACACCAAAATGAAAAAAAAACGAGAAAATATAAAGTAACACAGCGTTCGAAATTCAAACTTGATCGTTTGATCCATTGGCTCTTCTGATCTTCTTGTTTGCTGCCCTGTGTCGTGCTGTTTTCGGTATGTCTCTATTAGTGGACATCAATGGACAATGGAGAATGGGACAACTATGATATCAACGAGGCGAGGCAGCATCCCAATGCAAAAGATTATAAATTTTATGCCACATCGGTAAATATATATATATACATATATACATATGTACATACATACATATATACCATATATGTACATTTGTACATATTCGTATGTGTTTGCTTTTATGCATTTATTGCTGTGAAAAAATGTTAATTCTGTTCGTTATACTTCTTTTTTTTCTTGAGCTTTTCCATTTTGTTATCCATCCGTCCATCAATTCGATTTCTTCTTCTCAGTTAACTCCTACAATTCGGTTCATACATAGTTGAGTCTCTTTTTTTTCTTTTTGGTAGATGGATGACTGGATTCGTTTCGTATATGTATTTGTATTATGTATTAATTGGTTAGGGGCTATAAATCGGAAAGTAAGTATTGTAAATCAATCAAATTGAATGTCGTAGAAGATGAGAATGAAGCGTGGTGAAAATTGGGAAAGATTCTTTGACTAGAGGAGCGATGATATCATAACTTCAATTAGAAGTGTGATTTTAGAAATCAAAATATTTCAAAATGAAAAATTTTAAATTAAGTAAATACTTTTTAGAAAATGATCATAAGATATAATTAATAATATCTTTATATTATAATTAGATTAATATTAACAGATACACCTATACACCTATTTCTATATAATCATTTGATCTATTTTAAGCTTAATGTGCAATAGATATAACTTAGGCTTCTAAATGCAAAACTCTTTAAGCATAGTTTTAGTCTTTTCATAAATCAAATGTTATTGCTTATTTTCTTAAAATTTAATATCTTTTTGAAAATATATATTATAAATCCAACTCCATCTTAGCTGACTTCTTAAATTTCGATCCGGTTTTTGTTGACTTATTTCAAGTTCAGTTGGATCTACTCAGACACCCGCCTGGAGACAGTTTTATCCATTGTGTGTGCGGGTGTTTGATTAACACAATATTTTCATGAGTTTTTTGTGTTTTGTTTTTTTTTTTATGGAAATTTAGCAACAAGTTTTTATTAGTGACCATGCACTAATTAAACTCTGTCGTTTTTTCTAGCATTTGTCACTCAAATGCGACCGCAGGAAAAAACACATACATATACTACAACAAATAAGCAACAACTACAATTCTGCTGCTCTGTGGAGCAGTAGATCATAAAAGCCGCTAAAAGGTGTGGGCGCCTTTACCTCCATATATATGTATATATATATCATAGATATATATATATATATATATATACATATATATATATAACCGAGACGACAAAAACAATTCGGCATTTGATTTGTTGATTGAATTGATTAGCAGCTCGAGATTCCAGTGTGTTGAGGTTGAGGGTGTAATTAATCACAGGAATCAGCATAGAAAAGAAGAAAACAAAAGTTCGTCATTTGACACAAGTGCTAAACACGCTAATAAAACAAATTAAAAGTGTGTTGTGATATGAGTGGTTTCCATATCAAGATATATATTTTGGATAGATTCGTCAGAATTTTTCGCAATTTAATTTAAATAGTTTTGAATATTTAAATATTTATGGAAGGTTTTTAAACAGATAGTATATTTAATGTATTGCCAGATTTCGCCCTAGATAAATCAAACTCGAATTCAAGAAACTCTAAAACAAAATATTATTTTATTTTTGTTACTTTTTCCATACACTTACTACAAAAATAATTAGATCGAAATCAAAAAACAAAATCTACGAAAAACATAAAATGGCCGCTTTTAATTTTAAATTGGCGCCCTAAATATTTGAAACTTAAGTAGTAATAATTTTTATCGAAAATTTTAAACATAACAGCATCATTTGCGAGTTATGTAAAATGCCTATCGATATTATTTGTCTGACTTACGATGCCTATCGGAAGTTACTGAAACTCGTGTCGCCCCCTAGGTAATTGGATTTTTTGCTTGTCATTTCAACAAAACAAATCAAGAAATCTGCCGAATTTTTAGAAAATTCTACAAATTTACTAATAAAATGGTAAGTTGTAAATAACAATGCCTCATTATATGCCAATTCACCATTTTCGTTTTTCAGCATCTCCAATCTCTGAAAGTTCAGCCCACAGAGGTAGCCGTCCTAAAAGCCTCCGGCAGGGTTCCTCTGCCCACGGAATCCAATTGTTTCAATCAATTGGCCCATGTGCACAGTCTACGCGATTCAGAACTAAATTACAATGATCATCAGTACAATATAAATATGCAAATTCTGCGCAACCGTGAGGGCCTTTATGCGCCATTGAAAATGGGCATGGACCGCTTTGCGGCACGCCAAGTTGGACGCCTCCCTTTCCTGCAGTCCAGGTAAACATGCATAACTGAATCAACTTCGTCATTTGAATTCACATGTCTCTTGTTTAGCAACCTAATGGATGATGTTCTAACTGGACGCTGTGATACAATCGGCTTTGAAGATTTTCTGAACTTACCCGAAAACAATGAACATATGCGTCAACCTCACGCAGTCGTGGAAAAATCGCTGGGAATTTACCATTAAAGTAAATTAAAACAATACAAACAGAAGTTCTGATGCTTAAATGTAACTTGTACTTCAAAATAAAAAATCATTTGTGGCTTGAGTTAAGAATACCCATGTAAAACGAGAACGGAGTTTGGATTCCTTTAAACAAAATGTATTTAGAAATAAAATTAATACTGTATGGAGGTTTCATAAATTTTGTTTACTGTAGATGGTATGTTTTTATATGTAAATATTTTTTTAAAAAAACTCGTAAAACTACAGGTGTTTTCCATGTTTTTGATAGTCTTCATGTTACCTATAATCATCATGCTGATCAAAGAAACATATGTACATACATATATACCTTTGGAAGTAACAGATGATTTAATGAAGTCTCTGTACAGAATTATTTTATAAAAACCTGTCCAATATAGGAAATCCAAAAGCATTCCGGAGTTCATTGAATACTAAAGCTAATGTCCATCCTATTAGATTTAATTTTCAGCCAATAAAAGTTTTTTGACTATGTTCATTCAAAATCTACTGTAATAAGCAGGTTTCTCAATAATCGCTACTATACCTAACCCTTTTAAATATTTTTTCATAATAAAAAAGAACTCGAAACTCAATTTTGTTGATAACCAAGGTTATATTCGTTATGTATAGAAAAAGTAGTACTATACACAGGTTTAAGGAGTACATAAAGACGTCGGACAAGGGGGAAACTATTACATCTAGTTATTTAATTGTGGAACAACAAAATCTAAGCGCCCAAAAGAATCACTGCAACTAGTGTAGACTATAATTATTCTCTAAAAATGTTCGGTAAACAAACCTTACTAAAAAATATAAAAGGTGTTATCAACTATTTTGCGATTTTGATTGTTCGACAAAGTAAACTATATGTATAGCATACTTTGTGGAGCCTATTAAATATCGATTGTTGAAATAAAATCCAAATTATACTGGGCTGAAAATTATCCAGCACAATTAAAATTTTCGAAATCAAAATTATGCATATTTACGAAATACATATGAAGTTAGCAACCATCAAAGTAGTTTCTAAATATTTAGTACCTAATCAGATTGTAGTTCGGATTGTATGCCGCATCTTTGCTCATACTTCATCCCAAGAGACGTGTTTAGTCTTTTCCCGAGAGAATATTTTTTAAACTACCATTTGAATTTGGAAATTTTACTGACAACGCAATGTAAAACTAAAACAATCTAAAATAATAAAAATTATTTAACAAAAACTTTGGAATTTGATAAAATTTAAATATTGTATTGAGTTTAATAAAATGTTTCATAGAAGCTTGAATATTTTTGACGTTTCACGAATAAGTGTAAATATTAAACAATTTATACCTTAATGAAAGCATTTTAGGTAGCTTAGTGTAAAAGTAGTCATCATTCAAATGGCTTATCTTAAGTATCGAGAATGATGAATGCTTTCGTCTAGTCCGTTTAAAGAATTTCTGTCAAACATCAAGATAAAACGATGTTTGTCTCAAACGATTTAGTTATTTTGCTTTATTTAATTACATTCAGGTATGTATTTCAAATATTATTTATGGAAGTCAAAGAAATGTGGCAAGTCCACATGTCAGAACAACCCAATCTGTATTATCAAAATAATTTTTGAAGATTTACAAAATTATGTTTTTCAAAAACTTTTGCAAGCAATTTACCTTATCTAACTATTCCAAGAAAAGAATTAAGAAGCGCTGAGTATACATATGTAGGTCGGAAAATTCAGACTCATGTCCATTATCTGACTAGCCACCAACTAAGTTAGCACATTTTATAGAAATTGCTCACTCATTGAGAAACAAATACACATATTGGGCGTCAGTCATCGAACCTTATCTTTGTACGTGCGATTTTGCAATTCGATAAGACTTTTATTGGGCGTCGCTCTACTACAAAAATATTGTTTAAATAATTCAAACAAATAGGTGTCTAATTAATAGTAATGACCTAGCTAAAAATTAACATGGCTAGCAAGCGAAAAGAAAATTTTAGCAGGTAAAACTAAGTATCGACTACAAAATACCCTATAACAAGTTGAGATAATTTAATAGTGATTTGCCAAGAAATTGACTGACTTCTGGACTTTTGTTTTATGAGTTTAATCTGTACACTTTCATGTAAAAAATCTCAGCTAATTGCAAAGTTTAATTTTTTCCATTATTATTAACTTAATGGAAGTAAAAAAATATATTTTTTCGTAAATTTTAAAATAATAATCAAATAAGAATAAACAAAATAGAAAAGCTTATCTTGGTGACCTTTATTCTCATAAGCTTACATCATCAGAGCTATATATATATAAATAGTTTCTCTGCTCAGAGTCACTTCCGTTTTAGATTTTGATAATAATAATATACCATTTGCGTTCTTTATGTACGAAGTACAAAACTTTTGGGCCAACGTGATGAGCAGCGCATAAGTCAAAACTCTGCAATTTCACTCGTTGCAATACTCGAGAATTTGTATTTGTACTAGTATTTCGAATACGTATATATATACATATATATACATATATACTAGTAGTTTGCACTCGTTTTATTTTTGTATTTATACTTGAACTTCTTATTTAATTAATGAATGATGTTTTCTTTGCAATCATTCTGTTGATTGGATTATTTGAACGTGTTCGTTCAATGCAGAAACATACGCCAAGTGATAACGTTTCTAAACGTTTGCGAACGTGTAGACGCTCAATTATAGATGATAATCCTTTGGAGCTTAATTGCATTAAAATGAAGAATCGAACTGTGCCACTGATAAACCGATATCAAACAAATAGTCTGCCAGCCGAGTGATACAAATGGTTAAAGTAATAAATGCTACAGTTTTGTTCAAAAATTGGTCCAATGAAGTTGACAACTCGAAAGAACAAAAAAAAAATAATAAAATAAGACCTCTCAAGGATATAAGATTATAGTATTACGAAAAGTCCTTTTTTGCGAAATCAGGACAAAACAGGATATCTTGAGAATAGCATTCAGTTCTCAACATATATTTGAAATAATTAAGTGAAAATATCAAAACAGTTGTGAATTTGTGAAAAATCCTTTGAATGAAAATTAATAATTTTAAATTCGATTTAAAAATTATTTAATTTGTAATTCTGTAAAAAGCCATTTTTTAAGATGTCATCGGAGGAAAAAAAATCCTCGACTTCTTGGGTTGAGCATGTTGAGGCTGCTCTATATGTCCTGAATCAATTATGCATTGGCTTTGTTACCATTTGGGTGAGCTGGACATGCCTGAGAACAGGTCTGACTGGAATCCGTCTACATGCCTGGCTAGTAACTTTTGGCTTTGTGTTCCTAATGGCCGAGGGCATGATGTGCTTTTATGACAACAGTTGGTTAACATTGCGCTATAGTCGCAAAAGTAAAACTGCCATTCATTTAATCCTGCAAATATTTGGTGGTGGCATGGGTGTGGCCGGCTGTCTAATCCAATTGATAAGGGACGATTGGTCTATAAGCGTCACAACTCATGCCAGTTTGGGATTTGCAGCCTTTATTCTTTGTTTGATTTCACTTATTAGTGGTTTGGCTTCCTTTTTGGCTCGTGCAATGTCCAAAATGGTTTCGCCATTAATTAACAAAACTTTCCATGTGGTCTTAAGTTTTGCCACCTTTGTTATTGCAATGTTGGCAGAATATTATGGCTTTGAACAGACGCGCATATTTAAAGGACAAGGCAGTGACTTTGTCATACTTATGCAGGTGGCTACTTTGGTAGCTATGGTCCTAACATGCATTGGGGCTATAAAGTCATTATATAAGAAATTTAATAGTCTGTTCAGTTAAGGTTGTAAGGATAATTGTCTTTCGATTCAAATTTAGTAGTATTCAATAGTTCCTATTATTTTATAATGTGCTTAATATTAAAGAGAAATTGAAAATTGATCATAAAGTTTTTGTTTTATTTTAACGGTAGATATGTAATTTAATTTTTAAAACCTTTTAAATAAATTCCAATTATTCGGATTACCAGACGTCTAATTACCCGTATTATTAAAAAAAATGGCGATTTTCTTTATTCACCGAACTTTCATTAACGGAAATCAAAAATTAAAATTATTTTTCCAATGTAGTTGCGAATTTCATCTTTGTTGACTTATAGTGAAAAAAGTGAATTGACTTTTAAATTCTTTAATGTTTGTTGTATTTCTTATATTAAATATAATTCTTAACATCAGTTCTGGTTCAGATCTAGTTCCAATTGTTCTGGATAGTTAAATTAAATTTTAAACTGCAGCTTCCCAGCGACCGTTAAATGCAATGTTGAAAAGGGCAATCGTTTTATTGCTTATCGATAATTTAATTAAATCAATTCAAATGCATTTCCCGCATAATTGTAAAAGTTCGAGTTTGCATTTGGTTTTGCGGTTTGTGTTTCATCTTTGCCAGATGCTCAATTGACGCAGTTGAAGAGCTTCTCCTCATATTTAAAAATAGAAAGTAAAGGAAAAGAAACTGATATGAAAGTGCCATATATCCCACTATATGATTATAAATTTTGAATTCATTGAATGATTTGTGGTCAATCTGAAATGTGAACAATTCTACGCTTAACAGAAATATACTACGTACTTGAAGTACATACATATGTAGTAGATTGTGATTATTTAAATCAGCTAACGCTTATTAAACTATAGCAGAAATGGGCGTACCGGAACGAGTTTAGACCATATAATTGCTATCGTATCGCAGTTGGGATGTCATAAAACTGTAAAAAATAAATCAACAAAAAAAAAACAACAATAGGAGAGAATTTCACTGCCAATTTGTCTGTATGAAAACAATTATCACTATAGAGACTCATGGAATTGGTGTTGTTGTTTTTAATGTATAAAACACGAAAATATCATTATTTTTCCCAGCTGATAAGCGCATTTAAACGAATCAGTAAAAAAAATACTATTTAAGTAAATTTGAGCAACTTGAAATGGCTGAACATCTAGAACCGGTCAATAGTACATCGAGAAACGTTGCCGACTACGGGAGCACGGAAACAGCAGCAACAATTCGAACATCTTCCCATAACCGCGCCCCCTCATTTGTTCTACTCGAATCTTCATCTCGCCTGCGGTATACAAAAATGTCGTACAATACTTTAAATAATCAAAATGTATCGGAGCGGATCGAATATTTTTTGAATGTCTTAAACCAAATGTGTATTGGTTTCATTACCATTTATATATCATATCTCACATTGAGAACTGGTCTCAATTCCACCACTACCCTCCATGCTTGGCTGGTTACCATTGGTGTAAGTGGACCAGATTCATCGTTAATATGTCAAGTGTCAATTGTGATTACAATACGATTTCTTTACAACAGTTCTCCTTCTTTATGGCTGAAGGTGTGATGGTCCATTATGGTGGCAATGTACTGACGAATAATTATAAACGGAATACCAAGACTACAATACATTGGATACTTTTGACTTTGGGTGGGGGATGTGGAGCATCTGGTGCCCTAATTAAAATGATACAAAAAGGTTTTCTCCTACAAACAACTCACGGAAAATTGGGTAAGCTTATACAGAATTGTAAGCAAAAATTGATTTAAAACGGAAATAATTAGAGTATTATATGGTATTATGTGAAAAAAAATTTAAAAATTTTTACTAAAGCATTTTTTTAAATGGCATATTATTATCTTCCATAATATATAAAATGGGAAATTTCGAAAAAATCAAAATTTGTTCTTTATCGAAATAGGTTAATAAACCTTCAAAACTTTTTAAAAAAAAAAGGGGAAAAAATTTCACTATTATTTTACCGATTACTTAGGCTAATTACATACTTTATATTGTTACTCAACTCGTTAAACTCGTTAAAAACAAGCATTTTCCGATAATCTATAATAAATCGATCTAATCTATTTTAGCATTATTTCTTGTTTAATTCCCAGGTATGACAGCCTTTATACTTTGCCTATTGGCCATGCTGTCAGGAGTGAGTGCGCTTTTCTCGACGCGTGTCAAGAAATTAATCACACCATTATTGAATAAGACATTCCACAATTTTCTGGGATTTGTGTGCTTTGTGATTGCATTGGTGACTCAATATTATGGTTATCAGACTGGATATTTTAAGAATCGGACAGAAACCGATTTTCAAATTTTGATGAAGTGCCTCACATTGATATCACTTGTTCTTACAAGTTATGGACCTATGAAAGCTTTGTATCAGAAATGCAAGAGTATTTACAGTCAATTTTAAGAAATTTTTTTGAAATTTGCAAACTAATTTTTTTAAAATTTGGTGTGCATAGATAAATACATTCATTCTCATATGCCATACAAAAGAGAGATTAATATTCACCAACTGCATATCTAATCGGTTTTTTACTTATTTCAATTATATGTACATATGTATATTTATTAGTCGCAATAAAATAGAAATAATAAAAATACCAAACACATAATGTATAGTATAAAGGCATGTGGGTTTGGGAAAATCCCCCTTTAATTCATCATGAAGCGTCATTAAAGCAGCCAGACAGAATCATTAGCTAAGTGTAACTTATCTTGAAAATGAAAAAAAATGACATAAAAAAGCAGAAGTTTGTATGCTCTTGGAAATTTTATTTTTGCCGATTTATAATTTTAATATGTTTTACAAGATATATGTATAATATAAACTTATAAAATTTTGTAGATTCCTGAAGTTGTAACAAATTTGGATAACAATAGCGTGAAGACCAAATTTAATTGTAATTCTAAGCATTAATTTAAGAGCTTAGAATCTTAGAAGAGAGAAAAATAAATTGTAAAAAAAATGTATATTGATTATATAATTGTCAACAATTATAATTATATTAATTATCTTCCGAATATATTGTCAAATATTGGTTGTCAATCGGTGACAGCTGAAAGAAAAAGTTTTTTATTCAGAGGTCCACAAATATATTTACACAAATAAACTTACAATATTCTCATATTTTGGTAGAAATCCGGAAACAATAAAGAGTTAATGGTTTTTGATGAATCGGATTTCTATAAGTTTTCACTACATCCAGAGCATGATACAAAAAATCGCATCCGATTTGGTCGATAAATTCATTATTTAATTTTATTGATACCAGTTTAATGCATTCCTTGATTATGTTTAAAAGCTGTTTCGGAACATCTATATGATTAGCAATCGCTGTTATTTTTAGTTCTTCGAGATTAGTGAGTTGTGTTAAATAATGGAATGATTTATCGTTCATAAATTTGCACTCCAGCGTGATTAATGAACTGATTTGTGATAGTAAATAAGACTCTTCCGGATCCAGAAATACATCATTAATAACAATATGCTTCAGAATTGTTGCTGGGTTCTCTGCTAACGGACGTAGAATTCTTTTGAGAGATCCCCGTTTTGGTGTAACAATCAATTCCTCAAGTTGTCCCAGTTCTCCTAACTGGGCGTTCTCATCTACATCGAGTATAAAATCAATGGATTTTAAAACCGGAAGTTGTAAAATATTTATAATATCCTCAATTCCAATACTTCCTTTTTGAATAACAAGTTTTCGCAGGTTTTGAGGGTATTTGGGTAAATTTGGTAAAACTTCTGGTGAATTTTCATTAACAATTAAATTAACATTAAGTTCTTCTAGCTGCTTGAGTGAAGATAACAAATCCATACTCTCTAATTTTCGGAGATTAATGTGCAATTTTTTTAATAATATTCGCTGTGCTAGTGCGGCCATATCTTGATCATTTAATGGATCCCCAGAAATGGTTATAAAATCCAAAGCGGAATTTGAAAACAATTCGAGTTTGTTAAGAAGTGTACCTTCCCGATGCGAATTTATACATAGTTCTGTTAGATGTGGTAACGTTGGTAAGGCCTCCATGTTATCCGCATTAGCAATAATGCATTCTAATTTTTTCAGCGATTTTATGCAAGCAATTGCCTTTAACTCATCGAGAGTAATTTCATTGCCTTTTATAGACAAAAATTGAAGAATCGGAGACGCTTGCGATGAAATTCCTTCAAAAAGTTTCTCCAAGGAAGCATATTTATTTGTAATAGTTAGTTCCTGAAGGTCATTTAATTGAGATAGAGTCTCGAAATTTGGTGATCTGAAAAATCCACATTGGAGTTTTCTAAGCGTTGTCATTTTAGCTAATTCCAGCATTTCATCAGACCCAATTCCTCGTTTTAATATCAGTTCCTTAAGTCCGGTACATGGTGCTAGATCTGTTAAAAATTTCTTTATGGAATTATCTTGGTGGTCGGCATTTATTTGAAGTATTTGTAAGTTGTCAACATGACCGAGGTAAGCTAATTCACTAACATCAATTGACCTCCAGTAAAACTTTTCCAAAATTATCTTAGCTTGTGTCTTGAAATATGTTATTTGATTTTCTTCGCTCTTAATGATAACTTTTCCTTTGGAATTATTCAAGAACCCAAGAATCTCATTGGGATATTTCTTTTCCATTAATTTAATTTCTTTGTAATATGTATTGGGATGTATGATCTCAAAATTTTTAGGATCAGAGAATGTACAAATTAGTTGCGCAAGCGATTTTATCTTACTAATAAGAACAGTCTCTTCAAAATCAATTGAATAATTCTCAATTTGAAGTAATTTTAAATTATTTTCTTTTCTCATGGCAAGCGATTGAAGTAAAACATCAAATGAATCCAATTTACAGTGTCCATTTACGACAAGACTGTGACAGTCTTCGAAACTTCCTAGAACAGCAAAAGGTTTTACGTCCGTTCCTCTTCTCAGTGTCAATTGCAATTTCGGCTCTTTACTGAAGGAATTGTAAGTGATTGAGTTTCCCAATATGTCCAGGATTTGAATACTTTTATGGGTTGTTAAAGTTTGAAAAATTATCTCAGGTGCATTACGTGAAATCCAATCAGAAATATTGTCGATTTTTATAACAACTTTTTCTAGTTGAGTATTATTATTGAGAATCATAATGTTTTCATCTTCAATTAAACTGCATTTTAATGATTTTAAGGATTTAATTTTAACCAACTCATTTAATAAGATCGCGTCAATTAGAACATCTGATAGATTAAGAGATTTTAAAGTTGAAATTTGTTTTGATGCCAAAGCTATAAATAGCTTTTTAAATGCTTCTGTCTCAGTTGGTGCCAATCCCCTTTTTATATTAATGGAAAATTCCTCGATTTGCGGCAATTCAGCCAAAACATAAATTTTACACAAATAAGGAAAACCATTGCGCATGTGGGTAATCAAATTCATGGCTAAAATTTGTAAAAAGAAATCGTGGTTTATGCAGTTTCTTGGACAATACAATTCAGTACTTTCAAATTCCAAATTTTGAAGAGTCTGTGGAATTTTCTTTACAAATTCATCAAATAGTTTCTTTATTATATATTCCTCACCAATAATGCGCAATCTTGGGGTATCGGAAAGAACAATATACTCAGCCACATCAACTTTTCGCTTTTCAGGAGTCCATACGAGTATTTCGTTGGCTTTCGTATACTCAATTTTATCATTACGCAAATGAATTTGTATACCATTTTTTGTTGCCCTAATAATCTTTAATATCTCTGGTATTATTTTTGAAACTTTATTATCCGATTTTATTCTGAAGTATGAAAGTTCACTTAATTTTGACAGGTGACCAATACTTTCTGCTTCAATAAAAGCACATGTCAATTTTTTCAGTGATTTGATATTAGATATTGCCTGACATTCTTCATCGCTCATGCTGGCATCGTGTATAGTCAGTTCACGTAAATTTCGGTAAAATGTCTTTGCAGCAAAACCATTAAAAAGGTAGCTTAAAGAACCTATTTCATGTATGCCATGAATGGCAAAATATTTTAGCGATCGTAATTTGGCCAAAGGTGCATACACGGCAGCATCAATATTTGGTTTCATTTGAAAATTTAACGATGTTAAATTTTGCAAGTTTTTGTCGTCCATCATGCTGTCAGCCAATTTGTCACCTAAGTCATCATTCATAAGAAGAAGACTAGATAAATTTGTACTTTTCCTACAATACTCGCGCAATTCTTGAGAAGTTATTTTTACATTTAGGTACAGATTCTTTACATGGCAAACATGTAATAACTTATCCGCATAAAATCCTCCTATATAAAAAAAAAGCATAAATTAATTTGAGATTTCCGCTATGACTTAAATATTAATAATATGTATATGTAATTTTACCTTCCATATGTATTCGCAAACTATTTAAAGATCGACTATTTCCAAGTGCTTTCATAATCATGTCAAAAAAATCCTTATGGTTTTCATCACATGAACCGGATGTTGCATATTTTAAAGTAATTTCATATAATTCAGTGTCTTCATTAATGCTTTTAATGTAAAATTTAAAAAATGTATCTCGTTCCATTTGTGTGAATCGACGCAATTCTTTATATATCACATCAAAATCAATAGTCTGATCGTAGTCTATATTATCAAGTCCAATCTGTTCGCAGAGTTCTTCATCCCAATTAAAAAACTCATTGCGAATCCATTCAAAGGGCTCCACAAATCGAACGAGATCCGCATACTTATCTCGATTACTGGAATCAGGTCTTTCAGTTTCACATCTAACTTTAATTTGTCTGAACATTTCAAACAAGCAAGCGGAAAATTCTGATTCAGCCATTTTAATATTTCATTTATTCTTTTTTTTATCCAGTTTTTGAATTACAAATTTTTAATTCCTCAACTTTGCTCACATTCGACACTTCCTGCTGCTACATGCTTATTTCTCACTTCGACTGAATACACTAAATGATATTAAAGCTACTCTTTAAACTTATGATCGTAATCTTTTTAGCTTCAATATAAACATTTCACCACAGTGCTAAATTCTTAGCGAATGATGACAATTTGCATTAAATAGAGGTGGAACAATATTCCAAAACCAAAAATATCGATAAATTAAAAGTTAAAAAATACAACTTCAGAAGATTTATCGGCGCAATTATAAAAATTGCATTTAACAGCAACTATATGGTTTTTCAATCAATTTTTGGCATATTTCCACTTATTAAAATACAAATATCCTTTCAAGACTTTTCAAAAGAATTAAAAACCCATTTTTTATATAAATATATAGTATAAGGTGCAGTTCTTGTTTTATTTGTTTAAAAAATATGAAATATATTCTCGTATATATATTTAACTTTCTCTCATATAATAATAAATAATACTTGGCGTGTATTTGTGATGGATACGACGTACATATATCAAATGGGCTTAGCATTATAAAAAATAAATAAATCCTAGCATAAGTAGTTTAAAAAAATTAATGAAATACAGATTCGATACAGAAAAATAAATTCAGCAAGACAAGCACTACCATATGGAGATATATACATATAGATGTATATATACGGGCAATATGGTGTGCAGACATACAAGTTTAACATTTAAAAATACCGCTCATTAATAACGCTTAAAGCACATGGAAATTCGTTTCAAAAGAGCATGCGTAAAAGGCAAGAGGCATATTCTGTGCTTGGTTAATCATTTTTAGTGCAAATTTTTAGAGTCTGGAGCTGCTACTGCGTCGTATGGCAAACGACTTTAACGCATTCTCTAATCGCATATTATACGGTAGTTTGCGACGTTCAGCAATCAGTGGCGGCTCATCATCGCAACATTGCTGGTTTTGGTGGCAACAACAGCACTCACAATGTTCCATAGTCGCATCGCTATCATTGCAATAGTAGTTATAATTTGTATTATATTCCTCCTCCTCCGACTCCAGTTCGTAGTTTTTCTTCGATGCCCGATTTTCGACACGCAAATAGAGGGCGACACAAATGAACACCATGCAGACCAAAGCACACATAGCACCGCTGGCAATGCTGGCCTTCTCCAACATGGGACGTGGACGTTTTGGCGTATAAGTACCATCGATTTCTTTATATTCGCAACGTTGACCCATAAAACCGGTGGCGCATTCACAGCTATAAACAGGTAGTTCACCAATTTTTACAGCAAAGCAGTGAGCATCATTTAGGCAATACCAGGCATCAAAGGTTTCTGGACATTTGTATGTGGGGAATGTTATATTTGGTCTTGGCGTTGTTGTTGACGTTGTGGTTCGTATTGTGGTACTGCTAATTGGTGCCTGAGTTGGTGGTAAGGGCCAAGCGGTGCCCGACATGGATGACGACGACATCGAGGGTCTTGGTTTGGGCACAACTGTGCGACTAGAGCAAGCCTCGACAAAGGCCGCATCATCATAATAGCTGATCAACAGCAGCAAAATCTTAAACATAATCTCAATGCTTTTGGAATGCATTTTGAATTTCTTTTCGTTTTTGGTTGGTTTGGTTATATCTTGTTCTCTTTTTTTTTTTGGCTATTTCCCTTCTTATTTTTTTTCTTTCTGAGTTTTTTTTTTTTTTGTTAAGACGAAACAAAAACAACTTAAACTATATATAGAAACGTATCACAATGACATATAAATCGATTAAATTAAAATGAGAAACTGCAGCAGATTAGTAATTCACTTTGTTCCGATGCTATTGTTGTTGTAGAGTCAGGCTTTTTCGTCCTTCTTTGGAATTGGTATATTTTTTTTTCTTTTGTCGTTAGCTTTAATTTATTTACTCTTTTTTGTGTATGTGGAACGTATCTGTGAGAAAGATCAAAGTTGGCATTAGTAGACTGTACATTTTCAAGCTAATCAAAAAAAGAAATTTAACACTAAAACAAACGTGTGTGTAAAGAAAAACTGCAGAAAATTATACAAAAATATATATATATAAATATAAATAAATATATATATATAAAGGGAAATGATATTATCCATATAGATGAATGATTTTTGATTATTAATTAATTACATTAAAGAATTTTTACAATTTAGTTTTCAACAAATTCATCGCGTCAATTCCTTTTTTTTTTTTTTTAGCACTTTTAAAAAACACAACCAATTCACTATTTTCTTTTGTTAATTTTTTGTTTTCGTTTTTGTAGATTTTAATTTACATTTTCTTTATTTTATTTATTTCTTTGTTTTAATTTTTTTTTGTTTCTGTTAGTTTTTTCTGTTGTCTCCCGTTGATTATCCTAGCTCATCAAAGCTGGCTGTGATATGCGTTGGGTATCCATATCACAACCACTTGATGAGGCTTAGATAAGCAACATCAATTTTTCGTTTTTGGAAAATGATGTCATATTTATAATAATTGATTTTGTTTATTAATATTTTTGCAACATGATGATGACAATGATAATGATGGTGTAGAGAGAAGATGAATGGTGGTTTGTTTAGCTAAATAAGTATTAAGTTAGTTTTTGAAATGGAAATTATGTAAATTTTTCTTATTTTTTTAATAATTTTTCTTATTTTTGCATATTTTTACAAATCGATTTCCAATAACAAATTTCCATCTCTCGAGAGTTGCCATCTTTTTTTTTTTTTTGTTGTTTCTTGTAATTTGGTTAAAATCTTAATTTCATTAGGGATTGGATTTGGACAGTTTATGGAGTGTACCAAAAACCCGGAGCCACTGGTAGAGGAGGTGGGTAGGTAACATACATAAGTATAGATGGTACATTAAATGATTTGATTGATCGATTGATTGATTGATGCAATTCACATTACGCAAAGCTCATCAAAGCTGGCTGTGATATGCTAGACAAAGCAAAAGATGCATCTCACAACCACTTTGTGAGCTCAGCATGAATGTGTTTCTGTTGGTGGTCGTGGTCGGTGGTGGTGTTCATTTTTTTTTTTTTTTTTTGATTTAGTAGTGGTGGTGGTGCCTCTCCTGCCAATATAGAATATATGATTAAAACTATAAACACTAAAGATAGATAGAGGTGGGATTTTTGAGCGTGGGCGGGGGAATACCGCGCAGTCAAAATTGTCAAAATACTATTTGATCAACATTGGAGATAGTATTTTACACAGATATTATTCTATTAACAGTATTTCTTAACTTTAATCGGAATAATTATTCTTGCCCCCCCTCCATCTATCTCTCACTCACTCAAATTTATCAAAAATGTTTTTATTATTCAAATTTTTATGATATTGGTGTAGTTTGTTATTAGATTAGAAATTAAAACACTTTGATGGATGATTGTTATATAGTGTAGTCGAATTTTGAAGTGCTTTCAATATAATTTTCTTTTGTCTTTATATAATTATTAAAACTCCAACACAATTTGGTTTCAAATCTTAAAAGAAAAATAATAAAATGTTAATCCAAAAATCTGTAGAAAAATCAGAACATTTTGATTCTTAATTATAAAACTTGAATTAATTGTTATCACTTGAAAATTTTAGTTTTTTTTTGGTATTGTTTTTTTTTTCGTTTTGATTTCTAATGAATAATTATTTTTAAATTTTGTTCCGTTATTTCTGAAGTTCCAATTTTTATCATATCCTAAGATACAAATTATTAATTATTATTTTGGAACTAAGCAAAAACATTGGTAATTTTTATCAACTTTTATTAATTTTTTCAATTAAATTTTTGAACACAATTTGAAAATTTTTGAAATGTATCATGAGCCACTGCGTCGCTCCTCAAAGCTGGCTGTGATATGAATAGGCATAAAAAGGCAAACATTTCACAACCACTTTGAAGAATGACACAATTCTCCTTCCTCCTCCATTTATTTATTTTAGGTATATGTACTTCTTGGATCGGAGGAGGACGATGCCTGGCGCAATGCGCCACCATTCTGCTGCTTCTTTAGACGATCTCATCTTTGGACTCTCTTTCTCTCTGATGACGATAATAATGAATATGTGTGCTTGTTGTGTGTGTAGTAAGGTTGTTCGTCCCTTTCAATTCTTCTTTTTCATTATCATCTATTCTCAACAACAATACTTTCTCACGGCCACAATTTTGTTTTGCAAAATAAATATACATCAAAAGACAACAACACATTAACAACAACAACAACAAAAAGAAACTGCAACAACACACACTGGTGAATGATGATCATGAATGAAGATAAGCCAGACACAAATATGAATGAAGAAAGATAGAGAGAGAAATGTAGCGCAACCCGTGAAACATCGACAAAATATGATTATAATGAACCAGAATGCACTCACATATGTATGTATGTATAGATGTATGGGGATTTATAGGCATTCATACATATGTTGGCGCCAGTCATTTGTCGAATTTGTCGCCAATTTTGATAAGCAAACATATACTCGTATACAGAATATGTTGAAGATGATCATTAACAAAAGAAAAAAATAAATACAATTAATAAGCCAATGACGCGACTCTGGGCTGTGAGGGCTAACCTTTAAGGTCTCAAATCGTATATTTATTATAAAGTACATATATGTGTATTGTTAGGAGAATAAACTAGTTCAACACCAATAGCATGAAAAAAAAAAAATAATGATTTATGTGCTACTTCCAGAATTTTTGGAAGGTTTACTTTAAGGATTAGCAAATGAAATGGAAAATTTCAAATTTTGGTATCATTTTTTTAATAAAAAAATCTATACATTGTATGTATGTATGTATTAATTTTGATCAGTGAGTCTTGAAGTACCCCTCGCAGTAATGTGAGATGGAGAAGACGACACATGTCTTCCCCTATATGTGTGGGTAATGTTTTTACAGTTAACAGACGCGCTTGATTGACGCGACATGGCGTCAAGTTGTTCTCTCTCTCTCTTTCTCGTCTTAAAATTTCCGTTATAAAAATTAAATCCGCCACCCGCTTGCCAATCTGTGTATGTGTGTGTGTGTTTGTGAGTACCAGAGGAAGTAAAAGCAGGTTGAATAACCATATACAAAAAATATTTTCGATTGCCCCCGTGTAGGTCAAGATCAGAATGAAAACAAGTTCAGTGACCAGGTGGCAACTCTGGCAAAATAACAAAAATTTGTCTCTCAATTTCCATTTACATGCATTATTATATGTAAATAAGAAAATAAACAAGTACCACAATAATAATAACAACAATAATACACAATGTTAGCATACATACATGAAAGCACAACAACCGCTAATAAAAATTTCTTCTACTTCGTATTTTTTGGTCGTCCGTCTTCTTATGTTGCCTTGTGTTGTTTCATTCTTGGGCGGCGTCGCTCTTGCACGAGAAGTTCGTTGGCTCTTCTACGTGCATGTGTACATACATACACATATATGCATATGCGCGCGTGTGTGTGTGTTTAGAAAACTGTAAGAAAAGCAGAGTGTGTGAAAAAGAATGGTTAAAGCAAAATTCCACCACAAAAAAAACGACGTAGAAGACCCACACTCTCTCTCCCACTCTCATTGTCTATATTCTCTCTATCATCATAATGATGCTCTCTTTAAAAAATTTTACCGGTTTTTTCTCGTGTTTTTGCAAAAACAAGTCTTACAAGTTAAATGAACTGCACACGCCAGAAAGAGATGAGTGTAAATTTATTTTATTTAGCCGAGACAAGAACCAGCATTCTTTTCCTCTTCTTTTTTTTTTTTTTGTTTTTTTAGGTGTGTTGTGTGAGAGTTCAAGTGCGTCGTCTTCTTGTCTCTCTCACGCGTTGTGCGCGGGAAGAAAAAATTTTGTATGCATGTGTTTGTATGCATACACATATAAATATCTATGCGAACAAGTATCGATGGATGTGTGCGTGCGTATATAAATGTGTGCGCGGGAATGTTGTCAAGAATTCTAAGAATTTTGCACCAAAAAGAGGCGAAAGAGGAGAAAAAAGAAAGGGAAATGTGAATACCGCACCAAAAGAAAAGAAATGTATACGAAATGTTTAATGCGTATCAGAAAATTGGATACCAAGCAAAACACATAAAAATTTTCATTTGATGTAGACACATACACAAGTCACAAATGCACATACACACAAACACGCATGCATATATACATATATATAAACTTAGTAGGCGTTGACGGGGAACTTTTTTTTTCAAGTTTCCGGCACAATTAAATCGCTTTCATTTTGTATATTACCATTTCTTAACTATTCTGTTAATGCAACAATAAAAACATCTAATAAAAACACGCCAACAAAAACACGCCGCGCAGCCAAAAAAAACACAACCGCATTTCGAAAACTTTGAAAAACAAATGCTGCGAATTCGCTCAGCATTTGTAAATTCGCCCAGCATTTATGAATTCGCTTAGTTTTTCTGAGTCCGCTGCTTGGCGTTGTGAGTTCGCTCTGCATGGAGACAGTGTGACCGAAACTGGCTAAAGGCAACATACCGATAGAATTACTAAACTAATTTGGGTTACAAATATGTATATAGTTTGATTAGAATTGGAAAAAAAAATTTTCTATTTTAATATTGATAATAAGATCGACAATACATCACGCAAGGTATTGATGTTTCAATACAACCACATTTGAAAAAATTCGGTTTTGAATCATATATCAAAAGTCGTTTAGTAAATAACGCTAAAACAATGTTAAAACATGCTAATACATTTTAACATTTTTTTTAAAATGAAGACTTGCCACCATTTTACCACTGTCATGAAAAAGGCGGCGGCATAAATAACAACAAATGCGGCGGCGTCGGCTTCGTTTGGTTTTTTTTGTTCAGGGGCGGGGGCTGTGCTCCGGTGCATGCCTTCTGCCACTGCGCTGTTCTTGGGAGCCTCTGCAGTAGGATCAACATGTTATTGACACAGCCCAGACAACGACGAGTTTGGTGGAGCAAAAATGCAAACAAACAAGAAGCGGGGGCAGGAAGAGCTTATAATGGTACAAAAATAAAAACCAGAGACAGAGGCAAGGCAGGTAGCACAGTCAGATCAAGCCCCAAAACGGGACGAACAGGATGAAGAAACTCAAACAACAACAAAAACATCTTTCTGACTCTGGTAAATTCGTGGAACTGGGGATTCTGGTTGCTCTTGACGTTGTTTATGAAGATGCGCGCAGGCGCGCACGTAAACAACATTCCATACAATTTCCCATTCCCTTTTTTTTAGTTGAGCGCGCCAAAACAAAGGAGAAATACTCTGTATTAGAAGGTTGCCAGACTTATTCTATTACTTGAATAGTTCTAAAGCGAAGTGTATTACGTCCAATTATTACCTATATGTTTGTAAAACATATACACACACATACATCTATTTCCGGTATTTTTTTTTGAGCTTAGGGGGATTGATTATATACGTATGTGTATGTATATGTGTGTGTGTGTCAAAGAAGTGGGCCGTTGAGACATCGACACCATTCCACAGTCAGTTGACGTCACAAACACAATCACAGAAAGCCAAAGACTAAACCTGACACAACGTTTTCTGGGTTACACATCTTACGGATATTGTTGTTGCTGCCTCTTGGGACAAATCTTTCTCTTTGAATATGAATTTAGTTTAGATAGTGTGCAAAAATTTCTTTTTAAAAGCTTTCTATTAGCGAAAGAATATTGAATATATTAAGCTCTGTTAAAGTGTAAAACTATTTGGCTTAAGAGTGCACATTAAAATAGATAGTTGGACAATCCCATGTAAAGTTAAAACATTAAACAACTTAATATTCACAGGTCCCAACTGTACCAAAAAGATAATCATTACATGTGTATGTAGTAATACAAATAAAGTGCAAAGACAAATGTTAAATGGATTGCCCTAGGACCAAAGGGGCCCTCCCTCCATTGGTTCATCATTCTCTTTTTGCTTTTGCATTCCCTATACATTTTCTTGTTACAATTGGTGCACTTGTTGTGTGCGGTTTTAGGGACATTGAACTAGTCAAAGGAAATCATGAAACTCGCAACTTAAAGAGAAGAGAGGGAGCAAAAACAAAACCAAACAAAAAAACAATTTATAGATGACAAGAAACAAAATCAATAAAAGCGAATGGGCAGCTATGACAATAAAAGGTCAAACAAAAAATCATCAATTTTTTTCTTTCCACCAATTGCTGGGTCGGCTTGTCTGGGTCGCGAGACGTCTGACTAGACAACATGCAAATTGTAACGGTAATCATTAGACGAAACACACATTGCGCACACACACACATGTTTACTCTTAAATTATTTGCATGCTCTCGCTCTCTCTCTCTTTTGGTTCTGCAGAGTTCGACGGCCTTCTTACGTAAAGCAAAAACAACAACAAAAGTAACAACGAACGTGCAGCGGCATTTTTTTTAGTTTCTAATAAGCAAAGGGGTAAAACATAGCGTTGCCATATTGTCATACAAGGCGGCTACCAAACTCGTTTTCAAATATGTCTTTGCAACTGTACAAGAACAACAACCAATAACTGAAACCAAACACAACACACGGCGCAGACGCCAAGCGTACCGCATATTGCCCCCGCTCACTCACTGTCTGTCTGGTTGTCTGTCTAGCTGTCGGTTTGAGTGTGTGTGTAAACGTTTTTTTTATTTTTCTGAATGTAAAGGAAGTGGCACGTACTGTACTACTCTCTCTCCCTCTCTGTCTTTACACACACATCCAAACATCGCCCCGCCTGACAATAACGGCCAGTCGGATTACAGCGGGGAAGAGAGAGGAATTTTTTGTGTTCCATTTGCCAGTTTGTACCTAAGCAAAATACCCACGACCAATGCACAGTGGTTTAAAAAGTAAAATTTAATGAAACTGAAATTTTTCTTAATTAGTTTCAAAAGCCAGAGAAGAGTAGAGTGCTTAGAAGTGGTAGGTAATTCAAAGATAATAAAAACGATGAGAACGAAAGTTGAGCGGAAATTCGTTTTGGGAGGGTCATTAAATGAAAATGATTTTTGATGGTTGAAAAATATTCGTCAACTGCACAAATCTTTGCTCTTCTTTTGTAGATTGAATGAGGAATACCTATAAGGTGAGTTAATTAAACAGATTATTTTTAAAACCATATGTATACATATTTTCCTTGTTTAACTTGGTATATCACAGAGAAGCTTCGTCCAGTAAAAATAAGACCAATGTATTTTATTCCACTATCTAAACTACAGAAAAAAAAACATTTCATAATCACGTATACCTCTGTAAAGATATTTATTTCTTTCTTTCCACTTTCACCTGACATTATTTGTTAAAAACAGACCACTGTGCAGTGGCTTACTTTGGAGGCAGACAAATCAGAAGACGACAACGACCCGAAGAGAGCAAGAAAGCATACCGTTGTCTCGCGTTGTATGTACTTGAAAAGAGAGATATAGAGAACGAGGGTTGATGCCGACAGTGTCGGCGGGTGTGCCGCAATATTATAAACAGGAAATGAAATTTACAAACACACATACACACACAAGCCACAAATTGGTGATGAGCCGACATACGGACGCTTTTGCTTAATTGACAAATGGGCACAAAAGAGAAAGAATGTATAAAGTTGATTGGAATCAATAGTAGCCAAGGGGCAAGGGCGTAGTCTGAATGGGGATGTATTTTGTAAGTTTTTCAATAGATCTACACTCTTCTTCTACTGATTTCTTGCGCCTTCTAATAGTCAAGTCAGATCACGCCCCTGACTAATGAAGAAAAAGCAAGTGTGTGGAATGTGTGAAAAAACAAAACGCGGCCAATGACGCTACTAGACGTCTGGCAAATAAGAGGGAGTGAGACAGAAATGAACTTGGAATTTTGGAATGCGATGGAAAGCAAAAAGCCGGAATTAGCTGATTTCTTTAACTTGAATTTTTTAGATGTTGCACCTGACATATATTCATACGTATGTACATTTATTGCTCACTTTTACTCATGCATATTTACAAAATTCGGTCTAAATTTTAATTGAGACATGAATAATATATACACACACAAGTTTGTTGCAGATGGCGTTCTAAATGTGTAGTTGTTTTTCTCGCTCTCTCGGAAATGAGCAATGAATGAAATTTTGTTGTACACACGCAAATATCAAGAGCGTTTCGAGCGAGAAAGAGAGAGATACGTATACGCAACACACACACACTTATGTATACACATGCATATTATATATATGTATATATACATATAAATTAACAATCACTTTTCTTAAGCTTTTTATTTTCACTATTTTTAGTTATTCCTTGTAATATTATTAAATACACACTTACATTATTTTTTTGTATTGTTTATGCAATTAATCTTATATTTTTTAGGCCATTTTAATTGAAAAAGTAAAGAATTCTCGCGTCCAATTTTTTTTGTCACATTCAACTGAGTATCTAGAGCTGTGAATACCATCGATAGCATCGAGCAAAGTAAAACAGTAGATGGCGTTACTAAGTTTATCGAACTCCTAAAAAATGCTGTTAAGTTGCTCGCTAATGATGCTGTTAAACAGAACAGGAACATTGCTTCACCATTGTTCACCTCTAATTTTTAAAGTGACGCCGTTTTGAAAACAATTGCGCGGTAACAAATAAGTATTTAGATTTATATTATTGAGATTTCTAACGAATGGGTGCCAAGGCTACTAAAATGGAAGGAGGCAGCTTTTTGCCGGATACTCCCACATTAAAAAAACTTAATTTGCCCAACAAGCCGCAGCAAGAACAAGTTGAATTAACCACACCAAATCGGGATGAAAATTTACTTGATCCTCGATCGCCAAATGGATGTCGCACTCCTTTAAATGTAGGTAGATTGTCTAATCACTGATTGTAACTAAATTATGATTTTCCCCATAGTTTCTACAGAATTCCAAGGAAAAGGATATACAGCAGCCGGCGAAACAAGAGCAAGACGAGGCGTCAGGTGATAATCCTTTTGCGCAGTTTAAAAAACGTTTAATGAAGGGGTTCTCCTTAAACGATCCTCGATCGCCGCAACTAAATCGTACACCCTTGATATTGGATGAAGTTCGCTCACTTAATTTGGATGATACATTTGCCGATCTTTTCGTTGACACACGTTGTGGTGCTGCAACTGTTAAAGCATCCACAGCAACAACTCCTCCATCTTCTCCCATTCGAAACGAAGAACAAGAAGACTTTGGAACACCTTTAAGTCACAATAACAGTTCCCTGGAGATTGTTTCATTGCCCTATGATGCAGAAGAAACCATGCCTTGTGATGCGAAGCTACATAAAACACCACCAATTCACAATCCAAATCTCAATGATCCGCGCTCACCCAGCTTGGGTGTGGAGCGTACACCCATTATATTTTGTGACGATGAAGAAAACGAGGCACGCGAGGCTCAAATGTTGGAACAAATTCTAGAAACTCTTACACTCAATCTCAGTCAAGAGAGCAGCATTATGGAAATGCCCCAAACAATAGATGATCCGCCGGCATCGTCCCAGCAATTACCAGCCAACAAACATTTGGAACGTGTACGATTGGGAAATAAACGTCGTGTGGCACCACGTAAGCCAGCGCGGGCCAACAAGACCCAGATCTATGTGGATAAAGAGTCGCCGCTACCAAAAATCACTAACAATACCAGCACAAACAGTGCTTCATCCACACCCTTATCGGGTCAAAAGCGTACACCATTAAGTTGTGTAAAGAATCGTCAAAATTTGCGTTCACGTTCCGTGGAGAAGGATATGCGAAAAACTCCACTAATCCCATTACAATCCTATGATGATCAATTGAATCCATCACGTTTTCTCATTGCTGGCGAGGATAGCTTAGATAGTTCCATTTACTAACAATTGTTTAGTAATAACTTTTTAATCACAAACATCATATCATCTAACCCACCAAAATTATACGAATTTTTATACACTAGCATCTTTTGAATAAACTTTATCACATTACAAAAATAAAAAAAACAAGAACTTTTTTCACTCGGATTCCATCCATATTCCATATTGAATATCTATATACATATTTATCCCAAGAGAGGGAAATCTCCAAATTTGGGAGCCAAAAAGTGGGGATCTCGAATGATTGAAAAAGTCTCTAGGAAATGGACAATCCTCATATGTTTCCCAGAAACATATCCATATACCATAAAACAATATTAGCAAATTATATATCATTAATTTTAATCACATTAGTACAATACCATGATCATTGTAAAAATCTTTTCACCATTTATTGTATAAACTTTGAAAATAATAAATATAGATACTTATTATACATATATAAATGGTTAAGTACAATTAAGTTAATACATATTTACCTATCAAAAATATTTGTAGTTCTTGCTTGAATTTTCTTTTGTTAATTAAAAGGCCACGACCACAGCGAACAGTAAAAATAATATTTCCCCTCCCTCCTTTATTAATTTCTATTGGATTTGTAGTATATCAATCAGATTTTCAATTAGTTGGTGATCTTCAACCAAGCCATCATTGACTACCACATGATCGAAATCATGATAGTCATCCAAATCGCATTCTGAGGTAACATCATCAATACCTTGGGTGAATTTCCAACCCCTGACCTTACGCACTTCGGGCCGTGTAGTAAGGCGCACTGTTTGCACCACATTGGGGCCATACGTTTCTCGAAACCATTTAATGTCATTCTTGCGACGTATATCACTAACTATAATGTATTGGATGGAGTCTGAAGCCGTTTCCAGTGCCTCCTCCATGGCGGCGCGACAAAAGTAACCATAATCCCGAGATCGTACCTCATCACTCCAGATAATCATATCGCGACGATATTGCTCTTTGTACGGCCCATCACTGAGTAAGGCGCTTAGGTCTAGTTGGAGTTTTTGTGCCCATTCGCTCTTAATTGGTTCCGAGATGCGAACAATTTTGGAACGCTCCGACAAGCTAATAAAAGATTAATTAAACTTTTGGCCTCTTGGTAATGATTTTTGTTTTTATTTACCGTTTTTGCAGTCTCTCTGATACGTAATCCTTACCGCTTTTACGTTTACCACTTATTAATATGATTTTCATCATCTTTACGGACACGTCCAACTTTCACTTATTTCAGCTTATTTTTTAGTTAAGCAATTCGGCCCTTCCCTCAATACCTTTCAGTTGTCAATTGTTTCATTCAATATCAGATCGTTTTCTTCTTCGGTTGAGTCAACCTTCATTCATTGTTTGTGATTTCTATTGAGTTGTATGCTAATATTGCTGCTTCAGTTATTAAGTAGAATATTTAATGAATTTGCTTTTGTTTTGTTCTTAACTGACAAAATCATCTGATTCCATGACTTGTTATCGAATGTTCCAGTTAGTGATGCACAAATAACGAATCGGTACACCATCGCGCGCGCAATTCAAATAAAAATTTAAAATTGGAAATTTAAGGGCCTTTGGACAAAAAAACGTATTGCATCTATTATCAATTATATTTTAAGGGCATATTTATAAATATTTTAAGAACTTAATAAAGTTCTTGATAGGCCTCTGACGGTGCTTAGAAAAAGGCTTATCCACTGCTGTACAGATTCCCACCTTCTCCGTAAACGAAATCGAAAAAGTTTATCATTGCGTGTGTTTAATTAAAATTTTTAATATTCAAACTGAGATCATATACTTACGCCATGAAATACCTTTTTGAAAGAGGTTTTTTTGCTTTATTTAAACCCGGATTTTCTCCAGTGGGGCAAATATACTAAAAATTGTAAATGTGTTTGCAAAATTGTTTATATTGATATCTTATTTATCAAGATTGAATGCATTATAAAATCATGTATATATAATAATTATATAATTGTTAAAATAATTGTTTAAATAAATCTTTTCTCTTGCTAAAATCTACATATACAAAATTCACTTGCATAAGTAAATCTGCCACCATATTGAAGTCTGTTGAACGCAATTTAAAAACTGGGCTCGATTTTTATTTGAGTCTGGAGAGGCTGCAGGAGGCCAGAACACTGCTGTAATATGAGGCATCTGCCACTGATTCCGATTGATGGGGAGGACCTTTCTTCAATGTCTGATGCAAGGTGGCCTTACTCTGATGGCAATCCTGGGCATTGGCATTGTTTATTCTGGCCAAATTGGCCTGGGTGAGAGATGAATGGGAATGGACGGAGTTTTGAGCTGCTGCTACAGCAGCCGCAGAACCCGGTGGTGGTATCGACCCGATACCACTAACAGATGCAGAGGAAACCGATGCTGATGATGTAGATGGCGTTTGGGGTGGCGGTGGTGGTGGTGGGGCCAAAGGACGTGCCATTGAGCGCATTGATGGAACAGCCGTTGTGCAGCTGGATGACTCGGAGAGCTACAAGGGAGGGAGCAAGCAAGCAAGAAAAAGATTCTTTTTATACTAAATTTCTTGTTTTTCAGGTGCCATAGCTACCACTCGCCTTGCGCTGCATATCCGTTAGCTTGGCTGTCTGGTCACTTCCGCTCGATGATGATAGCTGCTGTAGCGGTGGCGGTGGTAATTGTGGCGAAACATGTCTATGATTAATATGCGCCTGCAGATCTCGCTGGGACAGGTAAGTGCGCCTACATCCAGTACTGCCATACCGACTTCCTCCATGTGTGCACATAAAAACGGTACCCAATCCACTTTGCTCTACTCTAAGGACCTTATCATTGCATCGTGGACAAATCTTGATCGGTTCGGCGCGGGCACATTTCAAACAAAAGACATGTTTACAGGGTATCATTCGACCATAAACCAATATTGGTTTATCACATTGATCACAACAATGGATCATGGGATTAAGCACCTTCTCACCAATTAGACTGACTTTGTGATTCCATTTCAGACGCAACATGGGCTCGGGTGGTCCACGCGATAAAGTCGTAAATGTAGGTGCCTCCAATTGTGATATATCCGATTCCATGTCAACTTTAAAATTAAAAAAAAAAAAGGAAATATATATTATCATGTCAGCTGGTTAGATTTTATATTCATATATGTATGTATATAAATTTTAATTCGGATAATAGAAATTAGTATTTTACTGTATTGTCTAAGTATTATCTGATTCCTATAGTTCCAGAAATCAGAAACTCAGAAATCAATACATATGTACATATATACATACATACATATATAACCCGAATTATATGTACCTAAGGGGGTCATTTATTTCTTTCAAATATAATAGTTTCAATGCTTGATTATATGTTGATAAAGTTGAAACCATTTTATGAAAAATTTCATTTATGAAACAATTTCATTTTGAATTAGTTGGTTAGTAGATATGTAGATACACATACATACATAGATATGTATGTATTAGATTGTGCTAAAATATGTCAATAAGCCCTCGGATTAATAACTAAGCCATTTAAATCTCACTTGTTTGCATTGGTGGTAAAGACGGAGGCACTTGCTGTTGCTGTTGTTGTTGTTGTTGTTGCTGCTGCTGTGACACGGACGGCGGCGTCGGTATTGTCTCTTCAATTGGTGTAGCCTGTTGTTCCTGCTGCTCTTCCAGCGATGTTGCCAGCGGTGTAACTTCCATTTCGTTTTCTTTATCTATTTCATGCATTGTACTATCATCTGTATGTTCCATACTATTGGGACTGTCCTCCAGTATACCACCAGCGCCGGCAGCGGAAGATGCTGTCGCTACTTCTAAAATGCTTACATCGTCAATTTTCTTTCCACGACCCCGACCACGACCGCGTCCCCGCCCGCGCGCTCGTGTACCTCTACCGCGACCGCGACCACGTTTCACTTCCTCATTATCCATTATGCTTGTTAAATTTAATTCAAATATTGTTTATAATAACTTTCTGCTTTTTTCGTTTGGTACATTTTGCAACACTGGTGGAACTCTATCGATAAGTTTCCTTGTAAAATATGATTGTTCTATTTCGACTTTAATTTTTCCTTTCAAAATTAAATAATCTGGACTTTGTCTGGCTGTTGGAAAAATTTATATTTGAATCTACAAATAAAATGTAAACAAAAAAAAAAAAACACCTTTTTAAAGTGTTAAAATGTCTTCATAGTTTTATTAAGAAAAATCTCTTTTTGTGCTCGACTTTGAATTATAATTACAATTAATATAATATTGGCAAATAAAATAATTACAAAAATTATGAAATTTATTTGCAAATTTTTACACATCGGCTTCATCAACTTTGGGTGCCAAATAGTAACGTATATATCCAAAATCCTCAATGGGATATTCAACTAATAGCGGTACTTCAGGAGCTAAAGCGATTTTTACTTTTTCTGATAGTGGTGTAGCTTTCGTAAATGTATTTAAGTACCGACCAGCAAATGATAATGAAATGGGTTCATCAACATTAATGTTAACATCTCCTTTGCTGGTTTCGCTTAAATTTATATTTGCTGTGCCCATTTCACCATTTGCTGAGAATTTTATACCGTTCTTAGTGCAAGCTATAGTGACTGATTCACTAAACATAGTCATATCTCGACAAATCCGAGCAAATTCGATAGACGGCATGTGGATTACACACGGATAGTCCGTATCGGGAATTCCCAAATGATCTTGATCAAGATTAAGTAAACGTAACTCATAGTCTGCAGTGCGTTCTTTGCCTTCTGATTCGAAACTGAACAGCTAAAAAATATCGTCTTTTATGTAAAAAATTCAATAAGAGCTTTGGAAAAGTATATGTACATACCACCTTATCGGCCTTATCTTCCGTTTTGATGGTAACCGTATCATCTGAATTGGCACATTTAAGAACCTTGGCTAAGGACTTAAGATCCAAGCCCAAGGAAACATTGCGGGTACAGCGATATTTTTCGAAACATTCCGTTTTGAGTACTAATGTCACCAACGATACATGAGAATCGTCCATTGCCTGGAGCTAATAATACGCAATAACAAAAATTTAAGTTGCGCTAAATATAACTTGGGGATTTTTAAGAATACTTTTATACCTGAACTCCGGAATCACTACAATCTAACGTGCTTTGGCTTAGGATTTCGCGCAAGGCTTCTACTATCCTCTTCAGAAGCAGAGTATTGCCCAATCGGGCTTCGAACATTTCAATTAAAGTTCCCGTTAATTTCACAAGCTACGATAAACAAAAATAACAAAGTCAATAACAGCTGTTCTTCACTTTTGTAAAAGAACCGGTTCATCAGGCCTGAACCATCCAAAAATAAATAATTTAGCCGTTTCGTAGTTTAATAAAAAAAAATGTTAAGCTTTGTGAAATTATCCCCTAACATGAAATTGAACAAATGCAGAATGAAGCAATATATATATTAGGATAATTATTAATAAATATTCTATACATTAGACAAATTTAGTAGTATAATCATAGGATTTGTTTTGACTTGGGCAGCACTGATGCGTGGTTCCAATTGGGAACTACTTAGTTTCAGTTCCAGTGTACCCTGCAATGTATTTTCGCTGCATTGGGTTTTATTTGCATTGCATATTTTTCATAAACAAATAAATAAACACATTATTGGGACATGTCGGCGACCGACGAGAGCAACAATTGGCACCTCTGGTGTCGCCTTTGTGCCAAGGATGATATGCAAGGCAATATAAATGTATTTTTAAAAAATGAACAGGCAAATTCTGGAGACTCTGCCTTGGCCACAGCCATTGGCAGGTATTTTTGGGTGAACGTGAGTAAACTATATCCATGGAATTGAAAGGATGAAACTAACAGTGTATTTTTGACAAAGATTACCCGAGGAGAGGAGCTGCCGGAAATGATTTGTGCAGATTGCCTGACCTTAATCACTACTCTGGTAAACTTTTCGGAGAGAATAACACGGGTCCAAAAATTTTATTGTATATTACAAAGCCATAAATCGCAGCACGAAGTCAATCTAAAGGAGCTGAGAATGAAATTTGGTTTGTTAGATGAAGAGTCGGAGGAAAAGGAAGTGCAGAATCTGACAGAGGTGCATTATGTGGATGAGAAGCCGAAGGTTGATATGGAAGATGAACTAAATGTGGAGGAAATGGAAACGGATCAAAGATACGAAACGGAAAATCCTCTCAATGAAGATCAAGAAGGCGAACAGGAAGAAGATACAGAAAGGGAAAATAGTTCAAAAAGAGAAGAACAAGAGCATCAAGATGGCGAAGATCAATTTTTATTAAATTTTTGTGATACATATGAAATTGATGAAAACGACATCGATAATGATAATGAAATTGGTGAGGAAGAGGAGGTAGAAGAGGGAGAGGAAAAGGTGGATAACCCATTGACTATTAAAACCAAAGCAAATTCACGGCCGAAACGTAATAAATCCCATAAATGCCCGGAATGTCAACGTGCCTTTGCAACGTCCGGCACCCTAAATCGTCATTTGCGTTATTGCCATATGGAAGTCACTCCACAGTTCTCATGCGCAGAATGTCCAAAGAAATTTCATAACCATTGGAATTTACAGCGTCACACCCAACAGCATTTACCATTGCCCAAGAGAAAAATGTTTCCCTGTCCCAATTGTGATAAGAAATTTACAAGCAATGGCTCAGTCCAACAGCATGTGCAATATATGCATCAGGATGAACGTCCACGTCCTGTCATATGCGAACAATGCGGCGTTGCTGTTCATTCAATTGGTGCCCTAAAAGAGCATGTTCTCAAGCATACAGATTATGCTCCTTTTGAATGTGATGTGTGCACGAAACGCTTCAAAAGTACCAGCCGTCTGAAACGTCACCAGGAGACCCATGATCCGCATAAATACATTTGCCCCGAATGCGGCATGCAATTAAATTCACGTCCCACATTGAATCGCCATCGTTTAGTTCATACCGATCACATGCAACATAAATGCGATTATTGTGGTCGAGAATTTAAACGGGCCAAAGCCCTTAAGAATCATTTGATCCTGCATACGGGACTAAAACCATACTCCTGTGATTTTTGTGATCGCACATTTGCCAATGGTTCCAATTGTCGGACGCACAAAAAGAAATCCCATCCCGAAGAATTGGCAGCCCAAGAGGCAACTACCGGTGGCAAGACCTATAATCGTAATATACCCAAATTGGAAGCATTAAAGGCATTGTAAGTGTAAAGTAAATCGGGAGATATTCCATATCTGTTTTATTGTTGAAGTAATTATTATAAATGTCATTTTCATGTCGATTTTATTTTCCTGCTTCAAAATTTGAACTAGAAAGGATATTATATTATCAGAATATTTTTTGTAGGTAAAATTAGGAGGCTTGTTTAAAACATTAAATAATGTCTCATTATCCTACCAATGACCTCTTTACATACATACATATATGATTCACCTTATGATAAATAAATTTTTTTTCTTTTTTTAATACAGTACAAAAAACAAGGACAACCTATCGCCAGTGGCCACCAAGCAGAGTGGATGCTTTGCCTTTGGTAAAAAACCCAAGCCGCAGATAAAAACCGATGTTCCACCACTTGTAAGCGGAGTCAGTCCGACTTCAGCAGTACCAGCGGTATCATCTATATCGAATATACCCACCATTGATACCATTTACAATCATTTAATGAAACAGCAATCCTCGTCAGCTTCCAAAACAGAGGACCAGCAGAGTACTACAACATATGTGGTACATCAACAACAACAGCAGCCCACCCAACAGCAAATTGTAATTTCAAGTAATGGCAGTGCAACAATTGTAACGACTGCAACTACACAACAGGACCAGGATCAGGAGCAGCAGCTAGATACCAGTCCGAGTACCACTATCTACTATTAGAAACCAGGGTCGTGAAAATTCTCGTGATTGAAGCTGCGCATGTCCTGTGTATGTCAAAATCTGCACCAAAGTCACCCCCAACAACAACAAATAGAAAAAATCTCTTTTTTTTTTAACTGGAGCTCTCAACTCAAATATAAAGGAATTTTAGTTCAGTTGACAGCGTGCGCCTTTCCTCGTGTCCTGGCTCTCTCTCGCTCTCTTTTACTCCTTGGGAAAAGGAATTTTGTTTAAATTGTTTAAATTTTATTAAAATAAGCGTGAAAACTGTTTCCAAAAATCATGTTTTCTAAAGAACTCAAAGAATTTATTTAATTTTAATAAAAAGACGCCCTGTTGTTAACGGGCGCATCATTAAGGAGTGGAATTTCATTTTTTTTTGTTGTGAGGAGCCGAAAAATCAAAAAAAAAATCGATTTGTTCAACCAATAAAAACAAAAGGCTTTAAAATAGCCCCCTTCGCCAGAAAAAGTGATGAACCAAATAATATGAAGAAATAATTATTAAAAAACCAATCTCCAAGTGAATTTCAAGTCATAAATAAAAGCTTTAAATATCTAATAAAAAAATATAGAAAACTAAATCAAAACCAATAATTACATTTCCAAAACTGCATATATATATAAAAAATTTAAATAGACTTATATGCTATAAACAGAAGTTAAAAAAAATAATATATAAAAATATTTACTGTTACAAATACTATAAATAAATTTAAAGGCAATGTCGGTTAAATGCAAAACAACACATATCTAAAAAAATATACTACACAATTAATTATATTTAATGTAAGTAATAATTATTAATTAAGAAAAAGTTTATTCATAGTGAATGGGCATATACATATGTATATAATAATTATATATATGTATATAAATTAAGTGCTAGTGTTTAAGCAGCCCTGGTCTTAACTTACCAGCTGTTCATTTGCAACTAGTTCCACTCTTTTTGGTGTGAATCAGTTCGTTCACTTGAACCACACGAAATAAAGTCGAAATTGCATTTTCTGTCATATTTTAATTGTTTCAAAATGTGTTTATTTATGAAAAATTACTAAAACATGCTTATAATGTGGCAAGGAACTATCAATGAGTCCTTTATGTGCGTCTAACCGGTTAAATGTGTCTTGATAACCAAATGTCTTATTGCTGTTGCACAAGCAAGTGTCGGCGTTTTTTTACGCATAATCTACGCGCGTCTATACGTGTATGTGTGTCCGTGTGCTTGTGTGAATATATCTGTATATAAAAAAAAAATCGATTTGTTTGTAAGTTTTAATTTATATCTTTAATTACTGAAAATTATAACAAAAAGGAAATTACGCTTGGAATTTGTGAAAAATCCAACATGTGTGTGGGTCACTTTGTTGCCTAAAATTTTGTGTACATACATATGTACATGTATTTGTGTATTTGTTTTTGTTATTCTTGTCGCTGCTGCTATTTGGTGGAAAAACAAGTCCGCTTGGCTTACGCTATAAGTAAGCTGAGAGTGCGGTGCGTAGGCGGACTTGTAGCCAGTTTACAACATAAACTAATACAAATTATAATAACAAAAACAACAACATTGAGTTTGTGTGGCTCTCTGTGTATAATATGTTTGTATGTATGCGTATGTGCTGTCGAATTGAAGAAGTGCCTGCCCCAGCCACTGCCCACTGGATCTGTGTGCAGCAACACAAGGCAATTCCAATTGGAATTGATGTCAATCCCTATACGAAAAACCATTCAAAGTAAATAAGGTTAAAGCAGTTTGTTTATCTATGTATCTCAACTTAATTGTTCAGATCGGCTTGTTGGCCTGTGCCTATATCATTCAAGATTAAATTCACGATTGATGCAATTTATGTATGTATGTATGTACATACATATATTTGCTTCAATCAAAAAGCTGTTTTCTAATTTAATTATTAAAAAGACTATAACTTTGACGGCAGAAAAAAAACGAAAATGCATTTTTCATCAGATTTCCCAATTGTTTTCTTAAGCAATTTTAATAATTCAAAGATATAGATTTTTTTCTTGTTATATATACACCCTATAATTATTTTTTGATTTGGAAAATATAGTTAAAATGTATCACGATGTTTCTATATTCTAAATTGATGAAGTTGGCTGTAGCATATTTTATGTACAAGATAATATTGTACGAATAGTTTTTTAATTACTGGCATAAAATTTAATTTTGATTTCGCCAAGGATAAAATAATATTCAAGATTTTCAATTATTAAATTTGAGCTATAATTTTAGTTTTTGCGGGCCAAATGGCATTATGCGAAATAGCCTGATAATGAAAATATACAAGTAGAACCATTTTAAATATTGAAAAATGAAAATTTATAAACGGTATCTGGCAAGTTACTTTTGGATACGCCAAAACTTCGATATTGATGGGAATTAAAATATATTTTAAGCCTTGGTTTCACCAAAAAAAATATTACAATTTCTTAAGTGGGCCATTCATGGGTTTTAAAAATGTCACCAAAATAATTTTCAGTGCAAGCAATTCGAATAAATCGTTCAAAAAAATTGCATTGAATAATTGGCTTCAATTGTAACACATAAGAATGTTATCCACTATCACAAGCAGAGTTAATGAATCAGTTGAATAAACATAAGACGATTAGATTATATGGTTTAAATTAAATGCTGTACATTTAACATTTACAACAAATAGTAGCTTTGAAGTGTTTGTTTTGATTTTTTTTATTTTTTCACATTAATTTCACCTTCAATTTTATGTCATAAAATTAATATATATTATATATATAAATATATGTATTAATATAACAAATATACTAAACCTTTTCTTGCTAAATATATATGTAACGTATCTTCATCGAATTTATATTTACTTAAGCTTATTTTTCTGTTGGCATCCTTTCAAAGGACTTCTCGCCTGAACAAAATATCAATTAATCCTTTCATTTGCTTTTCTCTGACGCCTTTTTAATTATTCATTTTCTTAAATATTATTTGTGCGCCTTTCTCCTTTTGAATAAGAAATATATAATTAAGTTTCCACAATAATTACGCATTTTCACCTTTTTGCCTTAATTATTCACCGTTCAATGAATTATTTTCTTAATGAATTACTCTACTCCAAAAACGAACAAAAGGTAGCTTATTGAAAATAGGATCTATTGATATTTATTGATGGGTAAATGATAATGTTGAACAGCATTCATTTCCATTACATTTGATCCTTTAAAGATCCTACAAGATGTGGATTTATATTTTTTACATTATATTTAGGCTTTCAGCTATACAAAAAAATTGACAAAAATAATAGTCCTTTAATATAAACCAGGGCGCTGTGATTTTATTTTAATAATCTTTTTGATTTTTAAGCTATTTTTTAGGACATTCGAAATGTGTTGTAGTTTGAATCTCAGCAATTTGTGTACATAATGTAAAATAATTTCAAATGAGTTTTTTTGAAAAGTCCTCTAAACAGATGTCCTCTAAATTTAAAGTTACTTGTAATTATTTTTAATTGATTTAAAAAATTTTATTTCATTCCAAAAAATTTCTTCTACGAATTTATTGAAGATTCTTTTCAAATTTGTTGATTTACGGATTATATATGAGTCAATCTTTTCTCAAGTATAAAATATATAGTAAATTGAGTCAAGTATAAAATACTTATTAAGAAATCTATATATGAAGTTGTTGAATACTTTTAAAGGTTGTTCCTGTTTTAATTTATAGATAGATAATAGAAACAAAGTTATGGTAGGTGATGCAACGATCTCTTGTTTTAGCTGATCTTACGGGTTTTCCAGTTTTTTCTTTTAATTTACTGTGAGTTTTCTCTACGCGTTTACCTATCGCACTAACTTTAGATTAGGACTAATTTTACATTTTTACTATTTTTGAAATATTTGGAAAAGTTGCCACAAAGCTGTGTCCAAATTTTTATACTCCGTATCCTAACCTATGGAGGGTATATTTAAAGTCCTTGTAATTTATGTAACAAGTGGAAAGGAAAAATTTCCGACCCCAGCAAGTATATTTGTTCTAGATCAGCATCGATAGTCGAATTTCATTACGACATGTCCGTCTGTTCGTTAATCCGGATGAACAGCTAAATTTCAGAGTCTACCGTATAAGATCTAGAGCTACCAAATTTGGTTTGAACATTCATTTTATTATTACTTAAAACAATAGCAACGTTGCTATAGAATCTGTCTACAGTCTTTTAAATAATTAATAATTATTTTATTTTTTGATTTTTTGTAAAGATCATCATAGATTTCGTGTGCTTTGTTCTACATATTTCCGATTACCCACACTATAAAATTATTTAAAATGATACATATATATATATAAGTATATGTATATTTATTTAATTTTTTCCTTATATGTGCCTTGAAAGGGTGTGATACGTGATAGTGAAAAAAAAACCATAACCATATATAATATTACATTTTCTTCTTCAATTGTTTATTTTCATAGATCTTCACTTACATATAATTTTGTTCAAATTTCATAGTATTATTAGACTGAAACTCTTATGGACTGTTAGCTTACACTTTCGAGATGAAAACTGAAACGTTTCGGTTTAGACTGTTGTATACTTTATATGGATAAATAAATAAATATCTATAGTATATAGAAAGCTCTGTATATTTGCAATTTGCTGCAAGATTCAAAGTTTTTCAAAGCCAACAAAACCAACAAAACCCGAAATAGAAGACAGGGCAGGCAGCAAGAGTTAAGGAATGAATGAGGGAAAGAGAGGTGGAGAGAAAGAGAGCAAAACAAGAAAAAAAAAGAAGATGCAAACAAAAGTAAAGTTTCTGTGTGACAGTCGTCGAAGGAGTTAGGCAAAGTAAAAGAAAAAGCCGCGAACCGCATTATCCTTTTGGCTTGACCTAAATTGCAAGTGTGCTCCTACCCAGTGCGCTCTTTTGTTTTTGTTGCCATTTTGTGCCTTTTGTCCAAACTTCATCGTTCCTTTGTGTTGCCATATTTCAGTGTATGTGTATTTTCTTCTTTTTTCCGCTTTGCTTTTCTCTTCTTCCCTTTTATCATTTAATGTGCGCGCAAGTTAATTGCCGAAAGAACTTTGCCGCTGCTGCTGCTGCTATCAGAGACATCTCTTCTTTCCTGCCTCCATTCTCTGCGTCTTGCACTTTTTGTGTGTTTAAAGTGTTTCATTTTCATTTCTGGGGAAATTAAAATTTTGCCTCGAGTTTGTTATTTCTTCTACTCATTAGTTGGGCAATTATGTACGTTGTGCCAAATGGCTTGACACAAGAGAGAAAGACAAAAGGGAGAGGAAGGAAGAGAGGAAAAGTGTATGAAGAATTTACTTATTGCGTTTTGCCCTAAAGGCGGACATCGTCCGTTGGTAATCAATAAGCAGGCTTATTCCTCCGATACTCATATTCATCCACCATCTTTACTCCATTTCCCAACATAAATGACTTTGAATTTTCACATTTTTAGTTATGCTGCTGCTCCTCTATTTAACGAGATATTTAAAATACATATATCTCTATACATATATATATACACTATGAGAAAATATATGATTGTAAAGGTGATCATTCAATTTGAATGAAAATATTCGATCGTTTCATTTAAGCGAAGTTTGTTTAAAATGAAAATGACTCTCTAATTCGGCATTCAGAAATACAATAAAGGACCTCATAATATTGTTAGCAATTAGATAGTTTCAAATATTGGATGAGGACTCCACTTGTTCTATAATATTAGAAATTTGATAGTTGCTTCTTTATTGAAAGTATTTTTAATTTGAATGCTTTCTAATAGGTCGCTCAAATAATAATTTTTCATTACGAAAACCCATCGAGTTTTCTGCGAGTGTTTGCAGGCATAAATTTGCACTTGCAAATGGTAAGGGTGAGTGGATGGCCAGCAGTCAGTCGTTGACCAGATTTGAAGGCAAAATCTCCCTTTTTGTATTGCGGGGGTGGAATTTTTTTTTTTTTTGGTGATTTAAATCTGTTCTGTTTTCAGTTTTCATTACTTCCCAATCGGAAAGAAGGGAGGGAGGCGGCGTCAAATAAAAGAGAAGAAACTATTTAACAATAAATACTTTGGGATGGGAAATGGTTTGTTGACCTATGTCGTCGAGCTGAAAGAAATCGTGAGAGAAATATATTTTATATACATAGTTGCTTCATAGTCAGGATATTGATGTAAAAGCAAAATATAACGAATTTAAAATTTATTTGGATAATAAAGCTTGGACGTTACGTTCACTATATTGAATTTAGACGTTTTGCAATGCGTTCTGCAATGCGTAAATGAATGTTACAGAGAATAGAAATTGCTTTAGTTTCTTTTAAAGGATTTCTTTTTTTAAATTCAAATCACTTTGAAGAATTTTCCGTGATTGTCTTAGAGTTTTGATTATATATCAAATTAATAATTATTTGCATTCTTGATTTTAAGAACGTTAATTCGAATGTCGAAATTAGCGATTCGAGTTATAATGTACACCTTTAAAATCTCTTTTATACCATGTACCCATGATTAAAAGGGTATATTAAAGTTGCTCTGTATGAATACCTAGATCTCAGAGACTATAAAAGATGGAGTAACCAAACTTGGTGTCAACATCAATCTAGTGTCTATGCAGATCAAATTTGTTTCAACTTAGAGCCTATAGAACATTGCTGAAATCTTTAGAAGAAGGACAACAGACAAATCCTTCGAAAGAACCTCTACTTCAGAGGGCTTCAATTCAGTCAAATCTCGTCCGATTTTGGAAAACTATGTCTTTATTTGCTTTTTAGAATCGCCATTTTTAATTTACATAAAAATCTGGAAAACTAATTTTCAACTCGATTTTCGCAAATTTTAACGAAAAATTTACGAAAAGGCGGCCGAAATTTTTTTTTCAACTTTTTCTACTTTTAATGCAGTTTTTTAATACGGAAATTATTCAGAAGATTGATCTAAAACTTTTCGAAATCGGCCAAAAGATGGCCAACTTAGAGCCTATAGAACATTGGTATAATCCTTCAAAAGAAGGACAAATCCTTAGAGGGAATCTCTACTTCAGAGGGCTCCGACTCAGTCAAATCTGATTTTAAAAATATGGAAAACTAATTTAAAAATATATGAAAATTAATTTAATATAAAGAAAATATAATTCAATATAAGGAAAATTTATATTCAATTAATGAGAATTTCGGCTGAGTCTGATTTCATGAAATAGATATCTCTCATTAGTACAAGGTATACTCCAAGTCGGCAGGGACTTAATTTTAGATTAAAAGTCACTCCTTCTATTTTGATGAATTCCAAAATTGCATTTTTACAAGCAAATTGAATAAACAAACTATTATTATCTTTGTCGGGAACAACAAATCTGAAAAACATGAATATTTTGCCATTAAGTTCGAATATTTTGTAGTTTAAGTTCGCAGATTAGCTAACAGTTTCTTTAATATTCAGCTTGGAATCGAATCAATATTGTTAAAAAGTTATTTGTGTTAATAACTTAACTTGCGGCTGATTGAATAAAAGGTCTCTTTTCATTTTATTTAACTAGCAGGTGCATTTTAAATTCATAACAATTGACTATGAGCCGTTCTAATTGACCTATGGAAAGTATTAAAATTGTTTCAATTTTTTTGATTAAAAGTAAAGTAAAATTCACAAAGAATTTTAAACATTTCAGCGCCTCCACAAAAACAAACGCCTTGGGGTAGTACTTCTTTTTATCAAAGCAGTCGCCGGTTTCAAAAAAAAAAAAAAATGAAAAAAAAACTCATTGTTGTTGGCCTCTTTTAAATTGGCTGCCAGTCAATATTTGTTATCAAATTGGTTTCAATCATTTTGGCTTACTGGCCTTTTTAACTAACAGCACAGCGCCTACGCATTAAGCCCCATATATAAGCCACTTGATGACACATAGTTACACATTCATATCTATAAGTACTTTATACGATATATTGATAAGCTCTTGGCCAACATTTGTCTTGCCTTTTTTGTAGTTTGCTTAAGAATCTGAATGTTAGTTTTATTAAAGCCTTCATGGACTCTATGTTTTTGGCTCAAAATTCGCTATAAATTTCACTTGAATTTTTTGAGTTATTAATATTTATGGTTGGAAGGTCCTGGAAAAGTTTTCGCTAAGGACTTTAGCGTTTTTTGGAGACTTAATATTAAGCTTTCACTGAGAAAGCAGAAAGGCAAAAGTTCACAAAAAGCTTTGAAATTTTGGCATACTTTATGAGTGTTATATAACGAATGGAAATTATAACACATTTCTAAGACAGAAGACATTTTGATTTGCTTACTGTTGGCATAAATCTTTTATACTTTTTAGATATAACAGTTTTTAAAAATACTATGAAGTTCGGTTAACTTTCGTTAAGAATACCAATTCATTTAAGTTATATTAACTTATAACAGACCAAACTTTCAAAAATTATAACATTAGTAAGCATACTTCCATCGACAGTATAACACTATATAACGAAAGATAAGGATGTAGAAAATAGAAATAACAGTCAAATTTGTTATATATATATATTATCCTTTCGTTTGATGCACAGTTTTGAACCAATTTGATTGTGTAGAACACTTTCTCTTGCTAGTTTTGTATATTGTAAAAACGAATATTCTTTTAGAATGTATAACGCTCTTTTATAATAAACACATATTCAAACTTTCGTTACAAGTGCAACATAAATTTAAGCTTCGTAACAAATTTTGATTTCTTATCTATACTATTATAGACGTATTTATTTTTTGTGTTTTTTTATTTTGTTTTGTAATATGTTTTACAGAGACTGTCCTACTCAATGGTTGAGAACAAAAAAGAAAACTAAGTTTTCTGTGAAAGTATATTTCCGTTAAACTTGCAAAACATTTTATACAAATTGTCATACAGATTTTGTTTTTATTCCAGTTTATAATGCTTAATCAAATAACTTAACTAAAATTTGATTTTAAACTAATTTAACTGTATGAAACATATAAACATATTTATGTTTATGTGTTGCTGAGTACATATTATGTACTTGTAACAAATTTATACATAAATTAGTTCAATTATAAGTCTGTATATAACATTAGAATTTTATTTTTAATTCATCTTTTACTGTAGAACAAATTGAATACTATATTATAATATAGTACAATTTATGACAGAAAAAGCTTGAGTATGTCACTCACAATGGTCGATGGTTTTCTATTTAATGTATAACAGTTGAAATGAATATACATAGTCCTTGATAGTATTAGACCAAATTATTATAATATAACAGTTGAAATACCATGCAGTAAAATTGAGTCAGTTATAGAACAGTTGAATAGAAGTAGAAAGTTAAAAGCTGTGGCAAGTCAGCGAGTTATATGTATAACTAAAATTGTTATAGTGGTAGTGGAAAACAACCCCTGTTATTTGCTATAGATATACCGAAGGGACTGTTTACCCCTAGAATAATTCCATTCAACAGAATATTTTGGAGAGTTGTCTTTTCGACCCTTAATTCATTTTTACCCCCTTATGCGTTCACTGCTATTGCCATACAAATTATTTCTCGCCAAATGAACTTTGTTAGGAGAAAGTAAAACGAGTGGAATATTAACTGAGTGAAAAGAAATGGCAGAAGAAGAAGAAGACGAATTGAGCTGAAAATAACATTGGAGAAATGAACGGAGGAGTGTAAAATGAATTGAGTTCATATGAAACTGAGGAGTTAATAGACTCAAAGTGCAATGAGCAAACATACAAGAAAATAATCCGAGTAAAACATGAGCTGAGTGTTAAGCCAAGAATTCTGAGTAATTTTGTAGCTACGCAACTTTACTCCTTCCCCTAAGCTAAGCTCATTGTAAGCCTGGTCTTTCGCTTGGTATGAAGTGGCATGCATATAAATTGCCCGTTATTACCCGGTACTGCAAATGGACAAATAAACAGACAGAGGGCTGATAAACGCATCCCCTGACACCATATTTTTTGTTGCAACTTTTGCATTTCGCTGCTAAAAGATACAAATAGAAAACAAAAAAAGAAACAAAAAACATGAAAAAAATACTGAAATAGCATAAAAAAGCAAAGCTTTTACTTTAATTAAATGCGTGCGTGTGGCAAGTCCCAATTTAGATTTCTCTGACTTTTGCAGCAGCAGCAGCAGCAGTAACAGCAGCAGTAGTAGCTCCCAAGTTGTTGTTGTTGTTGTTGTTGCAGTTCTCTGTGATTAACGGCAGCTGCTTTGCTTTACCCCACCTGCAACCCCAGAACATACATACATACATACACCTCCAAGCCCGTTGGGTCTGTCTTTATATTGTTGTTCATTTTCATTTTTTTTTTCTCTGTGTGTCTTAGTATAGCATACTTTTATGCTGATTGAGTGCGGCTTATCTGCGCATAGCCTTGCCTTGCCATTCGTGGTTTGCTGCTTAAGCCCTTGAGTTATAACATATAACTCATATGATCTCATATGAATGAATGGTTGTCGTTATGTCAATTGTAAGCAAATCAGCGTCGTTGAGGCAATACACCATAAAAAAAAGACCAAAACCGAAAAAAAAAGAAAAGAAAAAAAATGGAGCAACCAGAACCAACCGCATCGGAGACAAATGTTATTATTAAAATGGAACAGGCCATAAAAAACTCCAACTAGGGCGGTTTTGTGAGTTTTATGAAATGAATTGAAATATAAATACTTTTGCAAGTTTTCAAAAGATTTGAATTGCAATCGACCAGGCAAGGTCAGTTTATAATCAAATAAATATGATCTTATGATGAATTCTCGGTTATTTTGCACAATTACATACACTTCACGAACAACCAAACTTTAGTTCTATTTTATGTTGAACTGTGAAGGGTATCTACTGTTTATATATTTTATATATTTATACTTTCAATTATAGTTATAACGAGTGTTCAAATCTCGACCAATTTATTATGTTATCGGTGGATTTATTATTTGTATAAATGTAAAAAAATATCTATACAAGCTTAGCTTAGTTTCAAAATTTTTATAATATTTGTATTTTTTTATTTATTGTTTACATATATAATTTATTTAACAAATTGTTTTTAATATATGTTTTGATATAAATTAAAAAATTCAATTGTTGTTTATTTTTTTTATTAAAAATGTCAAATCTTAGTATTTTTTAATCTAAAGTAAAATCTTAATTATGGCATTCTACTGAAACACCTCTCGTTTACATCGTTTATGTGCACATATATGTTGATGTTTCTGCATATCCTTTAAGCAATAAAATACCAGGCTAAAAGCCCTTCAAAATGACAGAGAGTTGCTGTTGGTTTTGTTGGTATATTGCTGCCTGTTACTGTTTCGAGCTGCTATAAATTTGAAGTATTAAAACAGATATCGAATGGATTATTTTTAATATATGACCAGGCCATATATATGTATGTATGTATATATATATATGTATATCTATATAGTATATGTATACACACAAACACATACATAAGTAGTACCCGAAAACTGCAGCAGACTTTGGTTGCTGGCAAGGCGAAACGCAATTAGCCTGCTGCAAGTTATCCAACACCCTTCCGCCCCCGCACACACACACACACACACGCACACCAATTTCAGCTGCAATACCAACCGCCCTACCACCATATTCCGTACTATCTAGGCAGCAAGTGGTACTACAAATTGCCATCAGCAGCATTCGTAACCCCGCCATCCGCATCCGCATCCACAGCCGCATCCTCATTTTCATCCGCATTGGCATTGCCAAGTTCTGTGTCTCTGTCTTTCTCTCGACTGGCATCACAGCTGGCATTTTCCGCTGCGTAATCCTTTTATTAATCCCCTTGGCTTGGGGCTAAAATCCTTTACACTGCTGTTGGCACTTTTGCAAATCATGAAGAAAAAAAAAAAAAAAGAAAGAAAAGAAAACCGCTAGCGTAAGTGTAATACTATATAGTATCTATGTACGACTTGTAGGTGTCATGATATGGTTTGAATATGCTAAAAAGTACCGTTAGGTGAAGAACTCGAAACCAATTTCCAAGAAGAGAAAAGAAAGCTGTTAATGTTAATTAAAAGTTCAAAGACTATTGAAACATCGATCAATTTTTTTTTAGTGCTCGTGGCTAGTCTTTTTTTCCTTTTCCTATATACCCTTGATACCCTGTATTAATTTTAACAAACATACGCAAAAACTCTTTTTTTTTTTTGTTTTTCTATTTTGGCTTGTCTTTGGCTCTCAGCTTGGCTTGCTTTACAAATTTGTTGCAATGTTTAGTGTAGATTAAAAATTAATTGGCCTAGGGTTCGCAATAACCATCTACCGCTATAGCTCCTGCTTTCCGGACTAAACCTCCTACCCTAGATACTCCTCTCATGCCACTATTAGCCTTGAATATTTATGTGCACCGTGTAATTTGTGTTGATTATTTTTTTTTTTTTTTCTGTTACCAGCTGCTCTGGTGGAGCTGCTCGCGATGCTTCCTGTCGACCGCCTGCTGCTGCTGCTGCTTTTGCCTGGACGAGTGCTAAAAAGTATTACGCATTTCTTGGTGTATGGTTTTTTAATAAAGCGAATTAATCAGACCCTCTCACTTGCTCATTCTTACAGTCTTCCTCTTTAACTGCTCCGACCCACCCCCCTTCTCCATGTGTCTCTTTGGCTTTCGCCGTGATAGTCAGTTTTCATCCTCTTTGTGTAAGTTTCGGAAAGAAAAACCCGCGCGCTCGCGCTCGTTCAACATTAAAAATTCAAAATGCACTTAACGAAGCATAGCGCGTAAACCGATAGCCAAGATACCAAGTTGAAGGGTGTTTACCAGGACACGACCGTTGCATTAAAAACCCTTTTTTTCCCTTAAGTTTTTTTTTTTTTTGTTTTGCTTATTAAAGCAATACTACGAACGCTATGTAAACGTTTTTCAGGTATTATAGTTTTCTTTAAACAATTTCTGTAGTTTTCACAAAATAGTTGATGGAATTAGTTGGAAAAAAAGTCAAGCGAAATCCTAAAAACAAATTAAAACAAATAAAATGAAGAAAAAAAATCATATATCAAACCTTACAGAATTCCTTGACATAATTGGCCAGCAAATAGTTTGGGTTTTAATTTTATTCATTAAATTCTATTACTGATTTGTTTCTTCTTAAAATGACTTAATTTTCGATGATTCCAGAATCTTAAGTTTCACATTTTACAGTGTATCTTCTTAGTGTATATTAAAAAGACCGAAATTTACCTCGGCTCATCGTTTTTTGGTGGTTACTTTGCTCTGTTGGCTTTTTATTTTATATTTGGTAATTTTTGTTTTTTTTTTTTTTTGAAATCCCAAACTTCTGGTCGGCTAAAAAATATTGTAAAATCTCTTTGAGTTGGCGGCACTTTATCAACATTAGCGTAACTTGTTTTCATTGGTGTTGTTGTTGCTGTTGTTCTTGTTGTAGATGTAGATGTTGTTATTTTGTGCCCTTTTCACGCACCAAACAACACGAGATTCCTAAGTCGCTTAGCTCGATGGTAATAAGCGAAAGAGGGAGAGAGAGAGAGAGAGGGGTTAAAAGTTAATTCAATTAGCTTGACTTTGCCACTTAAGCTGCCTTTTTAATAATAAGCAGACAGTTAAGTACTTTACCAGGACAACAAGGACGAGAAAACAGGATGGCCAAAAGATGCAGAAGATTTAATTTTATAAAATTCTTAGAACCAAAAAAAAAAAGGAAACAAACCAAAATGAAAAATCAACCGTATTGAAGTTTCAAACTAAACTTGAAACTTGTTGGTTTTCCTTACTCCATTGAACGATCGAAAATTGCTTCCAGGAAATGTAAACGAAATATATGTAGATATAATGGTTATTGCCCTGAATTATGTTTATCGTTACTGATTGGGGGTTTATGGTTAAGACGACAGTTATGGTACACGAATAGGTTGAAAAATATCGAAAATATGTTACATTGCACAAAAATGTATGCTAAGAAATAAGCATTGAGTATATCGTGTTATCCTTCTAGTTAACTTTACCTATAAGAACAAGAATAAGTCTTAACGAAGAGTTAGGATCCATGTTCGAATTGAGGTTATCAATATAAGATATATGGCTTAAACTAAAGTTGTGGCATCACTTAATTAGTAGCATTAATTAATATTTCTTTTCATATTTTAAAATGCATATATTCGCTATGTAATTAATTGATTTTTCTATATATTGAGATTGAAATATGTAAATCGGCATATAATTGCTCTATTTAAATCGATAGACTTTTATTGGTTAAGATAAAAATGAGCTCGTGATTCTCTGACAGTTAATAATGTTTGATTAAAAAATAATAATTATGCATTTCAATTCGATAATTCCGCTATATTCTCTGATTTGGTACATACATAAATCAAATATATGAAGAAAAACCATATAAATTGCTTTTTGAATGTGTGTGTATGTTAAGTGTCAATAAAATGTCCCCGAATGTAATAAATGTCACATTTTGAATAGAGTTTGGGATAAAATTGTATTTATACATACATAAATCAAATAAGTATATATACATATATCACTTATAACTCAATTGAAATGTTAGATGGTAATAATTTCATAATTACTATTGTTTTTGCTGTCACAGTCGTCAACGTGAACAACACACAGTGTGTACAAAAGAAAATTGTCTCCCACTGTGCGTAGTGTATTGGGGCAAACCTTTTTGGCTTAATGAGTAAATCGTAAACTAATTGCAAGATAATTAATTTTAATTATTTGTGTATTTTACTCGTTCCTCACTTTGCTCTCCTTCTAACATAATCATTCGTTGACTCACGATGGAACCATTAAAAGCACATTAGCTTGTTAAGCGACTGGCCACACCCACCCACCCCTTCACCTATTCCTAGACAACATCAAACCACCGATTCAACTCATTTCAACCACCCAACCATCGTGAATTTGGACAAAATCTAACACACACGTGGAAGTGTATTTTCTCGTTTGTTGTCTTTACTTGTTCATACATCATTATCATTAAAGCGTTAAATTGTTTTTGTTGTTTCTAGATTTTACTACATATACTTATATGTACACACACTTATACAGAGAGATATGTGGACAGAGAAGATGTATATAACCAATTTGATATAAAAAAACAGAGTTTTCATTGCTTTACCAAATGTATGAAATGCCTTGGGATTTTAAGGCAAATATATTATTTGGTTTCATCAGAAATTTGTTGGTTAAACATTGAAATAATCCCAAAGACATACAATATGTAATCGATAGAGTATATATCCCCGGTATCCGGTCCGATCAACATTCTTATTACAGAAAGAGTAGTACTTAAAGTTGTTAATATAATAGAACCTGTATATATTTAGGGAAAATGTCTTATCCTTTTGGCTTTTGTAAGGGCACTTTTAGGAGATTGCCTAAAAATGATCAAATGACCAACAACTCTTTAGAAGTCTGTAACTCGAGAACGATTTTATATATTTATATAAAATTTTTATATTTTTATAGATATTAGTTGAAAGTATTGGTTAAGGTTTAACGTATTGTTTCAATCGATAACCTATTATAAAGTGAAACAAGAGTTTCCATAGGTCTGTTTTCTTACGTCCGAATTAATTCTATATTGTTCAATATTTTTTCCTTGAACTATATTTCCTTTGTTTGTTTTATATATGTGGCATTATAACATCCTATTTGTTCTTAAATCTTGTGTATTATGTTTAAAATCGAAGACATTATGTTTTAATTTAGAATTCATTTGTTTTTGAAGCATTTTAATACAATTGTGATATTTTAGTAGGATAGATTTGATTTTAGTTACAGTTTATGTACTAAATGAAGTGATAATTCTTTTCACTCTATTAAACACATCAATTTATATAGTAAACTAATCTCTTTCTTTTCTTTTTATTCAGTGTGGTTCCAAATACATTTTTCTAATTTCTATATTGTTGTATATTCCCTATAAGTAAAGGAGGGTATCAAATCCTTTACACTTGCTTACCTGCTGTAACTATCGGCATTAGCAGTGTTTTAATAATTAATATCATACGTTTTACTTCCCCTTTTCATGCCATCCCCCTTTTTTTTGCCCAAATACTTTTTGAAGCATTTTCTGTATACAAGCAAAAGGGAAAATTACATGAACGAGAAAAACTTCGACAGTTGACGTTATCGTCCAGTCAATTTCACTCATTTGAAACCAAGGCCAAGGCAAGAAGGAATTAAGACGCAGCCAAAATAAAAGGAAAAGCAACAAAAAGCAAAAAGAAAAACCGGGGGAAAAAAACCAAGAAAAAAATGCAAAAAAAAAAAAAAATTAAGAAATAACTTTCTTGTTACATTTGTAATTTTTCTTCTCATTCGTTTTCGCATGTTTTCATGATGTTGTTTCAACTTTTGGTATATATATTGCATACTTTGTACATGTCAACATTAAATATTCATGATGCAGTCAGGAGAGAAAAAAAAAAGGAACAGAAAGAAATACTCCAACAGACACACACACACACACACACACACACACACACATACATACATACATACAAACACACCCCCGTATACTAACACATTCAGACATAACGTTACATCTTCATATACAGCATAGCCCATCATTTTGTTGGTAGAACCGCATTAGTTTATTTACCGTTACACGCTCAGTTGCCTGTATGGTAGTGACAGAGTAGATGTGAAACAGAAAGAGACAGAGATAGATAGATAGAGAGAGAGAGAGGGAGAGATAGAGCCATTTGGCACTGCCATTAATGTAGCCGCTAAGTGGCAATGTCATGCTAGGCTAGTCCCCACTGTAACCGCATCAAAAACGACCCACCAACAGAAGCGGCGGCAACAGAAGCGGCGGCAGCAGCAGCAGCAGCGGCAGCGGCTGTTTCACAAGAAATACATAGACTAAGCAGATGATGATTTTCGTCTAAAAAGGGTGCTTCGGTCGTTCCGTTGGGGGTGGCCACTTTTACATATTTCATAAGCAATTTACTAAGCAGAGGACCCGAAAAAGAGTATAAAAAAGAATAACGCGTTAAGTACTCGACTCGTCACTCGTTATGCCTGACTCGTTACTCTCAATTGAAAACGTTGACACAATGCTAAGAGTCAAAGGTCTATGCCTATAATTTATGATTACATTTTATAACACAGACACACACACACACACCACATATATTAGCACCCACCTACGCACATAAACACACCACTTGAATTTTGCTCATCGACTTCTGTGTGTGGGTGTTTAGGGTCTTTGTTTTTTTTCCTTTCTTTAAGTCTTTCTATTATTTTGTTATTAAATTATACGCAATTGCTTTTCGTATGCGTGTGTGTGTGTGTGTGTGTGGGTTTTATAACTCAAGCAAAGTTCAAAGTGAAGTCAGCTTCCCATTCCTCAAATGTCTTATGAAAAAACCAATGTCATTAAAAGTTGATTTTGTTTTATTAAATTTTTGAGCGGTTATAAGCTGTGACGAATTTGTATCATTATTGTTTTTCCAAATCATTCTAATCAAAATTTAATATATATTTAAAAGGTATTAAAACGATTTGAAGATTGACAATGAAACAATAGTTTCTGTGGAGCGTACAAAAATATTTCACAAATCATTAAAACGACAATTTCAGAATTTCAAGTTTGTTCACTTAAATTATTAATTAGTTAAGTGTTTTTCCATGATATCCCTTTATTCCTTTGATTTGCTTATACTGTTAAAATATGGAAATATCAAGAGACTCAACTCACTATTAAGTGTTACTTAATGAAAATAAATATAGTGATGTTTAGTAATTCAAAACAAACAGTAAAAATATAGTGGAGATATACTCAAAAATCATTTTGTTGGCTGGTAAATGTAAATTTGATAAATTTTAAATAAATCTCTTGGGAAAATTGATTACAGTTCTTCTATTAACTTTTCATTTTTCTTCCATTTACTTAATCACTAAAATAATCTTTACAAGTTTTTTTTTTTTTAAATTTCAACACTTTCTTCAGCTTCTTTTAGCATTATTATCATTATTTCCTTTTCACTGGCCCATAACTTGAACTCGTATTCACCTTCATTTTTTCTCACAAAAGTAACTCAATTATTTCGTTGACACAAAGCACATAAAAATACAAATAGATGACATCTAATGGCAGTTGGGAGTAAAGGAAAAGAAAAAAAAGGACCACAATGAGTTCCTTATAATGTGTTCGAGCATTCAGGACTTTTAGGCATACATCCACACACACACACATATACATACGCATACGCACACCCACATATATATATAATATACAGAGCGATTTGTTTGTATCCTTTTTTTTTTTGGTGTGTTTCTACTGTTTTTGCCTACGCCTTTATCGCAGATTAAGTACGACGACATCCTAGTCATCGTCTCATATCCTGTCCCTAGTTCGGCTGGGCACTTTCCTGTCCTATCCTGCTGGCCTTGTCGTCCTCTCTATTCGTTAGTTATATTGTGTTGAAATGTGCTTACAGCACATTAATTTCATGCACCTGGCATTAAGATAATTGTTGCCTTTTGTTTAGTATGCCGAACTATGTATGAAGATAATCAACTCGCAATTTGGCAATGTGTTTTCCTTTCTTTTTGTTTTTGTTTTTTTTTTTGTATTTTGTGATTTCTTCCTCTTTTTTTGTCCCTCCCTTCTTGCACTAGATAAGTTATCACTAAGTGGGGACATGATGGCTAGGTGTTTGAGACTGTGACTTACAATTCGAACAGGAGTAATCAATTTCGAAGCAAAATTTAGTTTGATAACAATCTTTCAACATCAACTTAAGTAAGGAAAATCAAACGTTATGGAATCAAAAGCAAAAGTTTAATGTTGGCAATAGTAGCTTTTGTTTAACTTTTTATTCAATAAAATCCGTTTCTTTTCTATCCTTTTTCGATTCCCTTAAACAACCTTTGAAGTCCTAAAATTAATGCCACGGCTGGCTTAACGCTTGAATTTTGACTTTTAGTTCTTAGACATTTTATATAAAATTTCCATTATTTTTAAATAAACTTTTTGTTCTCCAGATGTTGTAGTTTCTATTGAGCTAATCTTTCATATTACTAAAGTGGAATCGCAGATATTTTCTACTGATGGCTTGGCTGTTTTTACGACAAAAACACTTGCATACTTTTAGGCTTTATGGCTTACCAATGCATTGAATCTCCTACAAACAATAACTAGAAAGAAATGGGGTAAATTTTTACGAGCATACCAGTGAAGTCCACCTGCTCAGCATACACAACTAAGGTGGAGATATTACTATACTTATATACATATATTTTCTCAGTTTTTCGTGTTTCTTTTTTTTTTTTTTTTTTTTTTTGTGCGTGGGAAAACCAATTTCCTTTCCACTTTCTATTTTGGTAATATGACCATTTTATGGGCAACGCATGTGTGTGTGTATAGGAGGATATGTTGGAGGTGCTAAAGCTAAACACGTACTAGGGAGTACGCATAAGAAAAGAAAAAGAAATATGGTATTGTGTGTGTGTGTGTGCACAACATATACAACACCACCTGCTTTATTTTTTTTTTTTTTTTTTTTAATGAAACAATCTCGGCAAATATGATATTTTGTATGCAAACATGCAAAATATTACCAAGGCCCAAAAAGCGCACTCGTCGTAAAATGAAATAAGCCCAGGGACCATGCTGAGCCCAGCCTAGGGGGAATGGCACTGGTGGTTGCTTACGATGGATAATGGTGGAAGAGCATGAGATGTGATGGAAGTGCGTCTTGCGTTAAGAAGATAAACAAACAAATATTTGCGTTGACAATAACACAAGACGGTTTCTGACAAACAGAAAGAATTAAAAGAAATTTCGTTGGCTGGTTGTTCCGAAGAAAGATTTCACGTTGGATGTTTTCACGATATAACACATAAAACAACAATACATAAATCTAAAGGCAAAAAATGTAA